>PVKB01000723.1:0-613193 GCA_004027205.1 Ctenodactylus gundi | reverse complement strand
CAAAGAGAGTTCTCTGTGGTTTCTGAGGGCTTCACCTTTGTGACCTGATGACCTGTTAAAGTTCTGTCTTCTAGTGCCGTCATATTGGGAGTTAGGATTTCAATATACGGACTTTTGGAGAGACATAAATATTCAGTCTATAAGAAGGGACTTTGATGCACTGATATTCAGCTTACTTCTCTAATATCAGATTTTCTGCAGAAAATTTGACCTGACTATCTCATTGTCTTTTAATTATGTAAGTTTTTTTGAGATGGAGTCTTGCCCTGTGGCTGAAGTTGGCCATGAAATTGCTACCTTTCCACTCAGCCTCTTAAGTAGATGGGATTACAGTGTGAACACTGCATCCAGGTAATCATGTAAGTGTTTCTAAGGGAATGTTTTTGTATTTTTATCCAGCAGTTTTGGTTGCTTTTAGAAGGAGGGCTCATCTTAGCTTAGCCTTTCATTAAAAGAAATGGAAGTCCGCAGAAGCCTTTGAAGGTAATCAAAGGAGGCCCTACAGGGCTATGTTAATGGAAAAATTTTGTTCACCCCAGTAAACCAGTGGACAGGATCTATTTAAAGCAAGAGGTTTTTCAGAGTTGCCCCATTAAAGTATTTATGCAGCTCTCTGTACCATCCGCTGGCCCTCCTCATTATAATGGCCTTAGAAATCTGGTACAGTAAGGTCTCAGTTCTTTGCACTTATGAGTTACACCACTGATTGATGTATAAAGCCGTATGTCTTAGAACCTGCTTTGAGTTCATAATGTCCTTTGGAAATCTGATGAAAGCGCATATATGCCAAACTGTGTATACAATTTCAGTGAGTTCATAGACCCCTGAAGCCCAGCAATGGGCCTTAGGTTAAGAAGTTGTCATTTAGAAAGTATCTAGGCCACTAAACTCTGGAAACAGGCAACCCCACACAAAAGGATTCCAAAGGACGTTAATATGTTTTAGCGTTTTATGCACCAGTACGGCCACTAGGGGCGCTGCAGCCCAGCGAGCAGGAATGGCCGTGCTTGCAGTTGGAAACAAGTTGCCTTATTCCTGCTCCATCTACATTTGAGAAACACAAAGAAAATTGATGTAGCGCTGGCCTAAAATAACTGTTTACCGTTGGATTTACTTTCTTTGATCTTGCAGATGAGAATAACAGAGTGTGAAATTGAGCTTGTTCACTTGAGCAATTCCTAAAGTTCCAAGCTGGTTTGACGTTAATTCTTCAGCTGGAGAGAATGTTCTCTTTACATCCTTCTTACCTCCTTTAACAAGGAGTGGGTAGAAAATCAGAAATTTTGTTGTCAGAACGAATATCTTTCCTTTCAATTTTCTCTCTCCTTCACCTTGGAACCCGATGATAGTAATTTTCAAGAAAACGGGGCCTCCAAATACTACTTGGATGGTCCTACATGTAACACTGTTTCAGAGGATCTTCAAGAGAGACAAGGAGAAAGATTTGTTGATGGGAATCTGTAGAAATATCTTAAATAGGGGATGCAGGTGAAGATCCAATAAGTGACATGAGACAGTTCTTCTAGGCTGAAATAATACTGTTTTTCTCTTTTTCTTTCTTTCTTTACTTTTCTAGGGAGGGGCACCCAGGGTCTCTCGTTATGTTGTCCAGGCTGACATGAACCCTTGGATTTCATAGATCCTCCTCCTTCAGTCTCCCAAATAGCTGCATCAGCAGCATATGCCACTGTACTCAACTAATCATACTATTTTAAGACTAGTTTTTCATCTGTCTAAATTTTTACCACTTCGTGTTTTCATACAAGATATGTTCAATGCAAAAAAAAGGAATGAAAATACTTCTGTGTAAAAAGAGGTTGAGTGTGGTTAACAGAGCTACCATTTACTGAGCACCGTGTGCCAGATACTGTATGCTATCTTTGCACACTATCTCACTTACTATTCAAGACATCTAATGACTTAAGTACTCTTACTATTTCCATTTTACACATGTAGAAACTTGGTCCAACACCACATAATTAACAGGTGGCGAAGTTGCTGTACGAACACAGGCATCCTGAGTCTAGAGCCCTCTCTCTTAACTGTTGCCTTTTTTAGTTTTTACCTCAGGTTCTGTCACTTTGAGAAACATCCCAATGCAGGGGAATCAAAGTTAAAGGCATAAATGTCAGCTATACCTCAGCTATTAATTAGCCATCCAAGCCCAGATGCCTTTTAAAATCTCTTTCTGCAATGTTCAATGGCTCTCCATTGCCTTAGCATAAATTCAAGGCCCTTCTTTAGTTCTGGATTGATTTCTATTTCTAAAAATGTAATCAACTTGAAATTTCTCTGCCTTTACTGTACTTACGCTTTGGGGTAAATTTGCTTATAGCCTAACTCAACCCTAGCAAGGATCTGCCTCTATCCATGTCTTAACTCTGATTCAGCTCATTCACTATTTATTTAAAAATCCTGAAAACCTATCCTGTTCCCAAGTACTGGGCTGGGTACTAGGATCCTGACAGCAAATAAGATAGGTGTATCCCAGGCCTCAAAGTCATTACAATCTAGATAGAGATATAGAGGCCAAATGAATTAAGATAAAGACAATTAAGAGTACAAATTATGACTGTATAACTCAGCACCATGAATAAAAATAATAACAGAAAAACTTGCTTTAGATGGAGTGGTCAGGAAAGGTCTTTCTGAGGAGGAGATATTTACATAGTGATATAAAGTATGAGAAGGAGCTGGTGCTGTTAGGAAGTGGGAGAAGAACATTCTACCAAGGGGAAAGAGCAAGCTTGCTCTGCATTGTGGGCCAGCGAGAAGGGCAGTGTGAGCAACGGGGAGAGTGGAAACCCAAAGGCCGCAGAGAGAGGCGAGGTTTTGTAGGCCCTGAGTGGAGTCTTTGGTTTTCTTTTACAGTGAAATTTAAAGTCATTCAGAGATTTTAAACTTTTAAAAATGGTGTGATCTGCTTCAGTTCCTGTGTAGAATGAAGCTTCTGGAGAGCTGGAATAGATGCCTACCAGAAATGACTTAAGGAACAGAAAACACGAGAAACTGGGGGGAAGGGAGAGGGGCAGAGGAATGAGAAGAGAATGATTAAAGTATGTGATGTCCAGGTACAAATCTGCCAAAATAAAGTCCAGTAATCTATAAGATCAAGGCACACTAATTAAAAATGTGGGGAAAAATAATAGAAAACTCAAGTTTTTTTTAAAAAAAGAGTCAAATATATATATTGAATGTGTCATTGAAACTCTTCTTGTAAAGAGAAATCCCAGGTCCAGCTGACTCCACCAGGAAGTCTCTGGAAATATTCCACAGTGAAATAATTCCAAACTTATACAAACTCACTCACATAATAAGAAAGGGGGACATTTCCCAACTAATTTTATGAAGCTAACCTAACTTTGCTAGCAAAGCTCTACAAGGAAACAATGAAAAATTTACAGTCCAATTTATTCATGAATATTGATTCAAAAGTCCTTGGAAAACATTGGTAAATTGAAGCTGAGCCTGGTGGCACACGCTTGTAAGCCCAACACTCTGGGACTCTAAGGCAGGAGGATCACAAGTTTGAGCCCAATATAGGCCGTTTAGCAAGATTCTATGAAAAAAAAATTGATGATGTAGTTCATTGAGTAGACCCTGGAACCAGTGATATTTTAAAAATATAATAAATTGGGTTCATTCTAGGAATTCAAAGTTGAATCAACTTTGAAAGAAAAGAAATGGATTGATATAATTCTGCCACCTTGATAAATTCAAGAAATATCAATACTCAAGAAGATAAGAATTCTCTTTCAAGACAATCCATACTTTTAGTGGAAGCATGACTCACGTGAAATTATAGTAAAAAAGACAGGCTGGCATTTTTCATAGGAAGAAGCAACACAATGGGACAGAATGGAGTACAGAGATAGATACATACATACATTGATACTTCATGTAAAACTGAAGTGCATAAAAAGTATGCATTTTTCTATTGCTAATCCCATTAAGAGTGGCTAACGGGGGGAAAAATGGGAAAATGAAAATTGACCTCTACAACGTATCACATATGAGAAGAAACTCTAGAAGAATAGAAGATCTAAATGTAAGAGACAAACTTTTAGAGGTTAATATGGGAGAATACTTCTATAACTTCAGGGTAAAGAAAGGCTTAGAAAACAAGAAAAAGGGAAACTAATGATAAATTTAACTACGTCAGAATAAGTACTTTGGCTTATCTAAAGATATCCCAAGGGAATGAAAATACAGGCTACAAAGAGGAAGAGCACTTTGCAACACCTATAAACCAATAAATGACTTCAGAGTATGTAAAGAACTCCTAAAAATCAGTAAGAAAAGGACAGATAACCAAATAGAAAAACAAGCGAGTGTCTTACACAGAAACTTGATAAAAGTGGAAATCCACATGGGCAATAAACACGCGAAGGTGCACAGCTTGTTTAGTAAGTAGGAAAATGGTAATAAAAGCCATAATGGGAAACTCTTAGCCAACTAACTGGTAAAAATTGAAGTCTGCCAGAGCTGGAATGCAAGCTGTGGCTAAGGGAGGATATGGGTAAATCTAGCCCCCCCAAACACCCATAGAAACAAGGGCTAAGGCATAGCTCAGCAGTTAAAGTTCTTGCCTAGCAAACACAAGAGCCTAGGTTCAATTCTCCAGCATCACAGAAGCCAGGCACGGTGTCACACACCTGTAATCCCAGCACTTGGGAGGCTGGAGCAGGAGGATTGCTGTGTGTTCAAGTCTAGCTGGAAATTAGCCAAAGGCATGATGGAATATGAAAGTACTTATGCTTGAAAACCTATTTAAATTTGAGCCGAAAAGTAATGCTTTTATCTCACCGCAGCTGCACTGGTGGGTATGCTCTATCAAACTCTGATTTAGCAGCTTGTCTGGTTCTATTTTGAAAAAAGGGGCAATGCCCATGGTTAGCATCACCGTCAATGGAATTGACTGGAGGAGGCTCCCTAGTGGGAAAAGCCGATGGCTTGGCGCTACTGACTTAAGCAGTAATTTGGGCAAATGTATTTTCAGTGAGGCTGCTCACATACAGGTGGAGATCTCAAGAAGCACCCACTATTGGCCAATTCTGAAATAGTTACATTCTTGTAGACAAAATGGCTTCAAAGAAAGTAAAGTCAGAGACAGATTATAGAGCAGTGTGAGTGTCACTTCCTAAGGCACAAAACCACAGATGGCACTGTCTCAACTTGTTTGAGCACCCCTAACTATCCACTTACACAAATATAGAAATGTCCCCCTAGAATGCCAGGATTCAAAAAGCAGGAGAATTGAAAAACAACCGAGCAGAGGCATCAGTGACTCATCAGACTTTACATATTACATATGCAGGGGTGACAAGTTTAACAGATTAAGCCCAGTATTTTAGTTACTTTCTTGTTACTGAGACAGAATACCCAACATCCACAACTTAGAGAGGAAAGATTTATTTTAGCTCAGCTTTTTTCCATTGAAATTCTGCTGTATTATCTGAAAGCTGTAACTTGAACAATATTGAGCATGGAGAAGGCCACAATGACTTAAAAGCATACAGAGCAAAAAATCATACAATAATAAAAAACAAATGAATCTCAGACTTCAAAACACTAAGGGGTACATGTTTCAGGAATTTAAAAATTGCTCACAGTTTTAGAAAATCACAGTCTCTTCACCGGTGGGCAGCTGGGAAGTGGGAGAATCATATGGTAGAGCTGGGCCATGTCCAGGGCCAGAGCAGGAGCTGGAGACAGAGGTCCTCACAGCATGGCGGAATGGAGAAGTCTGGAAGGAAGGTGGACCTAGCACACACCCCTCCGGGTCAAGCTCCAAACATCCGTGCCTTCCAGCCAGGTCCTACCCCTCAATAGTACACAGTATTCATAGGTACATGAGGCTTCTGGGAGACATTCCAGGTCCAAACCACAGCACCCAAGAAAGTTATTAAACAAAGAAAGAAAAGAAGGAAAAAGAGAAAGAAGCAAAGCAACAATCGTGACAACTGTCTCGAGGAGAAAACTATGAGAATACAAAGTGGCTACAAAATTGGTTAAAAAATGTAACATTTTCAAGAAAAATAACCAAGATATGCCAATAAAAGTATGACTCATACCCAGGAAAATATACATAAATAAAAACTGTCTAAGTGTCCCCAACAGCTGGATTTAGCACACAAAGAATTCAAAGTATCTATTATAAATGTGTACAACAAAGTAAAAGGAGCCATGCTGAAGGAATTAAGAGTAACGCAATTAGCAAGTACAGCATCTCCGCGAGAAGACAGAAGCGACAGAAACAGAACAAATGGTAATTCTGGAGTTGAAATGTATAATAGCTGAAATAAAAATTTTGTTTTGTAGGCTCAAGAGAAGATTGTGGCTGACAGAAGAAACAATTGGTGTACTTAGCTGTAGATAATTTCAACAGAAATTACGCAATACAAACAGCACAGGAAAGAGGAAAGAGAAGAAAAACAATCAGAGTCTCAGAGACCTGTGGTGCCGCATTAAGCCCACACATGCAATGGAATTAGGATGTCAGACTACAAGTAAAAAGAGAAAAGAACAAAAAGTTGAAGAATTACGGCTCCCACTTTGCCCAGAATTAATAAAAAGTGTTAACATGCATATTCTAGAACCTGAGGAAACTCCAAGTGGGATAAATATTGATACAAAGAAAGCCACACTGAGACAGATCATAGTCAAATAGTTGAAGGACAAAGAAAATTGTGATGGCAGAAAGGAAAGAAGGGTCATTATATTCAGGGAAGCATCAATAAATTATAAACTTCCTCATCAGATACAGTGGAGGCCTGGAGTCAGGGGAATAATATATTCAAAATGTTGAAAAAAAACCCCCAACTGTCCAACAAGGATTTTGTTTCTTGTAGAAGTATCTTTTAAAAATGAAGGCGAAATAAAAATATTTCCAGATAGGTGAAGAATAAGAAAATTTGTTAAGGGATCATTTTCCCCTTCCCTGCCTCACTTACAGGGTATGAATCAAACTTCATGCAGCTTAATTAAGGCACTCTACCACAAGGTGACACCCGTGGCATTGGCAATTCTGGCTTACAGGAACTCCTGTAGAACTTAAGGAAGCCCTTCAGGTTTAAATCTGTAATAACAGATGGCAATTTGACTTCATGGGGAGAAGTGATGTTGCTATAAATGCTTAACATGTAGGTAATATAAAAGAATTTATGTATTTTCGAATTTATCCTGTTTTTAACAGAAACGAGACTATGTAAAGCGATAGCTAAAATTGCATTGCTGGGCTTAAAATATAGAAATGTAGTATATATAACAAACCACAAAGAAGGGGGAGAGTAAGTGAACTTTGGAGCAAAGTTCTTATACGTAATCAGAGTTATGTTAGCATGAATTCAATGATTGCAAAAATTTAGTGAATTGTGACTTATATTATAATGCTTAGAGCAATCACTAGCAAAGCAATTCAACATATAGTAAAAAATTAACAGAGGAATTAAAATGGCGCAACAGAATATCTAACACAAAAGAAATCAGGTAATCAGAAACAAAAAAGATAGGAACCATACAAAAAATTGATAATGCCAAATGCAATTAAACGATGATAAAGTTCAAATTAAACATGAATAGGACTGGGAGTAGAGCTCAGTGAAAGAGAACTTTTCTAACACCAGCCCTGGGAGTGATTCTTAGCCACATACAGATATACTGATTTAAATATGAATAGTATAAATACTCTAAACAAAAAGCAAAAATTGTCAGAATATTTTTAAAATCCACAAGTTCCAAATATAATGCTGCTTACAAGATACACAATTCATATTCAAAGATAAATACAATGCCAATGAAAGACTAGAACAATATGCTATGCAAGGAATAACAGAATTGGATTGTTACTATCTGACCAAATAGAGTTCAAGATAATATTATTAAAGAAAAAGAGTTTGTAATTTTGACGTGATACATATGTACACAAAATACTCAAATTCAATGAGAACATTATGTATTGCAATATGCATATCAATAAAATGGGAAACAGATAAGCATTTGATAAGATTAAAAGAATCAAAGCATAAGGAAGATATAACAAATATACACATATAGATCTGGAATGTCCCCTGGAAGCCTAACATATTTGGATATTGTGGATTATATATGGATTCCATGTACTGGTAGGAGGCTGGACATAGTTGGAAGGGGAAGATTGCTAGGGATTGACCCAGAAGGGGCAGATCACTGGGGCTTGACCTAGAAGGACATGGTAGCTCTGCCCTTCCTCATTTACTCAGCTTCCTATTTGCCATGCCTAAACAGCTTCTCTCCGGCTAGGCCTCTGCCATGTGCTTCCAACCATTTCAGGCCACCCATGAATGAACTGAGACCTCATGAAACTGTGAGCTAAAATAAACCTTTCCTCCCTTAAGTTGTGGCTGTCAGGTAATGTATCCCAGCAGTGAATAAGTAACTAACACAATACCTAAAAATAATAGACACTCAGAAAAAATAGACAACTTAATGACTATATTTGGTGATGTTAGCACTGTCACTAATAGATGTTACAGATAAACAGAAACTTAATAATATAAAAAGCAGTGCTATCACTGAGGCAGGAGGATTGTTGGGGGTTCAAGGCCAGCCTGGGCTACATAATGAGTTCAGAACCAGCATGGACTACAGAGTGAGATCCTGTCTCAAAAAAAAAAAAAAAAATCCACCAACACTATCAACCAACTATACTGGATATTCACAAAATACAGTACCCACCAATTACAGAATAAATTTTTTGAAATGCATATGATACATTCTTCAAGATAGAATGTATGCTTGGCCATAAAACAAATCTCTGTACGTTGAAAATAAATGAAGTCATATAAGGTATCTTCTCTGATTATAATATAATTTAAATAAAAATCAGTAAAAGAAATATTTGAAATCTCCAAACATTTGGAAACTTAGAAACACACTTCTGAATATCCATGGATAAGAGGAAAAACCACAAAGGAAATTTGAAAACATTATGAATTAAACAGAAATGGAAATGCAACATGCCACAATATATGGAATATAGCTACAGGAGTGCTCTGGAAGAAAATTCTGATTTTAAATGCTTATATCACAAAAAATTCAAGCATAAATAGAAAATTCTACCATAAGAACATAGAAAAAGAGCAACAAATGAGATCCAAGCTATGGCAAAGGAAGTAATAATAATAATTAGAGTGGAGATCACTGAATGAAAAAACAGAAACATAATAGAAAAAAATCAATAAAACCAAAAGTTGATCCTTGAAAAGACCAAACAAAAATGATCAACTTTTAGCTAAAGTGACTAACAAAAAAATCAAGACGTATGATACTTCCCCAAATCAGTAATGAGAAGCAGACCCTGTAGAAATTCAAAGGACTGTAAAGGTGCATGTTGGCTTCCTAGGAGTACTATAACACAGTACCAAAAACTGGATAACGTATAATAATAGAAACTTTATCACTATTTGGAAGGCTAGAAGTTAAAAATGAAGGTAGTAGCAGAGCAATACTCTCTAATGTCTTTAGGCAAGAAGCTTCTCTTCTCTTTTCTCTTTTACCTTCCCTCCTTTCCTTTCCTTTCCTTTCCTTTCCTTTCCTTTCCTTTCCTTTCCTTTCCTTTCCTTCTTTTAAAACAGTGTTGCTCTCTGTAGTCCAGACTGGTCCCAGACTCGCTATGTAGACCAGGCTGGCCTTGAACTCACGGCAATCCTCCTGCCTCAGCCTCCTGAGAGCTGAGATTACAGGCTGTGCCACCATGCCCAGCTATTATGTGGTGCTGGGGGATCGAACCCTAGCCTCAAGCTAGCTAAGTAAGTACTCTAGTCACTGAGCTACATCTCCAGCCCCTCCTTGTCTTTTCCAAGTTCTGGTGATTGCTGGTTATCTTTGGCATTCCTTGTTCATAGTGGCATAACTAAAATCTTTACCTTTGCATGGCCTTCTCTGCTGTGTATGTTTCCTTTCTGTCTTCAGATGGTCTTCTTATAAGGGCAATAACCATTGGATTCGATATGACTTCATGTTAACTAAGCACACATGTAAAGATCTATTTCTGAATAAGACCATATGCCAAGATTATGGACAGACTGAGTATTTTGGGAATGCTAGTGAACCTAATATAGGAAGTATTTTATATCTACAAATTTCTAGAAAGATCAATCAAATTGACACAATAAGAGCTAGAAAATCTGAATAGACCTATAACAAGTTGTCTTAGTCATTTCCCTGGCACTCGGACAAAAGACATCTACATATTAAAGGAGGAGTGGATTGTTTGGCCGAGTCTCCAGTGTTATTTAGTTCAAAATCAACTGACTTAAAGACAGAGACAGCTTGGTAGAAGGACCTGGCAGAAGGCAGTTGTCCGTCCCACAGCAGTCAGGAAGCAGAAGAAGAGAAAGGTAGAGTCTGGGACTAGAATATGGCCTTTCCAGGTTGCTTTCCTGGTGACATGGCCCTTCTAACTAGACTCATCTTCTAATAGCACATGAACTATTGAATTCACCAATGGGTGAATCCACTGATATGTATAGTGACTTCATAATGTGATAACCTTCTAATCAGAGACTTTTGGGGGACATTTTAGGTTTAAATGGTAACATTCTGTCCCCAGTCCCAAAAAGCTCATGTTCATCTTATTATGTAAAATACCTTTAGTTCATCTCTAAGAGTCATTAAAATCTTAAAAGTTTCAGTATTCCTGAAAAGTTCAATTCCAAAATCTCCTCTGAGAAGACTTAAGGATTTTCTTAGCTGTGAGCTTCCATAAAAATCAAAGTTAAATATTTCCAACATACACTGGCATCTGATAAACATTCCATTCCAAGAGGTAAGAATAGAGGAATAGACAGAAATTAGATCAAAGTAAGAATGAAACTCACCATGGCAAACATTAAATCTAGTATCGCGTGTCTAACAACCAGGGCCAGTTTTGATCAAATGTGAGCTCTAATGGGCTTGGACAGCCCTGCCCCTGTGCCCTTACTAGCTGCAGCCCACATGACATGTCTCTTGGGCTAGATCTGGTTGCTTTTTGTGATGTTCTTTAGCAGACTTTCCACACTTCTGGTGCTTCCAAATTGACTGAGCCTTACCTAATCTCACAGCTTTATGCACCACAGTCTCAGAGGGCACATTAGTTCATCTCCCAGGCCTTTCCTTTGAAATTTGGATGAATGGCTCCATGACCCTACAACCCTTGTATTCCGTAGTGACTGAAAAAAACAGCTCCTTGGGTATGTTGCCAAGGTCTGCTGCCAGTTCAAGTGGAAGCTGAGGTCATATGGAACATTGCTACAGTGACTAGAAGGCTGAGCATGATGAAATGAATCCGGGGGGAACAAACTGCCTATGTGGACCTTCTCAAGAAGGGGATCCAGGGGCTCTCTTCTCAAAGAAAGGCTTACACTTGTATACCTTCGTTTTATTTCCACCTATTTTATTAATATATATCTATGATACATAATGTTTGCAATGAATTTTAGTATTTTGTACATATATACACATCACATCAACATTATAATCTCCTCCCCATTTTTAGCTCTCCCCGTCCTCCAGTAACTCCCACTATCACACTCATTTGGTTATATAGAATGCCTGTATTCTAGAGAAACCATGTGAAATTTAACATATTCAACTTTGGAGTCTGTCTCAATTCACCACTCAAATAACCACTCTAGCTCTGCTTCCCACACCTAGAATGGGCTGCAGTGGCCATTATCTTGATGTCTCTTCTCTGGGTCCCGTGGAGTCCTTTATTGGGATGACTTGCCAAATGTTCTTTTTTTGTATCTTAATATATCTTTGTTGAGATTCTTTAATATGGCCACACTCACCAGTCCACATAAGAAAAGAACTATAAAAATGAAATTCACAAGGCTAGAAAATGTGAGAAATAAAAAGAGAGTAGTTAAATTTCAAATTCCTTAGCTGAGTACTGAAAGGTAAATGCTCATACATTCAAAAGACATTCAGGTTTTCATTACATCAGTCCATTTTCTTAGGATAAACTTGCATCACAAACCAAATAAGTGAATTGCTACATTAAATGAACTTAAGTTTATATTGAATTGCTATGCTAAATGAACTTAAGTCTATATCACAAAAGTATGTTACATATAAAGCAATAGATATAATGGCATACTTAGTTATTTCAAAATGTTTTTAAACTTTCAAAAATTATTTACTTACATTTCACTAATTACTAACATTTTGCCAGATTTTATCATTTTATTGACTTATCCCTCCATAAATTCATGCATACATATTTTTAATTATATCAATTCCCCATGTTGAATATAATTATTATGTTGTGCAAATTAATATGCTATTAAAAACAATAATTATAGGAGGAAGTTTCACAGATTTTATGAGAAAGCTAGTACAGTTTTAGTAGGATACCAATCCAATGATTCAAGTACCAATCTATGGTTTTTGTATTACACTTTCTCTTTAGAAGTTTCCTTTCCTCCATGTTCTTTGGTGCTGCTTGTCTGTTTCTCTCAAAGATTCCTTCAAGTATTTTCTGCAATGCTGGGTTAGTGGTCACACATTTCTTTAGGGATTCTTGGTCATGAAAAATTGTTACTTCTCCTTCAATTTTCAGGGATAATTTTGCTGAATACAACAACCTGGGTTGACACTTGCTGTCTTTTAAAGTTTGAAAGATTTTGCTCCAGGCTGTCCTGCCTGTTGAAGTTTGCATTGAGTATCTGCAGTATAACTCGAATGGATTTGCCTTGGTACAGTAATGTCTGTTTTTCTCCTGCTCTTTTTAATATTGTCTGTTTGTGTTTTATTTCTGCGATTTTCATTATGATGCGTCATGGCAAGTTTCATTGCTCTTTGAGGTTATTAGGTGCTCTATAAGCTTCTTGTGCTTGAAAATTAATTTCTTTTCCTAGATTTGGAAAATTTTCTTGCATGATTTCAGTGAAAAAATTCCTTATACTTTTGGTGCTGTCTTCTGTTCTTTCTCCCACGCCCATAATTCTGAGATTGGTTTTCTTTTATTCATTCATCATCTGTTGTATCCAACTGCTTTGTTCGTTTTTAATTTTGGAGTTGTGCCTAATTATGGCATTTGTTTCCTCAGCCTTGTCTTCAAGGTCTGAGATTCTGTGCTCACAATGTTTGAATCGACTTCCTCTGCTTTCAAATGTATTTTTCATATCCTGACTTTCAACTAGATTTCTTTTCAAAATGTTCACTTCTCTATCAAAATGTTTCTTCATCTCTCTCATTTCCTTATTTACTTCAGCCAAGTTTTTTCATTTGTGGCTTCTATATATTCAGTAAGCTTTGTGTCCATGAGGACCATTATTTGTTAACTAAGTTTCTCTTTAAGCCCACTGATCATTTTTGCATTTCTTCAAAGATATCTTGTTTGTACTGGCTGTTTGACTCTTTCATTTGCTTTTTGACTTCCTTCTCTATGACTACCAGTGTTTCAGGAACCATGACATTAGCTTCTGGGGTCTCAGGCATTTCTGGGGGTGTCCTGTTGCATTGTCTTCTCCCTGTGTTTCTATTGTTGAGGGACTTCACTTTAAAGGTCTAGCTGAGAAGATTCTTTGAATGGCTATGTGGATATGTGGGCAAGGAGCCGAAATTCCTGTTTTCTGTACTGGGAGTAGGCAGTGAGGGAGGACCTAATAGTGCAATGGCCTCTGAGGTATCATGATCACCCTCATCCCCCTCAGCAAAGCTCTCCAACCTGTCCTGGATCCTCGCCCCCCACCCCCCGAGGAAAAGGCACTACACCCTCAAAGGTGCTCCCACTACCACCCAAGCTGTCCCAAGGGCTGGTGACCTTTGTCTCCTCTCTACAACTATCTCTTGTGCCACTTTCTTCCTAGGCACTGTTTAAGAGTGACCTCAAAAAACATGAGGTGCTCTTCTGAGCTTTCTTTTACTTTTATCAGTTCAGTCTTAGGCTGTTTTTAAAAAAATGGCTCATGCTTACATCACTGCTTGCTATGGCTGCTGAGCACTGTTTCTGATCATGGCTCCTGGAGGCCTTCCTAGGGGGAGCTTGCATTGCATTATTAGTATGCACTACCTCCAGGATCTGTTTTTTTGGAGGCTGGGGCTACCAGCTTCTGTGAATTCCCATTTCTTCCAGATCCACATGTAACTTGGTCTGAGGTTCTGGGCTCCTGGCTTTCCCCTGTGTGTGAATGCTAGCAGCTGACAGCTACACTCAGTTGGCCTGGGGCTCCTTCCTGGGCACCTGTTTTCCTCCATTTCAGATATATTTTTGGGATTTCTGACTTTCCTGTTGTCTCCTTTCAGTTATTGGGGTACTCCTTCCTCTCCTAGCCTTGTCAGAGCTTCCAGGCTCAGGGCAGACTTTCCTTGATCTGTGGACACCAGAAACTCACAGCTATTTGCAGTTGGCCTGGGCTGCTTCCTTGTCTGCTTTTACCTTCACTTCCAATGTGTTTTTGGGTTTTCTGTCCTTCCCATGGTCTCCTTTCAATTGTTGGGGTGCTCATCCCTGTGCTAGCCACATTTAACAGGTTTTTACTATATTATCAACTTTTTAAGGGGGTCCACAAGGAGATGTTTTGCAGCTCTGTTATTCGGCCACCCTCTTGACCTGTCTGAGAGAGCAATCACACTTCTATACCTTTGAACCTGTGATGGGTGGGATCTTGCTGATTTCTTGGATGTTTTAAAGTTGTCTTTTCTATTGTCCTAATGCAAAGTGCTTGGCTTCTTTTCAGTGGTAATCTTTTCAGCAACCATAATTTCCAAGGCTCCAACTTTGCAGGCATCTCCTTTCTAGCCATTGTTATTATCTTTCAAAGTATCATCTCCTAATGTTGCACACTTTTTTAAATGAAAGTATCAGTACTCAAAAAAGTTTTTTAGAATGGCCTAGAGGTCCATTTACAAAAACACACATGGAAGGTGTGTGTATGTTGTTCATAGCTAGAACACCTATGTAGAATTCACAAGGCCCTGAGTTGGATCCCCAGTGATGCAAGCAAAACAAAATCACATGTATCAAATGAATATTTGTGCCCTTCTTTTTGGCTCATTTTGACTGAAAAGAGTATTATTTGAATCAACCCCTCTCCAAAAGTGGCCTGGATGGATTTTTGGCCATCTGAAAAAACAAAATTCATTTTTAAAGAAGAAAAAAAGATAGTGTGTCAGACAGAACTCTAGTCCAATCCCCCAAGATCCTGTCCATTGATGTACATACATTCATTTTGTAAGTTATTTAATGAAACACTAATCTAAGTATTGCTATAAAGGGATTTTGCAGATATAATTAGGGTCCTAAATCAGTTGACTGATAGAGAAATTATCCAAGTGGGCCTGACTTAATAACATAAGTTCTTTGAAAGCAGAGAGAGTTCCTTGAATGGTCTCTGAAGACAAAATCAGAGATTTGAAGCATGACAAGGATTTGACATGCTGTTGCTGCTTGAAAAGGGAGTGAGAAGGGAATACCACCAGCCTCTTGGAATTACAAAGCCCCAGATGTTACCAGCAAGGTAACAAGTGCCTCAGTCCTACAACGACAGGAAACTCAATTCTCCTAACAAGAGCTTGGTAACCCAGGTCTGGCGGGCATCTTGACCTCGGTCTTGTGGTATCCTGAGCCAAGAACCTAGCCGTGGCATGCTTGATTTCTCTCTTGCAGAATTGTGAGTTAATAAATGGGTGTTGTTTTGAGCCACTGAATTTGTGGTAATTTGTTATGCAGCACTAGAAAACTAATACAATTAGCAAACCAAATTCAGCAACGTATAAAAAGGATTATACACCATGGCACAAATGAGATTTATTATAGTAATGCTAGATTGGTTTAACATCTGAAAATCAATTAATGTAATATACTATATTAATAGAATAAAGGATGAAAAACACATGATCACCTCAAGAGAAGCAGAAACGTTTTGACAAAAGTTGGCACTCATTCATTGGTGCAACAAACCAGGAGTAGACAGAAATTTCTTTCACCTAGTGAATTGTACCTACTGAAATCCTCGGATAACATATGGAAGGTGCAAAACTGAATGCTTTCCTCAAAGTTCAAAATGAGGTTCAATGGCAAATCTTACTGCCAAGAAGAATGTAAATAGGTAAAAGCACCTTGGAAATATAGTTGTTCATCACTAACTGATAGAAAATTCTCATGCCCATGACCCAACAGTTCAACTACCAGCTGCGTGCCCCAGAATACCTCTTAATGTATGTTCATATCTACCTTGTTTATAACAACCCAATCCTGGAAAAATGCAAATGTCCTTTAAAAATAGAATAAATAAATGAACAATGGCATCTTTCTACAATGGAATACATTGCAGCAATAGAATTAAGTATGCTAAATTTACACACATAATCAAAGATGTGTCTCACAAATATGTTCAGTAATATAAGTAGCTAATGAATACATAAGAATGATTCCCTTAGGTGAACAGTGGCTTTAGGCAGGTGTTAGACATTAGGGGACCTGAGGGACAAAGGGGGAGTCCAAAAGAGCATATTTTGCCAGTGGCAATTAAGTAAAGAAATGAAGGACCTATGCATGTACTACTTGCTACATGCATAATCATCTAATAGGTCTCAGACTCAAAGACATAGGGCTACCTCTGTTTCTAGAATGAGGCACACAGCATTTCTAGTTGCCTCAGCATGCGGTCCAGTGGTATCAGGAAAGGAGATGTCCTTCCAGCCCAAGGTAGACTGGAACATGATTTAAGTTCAGAACTTCTCTTTCACAAATTTCTTTCCTGTAAGTGTCTCACATAATTATGCACCACCAGCATTAACTCTTGTGTGCATAAAAAGATATCCAGACATCCACTAGAGGCAGGTGCAGCCATGGCACTCCTGCCTTCTCGCTTGAAGTCATAGGAAATATCTCAATCTACTTTGCAATAAACTCTACCTCTATATCTGCATGGACAAAGGAAGATTCCAATTCTATGAATTTTAGAGATAATTAAACCATGTTGTTTAAGGATGTCTACCTAAGTAGTACAGCTATGAAGAAAAGCAAGGATTTATTACACAAAATTTAACGTAATGACTACCTTGGGCAGAGAGGGGTTATAGGAGGAGGGAGAAACACAGCATGAAGGCGTTTCTGAAGCCCTTGGAATGTTCGTCCTGGTGGTGGCTAATTGGTGTTCACTTCTCAATTATTCCTTCAATTGTGCTTATGTTCTATATAATCTTTCGTATGTATGATATATATCATCATTAAAAATTTAATAAGTAACTGAAAAAACTGTAATTATGTGGTAGAATTAAAGGAACTTGCTGATCATTGGTAAGGGGTGTTAGGAAGAGAGAAGAATCCAGGATGATGTCCAGGCTGTTGGAGTAAGCTGTGGCAATGAAGATTTGAGTAATAGTGAACAGATGAGAATGGCGGGTTTGTTGATGGATTTGATGTCGAAAGCAAGTCTGTAACGATGAATCAAGGATAATATCTAGGTTTCTGATTTGGAGAATCAGATGGTAGGGGTGCGTTCAGTGATGTGGGGAATGGCATAAGAGGGTGAGAGTAGGGGAAAGCCCTAAGTGAAATGTTAGACAGTTGATGGCATAGCAAATATGAAAATGGTGATGTAAATTCAGCTGCTGGAGATAGTGTAGAGGCTGAAACTGCTTTTTTAGCAATATTTAAAAATATATAAGTAACATTGAATAATGATGACACAGCAAGCACTTCACACATAGCATCTCTTTAATATTTTGGACAACTCTGTGTGGTCCATATTATTATGTGTTCTATTAAACAGACTTAGGGAAGTAATTTTTCTGAAGTTGCACAGCTAGGAAACAGAGCTGGCATTAGGATGCCAACACTCTGGCTCTTGATTTTTCTGAAACCCTGGGCCAAAGAAGTTCAGTGGCAGACAGCTGCTGAGGGCATGTAGTACTGATAGCAGTCGGCTTCAATGGGGCCCAGTGTTTGGATCCACATTTGCGTGGAAGTGGTCCTCATAGTTTCTTTTGGAACTTTGATACCGACCAGTCACATTATGTTTCTCATCTTTGATCTTCTTCAGCATCCCCCAAATGCTGACATCTCTGGTCATCCTATTTAAAGTCTCATCTCTGGTCACTCTCAAACTTCCTTTGTACCAACACCAGTCTGGACTCACTCCCTACTTCCCTCCCTACAGCCCTTTTCACACGCTTTCTGGAGCCCTCTGACAAGTTCTAGATCTCTCCCCAGGTAAGGCCTTTCCAGGACACCTCGTGAATATTTGCCGCTCATTACTCTATCGCCCTGAACTTCAAGACTGAGATGTCAGAATGAATCTTCAAGTGCCACTTTTTTCCTTTGAGGCGTGTGTCACCAGATACACTACCCTTTATTCTTTCTTATCACTCTTATTTTCTAATCCCCTGAACACTCACTTTGTTTGTGTGCACACTGGGGATTGAACGCAGAAGCTCGTGCATGGCAGACGAGTACTCCACCACTGAGCCACAGCCCTAACCTTGAATACTCACTTGAATTCAGTGAGAATATGTTCCCCGGTCACTATCTTATCTGCACACAAGTAACATCATTTTGCAGATCTGTCTGGCCTCCTGAGATTTCCCTTCTGTTTCTTTTTAATTCCACCCCCATTCCACCTCTCTCATTCACTTCCAAGACCACACCTTGCAACTCTCCACTACTGATATCAAATACTCTAACACATCTCTGTCCACGACTTTTTACTCCTGCAAGCCTCTCACTCTCATGCCTATTCCTTAATCTCAAGAAGTCTCTTCATTCTCTGAGCTATCACCTCCCCTCCAGATTCATTTTTCTCTCCATAGTGCAGACCCCATGGCTCATCACATCATCACTTGAGTCTTGTTTTTATTCCTCCACCTGCTTATCTACCTTGTGAAGTTCTAACTTCAAGCCAATCTCCAAACTTCCTACTACTTTCATCCTCTTCTTAAGTTGCTGGGCACTGTTTGAGAAAACACACACACACACACACACACACACACACACACACACAGACAATTGTTCAGTTTAGGGTTGTTGCAATTTTATAGTGTCTAACCATGTTTTCTTTGTACTGGTGTTGAATACAGGGCCTTCAAATTGAGTGACTAACTTCTGGCTCTTTTTCTTTTCTTTTTAAATTTTGAGATAGGGTCTCGCTAAGTCAAGAAATTGACTGTGCAGGGCTTGTGATCCTCCTGCCTCAATCCACCTAGTGCTGGGATTAGAGGCATGTGCTACTATGCCAGCAATGTCTGCTATTTTAAGATACAGACTATAGGTTGGTTTGTTATGCAGCATAACTAATTGATACATAAAACCTATGTTCTATAGCTTTCAAAGTACTTCACATTCTAAGTTAATCTCAAGAATTTTTTCTCAATAGACAGTTCATTTCATCATTCTCCAAATTCTTGTTGACTTTATTTCCTAAAACAGTGTTAAGATGTAATTTGTACACTAACAACTCTCTCCCTTAAAGTATACTTTCAGTGCTTTTAATATACTCATAGGGCTGACCATCCATCACCATGATTAATTTCAGAATAGTTTTATTCTCCCTCACAATCTTTCATATCCGAGCCATCATTCCTCAACCTCCCCTCCCACCAGCCATAGACTTCTGCAGATAGACTGATGGAGATTTGTCTATTCTGGGCATTTCATGTGAGGGGAATATACTATGTGGCCTTTTGCATCTGACTTCTTCCATAAGACCCATTGGAATCAGTACTTCACTTTTTAAATTGCTAAAAATATTCTATTACATGAACATTTCTTATACTATTTGCCTATTCAGCTTTTAGGCATTTGTGTGGTTTCCATTTTTAAGTTACAAACAGTGCTGATATAAACCTTTCTGTATGATATTTTCAGGATATATGTTTCAATTGTCTTGAGCATGTATATCTCAGGAGTGGAATTGCTGAGTTACATGATAACTCTCTATTTCCCATTTTCAGGAACTGCCTATTTTCCACAGGAGCTGGCCCACCTTACATTCCCACCAAAGGTATAGGAAGGTTCTAGTTTCCCCATACTCTCACCAACAATTTATTATCGTTTTTGTTATTTTTATTTATCTATACCTTTTTTATTTTTGTGGTACTGGGAATTGAATCCAGAGTCTTCACTCTAAGCTACATCTCTATCTAGCACTTTTTTTTTTATTTTTGAAAAAGGGTCTTTCTGGAACTGGAGGAATAGCACAGTGGTTAACGTGAGCACAAGACACTGAATTTGATTCCCCAGCATCACATAAACCCGGTATGACGGTGCATGCTTGTAATCCCAGCACTCAAGAGGCTGAGGCAGGAGGATTGCTGTGAGTCCAAGGCTAACCTGGCTCCACAGTTCAGGAGCAGCCTGAGCTACAGAATGAGACCCTGTCTCAAAAAAAGGGTCTTGCTAAGAGCATAAGTTATCCAAGCTGGGCTTGAACTTGGAATCCTTCTGCTTCATCCTCTCAGTGTGCTGGGATTACAGGTTTACACCACCACACTTGGCTTACTTATTGTTATTATTGCCATTGTTATTTTGAGATAGAGCCTGTCTGTGTTGTCCAGGCTGGTCTTGACCTCCTGAGCTCAAAATAAAGTTAAAAAAAATAAAAAATAAAATAAAATAAAATCTTTCTGTCTGAACCTCCTGAGTAGCCGTGGCTACAGGTACTCATTAACACACCTGGATTTTGTCTTTGTTATTCTAGCCATTGTATTGCATGTGAAGTGGTTTCTTACAGTTTTTTTCCTCATTTTATTGATATGTGTAAGCGCAAAATTTAAGGTTTACAATGAAGTTGAGCATCTTGTGCACCTACGTATTTTGTTAAGGTGACAAGGACTTTCCCACTCTCCTTTTGTCCCTCCCCCTACCCACCCCTCCTTCCCCACCCTACCCCCCTGGTTCACTTTGTGCTTTGTTTTAAGTTCCATGAGATAGTCGTGATCTGGGTCTCTCATATCAGAGAGACCAGAGACCACTCGATGTTTCACCTTCTGCTTCTGACTCACTTCACTAAGCATGATGTTCTCAAGTTTCTTCCAGTTTTGGCTTGAGCTTCCCAAGTGATTTGTTGAGTAACTTGTCATGTGCTTATTGGTCAATTGTATTTCTTCTTTAGAGGAATGTCTATTGAATCCTTTCCCCATTTTTATTTTGAGCAGCGCTTTCTTCTTTATTTTTACTTGTTTGCTTGTTTTTGCAGTGCTGAGGCTGGAACCCAGGGCTTTGCTCATGCAGGCAAGCACTGTACCCTGAGCTACATCCCCAGCCTAACACTTTCTTCTTTACCACTCACGTGGCACTTAATGTTTGCTGCCCAGTTGTTGGTATTTTTTTAAGGTGAGAATAGCTTATTTCCCCAGCCACACAGGGAACATTTTGAGGGCAAGGACTGCATCTCATATGTATTGTTTTCTTCACTGTGACTCGTTATGAAACATAGCCACTGCCCAGAGCTATCACTTATTGAATCCTTGATATATGCTAGATGTTGTGTCACGCATATTACATACATTATTTCCTTATTTTATATACACTATTCTGAGGTTGTTATGGTCTGCATTGTCCAGATGAGGAGATTGAATCACAAAAAGGTTGAGGGTCATATAAAAATGGCAGAGAAGTGACTCAAAGCCAGGTAAGCATAACTGCTAAACCGATTCTTATTATTCTTTTGACCGCTATGGTATTATTTTATTACGTATGCAAGTGTGATGTGTGTCTCCTACGCATGCAGTAGGCTTGCAATAAATATTTTTCATTCATTAGCCTGTAAAATACAAATAATATGTTCTGCCTTTATTTGATAAATAAGCTCTGTTAAAATGTTTAGAAAGTCCCCAATGTTCTATAAATATGAGATATTTTTGTAATATTTCCTTTAGTATTGTGCAAAGGAACACATGTGATGGTAGTAATGCTGACACCTCCATGTTGGCTGTGTTGTAATGTTATCTCCAGGTCCAGTCCTCGCCAAGGAGTACGCCTTCTCTGGGACACTGAAGTCTAGAGTTGAAGAATTCTCCCAAAGCTAAAAAACACTTGATACAATGCACACCTCACGCCACCTCGGTGAGAGGAATATAAGCTATTTCTGCAGCAAATCTCTGGCTCTGTTTCTCGTTTGTAAAGTGTCCATCAGCAATCCGCCCCTACCTTCATTTCTCCCCCTTTCCGCAGACGCAGCTCTGCCTACCTGACATCTAACCATGCTAATAGCCTCTCAGTTGCTCTGGGGGTTCTTTGGAATAAGTCAAGCTGTTGGAAGCTTTGTCTGGGCAAGGTGTGTAGCTGACATCTAAAGGAACTATTCCCTGAGGCTGGGCACTCATCCCAACAGAGAAGGAGGAGCTGCCAAGCCCGGCGGCAGTGTAGAGCCCACATGTTTTCAAAGCTTGCTGAATTTCGAATAGCTAATCTGACCACGCATACAAAGAAAGGCGATTTAATATTCTGAGTACTTCCCCCCCCCCCCCCCCGCCCCAATGCCATCTGCAGCAGAGATACAGTAGCCCTCCGCCTCCTTTTTTAAAATTAAAACCAAGACTATTGTCTCACTAAAGGATCCTCATGTCTGGTCCCAGAATTCTGTGTGTGTGAATCCTGCTCAAGGCAAGTGCAGGGAAAGAATGGAAGCAGCTACAGACCACTCAGCGAACACGTTTATATTCAGGAAAGGGTGCAGAGGCAGAAGAGGGCTGTAAGTGAATCTGCTAGGGGTAGATAAGAGCTGCAGGTCACCAGCTCCACATGTGACCTGCTTGCGATATAAGCCGTGTGTTTTGTACCATAATTCTTGTTTAACAAGGCAATAAAGCAACGGGGTGGGGGTTAACAAAGAATTCCTCTCAGTGAGAGTGTATTTTGGTCACGTTTCCCTCCCTTTTCTGTTCTCTTCATAAATCCAGCACAACTGGTTCAGTTGATTGGGACTTTTGTGTGTTGTTTGGCCCACGTACACACAGTGCCTAGGCTCTGCCCATTATGCTTGTGTTAGCACAAATTACTCCGTGTGAAGTGATGGAGCCTCACGTGCAGTAACTCATGCTAACAAAGGAAAGGGACATGGGAAAGGGAAGATGTCACACAAGGGGCAAATAAAACTCAGTGTCTACACCTGCTCTCTACCTCATTACAATACTATGAACTTCAGTGACTAATTTTTAACATTTCATCAGAATCTTTCCAAACATTTTTTTCCTATGTTTAAGAGCACAGTCTCTTCAATCAGATAAATTTAAGTTAACATCCCAGCTTTGATGCATACTAGCTGTTGGGCCTTAGACAAGTTGTTTAACCTCTGAGCATTGGTTTTCTTATCCAAAAAATGGTGGTTAGTCTCCAAAGACTATGCTCTGAACTACTGATCATATTGCCGCACTATTTAAGGATTAGTCTTGAATAGGATGCTGTATAAAAAACACTTGATACAATGCTTTTATTATTTCTTCCATGCTTATCAATACCTGGTAAGATCAGCCAGAGGGTATACAGACTGTGCCACAGAAGTGTAGGAGAAGGCCTTATGAATGGAGAGGGGACTTTGGGGAAAGGTGAGGGTCAGTATACTAATGGTAAATTCTGACAGTGTTGACACCTTCATTCGTCGCTTGTGCGACCTTGGGCTAGTCCCAACCTTATTTTCCTTCCAAGTTAATCTTTTCATTAGTGAATATTTTCTATACATAATAATTACACTGCATTTGAAGAATTGGGGCGTATCTGTGTTGCACCTTGATCATTTTTAGTTCCCTCTTCCTTCCCACCCTCTTCCCCTTTCCACACAATCCATCTCCCTATGGTTTACTATTGTTCTTTTATTTCACTCTTTTACCTACTTATATTTTGGGTTTCTAACATTAGATAAACCGTGTGATATTTAACTTTCTGTGTCTAATGCATTTTGCTAAGTGTAATTCACAACCTCTGTTTTAACACTTAGTTTCTTTTTCAATAAAGCTGATAATAACATCAACCTTATAGGTTTCTTATTACAAACACACGTACATGCATATGCACAAACACATGTGTGTGTATATATATATATATTTCATTGAATACGGTGCTGAACACAGAGTAAATATTAATAGGTATCAGATACTGTTTTACAGATTATATTTTCCTTTTGAAAGTCAACACCCCAGTTTAGCAGCACAACAGCTAGGTGGGTGCCAAAATATGGAGTTGCTGACCATAGTGCCAACACTGTTCTGTCAAGGCTTTACAGAGTTCTAGAAGGCCACAGAAGGTGAGGCCAAACTGTCAGACTTATCTTTTCATCAGTGTGAGAAATAGACTCATCCCTCCAAAACAAAGGATGGACTCAGAGACCCGAAGCACAGCAGAGGTGAGACTTTCAGTATGAACTTGCAAAAAAAGCATTCATGCCCTGGAGCAATTACCACAAGCAATTTGTTCCCCAGAAGGCAGATACCCTCCTCCAGTTTTTCATTGGCTCTAGGTTCACAATTTTACTGCCTAAGTTTTTGACCAGTGATTTTTTTTTAACAAAGACTTTTTATTATGTGGTGACTAAAGAGTTAAAATCTCTTACCTGCAAGCACTGCCTACAAACACAGGCAGTAGATACAATACTGTGTCAACATTGGCTCAAGCCAGCTAAGATACAGCTACAGGCAATAGTGAACAGGATCCTCCTTCAGCAAACAGCTGTTTCCTAAGTGTTCCTATCCCTTCCCCTCTCTTAGTTTTAAGCAATTAAATCTTTTTACCTCTGAAGAATTCTTACAGCTCAGCACACATTTTAACTCAGAGAATCCCGAGAGATCAGGTGAAAGAGACAATCCAGAGTGTGAACTTCAGGGCTTTTCTCTGTGTCTCCTTTCTTATACCGGCACTTCCTACACCTTAGAGGTAACTTGTTTGAATAAACTTCTGCTCTTTTAAATTCTTTAGATATTGTTAAATTCCCCTAACACTTACCACCTTAACATAAGCTGGGCCCCGTGATGTGTTAGTTCATCCCTTCCCCTGATATCTTACTTGCTTAGTGACCTGTAGAACTTTGTTATGTCCACAGCTGTCAGCTGCTAGTGTTTTCTGCTCAGAGCCAGGTACTTCATTTTTGAAAGTGGTACTCTATAAACTTCTGCTTCTTACTCTCAGCGCCCACTTTTGGCATGTTGTTTAGGACATCACAATACTTTTGATGAAGTCAGGACCTATGCCTGCCACTTTCGATAACACTTGGTGGGCTGGAGCCTACTTACAACCACCATTTCTTGATGAATTTGAGTTGTGTGGAAAGCCTCCTGTGTCACATGGACCCAAACCTAAGGCCTTTGTACACAGAAGCAGAAGCTTAATCATTTTTCTTGGTCTACCAGGCCAGCCATTTTGCTAAAGGTTCTAAATACTTTGGAGAATCTGATAAAAGCCAGAGCTCCCTTCCCAAAAGAATGCTTGTAATACTCCTCAACACAATTTAGTGCACAATTTTAGGGAGATCGAATTCTTCATAAAGTCTGCTATGGACCCCTAGGGGCTCATGCACTGCAGGGTAAGAATCTCTGGATTAGTAGGAGAGGGCTTATTGTTTTGATTATGGGATTTTTGACCATAGAGCCCTTCATTATTGGCCGCAGGGCATGCGAATGGTATATTTACAGTCTCAAATATTTTATTAATCATATCTGGCTTTTCTTTTCTGGAAAGAAACACATAAGGATGCGTCAAAGAGGCTTGGCTTCAAGAGTTAAAATGAAATGTCTCATTTACACAAAATGAGCTGAGAACATACTTATCTTCATTCTTTGGTTTGGTTTTGTCTGTGGTAAGCCAGCAGGAAACTACCCAAAGGAGATGTGATCAAATTTTGGGAGACTGACTTACAAAAACATGTATTATTCATATTGACCTCGATCTGTGAGAATGAAATTAGCTGCCCCCCTCCATACATAGACCTCATTCCTCCCTAAAGAAAAGCAAAATCCTTAGGTAATAAACTGTGTTACAAATGCTTCAACAGTTCTGGTATTCTGGCACATAAATGGATCTCCAAAGAACATATTTCTTTTTTGTGTGTTATTAAATCAGAATTTCAATGTGCCCTACTTGCTACTGCTGAAAGTGCACTTGCCATACAGATGTTAATGCATAATCAATGCAGTCTTTTAAAATGCCAATGTCCCCTATCATCATTCATTGAGTAGGGAAGGAGGCAGAGCTGGACCAAGTAAAATTGATCCAGTGATTGGAAGCCAACCTGATTCTATGAGGTTCACAGTTCCACTGGTCTCCAGAGTTTGAGAAAACTTACATAAAGGATTTCCAGGCCCTAACATAGAATCTCACCAAAACAGTCTATAGCTAAATGATGTACCAGTCTCAGATTTTGATAGCCTCTGTATAATTCTTCACATATTCAGCTATAAAGTGGCTAAAGTGAGAAAGGCTTAAGTGCAAGGCGTTATCTAGAATCCCAAGGAAGGAGGATGCTGGGGAAGCTGTGGTCATGATCACAACTATAGGAGAACACAGGAAGGTAGCAACCATAAGAAGGAGATAGGAAAAAGCAGAGGATGTATGGCCTGTAGCAAAGAAAGGCCCATGGAGAGTGGCTGGGTACTCAGACAGGGCTCTTTTAGTCTTTTATTCACATGGACATAAAGATCGCCCACGAAATTGTCCAGGAAAAAAAAAAAGGACCCCAATAGGATTCTGCCTGGATTTTCTTCTCAGCTCCTGAATAACCCCAATTGTAGTTAGAAATAAAGGTGTTTTGACAGATTAGGTATCTTCAATTTTTTTTTTCTGACTACAAAACACTTGTTGCTGAATAAAACGTCTCATTTTAAAATGTAGAGTTTACAATGAAGAAAAAAATTTCTAAGAGCCAGGGCTCTGAAAGAGCCTAATGGCTAAAGGATAAGCTTGGAGGCTGCCTGGTATGGGGCAATATTGATCTCAGTAATCTAAGTGACTGAGTTTTATAGGCGTTTTCCTAAGTATAGCATATAAGTCCATTGGCTCACATGAGATTATGAAATAAGAATTGAAGTTCTCATATAAAAATAGATCTCTTAAAGGAATACATTACTGTAGGTCCTTGGAAAAATCCTGAGACAAGATCTGGGGCAGGGGAGAAAAAAATCAAGTTGAGCCTAAAGAAGTACGCAAGGCCCAGAAGTGAAGAAGTGGCCAAAGACTAGAGAGGCAACACCAAAGGACAGGAGAACTGACTCAAATAGGCTTCCACTAGCCAGGTTTAGGACCATGTTAACATTATTTAGAAAGAGGGAAAGGTATTGTCAATGTCAGGGTCTGAGGGACAGTACTTTAGCCAAGTGGGCAGATCATTACTGATAATGGGTCCAGTGGAACAAAAGAGTTTGTGTGTTTTTAGCTATGATGTGGAAAAAACACAAAGATGTCATTCTGTGAATATATTCAAAGAATCAGTGAAATCTGTGCTTAAGGAAGCAGAAAAAGGTATAAGAACAATGTCTTAGAAAGGAGATTTGGGGCTGTATAAGGGAGTATAATCCCAGGAGAGTTTTCTTGGCTGTTTCTTTCCTGGATTTTCTCTGGCTGGTTTGCCATAATATGTATTACTGTTAGTCTCACGAAGCCCCTGACCTCTCTTAATTGATCACCACCAAGATGTCAGTGCGATGAGAAACAGAAAGATGAAATTACAACAAAGAACACCAAAATCCAAAGGATTACAAGAAACTACTTTGAAAACTTACACTCCAGTAGATTCAAGAATCTAGGAGAAATGGACTCTTTTCTAAATGCATATCAATCTCCAAAATTGAAGCAAGAAGAAATAAAATACCTGAATAGACCAATAACTGGCTATGAAGTTGAGAAAGTATTAAAAACACATTCAACTAAAAGAGCCCAGGACCTGATGGATTCATGGAAGAATTATGCCAGAAATTTGGAGAAGATGAACGCCAGTACTCAGCAAACTCTTTCAAAAAAGGAAAAGGAAGAAAAGTTGCCAAAGTCATTCTTCAAGTCAGCATCATTTTAATCCAAAACCAGACAAAGATCCAACAAAAATGGAAAACTGTGGGCCGATTTCTCTAATAAGCATTGATGCAATAATGCTCAACAAGATATTTTCTAACAGAATGCAGTAAGTCATAAAAAAGATCATACATCCTGACATTGTAGGCTTCATTCCAGTGATATGGGGATGGCTCAACATTTGCAAATCAATAAATGTGATATACCACATCAACAGATGCAAAGATGAAGATCACATAATGATCTCAATAGATTCTGAAAAAGCCTTTGACAAAATACAACATCCATTTATGATAAAAACTCTGAAGAATATAGAAATAGAATGACCTTACCTCAATCCGATCCAAGTCATCTATGATAACACCTTTGCTTACATTATCCTAAGTGAGGAAACACTGAAAGCATTTACAAAAATTGAAACAAGACAAGAATGTCCACTGTCCATCCTGTTCAACATAGTACTTGAAATTTTGGGCAGAACAATCAGAAAAAAGAAAGAAATAAAAGGAATAGAAATTGGAAGGGAAGAAGTTAAGATGCCCCTATTTGCAAATGACATGCATTTACAAGAAAATGGGGTTGCCTTGAGTAAATAATGCTAAATGAAATGGATTAGATCCAAAAGATGAAGTATCACTTGGTGTGTTTTATATAAGATTGTCATAAATATATGCATTAAAAAGATCCTAACTTAAGAGAGAAGGCAGCAAGAGGGAAAATGAACTGCTGGGAAAGGGAAGAGACACTGAGAGCAGCGAGTGTAAAGAGAAAGGCAAGAAAGGGGGAAAAAGTAGTCAAAAGCAACATACCCAGGTACGAGTTCCCCAAGCTGTAGGTAATTAATGTATTATGGAATCTGTATTTCATTCATATTCAAGTCAAAAATCCCCACTGTTGTTTATTTTGGTTTGGCTCGAGACAGAATCTTGTTGTATAGCCCAGGCTAGCCTTGATCTTGAGATCCTCCTGTTTCTGCCTCCCAAAGTGTTGGAATTACAAGTGTGTGTCACCGGCCCCATGCTTTATGGGTTTTGACAATGCCCTTAGGCATTGTTTAAAATAAAGACCATCGCCTCAGGCAGAGCTGAGAAGCTCTTTGTTCTTATGGCCTGCCTTCCTTCTGTGGAGAACTTCTGAGCACTGTACTGGAACTAGGAGAAGGGTCAGTGGCGTGCTTCTTTTGGGGGTGACACACGTGCTTTACCATGGGCACTGGAGATGATGGTAGGCCCAGGTCTTCTCAGCTTGCTGTTTCATAGAGATGTAGATGGAGCCAATTGGATGCTAATCTTCTGGGCCAGCCATATCTCAGACAGGCAGAACCCTTGCCCTATTCGTGCAGCTGAAGGGGAAAAGAAGTTTCACTTCTTTTAGACGTACCTGCCCAAAGTTTTGCAATACAGGCTCGGGAAGATGAAAGACACCAGCCTGCCAGGCCCAGTGCAAAATTATATATAGACTAAGATGAGGAGTTGTGGGGGAAAGCAGGCACCTGTCTTCATGTCCACACAGTCTCAGAGTACAGATTTTGTTGCACAGAACTTGTGATGTAGGAACATGTTTTGGCTCAGAAACCACAATTTTTTTGCTGTTTTATTGAGATTTAGTAAATAGCTTAGATAAGTGTTTCTTCATTTGCTCTGTCCTTAAGCCAATTTTAAAAGATTTTAAATGTTTTTGAGAAGTAATTTCAATCTGAATTCCTCATGCCACCATTCCAGAAGTCCTGTCTGTCTTTGAGTCATTTGTTATGCACAAGGATGACTCAGAGCAGGGATCATATAAACATGAATTGTCTTGTGCTACATATAAAATATGTAAGGTAGCTAATTTATGAGTAGCAAAATTATTATTTATTTTTTAAATATTAAAAAAGAGAACACATAAACATAAAGCTAATTGGGTATTTAGTCTTTTTTTTTGGTGAAACTGTGCATCAATATTGGGCTTGATGGAAGTAGCTTCAACTCTTACTGAGTTCCCAAAATGCTAGTCAAAATCTTTTTATCAAATTTTACTTTTTGTGTGCTTTACTCTTGAAAATAGTTCCCAAATGTACATACTGCTGAAAGCAATGATATGAATCAGTTGTGATTATGAAGTGGGATATTTTTCTCCGGGAAGACAGATCTTCCGAAAGTCAAGTGATGAGACATGATTAATTCAGGTATGGTGACACATGACGTGATCCCAGCACTCTGGGAGGCTGAGTCAGGAGAATGGCAAGTTTTTGTCCAGCATGGAAAATTTAACAACTTATGAGACCCTATCTCAAAAAATAAAGTGGGCTTGCAGTGTGGCTTAGCATGAAGGCTCTGAGTTCAATTCATAGTACTATAAAAAATAACATGATCACAGTTTTCTTTGTGTTTGTCTGATTGCAACTGTATGCATTCCAAAAATCAATAAATTAGAAACTTTTTATCTATTAGCAATGATACATATGTAATTATAACAATATAATGCACAAAATTTGATATATTTGTACTTCTATATTACTGCTGCTAAGAAGTATTCAACTTACTGTTTTACAAAACAATACAGTTCAAGTTTAATAAATGAGAAAACTTACATGTCTGCCTAATAACAATAAGCACCTGTCTTCACAGGCACACACACGTAGGTAGGTTGAAATGCTATTATCAATAATTGCTGCCTTTTATCAAGTAACATAAGTACGTGTAACATCTGATACAGGTGGTGTTGTGGTTAGGATCTGGAGTGTCCCCCAAAAGTCTCATGTAGTTTAATGGAACCGTGTGATGTTGGTGGATTGGGGTCTGGTCTGGAGGGGTGGACTGCAGTTAAGTTAGGATTAATGGTGTGTATTGGCCACACCTGGATGCAGGAGGGACTGGTTCCTGGGCGGAGACCTGAAAGGATACATAAGCTGCACCTGCCTTCCTGGAGGATTGTGGGACTAGTCTCAACTAGCCTCAGCTTGTCTTCCTGTTTGTGATGTCCTGAGAAGCTGCCTCCCCCTCCACCTCTGCCTCTGTCCTGTACTCTGATTGCTGCTGGCCGCCCCTCAATGGATTGTGACTATATGAAACTGTGAGCTAAAACAAACCTTTCCTAAATTTGTGGGTGTCGGGTATTGAGTCACAGCAACGAAAAAGTAACGAAGACAGGTGGGTTTCAACTTGACTACCTGTGTGTGGTGTGCACAGGAGGTGGGGTTCGCACTGCACTATGCCCTAACCTACAGTGTTCTCTTGTCACCTGTGTGGTCTGTGGTCAAGAACCATGCAATTAATTCTTGAAAGATATCCCTAAGAATCATGTAATAATGCTATTAATAGTTCACAATCTTAATGAGGTGAGGAGGGGAAGTAAAACTAGATCAAAATGTGATATGTATTTGTCCCAATTACCCAAGAGGTATGTAATTAGCATAAACAAATACCTTTGTGACCTTGTGGGGTGTATTACGAGCTCCCCAGAGGAGCATGCAGTGTAGGAGCCACCTGCTCTAGATGCCAGGCCATGGCAGTGAACTGCAGCTCCTGGTCAGCCCTGGGACTGCCAAGGCAAATGACTGACTCCATGTTATTAGTTAATTTTAACAGTTTTTGTTGTTTATTTCTTCTGACTAACCCATTTGCAATTATAGTGCATATTATGGATAATATTCTAGTATTTGCGGACATAAGCTAGTGATTTTTCCATCTCATTCCATTGTGGTCTTCAAAATTTAAGCTCGAGAACCATGTAATCAAGCTACCAAAAAAAAAAAAAAAAGCCAGGAACATCTCACAAAGAGGGTTCATGGATTTGGGTTAGGTCACACCCACAGTCACTGCAGGTTGCACTCTGCCCAAGGGTTGTGGCTTGGACAAGCCTGATATTTCAGAGGGAGACACTCAGGGAGCAGGACTAGGGATACATGCCAGCTGGGCTTCTGCAGTGCTATGAATGGCTGTGCGTCTCCTGTTTCCTCCTTTGTGAACGGAGTCTTTACTATGGTAATCACATTTTCATCTCCCCTGCATGGGGTAGGTGGTGAATACGATTTATTTATTTCATAGGGCAGCAGATTTACACGACCTTTATGAAGCGAACTTTATTTGGGGAACCTCACCCCACCAAGACCTGAGTTACCTGTTAAATATCATGGCTCAAAAAATATAGATATCTATATTCATGAAAAAAAAATCCTGGCTCTCAAATCTGAACCTAATTTGAAAAAAGTCTGAGGTTGCCTGGAGTTCCAGAAGGGAGAAAATATTCCATATGTGAGAAATGTTAATAGTTTATGGTTTGAAAGGGGAATGTGGTAGACTTTAAAATGACTACAAATTCCTTGTTACTTTTCCCATTAAATCTGGGTTGGCTTTAGTCACTTGACAGAATGCAGTAGATCTGGTGCTCTGAGATTTCAGTCACATGATCATAAGAACCTTTGATCTCCTCTACCTGGAACTTCATGGACTCGACCTACCATGATGTGAGAAAATCCTGGTCACCACAGGAAGAAGCACATGGAAAAGAATTGAGATTACCCAGCTGACAGCCCACCACCAATTTTCCTGTAATGAGAGTAAGTCATTTTGGAAGTGGATATTCCAGTTCTAGCAGTCATTGGGCTGATCCTGGCTCATCTCTGCCCAAAATGCAGATGCCTGAGCAAGAACAGATGGCAGCTCCTGCTTTAAGCCACTGAGGTTTAGGATTGTTAGGCAGCACAATGGACATATTTTTCTGCCTAGCGATTTCACACCTACACATCTATTCTAAACTCTTGAATACATGGATAGAAAGGTACATGAATATGTTTATTGTAGCATGCTATGTACAAGCGAAAACATGGGACACCATGCCATCCTTCCATTAGGGAATGCTCAAATGAACTGTGGCTTCTTTATGCAGTTGCTAAAATAAATGAATTATATCTATGTGTGTCTCTGTATATAATCTAAAAAATGATGTTAAATGATGACAATTTTCAAGAAGATAACATGCAGTAGATTTCATTTATATACATTCAGAATCTACAAAACAATGTTATACATTATTTATGGACATGCATTTTTATAGCAAATCAACAAAACCAAGCAGCTGATTAATAAACATTGACTTCAGCAAAATGGTTCTCTCTGGGGAGGAGAGAAGGGGTAGAAGTGAGGCTTCACCTGAGCTGGTAACGTTTTGTCTCTTTCGTGCTTTCTTTTTTTAGAGCTCCATAAGGCAAAGTGTTTACGTCTGCTTTATCTTAATGGTAGGCACAAAGGTGTCTGCCAAGTTATATTCTGTAGCTTGCATGTTTGAATTATTCATGTTTTAGAATATTAATAAAAAGGAAAAGTCTTGGATTTTCACTCGTTAATCACTATGATATACCATCTCCATTTTGGTGGACATGATCTACACTAAAAAAGTTTAAATCAATTTTACTGAAGTAGTAGCTATAAACAACAAAAATGTACTTTTAAAAATACATAGTTTCATAAGGTTATTTTGTTGCCCAATTATCTTCATTTTTCTCAAATGTTATTATTTTATTACTTACGTATTGTTGATATATAATAGTTGCATTAAAGTTTGGTAAGTTTTAACTAACATATATACTCATTAAGCCATAACCACAGTTATGATGTAGAATATTTTATCACTTCAACAATTTCCTCATGTACCTCTAAAGTTAAATCCACCATCAGTGGCCCCATGCAACTATGGGTGTCTTTTACTCTTTTCTTCCTTTGTTTCTTTGTTTGTTTGTTTGTTTGTTTGTTTCTTTCTTTTTCTTTCTTTTCTCTTTCTTTTTTTTTTTGAGACAGGTTCTCACTTTGTATCCTAGGCTGGTCTTGAAGTCACTGGTGTAGCTCAGGCTGGCCTTGTACTCAGGACAATCTGCCTACCTCAGCCTTCTGAGTGCTGGGATTACAGGTGTGCACCACTATGCCCAGCTTTATGTAGTGCTGGGGTATCGAACTCAGGGTCTTATGCTTTGTTGTGGTTAGGATCTGGAGTGTCCCCCAAAAGTCTCATGTATCTTGATGTTGTGGATTGTCTATGGAACCATGTGATGTTGGTGGGTTGGGGTCTAGTCTGGAGGGCTGGATTACAGTTAAGACTAAAGGCGTGTGAGTTAGTATTAACGGTGTGTAGTGGCCACACCTGGATGCAGGAGGGACTAATTACTGGGCGGAGACCTGAAAGGATATATAAGCTGCACCTGCCTTCCTGGAGGACTGGTCTCAGCTTGCCTTCCTGTTTGTGATGTCCTGAGAAGCTGCCTCCACCTCTGCCTCTGTCCTGTACTCTGATTGCTGCCGGCCACCCCTGAATGGATTGTGACCTTCGAGACTGTGAGCTAAAATAAACCTTTCCTTTCCTAAATTTGTGGGTGTTGGGTATTGAGTCATAGCAACGAAAAGGTAACTAAGATATGCGTACAAGGTGTTGTGGTCTAAAAGGCCACAACATGCCTCACCAGCGTTTACCCCAGCTGCTGGACATGGAGCTACAGGATTTAACCCTTGCCCTGCCGGATTTAGGAATTGTTTTGGTCCTATTGCCTGTTATTACCTTATTCATCCCTTTTGGAATGGAAATGTTTACTCTGTGCCATTTTATGTTGGAAATGTTTACCCTGTGCCGTTTTATGTTGGAAATGTTTACCCTGTGCCATTTTATGTTGGAAGTGCTTAATTCTTTGGTTTGAACAGGAGCTCACAGCTACAAGTTTGTCTTACATCTCAGAGGAGGCTATGGAGTTTCTTTAGCAGTGTTGAAACTGTTAAGACTTTGGTGACTCTTGGAGAAGGACTAACTGCATTTTGCATGGGGAGAAGGACATGAGTCTTTTGGGGTCCAGGGGTGGAATGTTGTGGTTAGGATCTGGAGTGTCCCCCAAAAGTCTCATGTATTTTAATGGAACCATGTGATGTTGGTGGATTGGGGTCTGGTCTGGAAGGGTGGATTGCAGTTAAGTTAGGATTAATGGTGTGTATTGGCCACACCTGGATGCAGGAGGGACTAATTACTGGGCGGAGACCTGAAAGGATACATAAGCTACACCTGCCTTCCCTCCTGGAGGATTGTGGGACTAGTCTCCACTAGCCTCAGTTTGTCTTCCTGCTTGTTCGGGGAAGCTGCCTCCACCTCTCTCTCTGCCATGTACTTCGGCTGTTGCCGGCCACCCCTGGATGGACTGTGACCTTCGAGACTGTGAGCTGAAATAATCCTTTCCTTTCCTAAGTTTGTGGGTGTCGGGTATTGAGTCACAGCAATGAAAAAGTAACTAAGATACAAGGCAAGTGCTTTAACTGCTGCTCCTTTCGTCCAACCCCTAAGTAACTAAGATACAAGGCAAGTGCTTTAACTGCTGCTCCTTTCGTCCAACCCCTATGGGTCTCTTTTAATCATTATATATGAGCTTTTCCTTTTTTCATATAGACTGGTATTACTAAAATCTTTTCGGAGTTCATTTCTGTGTCTTACCTCTTTTATTCAGCACAGGCTTTGGAGATCCATGCATGTTGATATCAGTAGTGTGTCCCTTTGTATTGCTGAAGAGTATTTCAGTGCGTAGATACAATCTGATACGTTTATTCATCTGCTGTTGGACATTCAGGTCATTTCCTTATTTGAGCCACTATAGTTAAAGCTATGATGAACATTCATATGCAAGTCTTTTTGTGGACTTGGGTAAACAGCTCTGAGTGGAATTCCTGAGTCACGAGGAATTTAATTCTACCAGATGCCAACAAACTTTCCAAAGTGCTTACACCATTGTACATTCTCACCGGCAATCTACAAGAGTTGCTGTTGACCTGTGTGCTCACCAACACTTGGTGTTATCAGTCCTTTTTAAGTTTTGGCTCTTTGAGTGAGTGACTGTCTTTTAAAAAAATTTATATTTTGCTGATGACTAGTCATACTGAGGATCTTTTCACATGATGGCCATTCTTATGTGTTATTTTGTAAAGTATTCATTTTAGAGCTGTTGCCTGCTTAAAAGGCATTAGTTTTACACTTTTATTGAATTGCCAGAGTTCTTTGTACATTTTGGATAGAAGCCCTGTGTCAGGTATTTGGATTGTGAATGTAATTTTTTGGAGTACTGGGAATTGGACTCAGAGTGCTTAACTATGCCTCCAACCTTTTTCAAAAATTTTATTTTGAGACAGGGTCACAGTAAGTCATGTAGCCTGGGTTTGAACTTATGATTCTCCTGACTTAGCCTCCTGAGTAACTGGGATTATAAGTGTTTTCTACCATGGGTAGTTGGTGAATATAATTTTGAATTAGTATTAATATATGGTTTGAGATAAAGGTTAACATTTATTTTATATCATATGGGTAGCCAATTGTTTCAGAACTTGATTACACCCCTTGGAGTCTGCTTTATTTTCACACTTCCTATCATGTGAAATAATAAATAAAAAAGTTAGAGATTTAAATCCCAAATATTTCTCATGACTACCTCCCTTTTTTCCTTTTAATGTTTCCATTCAGAACAACAGGAGAAAGTGTAGAGGAAATCATTTAGGTGTGTAAGGCTCTGCAACTACCCACATACACATCCATTTGTGTGTGTGCGTGTGTTTGTATGTGAATTTTTCTCATTCCTGTTTGCTCAAGACAAATGTTATGTGGAATCATTATGGCTATACAACAAGTGACAAAATTGGCTAAATAAAAATTATTTTCCCCATTTTATTGACATGTATAAATGCAATACATAAACTTTACATTGATCTTGAATGTTTTGTGCACATACATATCATGGCAAAATTACAAATCCTTCTCTTTTCTCACCCCCCCCCCCCAACTCCCTCCCTCGAGCTTCCACTTCTCACAATAAGTTCTATGGAATAATTGTCATCTGGGTTTCTCATATTAGAGAAATAATTTAATATTAACGTTCTGCTTCTGACCCACTTCACTAAGCATGATGGTCTCAAGTTGCTTCCATTTGCCTATAAATGCCTCCAACCTATCTGTCTTTATAGATAGTATTCCATTGTGTATAAATATCACAATGTATGTATCCATTGGTCTGTTGCTGGGTACTTTGGTGTCTTCCACATTTTAGCTATTGTCAGTTGTGCTGCTATGAACATGGGTGTACAACATATTCTATGTTGTTTTTAACTCTTTTAGGAAATTTCCCAGAAGAGGTGTCACTGGATCGAAGTGGATATTTATTTCTAGTCTTTCGAGAGACTTCCATACTGCTTTCCATAGTGGTTGTACCAGTTTACATTCCCACCAGCAGTGCAGGAGGGTTCCTTTTTCCCAACAGCCTCGCCAGCACTGATTGCCGTTTGAGTTCTTCTTATACACCAATATCTCTGGAGTTAGATGGTATCTTAGTGATGTTTGATTTGCATTTCTCTTATGGCTGAGGATGTTGAATATCTTTTCATGTATTTATTGGTAATTTGAACTTCTTCACCTGGGAACTGCTTATTCATTTCCTTTGCCCATTTTTCAATAGTGTCTTTGATTTTGAGGGGCTTCCTTTTCTTCAGTTCCCTGTATATTCTGGTTATGAGACTCCTATGTGAGGTTTTGATGGTGAAATTTTTTCCCATTCTGTCAGCTCTCTTTTTGTAGTGTTGATAATATCCTTTGCCTTATAGAAACTTCTAAGTTTGACATAATCTCATTTGTTAACTCTGGGGGCCATTTCTTTTGCTTTTGGTGTCTTATTATAAAAGTCCTTGCCTACACCTGTGTCATTTAGATATTTGCCTAATTTAAAAATTCTACGAAGAAGTTCAATGTTTCAGTTTTAATATCTAGTTCTCTGATTCACTTTGATTTAATTTTGGTGCACGGTGACAGATGTGTGTCTATATTCTTCTGCATGTTGATGTTCAATTTTCCCAGCACCATGTGTTGAAGAGGCTACTCTTTTTCTAGTGTACAGTTTTGGCTCATTTATTAAAGACTAGGTAGATGAGGGTGTTTGATTTTTGTCTCTGCATCCTCAATTCTCTTCCACCGGACTACTTGTCTGTTTTTGTGCCAGTACCATATAGTTTTTATAGCTATTGCTTTATAGTAAAACTTGTATATGGAATTATAATGCCTCCTGCCTTAGTCTTGTTACTCAAGATTGCTTTGGCTATTCTAGGTCTCCTTTGGTTCCATATATTTTCCCCATTTTATTGATATGTATACGTGCAAAATTTAAGGTTTACAATGGAGTTGAGCATTTTGTGCACATACGTATCTTGTCAAGGTGACAAGGACTTTCCCTCTCTTTTTGTCCCCCCTTGCTCTCCCCACCCTCCCTTCTCCCCCATATAAATTTAAGAATTATTTTTCAAGTTCTGTGAAAAAATTGTTGGTATTTTGATAGGAATTGTATTGAACCTGTGTATCAGTTTTGGCATTATAATCATTTTGACTATATTGATTCTACCTTTTCAAGAACAGGAGATGTCTTTCCATTTTCTGATGTCATCTACAACTTCTTTCTTCAGTGTAATATAGTTTTCTTTATATAGGTCCTTCACTTGCTTGGTTAGGTATACTCCTAAGTATTTAATTTTTGTTGGGCAGTTGAGAGTGGTATTATGCTTCTGAGCTCTTTCTAAAGAGTTCATTGTTAGTGTAGAGGAATACTATTGATATTTCAGTATTGATTTTATGGCCTGCGATTTGGCTGAATTTGTTCATTTCCAAGTATTTCATAGTGGAGTTTTTGGGGTCTTCTATGTAGATAATCATATCATATGCAAATAAGGATAGTTTGACTTCCTCCTTTCTAAAGCATATTTTCTTTATTTCACTTTCTTGCCTGATTGATATGACAAGTGTTTTAAGAAGATTGTTGGATAGGAGTGGTGAGTGGACAGTCTTGTCATGTTCCTGATTTAAGGCGAAACACTTTCAATTTCTCTTCATTTACTATGATATTTGTGGTATGTTTGGCATGTATGGCATCTATGAGTTTGAGATAAGGACCCTCTATACTTATTTTTCTCAGAGTTTTTATCATGAAAGGGCGTTGAATTTTATAAAAGGCTTTTTCTGCATCAACCGAGATGATCATGCAGCTTTTGTTTTTGCTTTTGTTGATGTGATACATTATGCTGATTAATTTATGTATGTTGAACCAGCCTTGCATCCCAGGAATGAAGCCCACTTGATCAGGGTGTATGATCTTTCTGATTACTTGTTGGATTCTATTTGGCAGAATATCATTAAGAATTTTTGCATGTATATTCATTAAGGATACTGGTCTATAATTTTCCTTCCTGATTATGTTTTTGTCTAGTTTTGGGATGAAAGTGATGCTAGCTTCCAGAAATAAGTTTGATAATATTTCTTCTCTTCAACTTCAAGGAACAGTTTGATAAGAATTGGAGTTAGTTCTTCCTTGAAGTGCTGAAAAAATTCTGCTGTGAATCCATCTGGTCCTGGGCTTTTATTTGTAGGTAGAGATTTTATTATTGCTTCAATTTCTGCGTGCATAATGGGGTTATTCATGGTTTCTGTGTCGTCTTCATTCAATTTTGGTATTTCGTATGTGTCTAGGAAGTCATCCATTTCTTCCCAATTCTCTAAATTATTAGAATATAGGTGTTCAAAATTTTTTCTAATCTGAATTTATGCAAAATCTGTTGTAATTTCACCCTTTTCATTCTAAATGCATTAATCTGTACTTTTTCTTTCCTTCTTTAGGTGAGTTTAGATAAGTTTCTCAATCATGTTTATTCTTTCAAAGAACCAGCTCTTTGACACATTAATCTTTTTTATTGTCTTTTAAAATTTCAATTTCACTAATTTTAAATCTCATCTTTATAATTTCCTTTCTTTTATTCCTTTTTGGCTTAGATTATTCTTGTTTCTCTAAGGCCTTAAGGTGCATCATTAACGTGTTTATTTGTGACTGTTCTGTTCTTTTGATGTGTGCATTTATGGCTATGATTTTTACTCTACTACTTTCACTGTGTCCCATAGATTCTGATATGATGTACTTCCTTCATCATTTAACTCTATGAAGCTTTTGATTTCTTCTATTATTTCTTCTGTGATCGATTTTTGGATCAGCAATATGTTGTTTAGTCTCCATGCTTTTATGTATTTTCTTCCGTTTCTTTTGCTGTTAAGTTCCAGTTTTATTCCATTATGATCTGAAGGTATACAAGGAATTATTTCTATTCCTTTGTATTTATTTAAGCATGATTTATGACCTAAAATATGGTTTATTTTATAAAATATTCCATTGTGCTGCTGAGAAGAATGAGCATTCTGTGGATATTGGGTGAAAAACTCTGTAAACGTCTGTTAGGTACATGTTTTCTATAGTATCATTTAATTGTTGTATATCTTTGTGAATTTTCTGTCTAGTTGATCTGTCTAACTGTGACAATCCAATACTATAATTGTGTTGGGGCTTATATTTCTTTTCAGATACAACAAGCTTTGGTTTACATAATTAGGTGTTCCAGAGTTGGGAGCATATATATTGATGATTGTGAATTCTTCCTGTTTTATTGTCCCTTAATTAGTATATAATGACCATCTTTCTCCCGCCTAATCTGTTTTGTTTTGAAATCTGGTGAGTTCGAGACTAATATAGCTACCCCTGCTTGTTTCCTGGATCCTGTTGTATGAAATATTGAATTCCATCCTTTCCTTTTCAGTTTATGAGTTTCCATAAAGGTTGAGTGTGTCTCTTGGTTGGCAGCATGTGGGTTACTGTTTTTTGATCCAGTCAGCCAGTCTGTGTCTTTTAGTAGGTGAATTGAGGCTATTTGTGCTCAGAGTAATTATTTTGAATATACAGCCATCTTTTTTTCAGCATTATTTACTTAACTTACTCTTTTGTCAACTCATTCTCCTACATCTGTTGTCCCTTTTTCTCTGGGGTCTTGGTGTCACTGGCCTTCCTTTCACTTTGTGAGTTTCCTTTAAGTATTCTCTGCAATGCTGGCTTAGTGCCTGCAAATTTCTTTAAGCTTTCTATATCATGGAAAGTTTTAATTTCTCCCTCTAATTTAAAAGATAATTTTGTTCGATATAGCAGTTTTGGTTGGCATTTATGTTCTTTTATTGCTTGGATGATATTGCTCCATGATCCCCTGGCTTTTAGGGTTTGTGCTGAGAAATCTGCATTTATCCTGATGGGCTTATCTTTGTAAGTCATCCTCTGTTTTTCTATTACAGCTTTTAATATTCTGTCTTTGTGTTGGGTCTCTAGTATTTTCATTATGATGTGTTGTGATGAGGATCTCTTTTGGGCGAAGTTGTTTGGTGTTCTACATGCCTGTAGTAGTTCAATGTTCATTTCTTTCCTTAGATTTGGGAAATTTGCTTCCATAATTTCATTGAGCATAACCTTTAAGCTTTTTGTTTTGGCCTCAGTTTTCTTCTACACTCCCATAATTCTGAGGTTGTTTCTCTTAGAGTCATCCATCAGCTGTTGTAACCACTGTCTTTATTCCTTTTTTTGCATTGTTTACTGGCTATATGATCTAGGTCATCCACTTTATCTTCTAGGTCTGCTATTCTGGTCTTAAAATGTTCAAAATGGTTACTTATATTTTCTTGTGTGTTTTTTCATATCCTGAATGTCAGTTTTTTATATTTTTATATCTTTCCTGAATTCTTTCCTAATTTCTTGCATTGCCTTCATTATCTGCTGGTTTGTATCTTCTTTATTTTTCTCTAATTTCTTGTCAATGTTAGCTGCTAGTATAGCTTTAGCTGCTAGTATAGCTATGTCCCAGCCTAGCTCTTTCATTTCCTGTTTCAATTCTAAGAATTTCTGGGCCCAGATATTGTTACCTTTTTTTGTCATTTTCATCTTTGAGATCTGGTTTTTTAAGATCCCTGGTATTATTTTCTATGGTGTCAGGTCTTTCTGTAGGTTATTTATTTCCATGGTTCCTCATGATTCTGTTACACTGAGTTGAGGCTCCTGTATTGTTGATGGAGTTTCTTTTCCTGAGATTCCTGAATTAGACTCTTTCTGTTTTAAAGGTTACCTGGCTTTCTCTGGTGTGCAGGAGTGATGGGTTGTGAGAAGGCCCAGTCCTCTGAGCTTTAGGTGTAGGTGGAGCTCTACAGGTGGTTACCTGAATGTCTATGGCACCCAGGAGGGACAGGACATGAGAAAGGCCAGTCCCATGTGTTCCCAGGTGCAGGCAGGGGTCAGCCGGAGACTACCTCTAAATACAAATTGTTTAGGATTTCTGTCTTTGTTTAGCTTGTGCACATTTTACCCTGCTAACTTTAGTTCATTTTTCAACCCTGTAATCTAAGCCTTTCTTGGCTCCTTCTGGGTGTGCCATAACCACCTTCCAGTTCCTCTCCTAAATACATCCTCTCAGCAGCCTACTGCAGTATTGCTTTCCCTAAATGGGTCCTAACTTCAGACCTTCACAGTGTCCTGTCCTCCAGACACATGAACTCCAGACTCTTTTGCCTGGGTTTTTAAGGTCCCACTGTTGTGGTTAGGATCTGGAGTGTCCCCCAAAAGTCTCATGTATTTTAATGGAACCATGTGATGTTGGTGGATTGGGGTCTGGTCTGGAGGGGTGGATTGCACTTAAGTTAGGATTAACGGTGTGTAGTGGCCACACCTGGATGCAGGAGGGACTGGTTACTGGGTGGAGACCTGAAAGTATACATAAGCTGCACCTGCCTTCCCTCCTGGAGGACTGTGGGACTAGTCTCGACTAGCCTCAGCTTGTCTTCCTGTTTGTCCGGGGAAGCTGCCTCCACCTCTCTCTCTGCCATGGACTTCGATTGTTGCCGGCCACCCCTGAATGGACTGTGACCTTCGAGACGGTGAGTTAAAAGAAACCTTTCTTTTCCTAAGTTTGTGGGCGTCGGGTGTTGAGTCACAGCAACGAAAAAGGAACTAAGACACCCACATCGTCTCCTTAATTCTCTTCTCAACAGGCTCATGTCCTCATTTTTCATGAACATCCTGTATTCATTCCTGCTCCTGTGCTTTTTGTGCATTCAGTTTTCTTTGTCTGTTTGTGTGCTATCTCCTCTACAAAGCCTTCAGTCAGGTCTCTAGCCTCAGTGCTTTTTACTGTGACTTCATATCATACAGTGCACTGCCCTTATTTTCTTACATTGTTTGCGATTGTTGAACACGGATGTCTTGCCTCCGCAAATGGCCCCGTGGTTGTGTGCATGTAAGGACTGTATCTCACGGTCTCTATCTCCTACAATGCTGAACACATTAATACTTTTCTGGCTTATTTTAGCATTTTTTCACCTACTGATCAGAGTGAATGTAAATTTGAAAAAAAAAGATAGTTTTTTTCTTTTTAGAGTTGCTTTTCTATTTCAGTTGCTGGTGTTGGTCCCTTTATTCTCCTGGCAGGAAGAGGGCTTCAATAGAAAGACCAGGCTACACTCAGCTTCCTGCTTCTCTCAGAAGCCAGTGTTTCCCATTCCCTGCCACGTGTGAACTGGGAGGGACAGGACAGATGGCTGGAGAGTGTCTGTTCCCTCTCAGATCTTAGGACAAAAAGGCAAGTGACTGACTGGTCCTTCGTTTAACTGGTGATGCACCCCAGTAAGACAAAGACCAGTCTTCTGAGGAGCTGCAGTGAGTGCTTTGTCCCCCTTTAACAAAATACAGGGAGAGATGTGATTGAGAAAACACTGTTCAGATTCACCACTCTTAAAGTGCACATAAGAAACACCCAGGGAGAAGAGCATGCCGGGACAGGCTCCATAGCTTCACTGTCTTCCACTCCTCTCGCTAAGATTCTCACTTTGCTCTGCTCCCACTTGAGCTCTTAAAGTGACCACATTCCACCTTGGTCCCATGACTCCCAGCTCCTTCCTACGGAGCCCAGCAGGGTGGCACTTAGTACCACGTAATTGCTACCCATCTACACTCACATGCACATGTCCACACTCACACTCTCCTTGTCTTCCTCTGTCCTGGTTCACAAAAATTCCAGTTCTTTGTCATTAGTGATTTAACTCGCTCTTTCCATCTTATGGACGAGCTGACCCTCCGGGCTCCATGGTCAGTGAGGAATTTTAGCTGTTGGCAGAGCAGGTGTGCTTGGGGGCTCATGAATCACCTATGGTCTTCAGTAATAATTATAAGGAAGTTTAAATGCATCAAATTCAGTTTTTGCATATAAAAAGTGAAGTAAAAAACCCCATAGCTGTAAATACAATGCTTTCAAGTGAAAGTAGTGATTAGTATTTGACTGTCACCCACTTTGTTTTGCTCTGTGGATTACTTCAGCTAGAATTTCTGGTGCTGCAGAAAACCAGTTGAGAAAATAACAATTCTTTATGAGCAATTTCAGGTTTTCGAGCCCTTTTGCAATTGTCTGCATTAATTTGTTTTCCATTAGTACGCGCTTAAATGTACTGCAAAAAAAAAGACCACTGAGCTGGGAGTGGGAGTGAGAGTGCTCTGGTTCTACAGTTCCTTTACTCTCTAACCTCCAGTAGGTCATTTCCTTTCTCCGTGCCTCAGTTTCCTCATTGGGAAAAAGAAGGGCTTGGTTTTACTGGGCTTGAAAGGCTCCTCCAGATTTAAGGTTTTGACATTGCAATAAATATGCTATTCTGATTTTTTTTTTTGCAGAAAATGAAGAATTTATAAAATCTGGCATTAGTTCTTTCTTTCCCTCTTTTTTTCAGTAATAAGCCTCAGAGGTGAGATTTCACAATTAGGATTTTTCTACAGGCTGTAGCCATAGTGACAGAACCATCACAGGAGTACTATTAGAGTCAATATTCTTATCTATACATATCTAGAGAAGGAAATAATGTTCGACGATCTTTTTGCTGTTTCTCTCTAAAGGTTCTTTAGCTAGAGATGTTTATATAACTAATGTGTCTTAGTGGGAAGAAAAATGGACATGCAACCGGTGAAGGAAAATATAGTCCCCTCCTTTTATCTTTGTCCCAGGCTGTCTCTCTGATTGCTTCTCAGCCTACCCCCATCCTGTGTTTACTGCTTAGGGACACAAACACACACATACACACACACACTCATATTCACTGCTAACAGAGGCTGCTAATAGCATCCCTACTTCTTGTCAGGGCTGTCACAGTTGATTTCTTTTTTTCCGTATCTGTGAGTTCCATCAGGCTTAACAGCTCAAAAATCAAGCTCATTAAGAAGCTCCCTAAGTATTTCAGAGTGAGCTAATTGTCCAAGGCCAAACTTGGGAACAGAATCTCTTAAAAGAGAATGTAAGTAGGGAACACATATGAACCAAGAAGTTTTTCCCCCCAGAATTTTGAGAGGATGAAGAGGTCTGAATAGAAAAAAGTCTTAAATGATCATCTGTGTCTTTAGTTTGACAAAAATACCTGATGACCGCACGTCCTATTCCGGAGTCCATGTAGCTCTTTCATATATTGGCATGTGCGTTAAAGCAGCTCCAAATAGTGAGACGTTTCTATTTCAATTCATTCATTCATTTTGCAGGTAATTTAGCACTGCTCTTTATATGGATTGGGCAGAGTCTTCGGCAAAACAATCCTTAAAAATGACTTTTCTTCTACATTTCTTTCTGTGCTTCTTTTAGTGTCTTTTCAATTTCCTACTCATCTGTTTTATTAATATTGAGAGCTTCATCCTTGAACTTTTTTTCTTTCTCTGGCTACACCCATTCCTTTTGTGATTTCATCCAGGAGTGTGTCTCTATCACTGTCTTTGCCTACTTTCTGAAGTGATGACAAATTACCACAATCTGAGTAAATTATAAACAACACAATTTTATTTGTTCATGGTTCTGGGGGCTGGGAAGTCCGGAAGCATGTGAGGGAAAGGGGGCTGAACTGCCGGGATAACAAACCCATGCCTGTGATCATGGCATTGTTCCATTCACAGGGATGGAACCCTCAAGACTAATCACCTCACAAAGGCCACACCTCTAAATACTATTCCAATGGAAATTCATTTTAACATGAGTTTTAGAGGGCACAATGGAGGTCATTTATGTGCTAACAGCTCCCAACCACATGTGTAGCATGGACCACCTGTCTTCTGAACTATCAGCCTACTGGACGTTTACATTTGGATTTTTAACAGAGGCCTCACGTGTAACATGTAAGAACCTGAATCCCTCCTCAGATTTGCTTATCCTGTGGTCTTCTCCACTTCAGATGATGGCTTTCCAATCAGTCCCCCCAGTTGCTCCATGTGAAACCTTGAAATCATCCCCTGCTTCTCTCTCTTTTTAATACCTCACAACGTCATGAGGAAATCCTTTTGATGCCACCTTCAAAATGTAGTCTGTATTTGACATTTGGCCTCTGTTGCTATTGACCTGAAGCTACCATCTTCTCTTTCTTGGATTATAGCAGTAGCCTCTCCTCTGGTGTTCCTGTTTCCTGTCATACCTACAAGAGTCTATTCCCAATGTTGCTTTCAGATTGGTTCTTTCAATAAGTTGGCCAGTTCACAATACTTCTCAGCTCAACACTCTCCCACTCTTCAGGCATTTTTTTTTTGTTTGTGCTAAGTGAATGCATGAGTGAATGAACTACACATGATTCTTGCTGGGAGGATGATAAATACATGAACATACTACAAGGTAGGAGGTGGTTCAGTCCAAAGATGGAGGTAAATGCCTTGATGGGGGTTCAAGGAAAGAAAAGGCCACTTAGATATTAGGACGGAGTGAGGGAAACCCCGGGGTGCTAAGTGGAGGAATTAGCATTTGGGCTGGGCTCTGCAGGAAGAGTAGGATTTGGACTTGTGAATGTGCAGGAAATCACAGGTATCTCAGGTAGGTTGCAGTAGGGAATTTGAAGGATAGCAGTGGAAAATCAGGTTAGAATAAAGTTTGGGGTCAAATCATGAAAGGTGTTGAATGCCAGCTTCCAAAGCTTTGCTTTTAGGTTTGATCTGGAGTGGACAGATAGGTCATAGAAGTGAAAGTAAAAATTATAGCCATCCATCTGTGATTTCCTTTTATTGAGCTTCTGGTTTTTTTTATTCAATTGTCATTAAAGTAAAAACTCTAAATTCTTGGGTTTTTTTTTTGTTTTGTTTTTTTGGGTTTTTTTTTTTTGAGGCAGGATCTCTCTCTGTAGCCCTGGCTGGTCCTGAACTCATTAGGAAGCTCAGGGTGGCCTTAGACTCAGGGAAATCCTTCTGCCTCAGCCTCCCAAGTGCAGGTGTGCACCATCATGCCTGGCTTACGTGGTGCTGGGGAATCAAACCCAGGGCCTTAAGTTTCCAAGGCAAACATTTGATTGCTGAGCTATTTCTCCAGCCCCAAAACTCTAAATTCTTTAAGGCTTCTGTGATTCTTAACCAGTCACACATAAGAATAAACAGGGAAGAGGGAGGAGTTTTGAATATGAAAGCAGATATACCTCTAGGGAGAGAAAAACTAGATGTTTTCTTGGCCTAGAGGCTAAAGCAGGGAACCCTAATCTATAGGTTTAGAACCTCTGTTACTGTACAGTGTAATAGGTAATGCTCTCTGTGGCCATATGGCAGCATCACAGAAGGTTAAAACTGGTCTGAACTCCATTGATTAACAACACAGGAAACGATGTGAACATAGTCAAAATGTTCCCTCTTAAAATGATCAAAGTAAAAAGATTTGGTGATGGGTGTGATGTTGCATGCCTATAATCTCTGCTACTTGGGAAGCTAAGGAGGGGGCATCACAAGTTCAAGCTAGCCTGGGAAATGTAGGGAGACCTAAATAAATAAATACATAGATAAGAAGGGTTGATGATGTAGCTCAGTGGTAGAATGCTCCCGAGTTCCATCCCAAGCAACACACCCACATATGTGTGTGAAAAGGAAAAAAGATTGGTACTACAAAGATCATGTTTCAGTTGCCTGGTAAACTAGCATATATTAAATACCCAGATGTCTTCTAAATATACAAGGCATGACTGTAGCAATGGCTTTACCAAGTGCTGCACGTATTGGGGTGTGTGTGTCTGTGGTATGTGACTCAGACAAGAGCAAGAATAAGCTGTGCGTAGTCTTCAACTTACAACGGTGCGACAACCTTCTTTGACTTTATAATGGTGGACAAGTGAGATGTGTTCAGTAGAAACTGTACTCTAAATTTTGAATTTTGATCTTGAGACAGGAAGTAGTGGGTATACAGGCAGTTAGAGAAGGGGGCGGGCCTCAGAATGAAGAATTCATGGGAATGCAAGGTACTATCTGGCAAGCTCCCTGAAACACCTTGTAGTGACCAGTCCCTAGAACTATTTATAATTAAAGTATTTGTTACATAGCAACAAAGGCAATAAGGATGGAGAGCTTTAGAAATCAGGTTGTTTAGTAAAAATACTCCTTTATTCATGTAGCATAGAAACCTCTAGACAAGCAGCTAGCCCCAAAGTGGGTTAGCAGAAGCTTATGTTTCTCTGTCTTGAAAGTGACCACTTTCAACTCACCTCCTTTATCTGCAGTTTCATCCTTCAACATTGTAAGACACCAACTCAACACTAAAGCTTTATCTGCAGTTTCATCCTTCAACATTGTAAGACACCAACTCAACACTAAAGTTAACAATCGTTTTGATATTCCATGGGCTAGCATGATCTCTTATGATGTCGGGCAGCGGCAGCCATGTCTCCCAGTCAGCCATGCAGTCACGAGGGTCAAAAACTGAACTTCAGAATGTCCTGTGTTGCTAAGCTAGGAGTTTTAGCAGGTTGACTGGATTAAATGCATTTTCACTTATAGTACGTTCTGTTTACTATCAGGACATCACAATCCCGTTGTAAGTTGAGGAGCATTTATATTACGTGAAACACACTGGATTCAGCATTCCAGCTTTTTCTCTCCCACACTATATGGTTCTATGTCAGAGGGGTACAACATATTTTATCAATGTTATTAAAACTCACGCACACTCTTGATTCTTTGAGTACCTCTTTAACTTCCTCAAATCAAGGCACCATCTCAGAGTCACCTTTGGGCCACTCCCTGGCTGCCAGAACGTTTTGGGCATAGCAAGCACCTGGACAGCATGTGAATTAGAATGTTGAATTTCGTATCTTGAGGCCCAGGCACATGAAACATACTGTTTACTGATGTGCATACAAAACTTATTTTTAAAGAAAGGATGAGATAATACCATATGTTTTGTTCTTTTTTTTCTGTATTGGGAGTTTGTTGCCTTCTTACAATTCCAACCACACACTGGGCAGATGTCTTCAGAGACTTCTCTCCAGCTACTCCCAGATCCCTGATCTGTGCCAGAACTGATGGTTTGGAGACTAACATCTTGTGAATAGCACTGGGCTCATTTTCTCTTAAATACAGTACTTCATACTTGCTCACACTGAAGCTCATCTGTCACTTTTTCATACAGAAATACAATCTTGAGGGAGCCTCCTTCCATTTATGCATTGATACAGAATTTCAAAATGTGCACAGAATCAGTATATGGTTTATAAATTCTGTTAAAATAGATTTTATTTAATAAATGTTTAATAGTGCTTCCCATATGATGGGTTCTTTCCTAAACAATTTATAAATATTAACATATCTAATGAAAATAATCTTTTAAAATTTTTTTTTGATAAATGTATTTCAATATAGTTGGTTTCCTGTGTAATCTTTTATCTTTTAGTTCATTCATCTAAGAGTGTTATTATGATAAGGGGTCCATGACACCTAAATAATTTAAGAACCCCTCCTCTGTACTCCCTCAGCTGCATGGAGCAGAGGCTGGGGCTGAAGTGGGCTGGAGGTTGGGATGACTCAGAAACCCTGCGTTGTCACCACTTCATGGTGCAACCTAAGGCTTAGGTTGGGGGCTTGTTTTCTTTCTATAATGATTAGAAAGCCACCTACCTGATAGCTCAAGGATGCTGTGCAGATCAAATGACATAATGCCTGTGCATTGAACTGCCTTGAGAACCCTTTAAAGCACTATGCATGTATTTAGTAACATTAATGAGTAAATGTTTCAGAGGTCTGGTGCTCCAAGAACTGTTAATTTTAGGGTACTTCAATATTCAAACATACTTGGAGTGAATGTGGCTGGGTAGAACACTCTTTAATATGTCCTGCGTACCGTTTCCTACCTAGGATCTGATATTGTCTCCATAAGACTCTATAACCTGTAGGGCTCATGTCTATATGAAATCAATCCCTTTTCTTTACTTCTGTTGTCCCAACAATTAATTCAGTATGCCTTTGATATCTTCCTCCCAGATTGAAAATTTAGGCAAGCTGAGGTCTTCAGAGCTTGATGTCAAATCAAATGACTGAAATGATTTTATAGATCTTGGGATACAGGAAGTAGAACGCCTTTTTGTTCTCCTTGTTAATGGCAGGCAGTCTGTGCTGTGAGAGGAGGCAGAATTGGAACGGTACTAAGACTGTACATGAAGACAGTAGCAGAAGTTTCTTCTGTGTCCGGCTTTGGCCAACATCATCTACCTGTCATGGAGCATTGATCTGGAAGATCACCTGAATTTTTTTTGAGCTAGCAGGGCTCATTCTTAAGTAACTATGTGACCCTGTGGGGTCTCCAATACAGTAAAAGTAGCTCTGAAGCCACTAATGCATTGCTAATATGACTATTATTGGAATAATAATTATGATTATTTATTGAGCACTTTGTATTGATCAAAAACTCACAAACAACTCTTTGAGGAAAATATACCTACATTTCACTTTATAAATGAAAATAAAAAGGCTCAGAGAAGTGACAGTGTTAGAAAGTGACTGGGGCACTACAGCATAATAGAAAGAGGGCAAACTGAAGTCAGTCCCATTTTGATTCAACTTCTGGGCTTTGTCAATATTACCGCACACCTTGGGCAAGAAATTTAACCTTACAGAGCCCGTTTTCTCCTCTTGAATCATCTTTCAAGCTTCCTAACATTTGTGTCCCTCCCACAGCACTTGGTACATGAAAGTTGTTTAGTAGGTTCTCCCACCAAAGCAGGAGCTCTTGATGGAAGGGCTGTGTGTGTGTGTGTGTGTGTGTGTGTGTGTGTGTGCTTGTGCGCTTAATTTCTAGGGCTAAAACTTGCACATATCAGGGGCTCTATGATGGCACATGAATGAACAATGTAGGTTTTATAGTAATACTTACCAATCAGGTTGATATGATGGTTAAATAAAATATTGGAGCAGTAGACAGTTTTCAGCTTATCGTTAGACCAGCAAGTAATTTTACATCTTCCAATTTCTGCTGAAGCAGAAGCTAATAACATGCACTTTTCACACTGTAGCAAAAACGTGTGAATAAATATTTCTGTCTATCATAATCTATCATCTAGCTATACCTTGGTTTGTGGTACCCAATAGTCAGTGTTAAATTTTATTATCACTCTTATTTGAATGGAGCCAAGAATGCTATATAAGTACTCATTTACAAAACATTTACTGAGTACCTACAATTGCCCTGGCTCTGGGGTTGTGACATGGAATAGGGGAAATAAGGACCTTGCTCTCATGGAACTTTATCTTTTGGGGGCAGGCAAGATGGGGACACAGAGAATAATGTAGGTCAGGTCTCAAGCGCAAAACATCATTCCCACCTTCTCCATATCTCTCATGGTTAGTAAGCACTGAATTCTTTTCCAGAGTGTTTATGGCCTTGGCTAAAGGGTAACAAACTTCAGTTCGATGTGTTAAAAGCTACCCTTCTATTTTTTTGAAGGCAAGGGCCAGCCCTACTCTTTATGTATCCCACAGTACCTGGCAGAGTGTATGACACACAGTAAATGTTTGGACAGCTGAATTTCCTGTGTTGAGGCCCAGTGACTTGATGTGGCCCCACAATTCTCAACATGAACATAAAAACATGTTTTTAAAATATGGGTAAGACCTGGAATTTTTGCTGAATCATAATCATAGTCCTTTCTTGAGAACTGACAGTGAGCCAGGCACTGTCTGGGCAATTTGCAGATGCGTTTTGGTTGGATATTTACTACTACTCTTTGATAGAAGCATAAATTCTCCTTAACTTGGTCTATAAAGTAATCAAATCTTTCACTGCGTCCATGTATTATGCAGGAGGTGACTTTGGGCAAGACAATTACATAATAGGTGCTTAGCAGATGTTAGCAACTATGGTAAAAAATGAAGCCAGCTCTATGTGATGGCACATCCCAGGCAACTGAGAATCTATGGGCTTATGCAGTTCTAATGCGTAAGTCAAAAAAGTCTGTGCAGATTTATACTGCCCTTTCAAAGAAGAATTTATTCTGCATTATGTGAAAGTCACGCACTTTGAGGCCCAAATTTAAAAAACCCTATGTAATGTGTCTAATATTCTCTGAAAAAATAACTTTTTCATTTGCATGGAACATGCTAATCAAGCAACTTGGCAATATTAAAAACTCAGAACCAGAGATGTCACAAGCCCAGGGAGGAGGATGAAACAGTCATTTGTAAACTAAGAGAAACATTCTATTCATTATTATCTGGAAAAATTCTAACAACTGTATCTCATAAAATAACAAAACAGCAATATTTCAAAATTACAGAGGAACAACAGAACCATAAATAGCACTGAGAATTTTTAAGGAAAACCAACTTCATTAATAGATCTCTATGGTGAACGGAGAGGATTGTGAGGGATGGCACATGCTGCGATTTGATTAGGTAGTATAACGCAAACACACTCTGTTCTCACACATCATAACAACTCTGGACTAGTGTATTAGTCAGGGTTCTCTGGAGAAACAAATTCTCTCTCTCGCTCTCTCTCTCTCTCTCTCTCTCTCTCTCTCTCTCTCTCACACACACACACACACACACACACACACGACAGAGGGGAAGGAAGGGAAGATGGTAGGGAGGGAGGAGGGAGAGTTGAGATCAAGGAATTGGCCCCTGCGATGTTTGCTGCCAAGTTTGAGATTTTTGGGACTGGCTGCCAGGTTGGAAATTCTAGCAGGAGTTGATATGGCAGTTTTGAGAGTGAGAGCAGCCTGGAGGTAGAATTCCTTCCTTAGAGGACCTCCGTTTTTTCCTTTAAGGCCTTGAACTGATTAGATGAGGCCCATACATATTATGGTAGGTAATCTACTTTATTTAAAGTCTCTTGGTTTAAATGTTAATCACATCTAAAAAAAAATACCTTCACACCAATATCTAGGCTGTTGTGGGACACAGCAAATGGCCAAGTAGACACAGAAAATTAGCCCTCATAACTAGTATATTCAAGCAGACTGGGAGGGGTATCCCTGAACCAAAGTGGTCGTTGCAATAGAAATGGTCTGTAATATAAATAAAATGAAGGAGAGTGAGGTCTTTACATATGGTGGCAGCTGTTGCATTCAAATTTAATTTTATTTAAAACATTTAAATAAGAAATAACTGGCAAGTGGAAAATTTCCCTTGATTTCATAGATACTATTAAAATAGGGCATTCCAGGAGCCCCTGAGACTGATGAATCAAAGCCTTCTGCTGTGTTGATGACAGAGATGCTTCAGTAAGGAAGCTAGTGTAAAAATAAGCTGAGCTTCCTGCTGGGCCCACAGTAGGGCACGTGACGGGGAAGCCAAGTTTCAGCCTGAATTGGCGGCTCTGGAGTGCTATTTCTAGTTGTCAAGCACATGTAGCATCTTCTTCCACTATGTGGTAACTCCAAGGCTGAAACTGAGGTGATCTACTATGGGTCACTTAGAAAGCAAGTCACTCAAGACAGAACACACAACTGAGGTATAAAAAAGGAATATTTATCTTTTAAAAATACAACTTTGAACACTACTGGCATCTCATTTACAAAGTATTTTTCACGACACACTCTCCATTGGCTTTGCTTACTCAGTGAATTCTCTTCTCTTGAATTCAGTTCAGAGGAGGGTATGCTTGTGGTATTATAAGCAACCCACCCACCACAAAAATAAATAAATAAAACACCATCTTTGCCTCAAGATATTATCACAAAATCCCCATTCCTTTTCTTTTCTACCAAGCAGAACTTCCTGAATGGTCCACCTACACTCCAAAGTTATAATCTGCTGATGGCCACCATACAAGTAGAGTTGTCCCAGGCAATCAGCACTCCTGGTGGCACAGACCTATTTGCAGGAAGCCTCACACACCCTTATCCATTACTTACTCATTAGCTCATTACTAGTAATACTCATATCAAGTCTTTACAAATATTCAGCATGAAGTAAACATAGTATTTACAGCAGTACACAGTTTGCAGTTCAACACAACTGACAGTAGAGTAAAAGGGTCCAACAAACTTAAGGAGGCCAGAGGGGAAAGAATATTAAAATAAATACCTTCTGCTAATGTGTGTGTGCATGTGCCCACACATGAGGGTGTTTTAATTCTTAGAAAACTAAACACATCCTCCTTTGAGAGCAGACTATTTACAAGTGATTCTGAATAGCACGAACATATGCTAGTCATACTGGATACTTACTTTCTGTGAATACACCTAGATTAAATTTTTAAAATTCTGAAATAGACCTTTTATGCACTAGAGAAAATAACTTTGGAACATTTGTCAACTTTTGGTTCATAATAATTTTGCAAAAAGCCACAAACCATGCTTTGTTTCAAAGGTCAACATGGTCAAGCACCTTTAAGAAGACACTGACATGTTACTCATTTACTGGTCTACTGGGGACTGGAAAGACAACAGCAGCAACACAGAGTACCTAGCACTCCTCGTACTCCCTTCACCAGTAGCAACATCAATATGAAAAGTTTCGGAACACAAATCACATACGAATCATTAAAACATTTCAGTTAACAGTGTTTAAAAAAATACCAAGGTCTACAGCAGCAGTACAAACACTGAAAACACTCCAAGTACTTTAGTCTCAGGACTTTTTCAATACTACTACTAAGAAAAGACAACCAACTGTCGGAAGGGGAAGGAAGTCACAGCACTTGAGGTTTGAGGCAATTTCTTCTTAGGGCCTGTAGCTCGAGGTGCTGTTTAGGATCCTTATTTTCACTCAGAACGATACCCAAGGAATGAACTGACAAATTGAAAGCAACTTCAACATCATTGGAAACACAAATCACTTCTTAAGCTTGTCACTTGTTTTTAGGATCCCAAGTAGTCAGGCAAAGAGGTTCAGGTCAGTTTCAGGCCCTCAAAGCCACAGAATTTCCATCTCTTCTCCAGGCTGGCTCCAACTCCAGTCATTTCCTGCTTGAAGGTATGCTGGAGTCGACCCATAAGACATTCCACGTCACTGGTGCAGATCTGTAGGACACAGAACACATCCTCTATTCTAAAATAGATTCATGGTCTCAGTCTGGTTCCTCTATCCCACTGCTGCCTACTTTAGAATAATGGAGGAGGAGGAGGAGGAGGAGATGTTTGCGTGTTAGGTGTGTGTTCATGGGCGGTTAACTTAGTTCACCTCATGCAGTTGCATGGGCTGGTAGACTGGCTTCAAGACAGTAGTGTTTCTCTGCTGAGACCATCAGACACTGTTCACTAAGCTTGCTATGAGAGCTGGTGCCAGGTGCATAGAGGAGTTGGGGTATACAGCCAGCTCAGTGATGGCTACTCAGTGCTGGTAATGCTATGTGCGGGCCACTGAAGCCGCCAAGTCTTTTGAGAGGGGACAGAGGCAGAGAAATGGCTGCTGCCAGGACAGAATTCTTCACACGTGCATTCACATGCTAAGTAAATAATGGGAATGTGGAGTGTTCTGTTCTGCATTCTACTTCTGCACACTGATGAACTGTCTCTCGTTCCTGCTTCATACACATCTGTTCTGTGTTCTATATCTATGAACTGTCTCCCTTTTCTTGCTACACACACGCGCGCGCACACACACACACCTCAATACAAAAATGTGTGATGTGGATTCCTTTAGGGCTTGTTTTAGGTAGCCATTTCTGCAGTGGAAACCACCTCCTAACTGTGACCGTGGGCATCAGGGCTTGGCTAAAGAGCAGCAGGGGATCCTTAAAGAAACCTAGAGTTGCTTTGGCACTGAATTTTCCTGAAGCTGGAGGGAGAGGACTCCTAGTTCTGTTGGTACCTCCACAGGCTGCAGGTGGGGGGCACTGCCCCTGCAGGAAGTGGCTATGGAGGAAATGCAGCAGGGCTGGGAGTGCAGTCACTCCTTCCCAGTGCTGCTAGTGGACCTGCTGCAGTCAAGTGAAAGAATGCAGGGCATCATAGGCAGTGGAATCCTTATTCAAAAACACAAATACATAATGTTTGTAGATATGTCCAATACAGCATATGGATAGCAAAATGTCTGAAATAAATGTCAAACTGTCAACAGTGGTTATCTTTGAAGAGTGGCAGTATGAGTAACTTTATCTTCACTATATTTCTATATTGCTTACATTTTAAGATAATATGCATGCATTATTTTTAAAATGAAAAAGCAGCTAATTTTTTGATGCACAATTGAGTTTCATTCCCCCTTAAATGATCATTTGGTCCTGGGCACTCCCGTTTCCCCTTCTCTGCCAAATAGGCTGCCTAGCTGCGGGACAGCAGCCCTTCCTGGAGGGAAATGATGGGGCAGTGCTAGCCAGGACTACGCGAAATGTCATCAAGGAAGTTGTATCACTATTGCAAGTTTATAGGGAGAGTAAAAAGATTCCCAAGTGGACCAGTGCTTTTGTTCAGATAGCACAGGCTAAAATGACTTAAAATATTGGATGGTGACTATCAGGGCTCTGCAATCAGTAGCATTTCTCAAGAGGCCCAAGGTCCTCTGAAAACATTTATTGTGATCACATTCATTCTGAGGAGTCAAGAGTCCCCTCCTGCCAGTAGGCGCTACCTTTGACCTCATGGGGAATTAGCATTTCCTGTTGCTGTAGATACACTGGGAGCTTCCCAGAGTGTCTAGTGAGGACATGGCTCATGAGACCAGCGTGGCAGAAATAGCCTGTGCTATAGGAGCCCTAAGCTCATTGTCCCATTTTTTTTTTTTTTTTGGCCCTTGCCTCATTTTTTCATGGTAGGTAATTGATACAGGTAGTTTCAATAAAACTTCCACTTTTGAAAATCAACATTTGCTAATGCATAAGGGCCCCGCATAAAAGTTGGATGGGTAAGAAAGCTGGTTAATTTTCATCTTATATAAATTAAGGGAGGAAAATTCTTCTCAGATGTAGCTTGGAAATAGGACGGCCAACCCATTTAACCTTGCACTAGACTCCATGGCCTTAGTGCCAAAAGTCTCAAGTGCCAGGAAACTCCTCAGTCCCAGGCAAGCCAGAAGAATTGGTCATCCTACTCGCAAAAGGGAAGCTCACTGAAACTAGTGAGACAGCAAGTGAGATAAACTTCGTTAAAACAATAAGTAATGGCCTATTTATGCCAGAGGACAGTAAGGTCACCTGTTCACAAAAGAAACCCACATACCCTGGGATCCCCCTCTTGGGTCTCACATACCTTATTATCAAGACGGTGCAAGTAGGAACAAATGTACTCAATGCTTGCTCCAAATGGGTGAACATGAAGGAATGTGGAGATAATCCCTGTAGAGACCATACCCCAGAGGTTACACTTCAGCATCCTTGCGACAATTCCAACTGACAGCGAATTGACTCATATATACAACACACACACATGTACAACATAAATATCCGGCGCCATTCTGGCTTTACATATCTTCTATTCATTTAACTTTTACAGTAACTGTGAGATAGATATTGCCATCCCCATTTCACAGATGTGGACACTGAGACACCGAAAGTCGGAACAAGTATCTCAAGACCACACAGCTAATAAGTGGCAGAATGGTATTTGAACTTGACCATTTGCTCTTCATCACTACACATACTGCTTCTTACTGTACTGTGTCACAGGTAGATCACTTCCATCATTTGGAATGACTAAGAAACAACTGAATTCTAGAGTTCAAGATGACTTTAGACTATGCTGGGTTTTTGAAGGTGTTTTACATGATCTTTAAGTTAGACTTTAAACTCGTGGGCATCAATAATGGATTGCTCTGTGGCAAACATACATATCAGATACTCTGCATGAATAACCTAGTGTCTCTCACGACAGAAAGTGCTGATTGGGTTTGGGTTTTACTTTGTGAGTAGCCAAATGTTTAATGGATGACTCAAGTGGTCATTAGGATTTTGTGCTTAAGAGTCCCAAACTTCTCATTGTAACAGAATTCTTAATGCAGTTTATAGTCTCCAGGAATGTACATGAGTTCTATTCACCCTTATTGTGGGGCGACTGGCAGCTGCACCAACTGCCTTCATTGGTTGGGCCATAAGTTTAATTGTTCTAACCTGTTTCTGGCAATAAGTGGAAAAAGTGTGAATATACTGTTTAAATGATTTTAAATTCCTCTCCTTTTATAGGATCCTTGGTACATTAAAGAAACGCAGAACTACTGCCAGGAAATAAAAGTGAACTTTTATTTGTTTTTAAAACTGCAACACTTTTGTTCCTTTTAGAGACTGCCAAAGAACAGCACAAGTTTAAATTGTAGCTTGAAGTGCAGTCCTTTCTTTGAGAACATGTTCCAAATATTAGTTGGCAAAGAGGTTGAGTGGGGGATTCCAGGAGAAGCTGATGGAAAGGCTCAAAAATCTGTTCAAAATGGATGCTACTGCTTCTAATATTATTTTATTCTTAAATAAGTAGGTAGGTTGAATTTCTAAACCCTCATTGTAGTTGAGAAATATAAATTCTGAAGAAGACAGTTCATAGTCAAAGAAATTCTAGATGTCATGGCCAAGAAAGACTGTCAAATGCCAAGAAATTACTCCATAGTTTAAAAACACTAAGCAGTTTCTATGAGCATGTACCCAAAGAATTGGTTTAAAATAGATTTCCCTTTCACTCTGTCAGCCTGACTACATTCTTTAAGACACAAAACAAGAAACACTTATTTGTAAAAATCATTTTTTCTAGGGCTATCTATTTACAGAGGCTTCCTTCTACTCCCAGCGCCTCTCTGACATGTCTCCATTGCCATGCCAATTTGTGAAAGACTTTGAGTTGGAAAACATTGAAAGTTGTCATTTTTCTTGAAAACTCAATAGCAGATCCCTCTGTGCATCTTTATTAACATATCAAAGTGCTAAATCTGAGTATAATACCCGTTGCCAAGGAGGCAGGTACATCTTAAAATATGCTGAAGCCCTTCAGCATGGGGGTTCTGGAGACTGAGGCATGGCTACGTGTGGCTCGGCTTCATAGAGCAGCCAGGATTAACCAGCCCCCTTTAAATATTTCAGAACCTCAATCTGCCACTGTTTTCCAAATGGAATATAAAGTCAACATGCATTAGCAAATAGCACTGTGAGTGTACAATAGCTTCCATTTATTGTGGGCTTTGGGCCAAGTCCTGTGCTAAGTGATTTAGACTAATTATCATATTTAATACTCAAAGCTACCCTTTGAGATAGGTAATATTAGTATGCCCAAAAGAGGGAGAGCCTGGATCTCAGAAAAGAAATGGCAGGGTCAACAGAAAGAGGCAGTTCTGCCTGATGCTTTAACCATTTGTGCTACCTTGACTTTCTGAATTGATTTTACATAGGAAGAGCTATTTTAGTGTTTATCTCATAGGATCCCACCATTGTGCAACACATCGCAGCCATTCTCCTGAGTTACTTGCCAATGTAAAGTAATAAAATGAAAAAAAAAAGGTATTTGTCCTAGTTTCTGGCATAAAGATCCTAAAACTGAAATTTCTGGAGTGATCGTATCTTTTGTATGTTAATAAATGAATGAGTGCCTGGGTCCTTCATAGTTTAAGGTTGGGGTCTGGCAAGGCATGACTGCAGGGTAGGAATATTCAGGAACCTCTTTCCCCAACCGAAATACTGAAACCCTCCTAAAAATCTCTTAAGTGATGAAGTTCAGAATTTTCCAGTTGGTGAGCACATAGAGATACAGGGAAGGTAGCATGGTTATTCCCTAATAACTTGCTCAATGAATCTTCTCCATTTGATTGTTCCTGAGTTGGATCCTTTATAATAAACTGGTAAGAGTAATTAAAGTACTTTCCTGAGTTCTGTGAGTTGTTCTAGCAAATTATTGAATCTGTCAGGTGAGAGTCATGGGAACTTCTGATTCTATAGCCACACTGAACAGAAGTATGGGCAACTTGGTGCTTTAGTTTGGTACTAAGCATCCTCTCAAAGGCCTCTGTTTTAAAGGGTTGGTCCTCATCCAGCGGCACTACTTAGAGGCGGCAGAACTTTTAAGAGGCAGGGCCTAATGGGAGGTCTTCCCTGCTTCTTTTTCGTCTTGGCCATGAGGTGAATTATTTTGTTATATGTTGCTACCATGACGTGCTGCCTGGTCACAGGCCTCAAAACACTGAGTCCAACAAATCATGGACTAAAACCTCCAAAATTGTGAATCAAAACAAGCCTTTTCTCATTATATGTTATCTCAGGTATTTGTCACATAAAGGAATGCTGACTAGCTTATCTAGGAAATTGATGTTTGAGATTGATAACTAAAGGAAGGACATATTTATAGACTCAGCCCCTAAACCTGTAGAATATGAAGGTCACTTTGGCTAGTGAGTTTCAAAATTTTACTGAGTTGAATTGTAGGTTGCCCATTTGGTATTGGAGAATTAATGTTGGAGAAAACACCTCATATCCGGTGTCAAGAGGTAAAAATAAACAAAAACAAAAAAACCAGAAAAACCTCTCATTTGGTGTCATAAATGTTGTGGATAAAAATAGCTCAGCCAGTAGCCTGGAAAAACTCAAGAGGCAAACACTTGTTCCAGAGGTCCATCTGGAAAAGCTCTTTATCCAACAACACGTCCATTAGTCCCCTGAGTGGATGCAAGAGGTCTCAGCTGTCCTTACATAGTGATGTTAAAAAATCTACAATATGCTTCTGTGGCTGACCTCCTCTTAACATAATGGTTAAACTAATGTGCTTGATGTGGCAGTGGTTTTGAGGGGCCTGAAGAAGGCTGGAAACTGTTGTTTCCGTTTTTATGGTAATCTCTATTTGTTCTTACCCCATCACCTTCAGGACTCTGGGTTTTTACACTGTCATCCTTCATAAATCCTTGGTACGTACTCTTTAGTCTCAGGCAAACCCCCTTCTCCTCCATTGTATCATATGGCGTGTGTGCATTAGTTTCCTTACCCACTAGCAGTGCTTCACGTTCAGATTTGATAGGACTGCTGTTCATGGTCTTCTCAAGAGGGTAGTCACTTTCCTGGTTTGATGCACACAGTCGAGAAGCACAGTTTTCCTGTGGAAAAAATACACCTCTTGGGTCAGCTCACTGTATTTGGCAATAGAGTTGGTTTCCATTAAACTGCACAAGTATCTTCTTAATATAGGGACATCAAAGAAATACTCTCCGGGGGGTGGAGATGTAGCTCTGAGGTACTTGCCTTGTATGCACAAGGCCCTGGGTTTAATCCCAAGCACCATAAAAAACGAGAAAGCAATACTGTCCAATTTGTATTGCTGAATTAAGGAAAAAGAAGTATGAATTTAGAAGACCCACAAATAATCCAAGCGTTTTTATATGGCTTCAAAACATCAGAAAATTTAAATGTTAACCTTTATCAGTTTTTTCTGCCTTTGCCATTCTTCACTCTCTACAAGTAATTTGAGGAATGAGATCCAACCTTTACTGTGTACTAACTAGATGCCAGGTACTGCTGGCATCTATCATCTCCATTTGACACATGGGGGAAATAACGCTAGCAAAAATTAGGTAAGCTGACTAAGAAAACATGGCTAGGAGACGGCAGAGTCAGCATTTCATCCCAGGTCACTGTTAGTGAAGGGGAACATCCATTAAAAAAAAAAAAAAGTTTTAGGTAAACACATTGCTAATGGTGAGTCCCATCTCTGACTCTGTAGTGTAGCCCATCTACTCATAGGTCACCAACTACTGAATTTTTGAACTAAAAATTACGAGCCTTTATGGACTTGTGACTCTTTCCCTCTCTTCTTTCTGTAAGGGACATTATCAGGTAGAATATTCCTGACTTCATAGCAAGAAATGACCATTACCAAAAATATCACTGGTCTGTGGCCTTCATTGTTTTGAACTTTTTTTCTCTTTCTGAGTGTAGCTATAGATTTTACAAGATACTCAGGTAAAATCCAAGCCCAGCTATGAAACTGAGAAATGCCTCAAGACGATTTATGGATTTTCTTTTTGCCTTTGGATACTGAGAACATACTTTCTGCATTACGTATGTGAAAGAACAGCCTTCTGAAGGAATAAAAGAAATTGCTGCTTCAGTCTCACTGTTTCAGTCATTCACTGCTGTAGAAGAAAATGCTGGGGCAACGCTCCTAGGGAGGCAGATGATGGTTGACTCACTTATTCCACAAGCCCACATCAGGGAAAGGGTTCTTTCTGGATTCTTCAAAGATATGTTCAAAGGTTTCCAGATGTTGACTCTGAATTAAATAAAGAATGGTCTGTGCTGCAAGCAATATTGTTTTGTGGGTTTATGGGCTTTCTGACTGCAGTTGAGGGGGGACTCTTTGATGACCTCCTCAATCTTGGACTTCCAGAATCCAATCCAGGCAGAAACAATTGTGCTAAATTTGGTTTAAACTACTGGCTTCTTCTAAACTCCGGGCTTAACATCTACTTTTAATTCCTTGAGAACATTAAGTGATCCAGTAGGTCATTACTTAAGTGTAAGAGTTTAACAGATTGGGGTTTATTTAGGATGTTATTATTTCCTAAGTTTTAGCCATCCTGAACAGAAGTGTGTCCTAAGAAGTTTTAGCTATCCCAAAAGGAACTGTGGCCTTAGTGAAACAGGATTTTGATTTTACTATAGCTGGCACTTGAAAAATTAGAAGTTACATTGAAGAGACGTTTACTATCTTGAATTTTACCAGCAGATGCAAACAGCTAGTTCTTTTCAGAGCAAGACGCACATAAGTTCCATTGTTATATTGCAAAACACTGACAATAATTCACACTGTGGCTTACTGTCAGGAAACCCAAACAAAATCAACAAAAAATATCCCTCTTCACAGCAACTTATTGCTTTTCCTTCAACATGAAATGATTTTTGCAGTCTAATGTGATAGTACTTTGCTTCCTAACCTAATTGTGTCAGGTTGAAATATTTGGTCACAAATCAGTTTCCCTGAGAAGATCAGTTTATAATGAACTGTCATGAATTCTTCCAAAAGAAGCTTTGCTTAAAATAACAGGAGAAAACATATTCTGACTCACTGTGTTTTGCTTATCAGTTGGATCTCTCTTCTTATCCTCTTTAGCTGCCACTTCATGGTATATTCAGTTTCACAGTGGAAAATATTTATCCTCAAGCAAAATATGCCAGATATGGCAGGTTTCCTTTATGTCACTAACCTCATTTCTTTAAAAGAAATTCTTTACAACTTCTGGTCAGGATGGTGGCTGAGTAACAGAGCTACACAATGTCTTCTCATGGACCCACTTAAAATGTTGAGAATATAGTAAACTATCTGTCCAATGTAGCTAAGACAGGGAGGAGCGCCCCAACAATAGAAAGGAAGCCACAAGAAGGTCAGAAACCCTGAATACATGCTGGAATCAGAGGTAAACAGAATCCCAGGAACCCAGCCCAGGCTGACTGCACCACTGGGAGCTGTCTGCATCAATAGAAGGAGGAAAGTCCATCTGGAACCTCAGACCAAGGTAAGCATGCATCAAGGAGAAGTGGGACTTGACAGCAGCTGGCAGCCCCATCCTCCGGAAACAAGCCTGTGGGTAGTGCATACTATACATGCAATGTGAACTCCCCCTAGAAAAGGCCTCCTGGAGCCTAGATCAGAAGTGTTCAGCAGCCATAACAGACAGTGACATAAGTAGGAGCCATTTTATAAAGAGAGCCCAAGACTGAACTGATTAGAGTAAAAGAAAGCTCAGAAGAGCGCATTAGGGCTTCTGGGGTCACTCTTAAGTAGTGCCTGGGAAGAAACTGACACAAGAGACAGTTCCAAGGAGGGCAGAAAGACCTCCAGCCCCCTCGAATGGCTCACCATAGTGGGAGCATCTCCAATGGTGGAGAACCCTGCCCTTGGGGGAGGGAAGCTAGGACAGGTGGGAGAGCTTTTCTGAGGGTGATGGGGGAAGAAGACAAGACAGCAGGACACACAGAGAAATGCCTGAGACACTAGAAACTAATGTTATGGGTTCTGAAATACCAGAAGTCATAGGGAAGGAAGTCAAAAAGAAAATAAATGAGTCCAAGAGCCAGTTCAAACAAAATATCCTCAAAGAAATGCAAGCAATGATCAGTGGGCTTAAAGAGAAACTTACTAAACAAACAGTGGTCCTCATCGATACAAAGCTCACTGAGCATTTGGAAGCTACAAATAAAAACTTGGCTGAACTAAGTAAGAAAATGAAACACAGGAACATTTTGATAGAGAAGTGGACACTTTTAAAAGAAATATAGCTGAAATTCAGGACACAAAAAATACATCTGAAAGCAAGGAAACAAATGATATAATTAGGCACAACAACAAAATAAGAAATCAGCAAAGTAGATGGATAAAACAGCTGATGGATGATTCAAAGAGAACCAATCTCAGAATTATGGGTGTGGGAGAAAGAGCAGAAGACAGCACCAAAGATATAAAGAATTTATTCATTAAAATCTGGCAAGAAAATTTCCCAAATGTAGGAACAGAAATTAATTTTTAAGCACAAGAAGCTGATAGAGCACCAAATAACCTCAACTAGCAATGAGACTTGCCATGACACATCATGATGAAAACCCCAGAAATACAACATAAAGAAAGAATACTAAAAACAGAAGGAGAAAACCAGATATTACCCTACCAAGGCAAATCCATTCGAGTTACACTGCAGATTTCTCAATGCAAACTTTAATGGCCAGGAGAGCCTGCAGCAAAATCTTTCAAACTTTAAAAGAAAGCAAGTGTCAATGCAGGTGGTTGTATCCAGCAAAATAGTCCCTGAAAATTGAGAAAGTAACAATTTTTAATGACCAAGAATCCCTAATGAAATGTGCAACCACTAACCCAGCATTGCAGAGAATACTTGAAGGAATCAGAGAGAGAGAGAGAGAGAAGCAGCACCAACGAAAATGGAAGAAAGGAAACACCCAATGAGAAAGTGTAATAAAAAAATGGATTTGTATTTGAATCAGTTGAGTGGTACCCTACTAAAACAGTACTAGCTTTCTCCTAAAATCTGTGAAACATCTCCTCATCATTATTTTTTAATAGTATATTTGTTTGCAAGTCAATAATTACATTCAACATGGAAAATTCATGTAAAGTCTTTAAAATATGTATGCATGAATTTATAAATGGACAGGTAGATAAAATGATAAACCAAATGTGGCAGAATGTTAGTAATTAGTGAAATGTGAGTAAATAATTAAAGTTAAAATTCTGAAAAGCTAAGTATGCCATTATATCTGTTTCTTTTGTGTAAATTACTCTTGTGATATGGATGTTAATGTAGTGATTCACTTATTTGGTTTGTGATGTTAAGTTTTTCCTAAGAAAATGGGTTGATGTGATGATAACCTGAACATCTTTTGAATGTACTTTGCCCTTCAGTACTCAACTAAGAAATTTGAAAATTACTATCTTTTCCTTTCTCACATTTTCCAGCCTTATGAATTACATTGTTATAGTTGTTTTGTTATATTTACTGGTGGGTGAGGCCATGTTAAAGAATCTCAACAAAGATATACAGAAAAAAAAGGAGAGATCCTTTGGCAAATTGTCCCAATATAAGACTCTGCTCTACGCAGAGAAGAGGCATAGAGAAGAGGCATGAAGACAAGGCCATTGCAGCCCATTCTAGGGGTGGGAAGCTGAGCTAACGAGTGGTGATTTGAGTGGTGAAATGAGTCCCATGCAGATTAAATATGTTAAATATCATATGTTTCCTCTGATTTGGGAAACCCAGAGTACAGGTATTCTATAGCACCGAAAGGGTGTGATGGTGGGAGTTAGGCAGGATGGGGAAGGTGTGGGAGGGCTGAAAATGGGAAAGGATTGTAAAGTTAATGTGATATATATGTGCACAAAATACTCAAGTTCATTGTAGACATTATGTAACACATATATATCAATAAAAATGGGGGAAAAACAAAAAGTCTTTGCAGAGAAAAAAGTCGCTTAAACTCTTAAACTAAATATATCCTTAGGTAAACTTATGATGTCAATAGTACTGAGTGATTATAAGCATAATGTCATCAGCATTGCCCCATATCTATCTATAGTCTTCTGGCTACATATTCCTTTTTTTTTTTTGTATAAAGTGAAACTGAGCTATGTAGCAGCTCTGGGACAATTTAGAAGCTCCAATAGTATGAGAAAAGTCCTGATAGTAGCATAGCTTTGACACTTCTCAATTAAATGCTTGATAAATGAATTTCTATGGGATTATGCTCATTTCTTTAATAGCACCCACAAAACTGGAAAATGAGTTGGTTTTATGATGTGGAAGAATTAAGAGCATATTGCAAATGGCCTCCAGAAGAAAACACTTTCAATCATTTGTTTCAACTACACCGAGATTGCCAGTTCCTAATGGCACTCTGGGGGACATCACCGTGCTGGTAAACACACCCTGGGCCTTTGTGCATTGCCTCTTCCTGAGCTGAGCACAGAAGATAAAATGTATCATTGCTGATTTCGGGCTCTGGGTTCAAGCTCTTCAGTTTTCTTGTCCGTGTAACAGATCAAAACTAGGCATTTCTGACCAATGAGCTTTCTTTTTCAGACAGCCACTTTAAGTGAATATTCAGGCATAGAGGAGAAGGAACACACAGTTGATATGCTTTCAATAGGCAGGGAACCTGACTCATAGTTGGTATGCACTAATTCACCCAGATATTAGTAAACTCTCTCAGACGCTCTCACTGGCGGTCCTTACTGCAGCAGCTCCCATTCAGTGAAGCCTCATCTTGCCTCTCTTGTTGCTGTTATTTAGCTATAGAATGCCGTGTCTCCTCGTTTCTTTCCACGGTTTCCCTCTTTTTGTGTTGGTTATTACATTTGCCTGTGGCTGCTCATTATTACACAAGATGGAGTGTACTTGACTTTCTTCATTTAGTGAAATAATCCAAGTTTCTTTGGGTCATGTACATTTTCCATGCTGCCGTTTGTTTGACAAAATGAAGCAGGGAAGAGAGGTGCATTCTGGTCTTCTCCAAGAGGGAAGACTGAGGAACTTTAGGGATGGACTGAATTTTTAACCACTGAAAAAGTAGACTCTCCAGAACTTTTAGCAAAACCAAGGGACTCATATATAAAAGCAGTGTCCTAGATATATAAGAATTATCCTGGAAAGGCATTTTTAATACCCAAGCAGCCAAATATCCCACATTGATTTCTACTGCAGAAACTTCCAGAGCATTTTTCTTGACACTGTGAGAGGTGAAAAAGAGAAACAGGGAAAAAGTGCACTTAGGACTTTGGTTACCTTTTCTTTAAGATTTTCCAACATTTTTTCCACCTGTAACTTGTCATCTTTGATTTTCTCGAGCTCAGCTTCTTTCCTTTTGTATTCCTCTTGGACTTTGAGGAGATGCTGTGAGAAAGACCAAAGACAATCAGATCATAATTACAGAGCTGCAGCACATCAGTCAAGAGCTAAGATTCCTGGCTATGATTATCAGGTGGACCTGCCTTACTTTGTGCCAGCACACCGAATTTTTTCCCATGCAGAGATCGGGAAAAATCAAGACTCTTCTTGCTTTTTTTTTTTTTCAAACCTGGTTTATATGAATTTCCTCTGAACTTGGGCCTCAGAAAACTGACTCAGTCACTTAACTGAATCCTCATTCTGTCCAGCAGGATGAGTAGGGTGCAGTTATTGCTGTATGGGCAATATCTTGATTGCTGCATAGACATGAATTTAATGTTATAAAGCTTCCTTGGAAATAATTTGCCAAGCCAAGTTCACTTTTTATGAGGAAAGTAGTAAAGATTCCACAATTCACATATATTTGTTTCCATATCAGTAAGCAAGGAGCTAGATTTGTCACTATTAATAATTATAACAAATTATTTATTAAGAGCCTAATGTATGCCAAGAATTGTGCCATGGGCTTCATATGCATGAGCTAATTTAAGCCTCGGAATAAACTTATATTATTACCTATGAAGCTTAGAGAGGTTAAGCAGCTTCCTTAAGGCCATGCAGACAGGAAGTAATAGAGCTATATTTAAAACTAGGCTGGCTCAACCCCAGAGACCATGTTCTTAACTATCACATACATCTTTTGAGATAAGAGAAATTTTTATCATTGCTTACAAGGCTATGCTCCCAATAAAATGTAATACAAATGAGTGAAATTAACATTTAGGTGCTAAAGACCTAATTCTCAGTAAAATCTCTGAAGTGATGAAACAGAAAAAAATGTTCATTATTTCCAAACTGTATTTAAGTGGTGGAATATTTCCTTAAGTGCAATGGTTTAAAAATCAACATTAGAGGAGAGAAACTACTACAAGAATGTTTCCAAAGTTTTACTTGTTAAAGGCTTGCTAAAGACTACTGCCAGGGCTAAAAGCAAGGTACAAGGCACACTGTCAAAGTTTTGTGAAGTCTAGGCTGGGAAGGCACATTTTTTTGTAGAGAGATCTTTGATACAATTTATGTGTTCTAATTAAACTATTTAATGACAATAAAGGAAGGTAAGCATTACTTCACACATTCTGCTAATAGGAAAGTTGAGATATTAATGTGGTGTTACTTGTCACACAGGAAGACAGTGGTGGCAGAAGCAATAACATGGGGCTGGCTAGTGCCAGTAGAGATTGCCCGTTCATCATTTATAATTTCCAGCCAGCAATTAGCTTTACCCTAGATAATTCCAAGACATAAAATTAAAAAAACATATAGCACAATATAAGTTGTAAGGAAAATGGCTGGTAGTCTGACATGACATAAGAGGCCAGAACTCTTACTCAGAAGCACTATTACTTTACTATAATCAAAGCAGATGCTGATATCCTTTAAATTGTGGGCTCACTATGGTGATAGTTACATCAAACTTCTGGACTTTCAGCCTGTATTACACGATCTTGTATCTGAGTGTAAGTGTGGTTGGACGCATTTATATTGCTTTACTTTTTATACTTAAAATTACATGCAGGTAAGCTCATTCACGTGACTGTGAAAACAAAATAAAATTTTAAAATTGGTATTATGTACCAAAAGCATTGATGCTTAGAGACTCATAATGTCCCTATTTTCACCCAAATCAAGGATAGTATTCTTGTCATTCCGTCTAAAAAGCTGCATTATTCACCATTTTCTCAACTAGATACTCCTTTACCAGGACTTTTTCTTATCTGAGTAATTGAGGTTCTTCATAAATACACTCAGACCCTTTCTGGGTCCCAAAGTACCTTCTAAAGTGTAAAGAAAAGATCAGTTTGTGTACAAAGTTAAGTATTTCTCAATGAATGCTCATGCGATGAAAATTTGTTGATCTACTGCTATCTCCCTACTAACCACATCTCATTAACTCCCTTTCTCAGTCACGCCAGATTATAGTATCAAGAAGAAAAGCAGGCTTGATATATCATTTCCTTGCAAGGGACTCTTTCACAGGGGAGGAGTCGATGCTTCCAAAAAGTGCAGGAAACCAAATTGCCTATACCTGTTGCATTCCTTGAAGGGCTTGTTGTAGGAGCTTCAGCTGCTGCTCCTTGTTGGGGTCATCTTCTCTGTGGGCTTTGCCTTGTTCTTGCTTGAGCAGTTCTACCTCATTGCGATAGGCATCTAGCTGCCAACGGAGGCTGTCATTTTCTTCCTTCAAAGCCTCTGCCTGTGATACCAAGGCTAAACAATCAGGGAAAATGTTAAGCCACATGTCCAGACTCCTTTCTTGGTGCTTTAAATTAATGTGTATAAAAAGTTTCTCAATGAAGAACTTCAGGTGTAAACTGGTAGTGGTAGCAAAAGACGGACACAATAGCATATTTCTGTCAGGATTCTATCACACAAAAGTCAACATGATTCATATTTCCCATGCCAAATGTAACAAAGATATCTCCAAGTAAAATCAATTACTTTTCCTTGAAATGTAGCAAATGATAAGATCCGTGCAATAGTAAAATACATGGCTACCATCATACCTTGATACTCGCCTGCATTGAAACTTACTGAATCTGGTGGTCAACCCTTTTGATATAAAAATTCTGTCCCCAGTATTCACCATTTGTTTGGTACTCAATGTGCAAACTAGAATCTGTTGGTGTTTGACTTGCTACCCTTGCTAGCCAAAATAATTTGTTTGGTACTTATTGCGCCTCCTGGAACCAATTAATGACAACTACCAATGTACCACTGTAATTTCTTTGAAATGACAACTGCCTACACCATAATTTTACGGAGAGATGTTTTTATAAAGAATGTAGCACTGGCTAGTTTCACAGAGGAAATGTAAATGTATGAAAACTAAGACATAATAGTTCTACTTTCTGGTCTAGTGTATGAGAAGCTGAGAAGTCTCTACTTTCTCTTGACAGAAAGCAAAAATGCTGGGCAAACTGAAAAAAAATTCAATCATTCTTAATATCCATCAGATAAATGAGGTCATGGGTCAAATCCATGCTCCCCAAATTAAAGATATGGACAGGTGAATATAGCAAATCACAAGCTAAAAGATCAGCAACCCAAGAGCAGAAACCTCCATGGGAAACTAGTTGCCAAGGGAGAAATATATAAGCTGTAATTGACAATTTATTGGAGACTCATTATAGATGAGCCTTTGAGTTAAAAACACAGAGGGAGGGGAATACTTTTGGGGGTTTTGCCTCCAAGAGCTTCACAAGGTCTTCACAGTGACTATCAGAAAAAAATCACCTTCTGCTTCTTGTTTTTGGCAAGGGAGAGGAAGGGAACCATGTTGAAATTTGGGAAGTCAAAAAGAGCATTCTGGTTTTCATAGTAAGGCCTGTCCTCAGGGAAAACCATTTTTCCAGACCCTAACTGGCTGTGGTTTAAAGAGAGTATAAATAACCCAGAAGAAGGGACATATTCAACTCCAGCTCCCTTAAGCCATCATGTCCCATTTAAGGGTGGAGGGAACAAAACTGAAAAAGATTAGGAAAGTTCTCAGACCAGAGGCATTAACTCACTAGCAGACAGAACCGGAGCTAGAGGACATTTTTCCTCTTAAAATACAAATGAAGGCCTGTTTATTGGCCTTACATCAAGAGTATCTTGACTGTAACAAAAAATTATCAAGTATTCTAAGTCATAAACCTCCCCACAATTTGAAGATACATATATCAGAGCAGACAGATGTAGTAAGGATGTCAGAATTAACACACTTTATTTTTAAAAACCTGTAATATGTGAAGCCTTTTTAATGAAAAAGTAGATGCATATAAGAATACATGAATAATAGAAGAACTGGAAATTCTAACGGAATAAAAAACAGTAGATATGGAAAATACTGAGGCAGACATGAAGAGTGACTTTGATGGGACATTAGTAGATATGGCTGAGGGGAGAATCTCTGACTTCAGGATACAATTTATAGCTTCCAAGACTGAAAACATGTCTTAGTCCATTTAGGCTGCTATAGAAAAATACCATAAGCTATGTCGCTTATTACAAACAAAATTTATTTTCTTACAGTGCTAGAAGGGTGAGAAGTCCAAGATTAAAGAACAACAACAGTTTCATTGCTTCTTTTTTTTTTTTTTTTGGCTAAGATCAAGTGTAGCGACAAAAAGTTTCAGTGTCTAGTAAATATCTACTTCCTGGTTCACAATGGCATTGTCCATCTGTGTCCTCAACTCAGGGAGAGTCAAGGCAGCTTTCTGTGGCTCATTTATAATACTAGTCCTACTTATGGAAGTTCTGTCTTCAAGACCTAAGCATTTCTCCAAAGCTCAACCTAATAATCCTATCACACTGGTGATTAGTTTCAACATGTGAATTTTGGGGCACATAAATATGCATACCATATCAAAAGCAGAGAAAACACTGACAAAAAAATAACAGAATATCCAGAATTATGGAACAACCACAAAAAAGAAACATGTATAATGAGCAAAGTAGAAGGAAGAAGTAATTATTGAAGCAATAATAATGGATTTTCCTCAAATTCGTGTTATATACCAAACCAACTATACAGAAAGCTCAGAGATGAACGAGCAGGATATATGCTCCAAAATTATACTTCATTATATTATATTCCAAAATTAAAGAATCAAAATAAGAAAAAAAGTGTCTGGGAAGATGCTAGAGATACCTTATCTAAAGAGAAGCAAATATAAATGTCACATCTGATTTCTCAGAAACTGCAAATAAGAGAACAGCAAAATATTTAAATATTTAAGAGAAACTCTCCCACCAATCTAGAACCTAGTATCCTGTAAAGTTACCCTTCAAAAATGAAATAAGGAAAAATATTTACTCAGATATGCAAAAATTGTGGGAATTTGTTGCCAGTAATCCTGCAGTACAAGAAATGTTAGAAACGTTTCCTTTGGAGAAAAGGAAAACAATATAGGCCAAAAATTTAGATATACATGAAGAAAGCAAGAGCACAAAAAAGAATAAGCGAAGGTAAAATGAAAACTTTTATTCTTCCTATTCTTAAGTGATAACCTAACAGCAGCAACAATGCATTCCATTATGTATGCTTAGGTATATGTAAAATGAATTATAGCAGGGATACAGCAACAGGAGAGAAGAATTAGGAGTATGTTGTTGTTGTAAAGTAGATATACTAAACCCGAAGTGGTACAGTGTTATTTGTAAGGGCATTACTTCTACTGTGCATTACAATGAAAAATCTAGGACAGCCATAAAAAAGGGAAGAAGCATAATTAATATGTTAAGAAAGGAGAAAGTATTTTAATATAAAATGTGTAATTATAACCACAAAGGCACTACAGCACATCACTGTAAGCCTAGCTACTCATGAGGAGGCCTAGACAAGAGGATTCAGAGTTTAGCGATGTAATAAACATGTACAAAAGGCAGAAAAAGTGTGGAAGACAAAAATAGAAACAAAGATCAAGGGCAACCAAGAGAAAATGCCAGCAAATATGGTTCATATATATCCAATTATATCAATAATTGATTTAAATGACATTATTCTAAAAACATATGACAGAAATTGTCAGAGTGGCTTAGAAAAACAGTACCTCATGATATGACCCATTAAATTCACTTTAAATATAAAGACATGTACATATTTAAAGTAAGACAAGGAGAAAAATATATCTGATAAAAGAAATTGGGAGTACTTATATTAATTTCAAAAAAACTGACTTTAGGGCAAGGAGTTATGAGGGAGATAAATATCACATTCTGTTAAAGGGGTCAGTTCTCCATGAACATGGCACAATCCTTAATGTATAAGAAGCTGACCACAGGACATCAAAATATGTGAGGCCAAAAATGATAGAACTTCAAGAAGAAATGGATGAATTCACAATCTGACACCTCTTCATCAGAAATGGGTGGATCTGGAAAGCAGGAAATTAGCAGAATTCTTCAGCCTCAAACAATTGGATATACCTGATATCTATAAATTACTTAGACACTACCAAATCACACTTTTGCAAACTTATATTAAAGTTTTATCAAGAAATACCATATTCCAGGTATTGCGGTTTGGCTCTGGAACGTCCCCCAAAGTCTCATGTATTTTAATGTTATGGATTGTCTATGGAACCATGTGATGTTGGTGGATTGGGGCCTAGTCTGGAGGGGGTGGACTACAGTTAAATAAGGATTACAGGCGTGAGTTAGGATTAACGACATGTAGTGGCCACACCTTCCACACCTGGATCCAGGAGGGGCTGTTCACTAGGCAGAGACCTGGAGGGATATGTAAGCTGCTTCCTGCCTTCCTTGGAGGACGAGGACTGGGACTGGAACTGGAACTGGGACTGGGACTGGTCTCAACTAGTCCCAACTTGCCTTCCTGTTTGTGATGTTGTGAGAAGCTGCCTCTACCTCTCTGCCTCTGCCATGTACTTCGATGGCTGCCGTCCACCCCTGAATGGATTGTGACCATCTGAAGCTGTGAGCTAAAAAAACCCTTTCCTTTCCTAAATTTGTGGGTGTTGGGTATTGAGTTACAGCAATGAAAAAGTAACCAAGACACCATGCCATATAAGATATCATACAATTTCTTTAAAAGATTAAAACACACATGGTATGTTCTCAGACTACATTAGAATTAAGCTAGAAATAAGTAACAAAAACACAGCCAGTAAATCCTCCAAATACTTGAAGAATGAATCGTGTATCTCTAAATAACACATGAGTCAAACAAATCCCAAGAGAAATGAGAAAATATTTTGAACTAAGTGGAAATGAGAACACAACTTATCCTAATCTGGGGGATGCAGGTGAAAGCAGTGCTTACTCAGAGATGAATTTGTAGCAATGAATGCAAATATTAGAAATGAAGAAAGATCTAAAAATCAATGATATAAGCTTCTGTCTGATGAAATTAGAAAAATAAGAACAATTTAAGCAAATTAAACCTTACTTTAGCAACTTTGGCAATTTCTTACAAATGTAAACATAGACTTATATAATCCAGTGATTATTTGCCTTGGCATTTGTCCAAACAAATGGAACACTAAAATTCACCCAAAAGCCTGCACATGTGCTTTTTAATATTAGCACTGTGCTAGTAAACAAGTTTTCTATTGTTGTGACAAAATACCTAGGAAAATCAACTTAAGAAAAAAATTTATTTTGGTTCAAGGTTTCAGTTTATGGTCTGCTGGATCCATTATGGTGGCTGGAAGAGAGGCAAAACATCATGGCGGTGTAAGCATGTGGAGAAGGCTGCTCACCTCATGGTGGCCAGGAGCAAAGGAGAAGAAACAGAGAAGAGCGGGCTGGAGGCAAGATTTCATCCCCAGTAGCACACCCGCAAGACCCACCTCTCTTCAACTAGGTGTCACTTCCTACATTCCCATCCCCTCCTAATAACGTCATCAAATTATGAATCCACTGATGTAGCCAGAGTACTCATGAGCCATCACCTTCCTAGGCCCCCAACTCTGGACACTGTTCCACTGGGGATCAACCCTTCGGTGCATGAATCCTTTGAGAGAGATTTTATATCTGAATAATAACAGTACCTTTACGTAATTGCCAAGGCTTAGAAGCAACAAAGATGTTCCTGTGGCATATCTAGACAATGGAATATTGTTCAGTGCTAAAAAGAAATGAGTCATCAAATCATGAAATGACATATTAGAAATTTAACTGCGTAGTACTAAGTGAAAGAGGCCAATGTGGAAAGGCTACATACTATATGATTTCAACTATATGATATTCTGGAAAAGGTAATACTGTGGGGATAATAAAAAAGACTTCAGTGGGAAGGAGAGGAGGAGGGATGAAGAAGCAGAGCAGAGAATTTTCAGGGCACTGAAACTGTTATGTATGATAGGACCATGAGACACATGTTATTCTACATTTGTCAAAACCCACAGATTGTACAAACCCATGAGTCACCCCTAACGTGAACTATGGGCTTTGGGTGATAATGGTGAGTCAGTGCAGGTTCAATTTACCACTCTGGGGAGGCAGTATAATAGCAAGGGAGACTTTATCTGTAGGAGAAAGGAGTACAATAGGAAGCCTCTACTTTCTGCTCAATTTTGTTGCGAACCTGTTTTAAAAAAATCAAGTTTATTAATAAAGATACATGGAGAAACCTAGGTTAAATTTAGCTACTCACGTGTTTGAGCACACTTCAAGGTCAAAAATGTCATTTCTTGTAGTACTGAGGAATGAACCCAGGGCCTTTCCTTTGAGCTATAATTCCAGCTCTTTTCTATTTTTTATTTTGAGACCGAGTCTTGCTAACTCACTAAGTTGTCCAGGCAGGGCTCAATGTTGTGATTTTCCTGCCTTAGACTTTCAGGTGCTAGGATTAGAAGTCTGTGCTACCATGCCTGGACAAAATATTTATTAAGAGGAATTTTCATTAATTCAACATTTATTGAGGATCTTCTTATGTTCCAGGCTTAAAACTATGGTAAAAAGTGTGTGATTCTACTAATCTTTATTGTTTATATGCTATGTTAATGGAAACATTTGTAGTTCATTCCTTTCGTGCTGTTAGGAGTTGAACTTAGGGCCTTATACCTGATAGGTAAGTTCTATACCATTGAGATGCCTCATTAGCCCATCTTTTTCTTTCTTTCTTTCTTTCTTTCTTTCTTTCTTTCTTTCTTTCTTTCTTTCTTTCTTTCTTTTGATTATTAACAGACTACAAAGCCTAGATAAAGAGATTATCAAGAAGAATCAAAAGTACAAATCTGTATATTACATGTATAAAAAGGTTAAAAGGAAATTTGACAAAAAAGTGGACTTTTCTCAGCTATGGGGAGGAACTTGTTGTAGAAGAAAGTAAAAGTAATGGGAATCAATCCATTAAAATTATTAGTCGTTAAAGTGAAGAAGAGTTTTATAAAGGGATTTCAAAGAAATGATTAATCCTTTACATAAGGAATAGAAAGAAGTTGTGATTTACAAACATAAGATATATAGGAGAGAACTATCTTCTGAGGGTAAATACATTCTATCTTCCTAAAATGAAACTGCCAACAAGCAGACGCTGAGTTTAATCTAATGCCTTGAACCCAAGGATTTTCCTAAAACTCTTATATACTGATATGTAGGCTGCCATGATCAGACTGTCTATGCAAAGCAGACAGGGGCAATGTAATAGGGAAGGTTCTGGTTAGAAATACCTTATAGTCATGTTGAGACATTCTCAGTGCCCACATTTGTTTTGTGTGGGTGGCCATACCCTTATCCCAATAGGGCAGTTTTAAATGCTGCATTTTAGTTAAAAAGTTACAAAAGCCATTGGAATTACACATTCATTTTATGATTGGTTTTATTACTGATTTTAATTCTTGATGTAATCACAGATTTTATGTCTCTGAAGATAAGGCCATTAACCAGAGGCTTGCATTCCCAACACTCCGAATGTGATCTACACTTGCCATCTCTCAGTGGCTGGGATACTTTTCATCAGACAGGCAGTGTTCCTAACAATCACAATACCAAAGAAAGATACTAGAAGTGAATGGGATTGTATACACTAAGCCGTATAGAAAAAGGTACATCAACTACGGGCCAAAGAGGTATAAACCCTCAGCACCAAGGACAGCGCTCCGAAATGGAGAGTGTCTAAAGAACACACAGGTTACTTGGTAAATCTTGTGACTCCTTCAGATGGGCAGCTACCTCTGCTGCGGTCTGCATGTTTGCCATGAGCAATCCACATGGCTCGATTCCAAATAGCAATATTTCATTTTTCTCCTTTTGTTTCTTCTTACACTGCAGGTTTGTGATAATGCTCATGTTCTTACGTGTCACATGGAGATACAGATGAGAAAAAGGCTGTGACTTAGGAGAATGGTTGAGACACATTCTTGAGTTCAAAAGTGGAAATCTTTTCCCTCTGAGAAAAATGAGAACGAACGATCACTTGTGTCGTGCCCAGGGGAAAGGGCAGGGTGACAAGTACCATTGGATACCTGTAGCCAAGTAGGAGCTGAGAATAATCTTCCCAGTTTTGACCTGTCACTAAGCCAAAAAAACTGTGATCACCTAAAATGCTACTGAGAGGACCTTCCCTACAAAATGTGTTCCCACTCTTTGAAATGAGGGGTTTTGTCATTTTAATGAGGACACCAAGTCTTTCCTTTCACAAACTTAATATTAATTGGGCCTATTTCTGAAGTTAGAGTCCTTTGTACATTTCCAGAACATAGAAAAGCTCAGTATTACCTTTTAATAATGTGTTTGAATAGGTGAATCTATTGGCTCTGGTAGGGAAGAGCACAGCACCGTGAACATATTCATATCCAGACACCATTAGTTTGTGGCTTTTCCTTTTGACTATTTCCTAGGTCAGAACACGGCTTGCTTTACAGGGCTTGCTTCTCAGATCTGAAGGCTGCCAGTTCATCATGGCAACAGGAAAGTACAAAGGCAGCTGGGAGCATCTCCTTCTGGAGGAGCCACTAAGAGCAAAATCGTAGACATAGTACCACACAAAAGATCAAAAAGAATTTTGTGCCATTAAAAAGAAATTAATGTGTAGTCTTCAATGGTGCTAAAGAAATAAACACAAATAACAGAAGGGAATTCAGGAAATCAGCCACTCTTAGAAAGCTTCATTAAAGGAGGGCTAAGTCACAAAATTATAGAAGGAAGAACATGTAACATTCATGGCTCAGAAAAATGTTTGAACCTCAGTGGCTCATCAAAAGAAAAACCAAACCAAACCAAAGAATAGAAAGGCGCTGGAGGAACAGTGCAACAGTTGGAGCACTTGCTTTAGTAGAAGCAAGGCTCTGAGTTTGATTCACCAGCACCGCACAGAGTAGGTGTGGTGGTGCACGTCTGTAATCCCAGCATTTGAACCACTGAGGCAGGAGGACTGCAGTGACTCATGGCCAGCTTGGGCTTCACAGTGAGTTCAGGACCAGCCTGGACTACAGATCAAGACCCTGCCGAGAGAGGAGAGAGGGAGAGAGAGGGAGAGAGAACAACTCAGCAAACCGGTTTCAAGCCAGTTCAGGCAAAATGTCAAGGTGTTCCCTGACTTTCCAAGGCTTTGCTTCAAGTGCCTCTGCATGTCACTATTCTCTCATCTGGTTTTTGCCAGCACGGATGTTCCTCAGACCTCACAGTTTCCTGACTGAGCTCTCTAAATTTCCTTCTTAAACAAAAATCCTCATCTGTCACCTCATTGCGCCTCATTTTCCCAAGATTCTGCTATCTTTCCTTGCTGGGATCTTAAATTTCTTAAGAGTGGCCCATGTCGCCTAGTCCATAAATTGTTTCTTGGCTAAACAGATTCCACGTTAAATTCCTCAGCAGCCTGTATGCCTGAAGGACACTCAAGTGTCCTGAAAACTTTTGGTCAGAAAAACTTACCATGCCAATTCCCAAATCATGGTCAGTTGGCTCAACTTTCTCTGCTCTATATCCTGGACATCTGACCTCAGAGTACGTGTTTTTTTTTTTTTTTCCACTACTGGGGATAGAACCCAGGGCCTTCACTGAGTTACATCTCTGCTCCTTTTTATTTTGTATTTTGAGACAGCATCTCTAAGTCACTAAGTTGCCGAGGATGGGTTTGGACTTGCAATCTTCTTGCCTTAGTCTCTTGAGTTGCTGGGATTACAAGTACACACCACCATGCCTGGCTTCTAAGAGGTGAGCAGCTAGATCAACACAGCCTCATGCTGACTCTTGCTGATGGGTCTCTCAACTCTCATTGATTTCTTGTGGCCCAAAGCAGTTACTCCAGATTTGTTCCTCATTTTTGGGTGTCATTTCTGAGTAATTTCTATTATCAATGGATGATCAATTTCTTACTACATGGAGAAGCCTGGGCCACATATATGTATTTTAAGCATCTCTCCTCTGTCTCAGAGGAAGAAGGTTCTTCCCTTTATAAATCAGTATCTGTCTTAGTTTGGATCATTTTCCATTTTTCTTTTCCAGCATTCTACCTCTATCATTACACACAAGTATTCTCACATTCCCTAGAATTTTTGGGTTCTCCTCCTTTCCTTGTATTGAACAACAGAAAACAATTTTACTTTAACTTTGTTACCAATTTTAGTTGTCATTTCCAATACTTGAATTTCTTTTTGCTTATTACCTAACTTCTTGACCTGAGGTCTTTGTCCACTTTCTTATTAATGCTGCATACTGGTGCCTACCTGTTATTCTACTTTCCTGGCCAACACTGTTTCTTTCAATTTCTTACTTTGTAATATCTGATAATGCTGATTACTCCCTATTTCTAGAGAATCTTCTCTGGATCTCAATGAGTCAATTCTAGTTTTTTTTCTTAGCCTCTCAGACTTCTCTTTTTCTAATGCCCATGCTAACTTTTCTTCTATTCCTTTCCTTTACTGGGATAGCAGGCCAAAGTTCTGTATCTGTTCCTTTGCTCTTCTTTCACTTGCCTTTCATATTCATTCATTTACTTTCCCGTGGCTTTAGACAGTACCTGTCTGTTACCAGCTTCTAATCCTACTTTCTTCATTTGAATACAAATCCTTCCTTCTATTTATTAAATATCTGCTGTCTGAAACTTAACTCATCGTATTGTGCAAATCAGTGTCATCTATCAGCCCATTTATGTCAGCTGTATTGATAGATTGAAACCTGTTTCCTCTTCCCAAACAGAATGTTTAAGAATGTGACCTTATTTGGAAACAGAGTATTTAAAAAGGTTATCAAGTTAAAGTGAGGTCACTAGGGTGGGTCCTAACCCAATATGACTGTTGTCCTTTTATTAGAATTCTATTATTTTTATATTTTATTAGAAAAGAGAAATTTGGGCACAGAGATAGACAATGTCGTAAGAAGAATGACACGTGGACATGAAGGCAGAGATGGGGGAAATGCATCAATATGTCAAGGAAAGCCAGATTGCCGGTAAGTGACGGACGCTAGAGGTGAAGCACAGAGCAGGTAGTTGCTCATAGCCCTCAGAAGGAACTGACCTTGCCAACATGCTCATCTTGAACTTCTAGCCTTCAGACCTGTGAGATAATAATTATATGCAGTTTTTGATACTTTGTTATGGCAGTTTTAGTGAACCAATTTAATTACCAGTCCTCTGATCTCCCAGACCAGAAAACCTTGACCCACTGCAAGTCCTTATATTCATCACCAGTATCCAATCTGAGACTAAAGACTTGAGTTATTCCCCTAAAAATGCCTGCTAGCATCGTTATTCTGATACGCTTCACTGCCTTCTTTCCTTTTATCATTTCTTTCACTTCCTGTTTTCATCACCGTACCACTGTCATTTCACATCTCAATGTCCAACAGAAGCTTCTGGCTGGTCTCTTTTAAACCAAAATCACCTCCCAAACTGTATAATACCTGTTGCTTCCATTATTAGTACCATGGTCAAGATGTGCTTACAGTGTCACAGTCCATACTATGTTAAGTCTAAGTTTGGTATTCACAGTTCTCCAGAATTTAAGCCCATTTTTCCCACTCAAGTTTTTCTCCCCTAGTACACATCACACTTACTTCCTTCTGTGAGCCCTTCTCCTTCTATTCTCCCCCTCCATCAAGATGCTTTCTTACCTCCCGTCCTCTCAAACCCATTCATCTTTCAAGGCCCTGATCATTTTTCACCAACTGGGATTATACTGGCTCACACTGGTATCTCTTGGCCTTGTTTCAATCTAATCTGTACTCTCCAGACCAGAAACAAGTGGTATTTCCTATTTGTGTGGATTTAAACATTTACATCCACAATTTCACAAGCTTATAGGACACAGTACTTTCTAATTATTTGGTCAAATTCTTAAAATGAGACCAATGGAAGGAGAAGGTTGGAGGAAGAGGAAAGAGATTGGATACCAATGGAAGAGAAAACTGACTAGAAGAATGAAGGAGCACTAGTCCAAATCAATGATTTCCATACATATGTTCCTTGGATCACCAGTATCTAAGTCATTTAGGATGCTTGACAAAATGTAGATTCCTAAATGTCATTCAAGACCAAATAGATCAAACTCTGCGGCCCAGAAATCTAAAATGTTAAAGGTAGACGCAAATGATTCTTAGGTATACCAATTCTGAGAACCACTAGTCTAATTGAAGTATGCAGAAAGTCAATGCTGAAAGGGAACAGCTGTTCTTATGCTTAGTGAGTACATGTACTTTCCATTATAGTTAATAATAGAATAATTTCACAATGTCATGGTTTGCTTTGATGTGGTTCTTCTTCAAGCACTGGTTTGAGAACAGCATTCCTTTCTTCCATGGCAAGAGTATGTCAAGCACTACACCATACATATGAGCTGACTAATACAGAATTTCTGGAAGAACAGAAAATTTGGAGGTAATACAAGGAAAGGCAAATGATATTACTTTCTTTGAAGTAAAATACAACCAGGAATACATAACAGGCTCTTGGAATTTGAGTTTGGTAGCATGGTGAGCGAAAACAATGACGACTCAGATCTAATTGCTTAAGCTTTTAATTGGAAGCAAGTGATAGCTAAAACATACAGCTAATTAAGGTAAAAACAGGATCCTCTCACCGGCTCACACTGAGGAAGATTTCTGAAGTTGAGTACTACAGAAGTGAGATAACAGAATTAGATACGATCGAGGGGAAGAAAAATGCACAAAAGTCCTTGAATTAAAATGAATTGAAACCTTCTGGGAGAAAAGCTATTTGGTAAGCTCCATTAAGTCTATTGTAGATAGCTTTATTTGACAAAGCAGCATCTTGGCATGTGGAACAGGAAAGAAAATAGCTATAAGATGATATGTCAGGGAGTTTCCAGTCTCTAAACGAATAAGATTCTGTGCAGTAGCCAATACAGCTTTTAACTCAGAAGAGATACAAAAGCAAAATGCAATTATATAACCCTAGTAAGTGCATTCAGTCTGAATCTTCCACACATCCCTCATCCCCCACCGCAACAATTCTTCAAACTCTGCAATTTATCAAGTGAATGCTCAAATTTACATTTGTATTTATTTCGTGGTAATACTGGATAAACACTGTATATGATGTATATACTGCGGTGGGGACAATACTACAAGTTAAAGATTAATCAGCTATGAAACATCCTTAACTAAGCACTTAAATAATTTGACTAGTTCAATTGTTGTTAAAGTCTTTTGTGCATTTTGGCTTAAGTTTGTAGTATTTATATGCTGTGATTAGTTCACTACTCTGAAAATGTTCACTAATCACTGATTACAAAGGGTTTATTCAATATAGATAGCAGTTTGTATGTTTGGGATCTAACACAGCAAAATTAGAGAAAACTCAGATGTAATAGCTAATGAATGCCTAGAAGTCTCACTTAGTGTTTTTCTTCCTTTGAGAGTTTCTGCTCATGGAGTAAATATTCTAAGCAAGACAACACAAGTGGGTATGTAGCTTCTGACTTCAATATAGAAGAACTGGAATCCGAAAATTCAGATTGAACTATAATCAATCAAACTTTCCTCTCTTCCCCCTATATGGCAAGGACAACATACTGCAACTTCAAAGTCTGGCAGAGTACCTGACATGCATGCATTGATAATAGCTTTTAAATGATTGAATGAAGCCATTTAGCCATCACAAAATCCCTGTTAGTTGGTTTTTGTAATGTGCAGATTATATTGTAGATATTGAGGCTCTGTGGAGGAGGAAGTCTCTGTTAGATCAAAAAGGAGCAGAGATGGGATTAGAACTCAGGCCTTCTCACTTTAGGTGCAGTGACTTTTCCACTATGGTTTTATATAACCTCACTTCTGAGATGGTAATGGTTTGCCAGAAATGACTGATCTTCTGGCAGGTATTTATTTGCTACCACAGTGACCTCTCACCTCATATAGTTTATCATGGAAACAAATGGCAGCGTGTTGTTATATTGTCTAAAAAGTTTGCCCTATGGGTCCCACTGGAAATTCACACCATGGACTCAGGCTCACAGTGAAGTTCTGAATATACTAGGCTAGGGCAGATGACTTTACCCAGACAACTGCTTGTGGATTCCTGTTTGGTTCTCAATGTACTCTCAAGTAACTCCAGTGGAAGACAGTAGATAAGTATAAAGTCATATGTTGCAGGTATTTCTCCTAAGTTTGTAATTCTTTTACCCGTGTAACTGTTTTTTTTTTTTTACACAGAGATATTTAATGTTATAAGGATAAATATGTCAAAAATCTTTTAAGATTTCTGGTTTGGGAAACTTCATCCCAAATTACATAACAAACTTCTATAATTTTCATATTTTCTTTTACTACATGTGTTCTGTCAGTATTTAACTCTTAGATCTACATGTTATTAATTTTGGTGTAGGGTATTTGGAATGTAGTATGTACTCATGTGTTCTCTCATGATTTGTAATGTAGAATATATTACTAATAAATCCAGAGCGAATATAGACCAAGTCTGACTAAGTGTTCAGTAATTCTTGGAAAAGAAAATCTGCTTTTATTTAAGTCATTCAGTGGATGATGGGGAGAAGTGAAAACCACAGCAAATGCTCTAGCCCCAGCACTGATACTGAGCCAGTGTGTGCACCAGTCAGTTATTTCTAGCTGGTGTCCAACATGTGGATTGATAGATACCCTTATTTCACTTTGTGTGAAAGCCTTGAAAATACTGCCCTCACAAGTTGACTTTTTTACCCAAAATTATTAGCATATATTTGCAATATATAATAATTCCATTCAACTTGAGGAATTGGCACATATACGTGTCACATCTCGATCGTTTTTACTTCCCTTTACTCTTCCTACCATCTTATTTTGTCCCCAACCCCCTTCCTTCTCCACAAAAATCTATCTTCCTATTTGCTACCATCACTCTTTCATTTTGCTTTTTCACTTATTCATAAATTGTGTTTCTCATACTAAAGAAGCCACGTAATATTTAACCTTCTGTGTCTTATTCATTTCCCTGGTCTTAAAGTACATCTGCATCTTTATCCATTAAAGAAATGCAAATGAAGGACTGAGGATGTAGCTCAGTGGTAGAGCACTTGCCTGTCACACTCAAGGCCTTGGGTTCAATCCCCAGTACCAAAACAGAAAAAGAGGCACCCGCTCCACTCCCGCCCCCCCACCCCCCGAGAAATGCAAATGAAAACAACACTGAGGTTCCATTTTACTCCAGCAAAAAATGCCTGCTATCAAGAACTCAAACAATAAATGTTGGTAAGGTTATGGGGGAGAAGGAACCTTTCTACATTGTTGGTGGGACTATAAACTGGTACAATCATTATGTGTATCAACTTGGAAATTTCTCAAAAAACTGAAAATATATATCCCATTTGACCCATCTATACTTCATCTGGGAATCTTTCAAAAAGAGTTAAATACATTATATAACATGATAAATGCATATTCATGTTTATAGCAACATAATTTATAATAGTAGATTAAAAAACAATGAATTATCTTTACCTGATTCCTCAGTTTCTTTTGTTTCTGTTGTTTCTTCTATTTCATCGTCAGACATTTCCATTTCTTCTTCTCGCCTGATTCCCATTAATTCATCATTGTGAATGTTGCGAATTTCCTAAAGTTGAGAGTTTATGATAATATAAAAGTTTTTTTCAACAGCAATCCATAGAGAGTACATAATAAAAACTCTCAGAGTACTCTTCCAGCAGAGGCAAAAGGCATCATTTGGGATTAAATACTCTGAGTAGACAAAGCGCACCTGGATACACTATCTTTCATTGACTTTGTTTCCTGACTCAGATCTCTGGCAGGCCGTGATTCTTATATCTTCTCCATATTAGAACGTGCTTTTGGACATGAAAAACTCACCACTGTTACTCATGTGGAATTCAGAACTTTCCCTTTAAGGTTTTGCCATTTTCACTCTTCTAAGTTGGACCCTTTAATTCTGCTGCTTTCCATCTTTTACCCTCTTCTTTTATAGCTTTACTTAACAGATTTTTTGCAGTTTTAGAAGTTACAGCAGAAAGAGCTGACAGCAGTAAACTCCTACTAGACTAACCCTCTCATAGATAATAACTATAATCTTTGTTCAAAACACAGCACAAACAAAACCTATAACTACTTGACATCATTGGAGAGTAAGCAAAAGTCTGAATATTCTGAAGAGGGGCTGACACTCAGAGAAAGGCACAAGCATTGCGGTGAGTCTTTCAAGTTTTAAAGGGCCCTTTAGTCAGAAAGGTCTCATTTAGCTATCCAAACTATGGCTACATTTCTAATTTTAAAAACTCAGTATTTGTGGCCTAAATTATGTGAGAAGAGAGTTCAAGGCCCCACAGCCACTGGGATGTGAGTAGAGGATTCTGAAAAGGAGATGGAGAGGAGACAAAAGAGAAAGAGAGATTGAGAGGAGAGGGAGGGAGGGAGGAAGGGAGGGAGGGAGGGAGAGAGAGAGAGAGAGAGAGAGAGAGATATCAAGCAAACTTTCTTCTGAAAGACTCACATTGATTGAGATTCTATATATAAGATCTGCTCAAATTTCTTCATGGTTTCTCAGCCTCAAAAACACAGAAAGATTTCGAATGGCACAGTTAAAGTTAGAAGATCTAAGTTGATATTTGAGCTGCAATCCAATAAACAGAATTTTATTCATGGATGCAAACGATTAAATTGCCCAGTAAAACAAAAGAAAATAAAGTCAGTATTTTTAGAGGAACCTAACAGAATCCAGAATCTTTACAATGTAACACAGTATCCAAGATGATGCCTGCCCCAAATTACTTCACATATTGTAGAACTAGGATGAGATGGCCCAGTTCTAAGAGGAAGGATAGTCAATAGAGACCAAACTTGAAATAGTCTATGTGTAATTAGAAGGCAAAAATTAAAATGCTTCCTAAAAATAAACTCAATAATGTAAAGGAAATATGTTGACAATGAATGGAAAATACAGGACATCTCAGCAGATTGTCAGAAACTTTAAAAGTCAGCTTCTTTCATTTTAAAATAAAAAAGCGAAAGTCCTTTTTCTGAAAATAATAGTAGCAACCAACAGATACAACAGAATTCTTTTCAGAAGTTCTCTTTGTCTACTGAGACTTCCTATCTTTTCATTCACTATGAACATACTTCTTCTACATTACTGAGCGTAGATATATCTGCTTTAACTCATTGTCTGTCAATAATCACATCTGGATAATTTTAAAACTGAAAAATATGGCCAAAGTAAAAATAACTGAATGAAATTAAGAGTGGAGTAGGGACAGAAAGAACATAGACAGGATAATACAAATGTATTCAATTTGAAGAACAGAATCTGTATCTACATACATACATACATACATACATGCATAGTGAGTTATAGGATTATGTACAAAGGCCTAACCTACATAAAATAAAATTCTAGAAAGAGAAGAGAGAATTATTTTAAAAGATTTGAAGAAATAAAGGTTGAAAATTTCTCAAATTTGATGGAAGACATTATTCTACATATTCAAAGAGCTCAGTGAGCCCTAGGAGAGATATGTGATATTGGAAAAAAGCCTGACTAGAAGTATCATGGTGAAACTGAACAAAACGGAAAGAAACTCTTGAAAGCAGCTAGAGGAAATGCCACATTATATAGAGGGAAACAACAATCTGAATACTTTGCTTCAGAAGTCAGTGGAACAATATCTTTAAAGTTCAAAAAGTAATAAAATACCCATTTATTTAGAATTCTATATTCACAAAATATCAAGATGGAAGATAATTTTCAGATAAGAGTAAATGCATGAATTATACTATAGAAAAGATTTTCAGGCTGAAGGAAAGTGATACCAGTTGTAAACAGATTATCTTCATAAAGGTATGAAGAACACTGGAAACAATCAAGGCTGCACCGAAAAAGATGTAAGCCTGTGAACTGGGTATCCTGGAGCAGTATGCTATCATGTAAAGGTCGCCAAATGCCTGTCTGATGCTTCTCAGCACTGAGCTGAGCATTCTTGCCTTGGTTAATCCTTACTGGCTGTCCCACAGAAAATATCCAAAGCCATCTGGTGAAAATTACTTCCATTTATGGAGATGATATGTACTTCAAATGGAGTTTTTAATAATTAATGCTGTAGTTTGTTCAATATTCCAACTAATTTTCCTCCTTTTATTCCTTTTATCAGAAATAATGATTTCTATTTCAAATTGTCATTAAACATAAATAAAAGACCCTTTAAAAAGTGAGCTATCCAGTATCATTACGTACAGTTAAGAAGTAACAGAAAAATCAGATGGTAACATAGCATAATCCCATGCACTGCAAGGGCATTACTTAAAATAGAAGAAAATAATGACTTGATTGAGAAAAATGAACTTTAAAGGGCTGTGTCATAAGAGAGACTTACTGTGTCTTATTCAAACTCATTGCACAGAGAACAATAATGGGATTTCTCATTTCTGTGAACTCATTCTCAGGAGACTGGGTTTCAGTTATCATCAGAGCTGTTACTGGAAAGGTGATTATAACAAGGTTTGACATTGGCAAATTCGAATATTGTACAACTTACTGCATCAGGACAAGTTGTGGGTTTCTAGATGCCTAATAAAAATATGTCTTGACTGTCAGGAAGTATAAACGCAGACCAACTCTCAATTCACACACATCACCCAGTCCTGGGAAAGTCATTGTGTTTCTCAGAAGAGTAAATAATGTTCCTTCTAGGGAATATCCCAGGGCAGTAAGATCTGAGGCTTCAGACATACATTGTAGCTGCTCAGCATCTAAAAGCATCTTTGTGCTTCCAGCTGGGCAAGAAAACATCAGCTGCTCCTAGAAATATAAAAATCTCAATAACTAAGTGATGTGCTTTTTTAGAGTTTTGTCAGGGCTTCAAAAGTTACCAAATATATAACAGATTTAGAGGGAAATTTTACCTAAATGCCTCAAAATACTTCAGGAAAAATAATGATCAGTTGTTTTCAACAATGATAAAGTGAAGCTAAAAACCTAAGGAAAATGTAAATTGTTCATGTAGGTAAAATAGCAGAGCTCAGTCTTCTCCTGACTCCTAGGTGTGCTCAACCTGTGGCCCTCTAGCTTTCAGTTATTTTTAGAGGTTATAAAAATTAAAAAGGAACTTTTAATACCTATGTATGTATGTATGTATATATATATGTATACACACACACACACACACACATATATATTACAATATATATTTTATATGTGGCTCAAGGCTGGACATGCAACACTTCTTAGCCTCAAAGAAACTAAGGCCTGTATCATTATTCTTCTATATGTACCTAATACTTAAGTCACACAAATGGGATACAAGGACATTTACAGGGACAATTTAGAAAATGACAGTACCTCCAGGCAAAGAGATTTTAAGTTTTTGAAACCCTTAGAATTAAAGTGTGTGCTGATAAGATGCTAGTTTTCTGTATTTTCTGATTAGATCAGAATTCTACTTTGGAAAGCACACCATGACATGTACATTCAGAGTGAAAAGCTTTAAGGGGGTGTCCACCTGAAAACGCACTCTACCTGGCCTAGGCATAAGTAGGGGAAGATTCTGAGCTGCTCCAGTACACACAGGAAAGAACAAATCCGCCTCCCAGCTCTGTTCTACTTCTTACCTCCACATGCGGATCCACTACTCAAAGCAAAACACTGGCAATGGTATACACATTTTCCATCAATTTGTATTTGTAAATCTCTACTTGAAATTTAGTCACATCGCTGACAGATCACACACACACACACAGACAGAGAGAGAGAGAGAGAGAGAGAGAGAGAGAGAGAGAGAGAGAGAGAGAGAGGACAGCTCTCCTAAAGTTTTTGTGCCACTTTTGATCCCACAGATCTTTAGTATCTTTCCTTTCAGTAGTGAACTGTTACTGGTTTCTGACATGGCATTGCAATGACTGAGACAATGCTAATAGTAATTTTCTCTGGGGCTCAGAAATTCACATTGCTCCACAATGGAGAACAAATAGCACTTTTGTGTAGGACGAACTGAAACCTAAGACAGAAGGAAATGCATGAAGAGAATCACTTTGGGGCTGGAGGAATATCAGAGTATTTGCCTGGCAAACACAAGGCCCTGAATTTGACTCCCCAGCATCACATAAGCTAGGCATCATGGTACATGCCTGTAATCCCACTACTGGGGAGGCTCAAGTGGGAGGATTGCTGTGAGTTTGAGACCAGCTTGGGCTACATAGTAACTTCAAGACCAACCTCGACTACAGAGTGAGACCTGGTCTCAAAAATAAAAGAATCACTATTGTAGCAGCTGACATTTTTGATTTTTTACAAAGTAAGCATATCATAAATCATTGCACATTAAATATCTAACTATAATTTCCCCCAAATTTATGTGGACTCTATCTTATTCATGTTTTATGCTAGTAACATGGTTACCAGAAAAAAATCAACATTCTTTATTAAATGTGTAACCAAGTTCTACTTACCTAGACTTTCAACATTAACAGGAAAGTTGGTAGGGGAGGGGTCATGAGGGAATGGAAATGTACATAGGCTAGGGAGATTACTTTTATACTTAATGGAGAAATTTGATTCTGAAACACATGATTTTTGACCAATGTCTATTGTACAATATATAATGGAAATATAGGTCGATCCAAATAGTATATTTTTTGGTGGCTGAAAGCCAAAAGCCAGTGTTGATACAAATGGGTCCTAAAATAAGGGTATGTGGATGACTTGAGTATCCATTTGCAAACAACTCTTTGGAGTTTGGAATGGTAGGCCTGTAATCTAAAAAGAAAGTTATTTTTATCTATAACAGTATTTCATTTCACAAGAATACTAGCAGCTATCTAGTCTTATTTTCTCTGGCCCAGTAGTTTAAAAATGCACATTATAGATGATGCAAGAAGCTATCTCCTTCGTGTCTACTGCTATGGCTCTTGATTTTATATATCTGACCCAAGTTCTCACTTCTAGTCTTGGGCAGCTTAAGAAGAGCACACTGGTTTTAAAAGATTATGTAGGAGAAGAGCTACCATAACACACATAATTATGAACAGTCACTGTAGACACTAAACTTCAGTAAGAGGAGGGACTTTGAATTTCTCTTACTACCCTTTTCGATTGTCTTAGCAGGAGCCTCCCAACATAAGACAGAAAAGTAAAGCAATGAGAGAGGATCATTATCCAAATAGTCTCCCTTGCAGATGCTATCAAAGTCAGTACCTGAGCGCCCCGAAGGCAGGGACTTTTCTTCCTATGCTGCACCCTCTCTCTCTGCAGAGTAAAACAGTCTTGCCTGCTGGTAGATGGGTGACAATGAAAGGAGCAACAGGTATTTATAACCTGAGGAGGCAACCAATGACTTGTTTCCACAGACAACTGATGAAAAGATCAGGTGTCAGAAACTTCTACCTCAATGAAATACCCAGGGTCAAAAAATAGGCATTCTAGTTGACTGTCTTTCATATGTTCTGATTTTCAGTGGGTGCTAAGCAGGCACAGTTTCAGAGGACAGCTTCTCTACTTCCCACAGGACACCTCTTTTTCAGTTCTCACAGTGGTGTGCTGTCAAATGAGAGCGTGCAGTGGTTAAACACAAACAAAAATAATGATGAAAACAAACCACAACTTTTGGGCTTAAGGAAGGTAAATCGAGAAGAAGGTCATGAGACATCCCTCTACTGGCAGGAATTTTACATACAAGATTGAGTTATTCAAAATGGGCCTTAATTTAATCTGAAGAGGCAAGAAACATTTCAGGGGGTTTCTACAAAGTCTCTGAGGCTAGGCTTGAAGCACTTAGCTCCTGGCAAGTCACGCTCTGTGCACTTTATCCTGACTCTGCCAAGAAGGCTCTGCTACAATACTGAGTAAGAGAGTAACAGCTGTCAGTTCTTTATAGGCCCACAGAATAGTCCAGCTCACTGGCACAGGTATTGTTACTGTAAATGTCATTAAACTCAAGTTTACACCCACAAGACAGGGAGGCCTGACATAACTAACAGAACCTTGATGAATAATGTTGACAGGAACATTAAATTGCAATATAGCTTACAAAAGGATTTGTGGTCTTGGGACATTAATGCTTTAACCAGAGGTTCTCTATCTCCCATGAAGAGGCAGCAGTGTCCTGGCAGGGCTTTCAGTAAAGAGTGGAGCAGTTCTAACCCCTAAGAGGGACGTAATTACATGTACATTGAAGGGAAGGAACACCTCTAATCCCCAAATTTTAAGCACAAAAAGCTCTAAAATCTGAAACTTTCTGAGCCACAGACATGATGCCACAAACAGAAAATTCCACGGCTAACTTTATGTAATGAGTCTTAGTCAAAATGCAAGTACACTCTAAGTACTTTATAAAATGACATTCGGGCTATGTATAGAAGGTATATATGAAACATAAATTTTGTGTTTAGACCTGGGTCCTGTCCCTAGTAAATCTCATTTGTGCATATGCCAATATAGCACAATTTGAAAAAAAAATCGGACACACTTCTAAACCCAAGCATTTTGAATAAAAGACCCATTTACATATACTATTTCTACAATTGTTATAACACTGAGCTTTTCCTTTCAGTGTTTATTATTCTGCACTAAGAACTTAGGTATTTTAAATTGAGTGTTTGCAACTCCTCTGCTCCTCTTGGTCACTTTTCTTAACTCTTCAAGCTCCCTGAAAGCAAAGGCCATTTCATCCTGTGTTGTCTGTCACAATGCATTGCAATGATTTGTTTTTTTCTAAAATAATTTTGTGCTACCATAAAACAAGAATTTCCTTTTATTTTGTTTGTAATTCTTTTTGTGTTAAAAAAGTAGAGATACTATTGGCTTTTCCTGACTCTATTCACTTATTGGACAGATACTTTCAGAGATTTCTCTCTAGTAACTCCAGATCCCTTTGCTGTGCCAAAATTGATGGCTCAGAGACTTTCAGTTTATGAATAGGGTTTGGCTTACTTTTCTCTAATCACGCTTCATGGTTTTCAAGTCTTTCCTACACCACCATCTCATACGTTCTCATGAAGAACAAAGGAAGATTATTATCTCCACTTCAAAATCTGGGAAACAAAGACTCATGAAGGTTAGATGACTGGCTCAAGACCACAGAGCAGTTTGTTCCAGAGGTCAGAGTGAGGATAATCCTATCTAGCCCGTTTGCTACTTGTGTAATTTTGTGTAACTCAATGCTTCTGAATTTCAGTTTCTTTACATATAAAACATAGATTCCGTACCTAGTCATTATCCCTTATTGAATTACTAATATAAATTGAAATAAAACTATACTTTTCAAACTGCTGCCATATTTATTCACTCATTTAGTCTTGTAAGACTGGTTAGGATATCTCCAATTGACAGTTGCAGAAAAAGACGGAGAGAGGCTGAATAACTTGCTCATTCCACACAGCTACAAACAGCGCTGAAATTTGAATTCAGGTTTGACTCTAAGTCCAATACTCTTACCTCTGTGTCTATTGTGGGGTTCACCTAGGTGAGATAACCAACCAGAACGGAAGTGCCTTATAAATGTAAATGTTGGCGACCGGGATGTAGTTCACTGGTAAAGCATCTGCCTAACATGCAAAGTTATTATTATTTTTTTTTTGTGTGTGTGTGGTACTGGAGATAGAACCCAGTGAGTTGGCATTGAGCAAACATCCTCAACTTCTTCTTCTTCTTCTTTTTTTTAAAAAATAATTTTGACACAGGGTCTCACCAAATTGCTAAATTGCGCAGGCTGGGCTGAAACATGAGATCCTCTTGCCTCAGCTTCCCAGAATGCTGGGATTAAAGGCATATGCTACCTTGCCCAGCTAAGGTCTGATCCCTGGGTTTGATGTCTATGTTACAAATGCTATTTAAATATTAAAAAATATGACAACCTGCATTGATAGATATAATGAGATTGTTACCAGAGTGCAAAGAGGACCCAGAAATGAAGTTGAAAAAGTTGGTGTATGTATAGATGAAAAGTACCAGGGCTAGGTAAGGAAGCTCCCTGTAGGCACGGAAGAACACGAGGTAGATGTAATACAATTCCCAAAGGCAGATCAGTGAAAACAAAACTCCTGCCTTGGTGTTTAATCTCAGATTCAGAATAGAAACCTAACCACATCATACATATCCTAGTGTTATGCTAAAAATGTTACTTGAGCACATGCAGAGCTGTGTCAACCTCAATCTGAAATTAGAGTCCTTTGCTACCTTTAACATGCCACCTATAAAGATGGCTGAATAGGTTTGACAAAAGAAGCTCAGAAATTGCTTTGTTTCAATGTAACACCAAGCAGCTTCTGGCCTCACCTGTCAGGACACTCTAATAAATGTAAGACAGCCCTAATATTATTAACGCTAGAAGCACAGGTCAGTAATTATTGTTGTACTCAAGACTAGCTAGCTTAGGGAAGTAAACTTATAATTATCTCAGCTACATTTTTGTTACAAAGTTTCTACCCAGCAGAATGCATTCAAGACAACACGTGTACATTTATTACCCTTTCAGCAGCAGGTGGTCTGGACACTGTGACAGGCTGTAGAACACATCTCAGTGTTTCATTAAGGCCTTGTTGTGACCATGGGATACTGGCACTATTTAATTCTGGCTAAAGTCCAAATCAATAACTTGTTAAAGAAACTGTCCCCTGAGGAACTACCAGAGGAAAAAGTTACAAACCTCAGCTTGTTTGCACCAAACGCTGATGTTTTTACGCTGTGCCTTTGTGAAGTGGTCCCATGCCTTCTGTTTGGAGGCAGAGTGGTACACAGCCACTATCTGCTCAACTGCAGCAGCAAAGCAGTGGTTGGATCAGGCCAGAGTATCATCCAGGGATGGTAAAGGAGGAGAGAAATAAAATAAGACAGAAGAATCAGGCTTGTGTCTTCTTGTTATAACACCATTCCACGCCATGGTTCCAGTACTAGGAATTTAAGGGGGACTCAAAAGAAGAGACCTTAATATATGCAAAGAAGAAAGGGAGTTGCAAAAGGTTTGCTGTGAAACAGTGACTATGTTTTTCATACATGCAAAGTATGTTCATTCAGGCAGGAGGCCCAAATTACAGTCAATATTTTAGTTTAGTACTACTGACTGACTATCCCAGAAGCAATTTGTACCAGCAACTTCTCCTACTGGATTCTTTCCTTATCTGGCCCTCTAAAATAAGGTGGGATACTTAAGTAGAATGTGTCTTTTTGCTATTATGAGGCATGTTTAGCCAGAAACATCAAACTAAAACCCAATATGAGTTGAGTGAACTTAAGTCTATGTAGGCAAGGCTTTTGGACTGAAGAAATGTAAGTTTTATGGACTAATGCCATGTAAAGTGCAGTCCCAGAGGGCATTTTTCAGGGTTACTTAGAATATTAAGCAGGGAAATATATACAAATACCCTAACTAGTTTATCCTAACCAGTTCAAGAGAAGGGAGGCTCAGATATGACTCTTTGGACAAGAGAAAAGCAAGACAAAACTCCCTTCCTGATTGGGTGCTCATAGTAAGAAAAATGTAGAGGCCAATTTTTTCTTTGTAGCCCTGTATGAATTCTCTTTTCAATACTTTAAGGATAATATTCTCATGATTCTTGCTGCCCCCTTTTTCTACAGATTCTTCATTGTCCTGAAGTCCTGTTTTTTTTGCTTCCTGGATTTTATGCCCATATATCCTTCCAAAATAGAAGTGGAAAATGGAACGACTCTTCCTTAATCCCAATTATGCAGAATCAAGTGTGAAAAATAAAGTACAGGAAGAGTAATAGTTGTTTAAAGCCAAAATCACAAAATTGCATTCTAATTCTTTAGGTTATATAGCTCCTTACTAAAAAGATAAGAATGCTCAATTTTGTAATATGATGAACAAAAAATTACTTGCAAGTTTATCTGACCTCTAACTTAGGAGAATTTTGATAAGTCTTATGTGGTATTTCTATTTGAAAATGGCCATTTCAGTGGCTTCTCAGCCTGTTCCAGTGTTTGTCATATTCAGCAAAAGTAGCAGAAGAACAGAAATTAAATATAAAAAGTAGAAGAAGGAAATTTGTTTCTTATTCTGTCACCTTGGGAAATATAATTACAGGTATCATTAAAAGTTCTAAAAATGCATATTACATGGTGATAACACTGCAAAGAAGGGCAATATTAAAATGCCGATGCTGCAGCCTAACTTTAGCAACAAAATACTCAAACCTTCACTGAGGCTTGGGGATATAGAAGTATAGAATGTGGACTAAGTATCAGTGTTTCTAAGGAGGAAAAGGAGATATACCCCCCAAAAAATGAAAACAGGAGATGTTCACACATATCCTATTGCAGTGTTGGCATTTGGCAGTATAAGGACAGCACAGGGCAGTGAGGAAGGCAGCCTTTGCCCTTGATACATGATGGCTTTGTAGGCCCAGGCTCCAGGCAAGGGCAAGTGGTGACTAGTGAGGGGCTCGCTCATTCTTCCAGCAAGTCTTTCACTTCTACTCACATTGGATGAGAATTCCAGAAAGGGCCTGCTTAAATTTCTCCTTTGCCTCTTCCATGTCTTTCTCATGAGCAGCTTTCTCATTGACCAGGCGGCGGACATGGCTGTTGGCCGACTGGATCATGGAGTAGAAGTTGTTGGCACTGCGACGGTTCACCTCTCCTCGCTCTATCCAGGTGAGCAGGGTCTGCACAGCTTCTGAGAATTTGGAATCATCTGAAAAAGATAGAATTTCTTGTTTCAATCATCAAAAGTAACCAAATTTCTCTTTTCTGTAGCTCTTTGGATGTTGTGGTTCAATTCTGAAGATAACGAGCCATGTACAAGCACACACAGGTAGCAGGCAGGCAGGAAAGCAGAAAAAATGAAAGGCTCAGAAAGTAGTCTGGTTGGCTGTAGTTTATGAAGAGTTTCAGAGGGAGAATTCTTCTTTTCTTAAATTGTTTTCTTCTAAGTTGGCAATATGGCTCAGTGACAGAATGAATACTTAGTATGTATGAAGTGCTGGGTTCAATTCCGAGCATGAAAAAGCCAGAAACATTTTCTATACTGGTATTACAGTTTTTGTGCTTTGCAAATTTCTTAACCTCTCTCTGTGTGCACATGTATATGTGTGTGTCTATGTGTGTGAGAAAAAGACGGAATGAGTTATGAAATAGCAATGAATATCAGAATTCTACAATCCTCTGTTTTAATAAGAAAAGCAAACTCAAGTCCTGAGTTTAACTTGAACTTGACAGTAACTTTTCTCCAGATCCATAGAATTATATGTTGGAAGGAACCTTAGGAAATAGTTAAGTGGGTAATTCCTTAGATATAAACACTACATCTTCAACCTTTCATAACATCATTTTTGCATCCAATCCTCGGCCCCAGGCCTTCTACTTAGTCTCAGTCACAATCTATTTGGATGCTGCTCACTTTATTTCTATTTTTCTTACATCCTTTTCTTGCCTGAGGAACCCTCCAAGTAACTAGTTAGGAATTATTCTCTGATGTTCAGTTAGTAGCCCAGCTCCTCCAAAGCCTCTGGTCCAGCTTCCTCAGATAGCCACTTACACATTCTGCTGCTACTGACTCCTGAGAGGCAAGCTTCCATTAGCATCCCATTGAGCCCCACTCTAGCGCTTCACATGCCACTCTGGGCAGAAACCCTTATGCCAAATGGAAATATTTCTCAATGCAATTTGAACTTCTTGCCTCTTGTTCTTTTTTTTTTTTCCCAGTGCAGACTTATAATAGGATGTGAGCCTTCTCTTTAGAGTAGTTTTTTATTTTATTGCTGGATACGGTCCTTATGTTGGTTGATGCTTAGTTTTTACTTCTTGTGAGGGCCATACAGCCAGAAAAATCATTTTGTTTTCTTTTGTTTGATTTTAACTTAAATTGATTTGTTTGGTACAACTTGAATAGGCAAGTCTTGGGCCTTACATCTTACCCAATGTTTACAGCCTTTCCAGGTTTTCAAAATGTACAATTTCTGTGTCTCTATCGTGGACTCTGTGTGTTCTGCTTTTCCCTTGCAAGAAGCCAGAATCAATAGACAGAGATTTCTTTGACTTCTTAGGTTTTATGATGTTAACAAGTTTGGTGAGTGAGACCTATTTGGAAAGTGGAATTAACAGGATCTTGCTGAGCTGAGAGCACAAGAAATAGGGCAAATTCATACCATTAGAGCTAAGTTGGTGTCATCAATAAGATCAATGGGACACTAGCATTCATTCAATAAAATTAACTATACTCAGAAAATTAGAGACTGGATTTGAGCTTCTTAGACAAGAGACCAGACAGGGTAATTAATGTTAAATTAGCAAAGTGTTTCTGAGAATTAAGTAATAATAGGAATCAAAGTTAAAGGAAACAGTCTGACAAAGAAATGTCTAGAAGTCTCCACAGTTATTGTGTGAAATAAATTGGCCTTTTCAAAGGATTAAAAAGGTGTTATAGATGAGTGCAGTGGCACATGCATGTAATTCCAGCTTCTTGGGGAGGCTGAGGCAGGAGGATTAAAAGTTCGAGTCTGGCCTGGGCAACAGTGAGTTAGTAGTAGACCCTGTCTCAAAATAAAAAATCACAAAAAGGGCTGAGGATGTAGCTCAATGAAGGCCCTAGGTTCAATCCCTATTTCTACCAAAAATCATCTTTTTGTTATGGTGGCTAAGACTTTAAGTGAAGAATGTACACTGTACCCTGTGATGCTTTGTGGGCTCCATTTTCTTATCTTTAAAATGAGGATTTTACCAGGGTTTTTCAGGGTCACATAAAGTTCTATCATGAGATTTGCTCATTTGATTTAGAACTGAAACCTAACTTATATCATCCACTACGAAAGGGGGACATACATAGGCCTTAAGTCATCAATCACACCTAAAATTCTCTGAATTGAAAAGTGGGAAAACCTGGGAAAACCCTATTCCTTCTTAATCAACTTACATCTGAGGGAAAATGCTGTCCCTTGAGACAGCAAAGGAGCAGAGCCATAAGTAGCATGGACAAATCTCCTAGTTCTCGAGTCACTAGGTACGTCTTTCAATTAGACAGGTTCCATACAAGAAATGCTCAGAATCTTTGGGGCTGGAGGAATGGCTCAGTGGTTAAAGTGCTTAGCCAAACGCTAAATCAAGTGCTAAGTACCCGAGTTTGATTCCCCAGCACCACATAAACTGGGTGTAGTGGCTCAGACCTGTAATCCCAGCACTCAGGAGGCTGAGAGAGGAGGATTGCTGTGAGTCCAAGGCCTTTACAGCCTGAGCTCCACAGTGAGTTCAGGACCAGCCTGGGCTACAGAGTGAGACCTTGTCTCAGAAAAAAAAAATTGCTTAGAATCCATTTAGTGGGAAACCCAAACGGTTATTACCAACAACATTATTTATCACATTTCCCTAAAGAACGGAGTTTAATCATGAAGCTTCAATTTCTTCTATACCTTTTAGTTTTTCAGCAACAACGCTGCATTCGTGATCTGAATAGTGGACCACTGGAGGTGGGGACGGTGGGCGCAGCCTTTCTTCCTCCATCCGCCTACGGTGGCGCTCCTCTCTTGCCAGCATGCGCTGTTTACACTCCCACTCATACAGGTCATCTCGTGCCTGTGCAAAGTCAACGTGGAGCCGGCCTGTGTCCTTCTTGTCAGTACTAGAGCCCAGACGAATTCGGTAACCTAAGTTTGGGGGTGGGAGAGCAGCAGTCTAGTGAGTGAGCAACTACAGGGGATTTCCCAAGTTCAGTGTTTCAGATGTGGTTGCAGCAGTTCAAAATGACCACATTATCCCAAATTCTCTCCCCATGTCTGCAAGGTGATCCATCAAAAGTTTTGGGTTATAAGATCATCTCTAATAACAGTTTATTATTCCGTGGGTCAGGTTACTCTTGATCTTAGGAGTTCCCTTACTCCATCTGCCACCTTACTTCTGGACGTGGGTGGCTCGGTGGGTAATGGCAACAACGATGAGCCTTATATGGGCTCCAACAGCTGTGAAGAATGGCAATGGGGGCACCATGCTGTGGTGTCTTTGGTAACTTCAAGAGTGTCAGTCATACCATCACAAAGAATTTTGGTAACACTTAAATGTACTATCTTGGCATTTCAGTCTCTGGAATTGCTTCCTACATGTCCTTGGCAACTTGACATTTTTAAGGGAGATTATATATGATGGGGAGTGTTATGTAACCCAGGTGGCACATAACTTGCGATAGTTAAAAATATTTTACGTGACTATAATAGTGGTATAGGACTGAGATTCAGAAGACCAGATTTCAATTTCCTACCTCCATTTTTTTGATGTCAGCTATACTTCCCAAGTCAAATCTTTTAACCAAGACTGAAAAAAAAAAAAAAAAAAAAACCAAAACTGGAAAAAAGGTACTTTACAAGTTTCAGGAGTGGACATATACATTTATCTCATTTCATTCTCATCACAAGCTTACAGGGTAAACATTTTACCAAAGTGAACAACTGAGCATCAGAGAGGTTAGGGAGGTCAATCAGCATGCCCTGGTCAAACAACTAGCAATCCGCACAGCTAGAGCTTCAATCCAGGACGGAAGACCCCAAATCTCGCGTGCTTTCCTCTACTCTGGAGAAGAATATCAACATGGATTTTTGTTCCTGGCTAAGATAGGATAACAGAGGTTAGATTTACCCTCTTCCTTTAAAAACTAAAGTATGAACAAAATACACGGAATGGTTTTTAAGACACTGGACATTGGATAATGAAGACACTGAGTGCTGAGAGATAACTAAATGAAGTGATCCTCACGCTAGGCTTATTGCCTAGAGAGGGTCAGCAGGCTTTTGCACAAGGCCGGGAAACTCAGGCAGGATGCAGGGTGCTGCCCAAGGACAATAGGACAGACTGGCAAATGGAGTTCACAAAGGACAGTACCAGAAAGAATGTTGGGGATCTTTTAGAGGTTCTTCTATAATTATTTAGCTGAGTACTGATGTCTACACGCAAGTGGAAAACCTCTGAGTATCACAGGTAACAATCTCTAAAGTTCACATATGCTGGAAATAACTGTTTTTGCCCACTATTCATACTTTTTAGAGTATGAGGTAATCAGAAAAGTTTTGCCTCAGTAGTAAAGAAACATTAGCTCTTAATTTAACTGTTTTGGTCCCACTGAGCAATGTTTAAAAAGCAAGACTTAAGAGGACCAAATTTTTCTCAACTCACTTAATTTCATCTCAAAAATAAAGATCAAGAATATTTGTCAGAAGAAAAAAATTGATGCCAAATAAGGTAAAATAGACAATCTCTGGGATATAATACAAATTACCTAGTATGCAAAGAAACTTCAAGCACAAGAAACATGAAAGAAACTATAGCAAGGTACATTATAGCTGAATTGCTCAACACTAAAAAGTAAAAAAGAGTATCTTACAAGCATCTGCGAATAACAGATACATTATATACAGAGAAACAAAGAGGACAACACCATATTTAGTGTCAGAAACAATGCAAACAGGAAGCTAGTGGAACAAGATCTGAGAGAGTGGAGGAAAAAATCCACGAACCTAGAAATCTATATACATCCAGAAAAAATCTTTTGAAAAGAATATGATAAAATACATTATGCATATTGAACCCCCCAAAAAATCATGTAGTGGGAGAAAATGGGATGCGGGGAAGAGTGGGAGAAGAGATGATTAAAGTAAGTTAAACGCATGTACAAAGCAGCTAAAATGAAACCCCTTTATCTGTGTAACCAATATACACTAATAAAAATATGGAAAAGACGAGGTGAAGTAAATCCTATCTGAAACATACAAATACTGAAAGAGTTCATCAGGAGCAGACCTACACTACAAACATGTTACAGGAAATTAATATAGGGGAAACACTACCAAATGGAAACCTGGATCTATACGAGGGAAGGAAGAGCATACATAATATATGATTCCATTTATATGAAGTTCTGGAAAATGCATACTAATCTGATCGAGGGCAGATGAGTGGTTGCCTGTAGTGAAACAGAGAAGCAGGAGGAAGAACTACAAAAGGGGCAGGAAGAAAACGTCTGTAAGTGGCAGGCACAGTCATTATTTTCGTTGTTAGTGATGGTTCCACAGCTATATGAAATAGCATATGGTTGTATATTTGAACTATGTGAAGCCCACTATATGTCGATTATTACACTTCAATATATTTGCTATAAAGAATAATTACCTGTAATACTAAAACTAAAATATATTCTTTTCAGAAAGAAGATCAGGCAGGCACTATGGTATATGTATGTAATCCCAGCACTTGGGAGGCTGAAGTAGGAGGCTGACAAGTTTGAGTCTCGTCTGGGCAACTCAGCAAGACCCTTTCTCCAAAATAAAAAAGGGCTGGGGATGTAACTGAGGGAGAAAGCCCTGGGTTCCATCCCAACACTGGGTAGGGGCAGAAAGAAGAAAGAGGAAGCTATGCACACATTTCTAAGCAAACTTTGTAGGACCCTTTGCAGTATGCAATGTACTTTCACAGCTAGTTATCATATCTGATCATCTGAGTCATCAGCACAATGGGGCTACAAATGATTATATTACCTGTCTGGCTGGGAATGAGAACTGAAAAAGAATTTGATAAGAAAGCTCTATGTAAACCACACTGACAATGTTATGGTGCTATGGGGTGGGTGTGTACTATGAGAGCTCCCAAGGTGCTATCAAGTCCAGTAGGAAAAAAGATGCTATATTTTCTAGCCCATTTTAAAACAAGATTTTTAATTTGCTTGTTTATGTTCACCATTTTCATTTATAATGTGATACAGCTATCTCATTCAGGAGATTTCTAGCACTTGTGAACTTCTAGGGGCAGATTCAAACATAAATGGCAAGGGTCCAACTTCCTGTATCATGGCAGTGGCAGGGCATGGGGGTGGGGGTTATTAATAGAATAAAGCCTTGAATTCAATGTCTGGTATCAAAAATAAATTAAAAAACAATAAAAAAGCGTGAGGCACAAAATTAGTGATTTTTACAACACTGAGGTCATCCTCTTTCCTTTGGCAGCCCTAAGAACGTTATTAAGAGGTGGTTGTAAACAGAGAGCTCATTTCCATGGCTGATTCCTGAGCAGTAACTTGTTGTTTATGTACAACTGTTTAGAGCTTTTTGAGACCTTTATGTTCCTACTGAAATAGTCCGTTTGGAGTGCTGTTATTGCTGTTACCTGCTGCCTAATCTTCCGTAGTCAGACTCTATAACATTTTGTACTAAGAGTATTCTGTTTACCTCCTCCTTGGTGTTACTAGGCTGCATTTCAAACCCTTCTCCCTGGCCTATTGCAACAGGCTTCTAACTCACCTCTCCTTTTTTCTATTCTCTCCTCTAATCCATTTTTACACACAGCTGTCAGATTAATTTTTCAGAAACAATCATCTTTCTTGTTTAAAAATTTCTTCAACAATTCCCTGGTACCTGAGGAGTAAAGACTCAATCGTGAAACCTCCCAAGTGTTCTAACAACTGATGTTTTTCTTCCTTCTTTCATGTCTGCTTAGTACACAAACCACCACTCACTCACAGTCTCCTGAATGTTTGCCAAAACCTTCTCCCTTTTTACCTTTGCTCATGCTGTTTCTATGCCCCAGGGTCTGCAAGCAAATGCTTTCTATTTGTCAAGGACTTGATGCAAATGATACCTTTCTTGAGGTAGCATGAGGAGTCAGACGCATTCACATTCTCTTTTTCCCCTCTGTCTCCCTAATGGCACTTGTAGCTATCAATCATTATTATTCTAACACTAAGTACATCTTACAGTGTCTTGAGTAATGCCTGGTGCTGAGTAAATGCTTCTTTAATAAATGAATGTATAGCTGCATACTAACACTAAGTTCATTAAGGAAAAGAACCAGGTTTTACACATTTTCTACACCACACAGCTGAGTAGAACAGCACAATACTTTACACAAAGGAAATGCTCAATAAGTGCCTGTTACATAAACAAAGACGTTGCCACCATAACATGTCTAGCTCTTGAATTCATTTCTTCCAAACCATTACTCTTAGATGAAGAAGTAGTTAATTGTTCTGTGCCCCTTCTAATTATTCCAACTTTTTCCTTCCAGCTGATTTGTCCACTGCCCTATAAAGAATATCAATTCAAAATAAGCAAAAATTTAGCCATGTAACTTTAATTAAACCACCAAATGCAAGAGGCTTCATTTTATGACAATCATCAGAAATCACTCCAGTTGCAATTCCTTGTCTCACTCCAAACCTGAACTTTCACCATGAACAGATTTTATGGCCAGCAGTTCTTACTAGCTCTACTCCAACAGTACTATATAAGTCACTACTGCTTCTGGACTAGACTAATGTTACAGTTAGTTAAATTATTTCCCAGTCACTACCTTTGGAATACCCTTCCATCCATATTCTACCCAGAAGTAATATTTCTAAAATGTAAATTAGCTCACACCACTCTTTTCCCTAAAATCCTCCAGTGGCTCTAAAACTAACAACTATAGTTTATAAAGCGCATGCTGACCTATGAACATGCCAGCGCCCTTTGCATCTCAGGGTCTTTGGTTAGCTGTTCATAAGTTTGGAATCTTCTTTCCTGAGATGTTTTCATGGCACTGTCCTTTCACATTGTTCAGGTCTCAGTACAAAAATCAAAGAAAACTTCTTTTCCTAATGCCCCTAGGTAGATTAGCTTTTCATTTTCTTCCGAGCCCTTTATCAGTACCTGATATAAACTTCTTAATGTACCTACATGTATAACACATTTTTCTATCACCAAAAGGTAATATCCTTGATGGCAGGAAATCTATCTCAGTCTTTGCCGTATCCTCAGCAACCCAGTGTGCTGCCTAGCAGTCAATAAATATTTGATAACTGACTTCCTGCTATGGTTTGAATGTGTCTTTGAAAAGTTCATATGTTAATGGTACTTGGAGGTGGGGCCCTTCAGGAGGTAATTAAGATTGAATGAGGTCATAAGGGTAGGATCATCCTGATACCATTAGTACCTTTCTGAGAAGGGGACGAGTCCTGAGTGAGCATACTTGTTCTGTCTTACCAGGTGATGCACTCTGTCGTGCGACAATGTAGCAAGCAGGCCCTTGCCAGCTGCACATATGCCAGTGCTATATGTTCTTGGACTTCTTAGCCTTCAAAACTGTGAGCCAAATAAACTCTTCTTTATCTACCCAGACTCAGGTATTTTGTTCTCATGGCAGAAAATGGACGAAGACACTTCTGTAATTTTTTAAGCACCTAACTTTTGTGTCATATGACAGGCTAGGCTTGGGAGATTCAGTGCTACACAAAACCCAATCCTTGACCTTAAGGAGTTCATACTGTGGAGGAGAGGGAAGGAGATGGATGAGAAGAGTCAGCTCTAGCACAATGTAAAGGTGTCACATTAGGAAGAGGCAAGAGGTGTGATGGAGGTGCTTCGGAAGGATGCTTAAGCCAACCTGACAGCTTTCCAGAGGAAGTTTTTCTCCAGCTGCGACATTAGGGTATAAGATATATCCACAAAGTAGATTGGACATGCCTGTGTTACAATAAAAAGTATAAACCATGAAAAAAATTTTACTTATATGTATTAACTAAAATATTGATACAGGCCTATAATCTCAGCACTCTGGAAGGCTGAGGCGGGAGGACTGCAGGTTTGATTGAGCCCAGCCTAGGAAACTTAGCAATTTAGTGAGATTCTATCTCAAAATTAAAAACATAGCTCAATATGAAGACCCTGGGCTCAAGCCTTATTATAAAAATAACACATGCAGGTCAAATCAATTACTCTTCATTCAATGCTGTACTAGGCAAGGTAGGCATGCCTGACAGGCCGCGGGTTAGACAGGCCTGAGATACTTGTGTATGTTGACTAGGGATGGGGAAGGTATTTTTAAACAGAGAAAAGGGCATAGAACATGACACCACATTCCTGGAACTAGAATTATTTAGTGTTTTTGAGACATGTGTGTGCAGGAGGAGTTTACTCTGACAGGCAGAACAGATAACTGAAGCTTTTAAATGCTGAAAGTCCAGAATCTCAAGTTATCCCATAGAGATCTAGGAGCTACTGCAAAGTTTTAAAGGACAAAGAGGGAGTTGGGTTGGTGGTGCAGGCCTGTAATCTTAGCACTTTGGGAGGCTGAGGCAGGAGGATCCCAAGTTTTCCTGGCTGGGCAAATGAGCAAAACCCTGTCTCAAAATAAAAAATAAAGGGCTGGGGATATGATGCAAAGGCCTTTGTTTCAATCCTTGGTGCTGCAAAACATAAATAAGCAAACATAAAAACAAAGGACAAAATGAGAAGTAATATGCATTTTCCAACTCTGAAGGGAATAGGGGAAACACTAAGTTTACGGGTTAGCTGCCACAGATACACATTCTTGGATCCCTGATCTTTACATTGTGCCTGGTGAGCACACCCCGACATCTAAACACCTACCAGACAGATAAAGGGCTTTGTCCACCATGTACTCCTCAGCAAAACGAATGTGACAGAAGTTTTTTTTGCTCTTCCGGATAGCAATGATCTCTCCACACTGTTCGAACACTTCCACAATGATCTGCTCTGTCCCATTTTCAGGCAGGCCGCCCACAAATACTGTTTTGCATCCTGGAGGTCTTTCTCGGGTTGCAGGAGGTGGGAGATCTAGGTGCAAGGGCAGACGTATTTCAAATTAAAATGTTTGCTTGGGAAAGACTTTTTGCAAACCTAACATTTCTCAGAGATAGCTCTGCCATCCCAAACAACAGTTTACATGAGTGCTCTCAGATGTACGAGTGACCTCCCAAGCTTCTCATCTCTGTTCCACAGAACACAGACTGCATGAACTTGAAAATCATTTTATTCAATGGTGACCACAATGTCTATTGGATGAAGACTCAGGCCTGTTTATGTATCTGTCTCATGCAGAGAATTTTACTTTTGTCATGATAAGCCAGCTAAGCCAAATTGCCAGTCATTTTTATTGAGTAGATGGGGAAAATCACACTCCATTTAAGTTCTCTTAGGAGTGCTCATAACCAAGGTCTCTGAGAAAGGCTTTGTATAATTTAGATTGTAGTTACTGTATTCTGACTACTTACGTCTACCAAGAGAAAGGTTTTACGATTAGTTTGACAATGATTGGGTGAATATTGATAAAAGTATTTACAGCCATCAGAATGATTTGGTTTAATAGAGTAGAAACTATCCCCTTTATGTTTTTAGGTTTTTTTTTTATACCAATGAGCTATTCCTCAACTTCCTTGATGGAGAGGTGCGGTCCAGGGCAATATGGCAGTACTTAAAGGGAACTACGAATGACACTAGTGGGGGTTGGGAGTGAAGCTCAGTGGTTGAAGTAAGGCCATGGGTTTGATTCTCCAGCATCACATAAAAATTATCTGGGCATGTTGGTGCACACTTGTGGTCATAGCACTTGGGAGGCTTAGGGAGGAGGACTACCCCGAGTTCAAGGTCAGTCCTAGGCTACAATGTGAGTTCAGGACCAGCCTGGACAAGAGAGTGAGACTCTGTCTCAAATGTAGCAAACAACAACAATAACAAAAAGAAAGAAGGAAAGAAAAGAAAAGAAAAAGACACTAGAGAGAGCAAACTCATCTAGAAAATCATTAACTAAAGTGTGATAAATTTGGCCAGAGAGAATCATTAAAAATCTATTTAATGAGATGGTTCCCCCTCTGCTTAAAAATGTTTTCTATCACTCATGTTATACATAAAGCCTATTGCATCTGCCAGCTCCTTGTTACTATTTATAGGTATAAAAGCATCTTCTAAGCAAAATCCTACAGCTCCCAGTCCCACAAAACAAAGCATGATGGTCAAGGGTTTTTCCCGTGTTGGTTTTGTATCTGTAAGGATTTATTTTGTGTAATCTGTTCTTTCCATTCAGCTTTAACAAGTCTCCCAGCTCAAAATTTGGAGAGCTCAGCAACCAGTGATTAGAGCTCATATGCAAAAATAAATGAGTCTTGCTTGTAGATTAGGCCAATGTTCCCACCTGACTCTTAGCCAAGTTGGCAAGCGGTTCATTTGGGAGCTTCTTTGGGTATCAGCCACTCCAGCCGGCTAGCTTTGCTGTAGCTGCTTCTTTTACTGGTGCAGCTAAGAATAATTTTCTCACGATATCCTCTTTCCCTCTATTTACATGACAAAAGGGGCAGTGTGATCAGAGAATTTTAAAACTTTATTTTTAAAGTCTCTAATTTCAAGAACTTATTGTATTGCTTTTCTTGTTTGTTTCATCTGAGAGGTTTACAAGCTAGGAAGTAATCTAGTGAACAGGAATCTGAATGTCTTACTCATGGCCACAATGTAAAGTTGCAGTTTTAGCTAAAAGAGGGACAGTGAGGTCCAGAACTGCTTGAGATTTATGTTCTGAGGCTGGCAGATGACAAGTTTGTGTCCAGTGCAAGCAACTTAGCAACTTACTGAGACCCTACCTCAAAAAACCCCCTTTACCTGCCCCCCCCTAAAAAAACCCCCAAACACTAGACAGAATTCTAATCATCACACTTCAGTTATTTTTAATTTTGGTATATATCAGAATCTATTTGGTAGTCAAACAAATGATGCCGAGGCCCCACCGGCACTGAATATGATTTAATTAGATCAGGGTATAGTATATTCATTTATTTTTTGATCGGTGTCATTTAAGCTTTTCAGACTACTAATATATAGCTAGGGTTGAAAATCACTGAATTAGAATATACCTCTGATAGCCAAGAGGAAAAATCCTGGGTGAATAAAGTTGCGTCTCATTAAAGGACAATGCATTTGTGAGAAAGAAAAAGATCAAGAAATTGGAGCAGATTAACCTGAATTTAAGCCTTAACTTAAATATTATTTGTAAGACCTCGGGAACATTACACAACCTTTTGAAGTCTCTTAAAAAAAAAAGGTATACATTCCTTACTTTACAAACGTTATTATAGGATAAGTGATACTATACTGTTTATATTGCATGTGGTACCTGGCACTTGATCAGTTCCCCAGAACTTCTAATCATTATCACATTACTATTATGGCAGAGTCGAGTTTTTCCAACTCCCAATCTGTGGCTTAATCATAAAGTCCCACATGTCTGGACTGTGGGAGCAGCTAAGACTTGGATTTCTCTTCTTTACCCAGGTCCTTAGACAAGGATGAGTGTGAGGAGTCACTTCTCTAGAGAGAGGAGTCTACAGTTATGAAAACACACAAAGCTTTGACCCAACCACTGCATATATGTGTACATATATGAAGAACTTTCAAGCTTATCCACATATTATAGTTAGACTTGTTTTCAAATCAAATGCTTTAGGATAAAGTTCTATTTTATAATAAACAACCTTCTGGTATTTATTTTTAAATAAAATATATGGTAAACGAATCCACTTGTGAAGAAAAAAAAACCACCTTTTTATTTTATTTGAGCTTATTTAAGTCCACTGAGAGACTCTAAGGAATGTGTGATTACTGCTGCAGTTACATGTCACATTGAAAATGCCAAAGTTCCTTTCCCTGACTACATTTGCAAGGTTTAAACATTCTGTGATGAAGTCATCACCCAATTTAGATGCTGTAGTTCTTCTGTGGTGGCAGCTAAGTTAAGAGGCATAACATCCACTAAGAGTAATGTCCAGAGTGCCTGGAAGTTATTTCTTTTCTTTGGGTAAATGCAAAAAGCTTCTTTGATAGCACTGACTGAGAAGTAGTGTGTGCCACCAAGCAAGGCCATGGGCTGTACTATCTTCCTTAATGGATAGTACCCATTCCTTAATTAACAGCTCAGAGCACTCTGTTGTCTGGGCCTGGTTTTCTAATCCCACTGAAATACAGTGATCAAAGCACAGTAAGGATAACCCCATAGGACTGAGAAGTCAAGCTCCACCTATTCATCAGCTAATGCACTCACTTCTGTACAGCCTCAATTGCCACTCAGGATGGAGACCATTTATGTGCAAAGATTCAAGACAACTGGGAGTATAAAGAACTAATCTCTGGTAATGGAAAGGGAGGAGCTTCTCTTTAATTACATGCAAGCATCTACTCTGGGGAGCTGTGTTAGGACAATGAGCCATAGGCTCAGTCATTGCCGTTCTTCACAATGTAAGGGAGGAGGCAACATAGAGGACCAATAAACCACACAAATCTTGCCTAGCAATACAGCATCAGGGTTTGCTCAGCATGTTTGCCAGAACTGACATAATGCAAAATCTCTTGAGTTGATTTTATTACACAACCCAAGATTGCAGCCTCCCTCCACCCGAGACAAGCAGCAGGGATCAGACACATTTTAATGTAATCCCAATAACTGGGAATAATCAGGAGGTTGTAAAATTGTTATTAATGCTCAATTTACTCGTTTTCTCTAATTCTCTTTACAGAATCCAGCCCTGAGAATAAAAATGGGGCCTACTCATGTTTTTGTATGGTAATATGAAAAAAATTGCTCATTTTTTTTCTGACTCCTGGGTGCTTTCCCAAGTCCCTGGACACAGGTAACAGATGATACTCTGTCATTTATTCCTTGTTACTGTTATTTCCAGTGGACTCAAAATGTAACCCTCCATTTAGAGGGTCTAAGTGGCTGAAGTGAAAAACCTTGACAAAATTGACTTGTCTGGAGAGAGGCTGTTCTCTTTTTCCACTACAGAGAACTGTTAATTGGAAATTCAGTAAATCTCTGATAGACACTCTATGAACAAGGGTAAGCATGTTCCAGACAGCTTTCTTTTGTCACAACTTTAAACCCTGGGAAACAGAGGAGGATGGTTCCATGATAATGAGACACTCACTTACTGCTTATCTCTGGGAGACTGGTGCTTGGTCTGTGTCAGGTAAGTATGTTCCCCTGAATTTTAAGACCATGTCTCATTTTGCCTAGTGTAGATCAGAGAAATTAAGTTACCTACCACAAGTTTCATGGCTACTTAGTGGCAAATAAACTAGCAACACTATGAAACCAGGCCTGTATTACTGCAGAACTCCAGCACTTTTTTATGGTATCTTGCCTATTCTAGTGAAAGTATTAATTTCCATATGCTACCAAAGAAGATGCTTTTTCTTTGCCTATTTTGAGAAGTTTTGCCTAGGTAAATAATTGTAGTGATAACTGTATTTTAATGTGGAGAACCATAGAGCTAGATGAAGTCTTAGAGATATCTAGGCTAATCTAACCCATTATCTTTGTTTTATAGATAAGGAAACTGAGACCCAAGGATGTTATATGATTGGCAAAGACCCTATGGTTATCAGTGACCAGAGCTGAGAGTAGTAGAACAATGTTTCTAATAACCTGGTAGTTTGTCCACTGTACCTACAGTGCCATTTTAAGTATCTACATTTGTTATAGAGTAACCTAGAAAAGTCTAGTGAGTAGTTGGTTATATGCATCTGATGCTCAGAAGACAGACATAGGCTAGAAAACACAGATTTGGAAGTCATCTCCTGTAACAGTCATACACTCTAACCTCTTGGCTCTTTGTGGATCTCTGACTGCTCCTTCTGTCACCATGCGTTCATTTACTCACTCACCCAGGCCTCCATCATGCAATAAACATTCACTGACCATCTACTCAATATCAAACACTTTTCTAAGTGCTAGAGAGATATTAATAAACAGAAGAGGCAAGAATTCCAGGTTTCGTGAGGTTTCTTTCCTACAAGTAACAGTTTGTTTAAAAAGTAATATCTTATTTAAAAATAGTGGCAGTAAATAGAAGAAGGCATGTTATCTTTAAAGTAGTTTATCAGAGTGACCAAGAAAGCGACATCTGAGTAAAGCTTGAAGAAGGTGAGTTACTGTTATGGTTTAGATCTGGAATGTTCTCCCCAAAGCCTCATGTATTCAGAAGGTGACTGGATTGTGGGGATTGGTTAGATCAGCTGGATTAATCTATTGATTTCACATGCTGCTAAGTTATGGGACCTGGTCAGGAGGGGCAGTTGACTGAAGGTGTGGCCTAGAAGCATCTATTCCTAACCACTCTGCTTCTTGTGCAATACTGTGAGGAGCTGTCTTTCACCAGGCCATTCTGCCATTGCTGGCTGATCATACAAGGAATGAGACCTCTGAACTGTGAGCTAAAATAAACCTTTCCTCCCGTACACTGTGGATGTTGGGTATTGTGTCCTGCCAATGAGAAAGTGACTAAGACAGCTATATAGCTACTTAGGGGAAGGGTATTCCAAACAGAGGGAAGAGAGCATCATCACACAGGTAGGCTAATGCATGGAGATCAGTGTGACAAGATCTGAGTGAGAAGGAAGAGAGCAGGAAATTAACTCAAAGACAACATGAAGGAGGACCAGACCACATAGGACCTTCTATGCCATTAAAGCTTGTGAATGAACTGGAAAGCCATTAAAAGATTTCAAGGACAGAAGTGACATATCTGGCTTAGGTTTTAAAAGGACCATTCTGCCAGTTCCATTGAAAATGGAACTCAGAGAACAAAGATGAAGGAGGAAGACTCAATTTGAAGGCTACCAATAGTTAAGAGAATGAGTCACACTGGATATAGACTGAATCATAGCAGTGGTTATTGTGAGAGTAGTAGGATATTACATACATAAGACAGACTGACAGAATTTTCTGGCAGATTAAATGTGGTATCTAGGAAAAGGAAATAGGAAAGAATGATGGTGAATTCTGTCCTGACAACTAAAAGGATGCAGTAGCCACTACCTAAGATGGGAAGGATACTAGCAAGCAGGTTGGGGGCAAATTTGTGAATTTAATTTTGAACATTTTAAATTTGATATATCTATGTGACTTAGATGAAAATAGCAAAAGTTGGATATGCATTTGGGCTCAGAGACCAGCACTCTGAAAGGCTGAGGCAGGAGGATCACAAGTTCAAACCCAGTCTAGGCAACTTAGTGAGTTAGCAAGATCTTGTTTCAATATCAAAGACAGAAAATGAACCGGATAATGTAGCTCAGTGTGAAAGCTGTGAACCTGATATTCACACACAGGTATGGACAGAGACACACACAAACACATACATATGCACACACACAAAAGATAGATGAGGCTGGCAAAGGTGTAATTATAGATGGAGAAGAGGCCCAAGGACTGGGCCATAGGACGCTCCAATAAGCAGTCAGGAAGAACAGGAAGTTGTCAACAAAGGAGACTGAGAAGGAACAACCAGTGAGATGGGAGGAAAATCAATAGTGTGGCATCCTGGAAGCCGAAAAGAAAGTGTAACAAAGAGTTACGAGTAACTGCTTATGTCCTATTCTGTTGCTAGACCAATGAGGAATAGAGCAGGGAACCGACACCTGGGTTTTGTACTACAAGGTCAACAGTGTTCTTGAAGATAGAGACACAGAAACAAAAGCACCAAAACAGAGATTTCAAAATGGAAGACAAGAGTAGAAAACAGATAGCACAGACTGTCTTTTGGAGGACTTTTGCAGTTAAGAGAGATATTAAAATGCAAATTTATATTTCTATTCTAAACTTTCACAAGTTGGGAATCGTTGAGGTGTGGTATACAGTCTTTTTCGAGCTATATAGTCTCTAGGTGTTTGCAGTCATTTTTACATATCCAAAAGACTTAAGGTTTCAAGAAGGATAAAGGAGTCAACTAAATATAAGAGAGAGATAAAGTAATTTAAGGGCTACAGGTTTAATTTTAGTACTTTCTGTGCAGAAGTGTGCCCAGAGAGGGTGCACCTGAGAGAGACTAGAGGAGACTGTACGGAGTGTGAGGTCAGCAAGTAGGTGAGCCTGAAGAAAGCTGTTGAACCTCACTACAGGGTGGGCATGCGGCAAGCAGAAATGATATATTGAAGAACATTCACATGAAGCAGGGCAATAAAGGCTTTTTGAGGTCAGAAGTTGGACTATGAATCTGAGGGCAATGAGAGTCCTGGGACAATTTTATGGTTCTGTATATATGACAAGCATTTGGATGAAGCGTCAGGTGGGACAGAGGGGAAGGAGTTGATGGCAAACATACTTTCTATTAGAAAGTATCCATCAAAGCAACAAGATATAGAAGCAGACTAGATGGTAAGTAAAAACAGCACGAGGGTCTCTGAATCATCAGATGTTATTGCTGAGTGGAACTTTAGAGTCAGAGGCTACTGAGTGCAAGAGAATAAACCAGAGGCAGGAAGCAGTAAGTAGGAGGGATTATCATCAAGGCTTTAATAGGCAGAGCTGTGGGCCCTTGAGAAAATAAGGGGCTCTGTCACATCACCTCCTTGTTCTTCTCATTTTCCACTGCTCTTCCTGTGTCACCTTCACAAAGACAAGCCTTGGCACTGCTAACGACAATGGCACCCTAACTATGCTTTCATCAAAGAATTTAGGGAGTTGCCTCTGTTGGTGCTTTCCATGCCCAATTAATGAGACCTCTTTTCACAAAATTTAAGTTCTTAAAAAGCAACCAGAACACTGGCCTACTTAAAGCTTTGTGAGGAATGTTGTTTCTGATTTCAAGTCCAAAGCCAGTTTCCTTCCCAGAGGCCGAACCTGCACTGGCTCTAATTGCCCTGCTAGCATTCTTAGCATGAAGCTGGAGAGGTAGAGGACCGAGCTGTGCGGGTACGTGCTTTCTCTCACTCCGTGGCCCGTGCAATTCAGAACTGAAGGCATAGCTGCAGAGAGAGAAGGATTAACCATGTATTTGAGAGATTTCTATTTCTTTAACTAGACACTATGCTATTTGACATTCACTCAAAGGCTTCCCAGCAGGGTTGACTATGTGCTATAAACAAAGCATCTGGAAATTTAGAAACCAAATATCTCTATAGTCATCTATTGCACCTGACTTGGACATTATACGTTAGGAGTTATCTTGTTAGATTAGACTTAACTGAGACAATGGAAGCCCAGTAGAGGCTCACTATGTGATCAAGTGATTACATTAGCACGATTCTTCCTTTACATAAGCAGAAGGTTTTAACACTGGGAGTGCCAGAATTTATGGCTTTTGCTGTGAAGAAGGTAGTCTTAGTGTTGCACAGATTTCTCTAACCCAAAAGCAACACAGTAGAACCAAGGGGGAAAAGGGCAGTGCGTATTTGTAGGGACGATGGAGTGAAGAGTGAGGGAGACAAGGATGTAACAGTACTGCATTCACCCATGCGCTAAAGATAAATCTAGGAATGGCTATTTGGGCTGGTAAGTAAGGCCTACAGAGGACATTTATTCCTGACTAACTCTCCGTGGACATGGCAGCTATTCTCCCAGTACAGTTATCTGAGATTCTGGTCTCCTAGATTTCTTATTGGTCTCAAAGATGTACCCTGTTGACAACCAAGTTCAAAATCCAGAAAGCATTAAGATCATTTTTCACCTCCAAAAGTGGCCAAGAGAATATGGCTAACTAACCCTGACTGACTAAAATTCTTGCAGTTATGAGCAAATAATGCCGAGTAAAATCTGGGTCTCTGCCAGGGCCTGAATTATGGTTAACTGATTCCATTTTAAGGGAGAAGATGAAGTATTTGTCTTAAGTCATATTTCAAAGATTCCTATTTACTTTGCAAGCTCACGATCTAACCCTCTATAAAGGGTTCCTTAACAAACAGCTCTAATCTCTGCACCATTGCAGTAGCTCCCTTGTTACGCCACCTCACACCACTGGACTATGTTAACACTAATCATGAGACCTCAGTCATGTGCAAAAGTAGTTTCTAATCATGTGAAGGATGTGAACCTCTAAGTGGATCTTAAAAAGCCTGAGTCAATTATTGTAGGCACATTTAAATCGAAACACGGCCACTCTATCTTCACAGATATTTTAAAGTGAGTCTAAGGAGAATCCTATTCTTTATGGGCAAGATGGATGCCTAAAATCTTTCCACACATTTGGCTACAAGTAATTTGACTTAGCCTCAACATACCTCTTTGCCGTTTCAAAAAGTTGAGCTGCTCTTCACAATGTACTGCAGCCCATAAGCTGAATAGTGGCTGTGGGAGTGATTCGTGATTAGCTGGTAGCAGTGGATGAATCTTAGCATATTGTCATGTACCTCAGTGAAGCTCAGACCATACTCAGTTTATGCCATCACCAGCAAGTCGCCAGTTATGAAAAGACAAGACTATGCATGACAGTGACAGTGCTGAGCAATTTACGGCGAGTGGCTTCTTCTGAAATAGCACAATCGAATTCCTTACCAGAAGGCATTAGGAACATATTGTATCACTTGTACTGCAAACAGCACACAAAAATCTAATGTTCTGTACATAAAATTCTGCCTTGCTTATTGAGAGAAAATTTTCCTGCTTTCTGTTTTCTAGGTGAAGTTTCTATACATACATCTATGAAATCTTTGGGGATTCTTTTGAAACAGATGAGAGCTTTCTTATTCACCAAATATTGTGTCTTATGCAAGAACAAAAAAAGAACAGTACTTGGATTGGGAGGGAAGAGTGTGCAGCTTTTGCAGTGTATGATCTCTTTTACTACTGGCATATCCGGAGGAATTGGTGGAGGTACTATTCCCAAACCAGGCATCATCGGGGTTATTGGTGGAATTCCAGTCATCATTCCAAGAGCAGGATCAAAGTCTACAAAAGAAGATGAAAGAGGGAACAATAAATGACATCAGGCAAGGTCAAGTTTAGGCAAAATGTTATTTGATAATGTTTAAATCAAACATCTTCCTAAGACAGGCATTTAAAAACAGTATTTACATTATCAGGTCTTAAATATTATAGTTGTGCATTTTCCTTTCAGGATGGGGCTGGGTATTTTCATTTTTTGATTGGGTTATGTAAGTTTCTACATCCCGTTCTGATATCCAACATCTACTGTAACATGACTGCATTTTGTCCAGTGAAGTTGCCTCTGCTAGCTTCCAACACATACCCTTGGCTCTATACCAATCAGGCTCTTTGCTGTACCTCTACACACATTCTTTTTATGGTGTGGTATGGTGTTAAGAGAACACAGTTCTGGAGCTGAGACAGACTTGGGTTCCATTTCTTCCAATTTGCAAAATTCCATTTTCTCAGCTATAAAGTAGGATTCAGACTTTCTACCTTACAGGCAGCTGGAAGGAATAATTAAAATGATGAATGTAATATGCACAGCATAGTGCAGAGCACAAAAAGTCTTAATAAATTAACTACTCTCTCTGCCTTTTGCTCATGTTGAGAGTCTCCCTGAATCTTTCCCGTGTTTCAAGGTCTGGCTTTGGTTTTACCCTCTTTGAAGAAGCCTCTGCAGATAATTCTGATTCATTCTTACCTGTGTGTCTAAAAACTATTTGTTCTATATCTGTTGCTATTTAATATTATTTTATTTTACATGGTCTTTTTTCCATTCAAGGATATCTCTAGTATAAGAGTGCCAACATACTTTTTCATGTGGTTTGCCTATGTCTGTACACAACTGATTCACCTCAAATTAGCATCAACAGCACTCTGGCAGCATAATCTAATATGATATGAAAAAAATACCACCTTGTCCAGCTGGACAATTATTTGCCAGGCCATTCTCCCAGAACAAAGATTCTGAGAGGATTCTATAAACATAGGTCTGAAGTTTTTGGAGCATCCAGTTGATTCCATATAAAAGCTAGAGAACCCGAGACTGCCTCAGAAGGGATAGATGAGTATTGGAGTCCATATGGATCTAGTCTGAGATACCCACAGGAGCTTTTCATTCAGATGACACTGCTAGCCTCCTCAGCCCAGACACTGGAAAAGAACTTAAAAATTTTCAAAAATGGCATTTCTTGTGGTTAGAACATAGGCAAGAACTGCTCTAGGATTGGGCCACCTATCCTAATGGCACGACCATCTGGCCAGTGGTTGGAACTGGAAGGAGACTTAGAAAATATTGCAGTGGGCCTTCCCAAGTATGCAGTCCGCTGAGGTATGAGCCCAAAACAAGAGCTTCCCCTGCCTAGTCTAAAGGCAATAATAACATCATTATTTAAATTTTGGCAATTTCTTAGAAGGGAGTATATTCTACTTGTTTTCCTACCTCCCATGCCTGTCCTCACTAAAGAACCACGCACAATAAACTGCAGACACGGAAAGCATTGTGTAAACACTTCTGGTAATGAAGGGCAGTTGCAATTGCAGTAGCAACAAAAGGCTCTACTCCCTTCACCACGCTGTCACATAGGTACAGGAGGCAATGACTAAGAAGATCATTGCCCCAAAGTCCCTGGTTGGTTTCCTAAGGTGCTTGAGGAAGTGGACCTAAATTTCAGGAAAAACCTGTGGTTCCTAGAGAAGCAGGATTTCAGGTCTACCAGTTCTAGCAAGAGAGAGTCCCGTGTCTGGCAGATTGGTAAACGGGCCACATGGACATCTCTCACTCCCAAGCTAGCCCCAAGCAAGCTAAGGCATCTCTCTCTTATGCCTGTCATCCCAAGAGGTCAAGGCCTTTGAAAGGTTTAGGAAGAAAAAATCTTGTCCACAGAGAATTTTTAAATTTTTATGAAAACATTTACTTTTAGTTTTCATATCATCTCACCCATCATGCAGACATACATGGACTCTCCTGGGGCTTTCATATTGCTACTCTCCTTCACGTATACATATATAACCTTGTGGAAGGTCTCTTAATATTTTTTGTGTTTTCATTTCATTTTTGGCAGAAGCAGGAATAAATGATGATATTTATCTTAAAGGATGAAGGAACAGAACATATTTAACAACCTCTGGCAAGACAGATGGTCCTGGTAGGTATGTTCCTTCTTTCTACTCAAAATATGCAAACACACATTGCTAAATCCAAGGGTCCAGCCAATCACTTTCACATTCTGTAAACATTTGTAAGAGGCCTCTTATATGTCAGTCTCTATCAGCCAGGGATGGGGGGCATGTCCAGATCTAGGATCCTTTGGTCTTGGAGAACTTAGGCTGGTCCCTGATACCTGTCTTCCTCTGCTGTAGAGTAAGAGCACTTTGGTTCAGAGCACCATTTCTGTCTTTAGAAAAATCTGATTCCTTGTGCAAAAGATTTGGGAGAAATTGTTAACATTATCTCACCCATTTATGAACTGTTAATTCTCCTTAGGAAAAGATCAGATTAGATTGGGTGCCAACTAAACAATCCCATCTATTTCCCCTTCCTCCTGAATGTTTGTCTTCCTTTTATTGTTCTGTCTGCCTCCTCATTGTTATTCACACAGCACTGTCACTCACAACTCTACCCTGCCACAGATTACAGAAACATCACTTTATTAAACAAGTTCTGCCACTTCTACTGAGAAGAAAATGTGTGTCTTCAAGTACTGTCTGCTAATAAATGGAGACAAACAAAAACAAATATATAGAACAAATATAACTCCTGACTGATGTACTCACCAGTCAGTTGTTTGATATGATTACATTAATATTTTATAAATTCATTTAAAAGTAAATGTATTCATGACATATGGCTAAAGCCAGAGTAGATAAGGTCTGTTCTTCCTTTTGTTCAATATGCCAAGAGTTCCATAGGCGACACTGACCAGTGGGGCTTGCTAGAGGGCAGGTTGTAAATGACATTTCAAATGCTCTTATCACATCGATTTATCTCCTGTTTATTTTTAACCAAAAAGCACAGTACAGAAGTAGATGTGGATTTTCAATGCAAATCAAGAAAAAATTGACAATACAGCCTTTATAGAGGTATTTTAGAACCTGAAAAACTAAAGTACAATTTAAAATACACTGGGAATAAATATACTACAAATTCTCTCCCTTTTCCAGGTCCCTGGCCTGGCTCCATGTGCGCTGCCAACAACTTCATACTACTGCCACTTATATTAGTAATTCAACCTCCGAAGAATACCTGAGATCACATAAAGATGCTGTGGAAAAGGCCAAGGTATTCCCCCGAAGTCCTTTTCACAACAAAAGCCCTGTTCTATTTATTGTCTAATATCTCGTCCTTTGTCATCCTTTCCCTGGACAACAGACAGGTGTTGGCTTGTACTCCCTCTTCTAATTCATGCACTCCCCAAAGTTCCAGCCTACCAGAAATGCTGCAGATGCTATGTGGTAGTCATGCCAGCCTGCTCTTCAGAGTTGTAGCCCTACCATATGATTTCAAGTAATGTTTCTGTGTAGCTTTACACCTTTTTACTACATAACATTTTGCACTTATTCAACCTAGCAATATTGTCCCTTATACACATCTGATCCAGGGAGTTACAGTGGAGACAAACGTTACTTTTGTGCTGCTATCTAGTTGTTCAAATGTCCATCTGCTCAATATTTTTTTGAGACAGGGTCTCGCTTTTTAGTCTAGGCTGTTCCCAAACTTGCTATGCAGCCCAGGCTGGCCTCAAAAACATGGCAATCCTCTTGACTCAGCCTCCCCTTGCTGGGATTACAGGTGTGTGTCACCATGGTTGGCTTAGATGATGCTGGGGAATCAAACTCAGGGCCGTGAGCTTGTAAGGCAAGTCCTTTAACCGCTGGGCAATTCCTCCAGCCCCTGCTCCCTATTTTAATGCTGGGTCCTTTGCAACATGTTGTGCTTGAAGGAGTAGGACATTTTGTTTAAACTTATATTCCAGTTTGGAAACAGCCATGCAAACAGCTGAAATCCTGTATCATCAATTATGATCATACCGTAATTATTTGTTGAATGTTTATAATATGTTAGCCTCTGTGCTAAGAATTTCATATAAACACATTCTAATAGATTTAAGAGCTAAGTACTACTGTTATCTTTCATTTTATAGATAACCACACTGGGATTTAGAGGGATTTAGTTATTTCCTCAAGTTTATATAGCCATTAAGAGGCAGAACTAGGATTCAAGTCTAGCTTTGTCTAATGCTGATGCTCCTCACCACCAAGTTGCCTCTTATTGTATTATGATGATTGTTTTAATGAATTCACTGAATTGCAGGCAAAAAATGAAGCAAGTATACTGAAAAACAGAGCATATGGGCAATAATGATTATATATAATTGTTTATTCCTAGTGTGGTAGGTTAGAGGTAAATACAAATTCTTTGATAACCCTCCTATCAAGAGATGAGATCTATGATCCCTGGCCACTTGGAATGGGCTCTAGAAGTGCTTTGGCCAATGGAACACTGCACAAGAGACACTATGTCTTGCAGATTCGAACCTGTAGAGATATGTGATTTCCACTTTTTGTCTCTGGAAGTATGTGTTATAGAAGCTCCGAGTTGCTACATAAACCATCTCACTCTCATACTGGAGAGAACCTGTAGAGGACCATGGAGGAAATGGAAAGGGAGGAATCCAGTAGATCTCAGGCTTTTATTTGTCCTCTCCAAGGTGCTACATACCTAAGTGGGTCTTGGAATTTCCAGACCACCTTGACACAACTAAGGTTTTCCGGTTAATATCACATAGAACAGAACAGCCTACTTAAGTCTTGCCCAAATTCCTCATACAAAAAAAGTTTTTGAGACAGCATCTTTTTTTTTTTTTTTTTTTAAAGGAGAGGTTTAATTTGTTCATGGTTTCAGTTCATGTTGGGTTGGCGCCAAGGCAGAAATGTCATGGTGGAAGGGCATGGGAGAGCAAAGATGCTTAATTCACAAAAAACGGGAAGCACAGAGCACCACTGAGGAAAGAAGCAGGGGCTGAACACAGACTGTATAGATCACCCATAAGGTTTATGACCCACCATGACCATACTTATGCTTTACTAATCCCTAATCAGGTTGACAGTCAGGCTTGATCTTCTCATGTAAGTGTAGCATATTATTGACATTAGGAACTTGACAATGGAATGATCCACAGACCTTCTTCAGATTTCACTATTTTTACATGTATTTATTTCTGTTTGTGTGTAGTTCTATCCATGCAACATCACTGCACTCTTGACAATCAAGATACAGACTGCACTCTTGTAAGATTCCCTTGTTCTTCCCATTTACAGGCACTCCTACTCACCCGTCTATCCGTAACTTTTTTTTGAGACAGCATCTTACTCCATAGTTCAGGCTGATATAGAAGTCACCATATAGCCCAGGCTAGCTTTGAACTCACAACAATCCTCCTGCCTCAGCCTCCTGAGTGCTGGGATTATAGGTATGCACCAACATGCTTGGCTAATTTTTATGTGGTGCACGGGGAATTGAACCCAAGGCCTTGTATATGCTAGGTAGGTGCTTTAACCACTGAGCTATGACACCCCACCCACAAAAAAATCTTGAGGTATAATAAAGTGATTGTGGTTTTATTTGCATTTGTTGGTAGCACTAGAGACTGAACCTAGAGCCTTGGACATGGTCTCACTAAGGTGCCCAGGTTGAGCTTGAAATTGTGCATATCCTGCCTCAGCTCCCTGAGTGCTCAGACGATAAGCCTGCAGCACTACCATGCCAAGCATAAACTGACTCTGTTTTAAAATACTGAATCCTAGGGTAGTTTATCATACAGCAACAGACAAGGTGAATATCCAGTATGGCTTGGAGGTGTGTGGTTAATAGTTAATCTTATAGAAAAAAAGTAGACACTAAAAATTCAAAACAGATTGATCATAATTTTTCTCAGTTCATTTGAAAAGGCATTCTGTGGAACTCCACAGCTAGGTTCTCAGGCAGCTGTGTCTTTACAATACTTGTTGTATGGAAGGGCCAGTGGAACAACGTTAGCCAAATGACATTCTGCATAGTAAGATTATGGTAGTCCACAAAATTCTAGAAACTTTACACACTTCCCATCTTTGAGGTCTGAAGACATTGTACATGCCCATTTTATGATTTAATCCTTGGTATTTTCTGGCAGGACAGAACATATTAGTTTTTGTCCTATAAAAATGTAACATTCCTTTTCATGCCATCGGTTAACAGTACTTATGAATTTTCAGGCTTTATACATATCATCTAACTTAATCTTCATAATCATCTTAAGGGATAGTAGTATTATTATCCTGTTCTACAAATGAATAAAATTAAGCTCATAGAGATAATATCACAAAGCCACACGGTATGTAGCTCTTACTAATAGTACCTAATCACTAGTCTACATTGCTTTTCACAATGTCCAGGGGCTCACAGAAAAACCAAAGATGCTCCTGGTCAGATTAAGCTTAGCATTTACCTACTCACCTCTGTAGTTGGCCTTTAAATACTACAGTCTAAAAGGCTGCCTTAGGTTTGCCTATTTCTATTCCTAGAATCTCTTACTGAGGTATTTAATTCATGCATTGCCACAGTGCAAAGAAACTTAGGGACTTTATTTTAAACCTATTGTCCCCACTCTGGGATAAAGAAAAGTTGAAATTGTGGCAATGTATGAACTGGAGGTAAACAAAGGTAGGATATGACACATATACTATCCTGTTTACATTTTCAGAACTGAACCCTAGTTGAGCTGGCTGGAAGCCCCTTCTCACTTCAGAAAGGCTCTATCTCAGTTACTTCTCTTGTTGCTGTGAAAAAAAATGCCAATATCTACAATTTAAGGGAGGAAAGATTTATTTAGCTTACAGTTTCAGAAGGTCTCTCTCACACACAGAGTCCACCGACTGGGCAGCTGGCATTAGTGAAGGCATGTGTCAGAGGCTGGAGAGAGAACTCAGATTTCTAATGACAGCATGGTTGAGCTACAAGACGACACTATACATGTTACTAGCTCTCATGGAAACACATGTTTCCAATATTTTGTGTAATGACTCTCAAATTCTACCAACGACTATTCTGTTTCTCTAGAAGATAGACTGAATACTTGTTTAATTCCATTTGGAAAGTTGGGGCAGGGCCTGGCCCACATAAAATGTCAAACTACCAAATGGGATTTTGTTGGGGGCAGGGGGATAATGTGGCATAATTGCAGGTCATAAAGGCTCTCTCTCAACTTTGATCCCAAATTCACACTTAGAAAGCTTCACTACTGCAGTTTAAAGTTTTGCAAGTATCCACCCTTCTAGTCCATCTTCTTCTGCTCCTTCCTATTCATCTACACTGTGTTCATTAGAACACTGACAGGTTCCAGGTCATGCCGTCAACATCCTCTGAGGATGCTATGGATACTTCTGAAGGGGTATTAACGAGGACATTTCCCACTACATCCATGGTTCCAAGATTTATGAACCCTGTAGATGAACATGTATATGTATATATTTAAGGCTGACAACATCTTAATTTACCAAGAAAATGTTATTGTGGTTTGGATCTGGAATATCCCCCAAAAGTCTAAAGTATTTGGAAGTTATGGATTATCTATAAACTGTGTGCAGCTAGGAGATGGGGGCTTGATCTGGAGAGGTGGATGATGGACATGTGATGAACTACAGGTTGTGGTGGAGGACAGATATGTGATAGATTATAGGTTACAAGCATGTGGTGGAATTTGGGGCTTAACACTAGAAGGGGTGGAACTCTGAGGCTGGACCTGGAAGGGGCAGATCACTGGGACAAGGTATATGCTCAAAGGGTTATTTTCTTCCTTCCTTTCTGGGACTTGGCTTCCTGTCTGCAATGCTGTGAGTAGCTGCCTCCACCTTTACCTCCACCATGTGCGCCCACCATTGCCAGCTGTCCACGAGTAGACCGAGACCTTCTGAAACTGTGAGCAAAATAAATTTTTCCTCTTCTAATTTGTGCATGTTAGGTATTTTATAACAGCGATGAAAAAAAAAAAAACCTAAGACATACATGGCAAAAATAATAGACAAACTAACCAGTGTACCATTCATGCAGTTCACAAAAGATGGAAATTTTAAAACCAGAACTGTAATAAGTCTATAGTCTCACAATAAAGGGCAGCCCTTTCAACCTAACAAATTTAACTTCATACCAAATTCACTGCATATTTAGTTTTTACATTTAGTAGCGGACTAGGGAACAAATCACTGAATACTCATGGGCTACACATCAATGTTTGGGCTTTTTAGATCCCTCAACCAGTTCACTTAACACAATCCTTGTATGTGAAACTTCCTGTGAAAAACTTCTTTTACATTCAGAATATCATACACTCATGAAATTACTCAGAGCTATGAAAAGGACCCATGTATTTTATTTCTATGGAAAATGTAAGTTACATAAGGGATCAGATTCTCCCTTTCCGTTGTGGCTGCCTATCACAGATGCAGTTGCACGTCAGTAATTGGGTAGGATCCTATGACCTACAAGTCTGAATTTTAATTAACCTTTCTACCTGGTCTTGATCTTGTATTCTCATTTAGATTTTCCCAGACTCTGACTTACTTGTAGCTTTTTTCTTATGCTATAATATGTATTATTAGTAAGCAGCTTCAAAGTCCTGGTGGAATGAGGTGATACAGGGTTAACCACTCTCCCCATACCATCTCCTCTTGCAGATCTTCCAGTCACTGAAGCTCTGTTTCTTCTGCCTATTCTCTGTTCCTTATGCCCACCCAACTCTTATATATCCCTGGACACTTAATGCAAACATTAAGTATTCTGTGAATCTTCCTTGGCAGCCACCATTTCCCTGGAACTTTCCTTTACCTCAGTAAAAATATTTTGTGCAAATTTCGACTCTGATGCTTGCTATATTGCAGTGTAGTGGTATTTATTTTCATTGCCTTTGCCACTGGACTCTGAAGTTGAAGGCAAGGATACTTATTTTGGACCCCTTGACCTAGCTCAATATAATATTTAGTAACTGATGTATGAATAAAAGGAGAAATGAATAAAATAGATGGGAATGTTTTGACCTGATGTCAGTCAAAGGGCCGCTCTTCCCTGAGGACAGGTTTTATTAGGAAGAAAGTACTAGAGTTGATAAGAGGGCAGGAGTCTAAATTTGTTCACTGTGTTATCTCTAAGACTTCTCATAGTACCTTTTATATAGCAGGTATCAGAAAATATTTCATGTATGAATGAAAAAACAGTCTCTCTCTCTCTCTCTCTCTCTCTCTCTGGCCCTTCCTAATAGTATCTACGGGAACTCTTTTTAAAAATAACTGTTCCTGTCATCACTTATTTATTTCTGCTAATTAAAGCTGTGCAATCCTTATCTAAAAGATCCACTAGCCCTTAGTGCTTTTTTGAAGTGTATTTTTCTAAAGTCTTCAAAGTAGTTCCACAGCATTTACTATATACACTTTGACAATGTGTGTCTCAGTATCCATTTTTGTACAGCAATCCTTGGGAGACAAAACTAGGCCTCAGTGTTTGTGGGTACTTCAATATTTCATCTTTTTATTTGAATATGAATGTGCTAAAGATTCAATAACATGTTAATTACATACAACTTGGGGAATTTGTGCCTGTATATATCATTTCTGATCACTTCTTCCCTCCCTATTACCCTTTTCTTTCCTTCTTTCCTCTTCTACTCTCAATTTTTCTTCCCTTTCCTATCAGTCCATCACCCCTCTTCCTACCCTTTCTCTTATGTTAAGATTTTTTGTACATGTATTTATGACAATCTCATATGACAGACACCATGTGATACCCAATCTTTTGTGTCTGGTTCATTATCTGATCTTTACTATGTCAACCACCTTGTGTTTCTCCCCCACATCCCAGTTAATGTTGTGTCAGTGTGGGAGCACGTGTGGTATCCTGGTCTAACTAGGTTATCTCTGAGCAGGCATACTGCATGAGAAGCCTTGAGAGTAAATTGCTAAGGCAGCAGTCCTCTGACCCACCTGGAGGGAGCCAGGAGGTAAACAGCTCACGGGTACACACACAGTAAGCGTGGCTAAGTGGAGCCCTCGGGGCCAGGAGACCCACCACACCTCCAAGTAACCCTGTGCAGCCACATGGTTGTTAGATGGATCTTCAGGTGCATGCACCTTCCAGCCTGCATCACACTGCTGTGCCTCCCAGCATTTCAGGGCACTGAGGCCACAGGGTAGGGGAAGAACTCAAGAAGAACCCCAGAGAAGAGCTGCAGCTGAAGGCCAGGTCCAGAGGCATTGTGCAGTTTCTGTGAGTTATCGTCTACACTGGAGTGAGCTTTTCAGTGATGTGACTACCTTTGAGTCACTCACACTCCTGTAAGTAACTCCAGTAAACTCACTGATTCACTAAGTTGGACTCTGGTGTAATTGTTTGGCCAGTAATTTTGGCCTGTTGTCTGTGTCCTATCTGGGGTGAACGGGCATTCATGCATGTCTCACCAGGAAAGTTTCATGTAACACTTGCTTTGGAGAAATATTAATTCCATCTGGTGTACTGTTTTCCATATTCTTGGCTCTTGGTAAAGTGTCCACAACAAAGATGAACAGTACTTTTTCTTGGGACCTCACTTTGCCACCTAAAATACTATTTGTAGATGTTAAAAATAATACAAACCCAAGGCCATGTCTCCTTGATGAGCTTGCAGAAAAACTGGCCTGTCATGAGACATATAACATCATTCTTTCTGTTCACATCAGAGCTGACCTGTGAATGTCAGTGCCTACTGATGGGCAGGGGCCCGCTCTAGGGATTCAGTCCGTGAGGACACTTTAGATTTATCTCTCATTATAGCATAGTCCTTATAGTGGATACACCATCATGAAGGACTCTTCTCCTTGAGCCTTCACAGGCTCTAAACTTGGCTGTTCTGGATATGGTAGTGGGAGGGGAGGGGTTAAAGGAAGCAGAAAACAGTATTCAATGAATATCCTTTAGTGCAAGCTTGTCCTACCTGTGGCCTGTGTGCTACATGTGGCCCAGGACAGAGTTGAATATGGCCCAATACAAATTTCTAAAGTTTTTTGAAACATTACAAGATTCTTTGTGATTTTTTGGTAATTCAATTCTGCAGTGTTTGACCACAAACTTTGTAGACCATGTGTGTCCAACCACAGCCTGTGAAGTGCTAGTAACCCTGGGCAGCTACTTATGCAGTCCCACAAGAGCCTATTTTTTTTTGTTGTTTTTTTTAAAGAGCCTAAAATTTTTGATATTATCATGTGGCTTTTAGCAATTTTTAGCTATTTTCAGGACTCCATCGTGTGGTGCTTGGGTGTGGACTGCACAGGTGACAACAGAATGCAGTATAGGGAAGGGTGAAGTGCAATCAATGCTAATTCCACCTCTTATACCCACCACACACAGTCAGATTAAAACTGGTGTATATGAGGCATTACATGCACTTGTGCAAACTGGAGAGTAAAATGCAGAGATGACTCATAATGGTACTTTAACCCACCTATGTCTGTGTGCCTAGGAAGACGAGGCTTTATTGCTATAAAGCAGACATGTAAGTTTTCTTAATTATTAAATATCTTTAGTGATTAAATACTAAATTACAAAATATCTTTAGTGGTTAAAATTTTAAGTAAATGAATTTTTGTAACATACATTAACTGTATTTTGTGTGTGTGTGTGTCCCAAAATGATTTCTCTTCACTGAATGTGGTCCAAGCAAGTCAGAGGTTGGATACCTGTTTCATGTGAGATGACTGTAGCTGAAGGCCTGACTCTGTTGGCTGCCTCTCTTCACATGAAAACAAACATTAGTCTTACTTGACCAGTTTGGCAAAGCAAACCCTGTGGCAGGAACGATAGTTGCAAGGAGGGAATATTCCTATCTACCATCATTGTCGACTACCTCTGTGGAATAGCAGCTGCACAAAATAGCACATTAGATGAAAGGCAGCTGTGCACCAAGCCCCAGAGATGGCCCGTCTCTGCTTTCTACTCAATGAATAAGATAATTATTCCAGACATCACCTTCATGACAAGTGTGTGTCCAAGAAACTCAGCATCCATGACAGTATAGATCTGAACTCTCTGTGGAAGTCAAGAAGGCTTACGTATCATTTATTTTTCATCAATGCCAAAGCTTTTTCTGTTGTCAGACAGGTCCAATGAGACAGGACAAAGAACATTCTTCTGGCTCAGTAAAGAAATCTCAGGGGATTTGGGGAGGGGCTGGGGCAGAAAAATAGCCGAATCACTGAGCTATCAATAGGTGACTCTAGAGAAGGGCTTCCTGAGAGTTATGTAGAGCTTTTTCTAACTTAAGGAATCTTAGAGTTTAGGAGCCTAAAACCTAACATTGTAAGGATGGCAGTAACCCCACTCCCCAGATCTTGACAAGAAGGACAGGCAGGTGGAGTGCAGTACCATCTTGTGTTTCTGTGGGAATTACCACCAGATGCACAAGGAGCAAACATAAACACTGTCACGTACACACTGTTTTCTCTACCTGTCACTGGAGGAAAAACTCATTTCCACATTCGTTATCCTTCATTATTATTAAGATACAAAGGAACCAGAATTCACCTCTTTGAGAATTATATATCATAGGTACACTTGAAATAATAGTCACAGCTGAGTTAATTGGGGAATTACTATAAGCCAAGCATCATTCTAAGATTTTACATGCACTAACTCTAACCCTCATAATAAACCTATGAGGTAGGTATCATTATTTACACTGTATAGATGAAGAAACCAAGTCATAGCTAATGGCAGATGAAGACTTGAATCTAAGTGGTCTGGGTCCAGAATTCGTGTTCTAATCTCAGCAGTAAACTACCTTAGTGAAATAATACAGGAGAAAAAATCAGCTCATACGTAACTTAAGTGATTATACACACAATTTCACAATGGTGGTCACAGTAATCGTCTTAGAAGTGCTAATATTTAGTCCAGTTGGCTACTGGACTAAATATTAGCACTTCTAAGACTAGGTTTTCAGAAAGTCAAGCAACTTTCCTTGGAGCATAGTGGTAATCAAGATCACTGAATCACAAGACTGAAGGAGACACTGAGAAGACATTTCTTTATACTTCTTAAGGAAACAAAATGCAGGGAAAGGGGGTTGCAGGCAGAAATTAAATCTACTCTTGAGGTTTTTTAAACTTCTGGTTGGAGATAGATGTGGGGAACCGTCATCAGAGATGACAGTGGTGGCATAGCATGTAATTACTTTCTACTTAAGTGGGAGCCCAGTAGCTATTTGACTGAAGAATGTCAGTATTTCCTTTACCTCAGAGAGTATAGAGTATGATACTAGTAATAATTATGATAGTGAATATTTGAATGCTTATTATATGCCAAGCATTGTGCTAAGTAAATTATTTAATCTTCACAGAAATCATATGAGGCAGACACTATATCCCCATTTTAAAAATAAGTAAGCTGAGGTACAGAGAAGTCATGTAACTTGTTCAAAGTAATACTAGCTAGCAAGAAGCAGACAAGAAATCAAATTCAAGCCATTTGACTGAAATCCTGTGGTTAAGCACTAATGTCTATAAAAACAGTCCTCTGAGCTAGCTGTTACAAAAAACTTATACCAGTTGTCTAGCCATATTACTGACCCCAGCTCTAACTTTAGGCCTATAACAATTACGTGAAGGAATTTTCATTCAATGCCAGACTCTTTTTGCTTCATTTTACAGATGAACGGATAAGTATTGAAGATTACTTTGTGAGCATGTATATGTGCTTAGATGTGGTAATTTACAAATAACCAGACATCTGTAAACATTTAGTTTCCATGGTCTCAGAGCACTGTAGCCTCAAGATTTTTCCTGGGGCCCATTTGGGCCACACTGCCATAAACTGGGAACAGTTAAGCCAAATCAGATTGTCTAGTCACCTTCAACTCCAAGTGATGGTGACTCAGGACTGTGCCACATGGAACTATAAAATAAGGTGTAATACTTTAATTTGAATTCTATTATAACAAAATATCGAAGAAACATGAAACAAAAACTCACAGTGTACTAAGCATGATTTAGTTCTCATAATTCTAAGAGTTAGTGTAGTTTTATGAAAGGGGAAATTGAGTCTTCGAAGGTGAAATAATGAGAGAAACAGAGTTGGAAACAAGGCAAATTAAATGCAGGGGTCTCAGATCTTAATCAATCTGCAACAATGGCTCCTGTAGTATCATCTACTCATCCCTGATAGGACTCACTAGTCATGTAAAACCTAGGGAGATCCATGGTCCAACTATTCTAGCACTTTAAGAACCTCTGATAGGTCATTTCAAGTATGGTTGCTCTGATGGAGAATATAATCCAGCCAATTATAGTCCAAGGTATGAATTACAATTTGCTATATATGAATTGAAGCTCTTTTTTTTAATCTCTACCCATTTCCCATTCACATACCTGGTTCCTTCATGTCTGACCACTTGCATGCTTGTTTCTTAATGTTCAAAGTAAAAAAAAAATCTCTTAATTTATTAATATTGTTGTTGCCCAACCTGCCTCACCTCCATTATAACCTATAGCAATTATAAATCTGGGCTGAAATTATGAAATAATTTGGGGGGAGAGGGAGCAACTATATAAACAAGTGGCACAACAAAGTGGCATCACTTTAAATCTATTTCTCAACATAAATGTATTTGAGAATCACCTGGGAATCTTGTAAAAATACTGCTTCTAACTCAGTAAGGCTGGGTTTGTGCCTGACACTCTGGGATGCTAAATAATTCTCAGATTATGCAGAGCACGCTTTGAGTAACAGGATTCTAGATTGGCCTGGTCTTGTTGTGCTTTTAAGTAGGATCATAATTAAAGAAATCTGGGGAGATTAATGTTAAGACTGTTTAGAAAGCCACCCCAGGCTCCTTGAAATCGCAATTCCCTAATGTATTCACAAAGCCATTGTAATGGTTAATTAGCTCTGACTGTGGAGGAAGCTTTCTTGTGTGTAAACCAAACCCTTCATGTGTTGAGTTTTTTCTTCTGATTTCATCTTTAGTAGAGATAAAGTTAGTCTACTGTGCCCCTTCTTTTACAGGTTCCTTTGTTTAAACATAAACAAGGTTATTCAATGTTAAAAATAATCTTTGGGCTGATGGCCCTCCCATTTCCTTCCCTACACCTTAGGAATCTAAGATTTTGAGGATATCTAAGTTAGTTTCTTTTTCCATGTCCATGTTTATTTACCTCCTCTAAGAAATATATAAAATTAGGCTTTGTAATTACTTGCAAAAATCCTGTTGCATCATCCCGCATCAGACAGATATACCTCCAGCTTGCCCACAGGGCAATCAGGAGTGTAGGAGTAACTACTGGCCACCCAGCCTATAAAGCTCATATTACAAAAATGCACACTCTAGGCAGAATCTGGTAAATGTCAACTTCAAAATAAGTTGTGTCATACTGTTATATTTATCACCACATGGTCAATAAAAAGAAGCACTTGCAAGGTGATTAAAAATAACATACCAGGTAAAATTGGTTGTCCAGCAATTCCCAGCGGTGCCATTCCAAGATTATTCATGGCGGTGGCCCATGCGGTTGGATCAGACATAGGTGGTAGTGTCATTGCAGTGGAATCTACATTCAGAGTTCTACTATTATCAGCTGAAAAGAAATGACAGGCCAAATAACTTGTTGGGTTAAGGTTCTAGTATTTAGGTTATCAGTGTAAACTGTGGCAAACTTTTTTACCTCAATGATCTGATGAACAAGTAGTGGATGAGTCCACAATGCCAGCTTTCTTACAAAGATTAAAACAATACAGATTGAACTGGCAGGAAGTTATAAAATTTGAGAGCAAATTACCAGATGGCATTTTACTGTGTTTCCTTCTCTCTCTCTCTCCCTCCTTTCCTCCCTCTCTCTTCCTCCTTTTCTTCCCCAAGCATACACAACACAGGAGTTTGGGATGATTAGGAAGTTTCCTATTCTTCTCAGTCTACTAGCATATGATTACTTTAGCAGCTTCCACCTAAATTACTCATGCATTCAAAGACCCAAGGAAAAAAAATCCTAGGGCTTCTGTAGTTGGCAATGAAATACGGAAAATTATACTGCTGGCGCACTTTCATATCTTTGAAACAGTCCTGTTGAAAAGAGCTGAACAAACCATCAGCAGACATCAAATTAGCCAGTGGAGTATCTGGGGGGGGGGGGGTGGGCTAAAGGAATACTAGTGAAAAAGCTGGCAGGAGACATGTCTTTGCTCTGAAAAGCTGCACAGCTGAACTGAAGAGACTCATGATGATGGGAATGATTATTAGTATTAGTGCTACTATGACCACCTCTACCCACCACTGTCACCAATTACTGAATACTTAGCATATGCCAGGTAAAATATTTGTCATACACCGTTCTCCTTCAACATGGAGTATATCAACAACTCGGACAGCGATCAGTGCTGGCGAGGCTGTGGGGAAAAAGGAACCCTCCTGCACTGCTGGTGGGAGTGTAAACTGGCATAACCACTGTGGAGGGCAGTACAGAAGTTCCTCAAAGGCTGAAAATAAAAATTACTTTTGATCCCAAAAGAGTTAAAAGCATCATATAAAAGAGATACATGTATATGCATATTCACAGCAGCACAACTAGCAATAGCTAAAATGTGGAAGACCCCAAAATGCCCATCAATAGATCAATGGATACATAAATTGTGGTAGATGTACACAACGGAGTACTACTCTTTCATAAAAACACATACATTTTGAGGCTTTTGTAGGTAAATGAATGCAACTTGAGACCATCGTGCCCAGTGAAGTGAGTCAGAGGCAGAAAGTTAAATATCTAATGGTTTCTCTAAGTTGAGAAACTCAGAATACAGTCATTTCAAAGAACTAAATGGGAGGGATACTGGGAACTAGAGGGGGAGGGTGTAGGAGGGTCAAAAGGGAGAGGGGAAGGATTTGTAATTTTGATGTGATATATATATATATATATATATATATATATATATATATGCACAAAATACTCAAGTTCAATGTAAACATGTATCACATATATACATTTCAATAAAATGGGGAAAATAAAATCAATCACTAGGTGTAAAGAAAAAAATTCAGAACAATTCTATGGAGTAAGGAGTATTCATATCTTCATTTAATACATGAGAAGTTTTGAGAGATTACATGTATTATCAAAGGTCATACAAGATGCATGATTTTTGGCCATGGTGCTTTACTATCCCCAATTAAATAATTAGAAAACAATGAAATATCTGAATGGTACAGACTAGATCATTAAAGTTCAAGGAATAAAGATTACTGTGGCCTGAACAGATAAAAAATAATTCATTTAAATGAAAAAATTTGAAAGAATGGGCTAGATTTCTATAGAATTTGTCTTGAGTGATGGGTAGTTATTGTGTAAAGGAGGAAGACATTCCAACAGCACAGATGACATAGACACTGAGGTGTGTTAAATACACAAATACACGCACCTACTGCACATTCAGAAATCATTTACTTGAGCACAAAATACTTTTAATTTGGTAAATTTCTCTCTCTTTTCTTTTTTTTCCTTTTCCTTTTCCTTTTTTTTTTTTTGAGACAAGGTCTCTCTGTGTAGTCCAGGCTGGCCATAGACTCAAGGTAATCATCCTGCCTCAGCCCTCTGAGTGTCACTACACTCAGTTTATGTGGTACTGGAGAATTGAACTCAAGACTCAGCAAGCGCATCAACCACTGAGCCATTCCTCCAGCCCAGGAAATTTTTCTTGACTGATAGCCACAGAGAGGAAAAAACCTTTCTGCCTCTTCTCATCCCTTGCCAATTACACCCATAAAGGCAACTCTGTTCTAATAGTAGCTTGCTAATGTCCATCACGTCCTTTCAGCCTAGCAACATCTGGGACAATCCTAGGCTGGGTTATTTATGTGCTATTTTGGTCACTGATTGGTCAGAACAACCAAAAGCACATATCCAAAGACAGTATTTCTGAAATATTAGTTTCTGTCATTCATCTGTGCAGTCCTTTCCTCCATTTTCATCTAACCACATACACAGGCATGTGTGTATATGCACACACTCACGCATGCATACACGCACACACCCTCCCCACGCAAAGAATGACTGATGGACTTATGAATCTATTACAGCAGTCAGAAATTACATTTCAGAGCTGTTGATTAACCCATCTATATGAACACTAGTCCTCACACCCAATTTTCTGCACTCTCTCATGAAAGCACCTCTTCAGTCTAGAAACAGCCCACCTCTAAACATTATCAAGAAAAACAAAGGCATCAAATATCCTTTGGGTCAGGAATTTACACCATAATAATTAGGTCCACCTTTATTTCTAGTCCTCAATGAGAAGAAATAGCATTTAGGGAACACTATGGACCTTAAATATTACCCAGTCCACACTATGCTTTTCTACGGTGGTTGAAGAATGACTCTCACAGGAAATAGATAGGTGTAGAAGGTCTGGGTCCAATGCCAAGATTTTTTTTGGCAGCACTTTGGCTACTCACTGGCTCTACAGTCCTGGGAATGACAGGAAAGCAGAAATGTCTCGACACAGAATTTTGAGATCAAAAAACAAGAATTTAAAATGTACGAACCTAGCCAAACTTTGAACTAATTTGGGGTGGGGAACAGGTGAGAACAATTGGAATTGTCAGTTTTATTTTTTTTAAAAAAGGGAAAATACAGTATTGTTTTCATAATGTATATGAATTCTAAGTGCCTTTTAAAACGTTAGCAAGTAGAGTTCCTGCTAAGGCTTGTTTACATGAACAGACAAGGACCATCTATAATTAAATATATTGTTTTGCCACAATTAGGTTCTTAATTCTAAAGAAGTTCCACTTTAAAATCCCTTCTCATATCCTTTCCCTCCTACAGTATCCATCTATACTTTTCAAATCTTACTCATTTTTCCAGGGTTATCTGAAATGTCACCTTGCCAGTGAATTCACTTGACTAGAATTAATTACTCCTTCCTATACATTTCCTAATATTTTATCTGGAATTTGATCTCACATGTTTAGTTATTCTCTCACTCCTACCTTCCCTAAGGTACCCCCTAACCTATACTCCTGTCATATAAACTCACTGGTTCACCAAATTGGACTTTGGTACAACTGTTCCTTTGGCCTGTTTGCTGTGCCCTATCTGGGGTGAATTGGTGTTCATGTCTTCCAGTAAAAGTTTTTCCTGTGACACATGTGATAATCCTATGAGTGTCCGATTTAGTGAAGCAATGGGCTAACTGGGATTACTCATAGGAGTGTGGGTGAGAAGCTCCCTATTGAAGGATAAGTGAGGGAGCATTTACAGGGAAATGGGTGAGGGGTCACTTATAGGACTATGGGTAACTGAAAAGGCTGTCACATGACTGGAAAGCCCACCCTAGAGTCAACTTCTTTTTGTCTTACTACACACTGTAATGTGTGCTAGTGACTACAGACACAGAGAAGAGTCAAACTCACTTGCTACACTGGAAGAATTCATAGTATCATGAGAGGCAGAGACACAGAAATGACCAAACGTAAGTTATTGGACTAAGTACTGTGATAAAGCTATGAGTCGAGTGCTATGGGCACACAGAGCAGTAATTAAGGCTATAGAAATGGGTTTGGGTGGGGGCGTGGCTTGGGAAGTGAAGGAGATGAAGAATGCCAGGGAAGTCTTCACTGGGAAAGAATCATTTGAAATGAGTCCTTGAGGAAGGATATGGCTTTCTTCTTGTAGTGAATGGAGGATTAAGTCAGAAAAGCATTACAGTAAACAAGAACAACTAAGCATTTACCACTGACTGCTTTGAATAACACTTTGGGGTAAATGTCTCTTTTCCACTAGCTGGCAGCTCCTTTAGGTTGGGGCTGAGTTTCAGGCATTTTTCTTCTTTATTTCTTAATTCAGTGTCTGGTATAAAGTAGATATACAAGAAATATTTAAATAAATGATAAAAATAATGTTAACTTTGGGAACAATAAGCAATCCACACAATGACATTCACTCATTATTTGCATACCTGTGCAAAATGAGAAATTATCTTAAGAAGGAATTCTTGCTAAGCTGACCCTCTAGGACAACTGTAGGAACCTGTTGAGGGTTACAACCAGGGATAGATATAACCAGGAAAAAATTCAGCTCAATTGTTATCCGTAATAATTTTCTCCATATAGGCACAATCATACATATAAGCAAGCTTATAAAATTTTACTTTCAAAGAGAAATCCCAGATGTAATCTCAGTTTAGCAGCAATCTGAATTTAAGATCCCTACTAGCAACACATTCTTTGTTATAGGTCTGTTTAGAACCATTATTGAGAGGTGAAAAATTTGGGTCCTTGACCTGATTTACTTTTCCAGACTAGATATGGACATCTACAATTTCTTTCAGTGTTTTATCAAACTAGTGCCACATCACCAGAAGAAGAGATGGCTTACTTCCCCATGACTTCTACAATTACTGGTAGCAGCCAAGAAAGTAATTGCTAGTGGGTATCAAATGGTCTTCAGAATACCTTCCTTAAGTCTGAAGAACATGCTCTGCCATTCTGGTTTCCAACTCTGCTGTGTGACAACTCCTTAAGACGTCAGAGGTTGTAGAGTGGCTGTGAATAAGTGCCTTCTAGGTAATGAGATTGAAGATACGGCAATTTGGAATACTGCATTGTATCAAAAGAAGAAAATATTTGGAGTGTCCATCCACTTTAACTTGGTGTCACTCCATAACTATCAAATCAGTGCCATCAGTTTATTTCTGTATTGTTTATAAACCACTCATTAGCTAATTACTGTTAGTTATTTGAAGTTGAAAACTACATACAAACATTTTGTGATGCACTCATCTTATAGGGGAGTTACTTATTACAAATGTTTCCTTTATTTACTTTGAAACAAGGATGCCATTTCTCCAATTATATTCTTTTACTGAGACACAAACTTTCCTTCTCTGACAATTACTCTCCTGTAATTCTCTTTCTTCTGTTTAAGTTTATCTTCATTGGTTTTTGTGCTTGGTATACTTTTATTACACAATATTGTGCAACACGGAGGAGAGGGTTTTGTTAACAAACATCTACTGAAAGTTGGTTAACAGTAGGTAGCAATTCTGCATAGTGATCCAGGGCACTGACTTAGGAGTCAGATGGCTCTGAATTAGAGTCTAGTCCTAGTACTTGGTGACTTTAATGTCCTTATTCTCTTTCTTTTCTTTTCTCTTTTTTCTTGCTTCCCTTCCAGCATTCCTTTCATACTTATTATATGCTCACTGGATATGTTCTATGTATCAGACACTATAGATGTTGGGGATATGATGAATCAAACAGACCTTGACCATGGTTTTAAAGAACCTAGAGTTAATCCATTTCTCTGAGCACTACTGACTCTAGGTGGTCCCATTTTTTTCTTTCAAATGCTTCATATCTGTCTTTCTTTATGGCTGCATAGTACTCCATTGTGTACAGGTACCACGTCTTTGTTTCCAGGACAGAATGTGGAATTTGTGTATTTACAAAAAAAGTTAAACTTTTTGTCATGCGAATTTTTTTACCAAAATAAAATTTAAAAAAAGAACTTACAGTTAGTGTAGGAAACACTGAAATTTAAATGAATAATAAATACACATTGTAATGTGTTATGAATAAAAAACTTGTTTGATAGGAAAGTGGCAAGTTACAATATTAGGAAAACAATAGCATCTACTTTATAGATTTCATGAACACTAAATTAGATTTTGTGGATAAAGGTTTTAGCATGGCTGTTGGCCCATACTGAGCACTCATTAAGTGGTAATAATAACACAGTAAAAAAAAAATAACATGGTAATAGTTATAATGATGATGGTGAATGGTTCCAGCCTTTACTTAAGGGCCTCAAAGTCTACTAGGGACTCAGTATAAATATGAATTATTAGAATGCATTTCATTGGTAATAAAATGGAGGTACATAGTTTAAGTAAATGGCTCAGTATCACACAATTAAGTGGTAGAAGAAGATATGAATCCAGGCAGCTTTACTACCAATGATCATGGTTTCGCCCCTAACATTGAGCTCCCTTTCAAAGAAATCCCCCTTTTTCTGTGTTACCTTAGCTCAATGGAAACATTGCTATTAATACCCCTTACTATAATTTTTCAGCATTTTCCACGTTTGTATTGGCCTCTAGAATCCTTTATTTCTCTTTGTTATTCCTAGTGTCTAACCACCTTTCTGACATAGATGTACAATAAAGCATTATAAACAAATGAGTGAGGAAATATTTGAGTGCACATAAGAGTCCTGAATAGCTCTTTCTCTTCCCAGAAGCTGGTATTAAGTTATTCAGGGCAGAGTACTACTCTTGTATTAGATAAGGCCTCTCTGGGGATGTTTCTTTGGAGGGCTGCATGTTACACAAAAAATTTACAGGGAGAAACAGAGGAAGAGAAAATGGTGATATTTTGAGGTATAATACTGACGTGATAATATAAAAAAATACAAAAATATAAACTTCAAAAAAGATAAAGCTGGGGATGCAAAGGAAATTTTCATCATATAAATTTTTCATGTGTAAGAAAGGACTAACTGGGATTTGTGAATTTAAGGCACCTAAATTTACTAAAATAAATATGCATGTAGCATCCATTACTGCTAAGCTTCTTGAGGACAGGGGACACAAACCTCATTTGCTTTTGTATCATCCACCATGTTGAGCCTGAGTCGGTGCCAATATGTGTATTTTTAAATGAGAACACTCTGAAGAGCTCAGAAACTGTGCTGGTTGGTGACTACACGCCTTGCCTATTTCTTAGACACACAGCCACTAACATCTCTTTGCACCACTGACTTAGGTCTAATTGTTTCTGCAGAAGGAAGATAGTCCAAAGCTGGGTGAGATATCATATCTCTGGAGCATACCAGGACTTAAGTAAATGATGAGTAATAATAGTGTTAATGATAGTAATCGTAATCAGAGTTAACATATGTTTACTACGTGCCAGACACTGTTTTAGATACTTTATGAAGTAAGCTCCCTCATTACCCCATTTTATTGATGAAGTAAGAGAAACAGAGGCCATACAGTGAGCTTCCAGTGTAGCTGGGAGGAAACCTAGTGAGTCCGGCTCCACAATTCCGGCTCTAACCGTATATGCTGTTTTAAGCCAGGGGAATCAGAAATTTACAGCATAACAGATGTGGCAGATATAGAGCTCAACATTATATATACAGGTGCTCTTTGTGTCTTCTATTGCAGTCGTTCATAACAAAGGCTCAGCCCAACCCCATGGGGCTATTGGGAAATATGATATATGCTTTTTATGTATACTTTGGGTTTCTCTTATTACAGAAACCATGCAATATTTAACTTTCTGTGTCTGATTCGTCTCACTAAAAACAGTAGTCTCAAGGTGCATCCATTTCCTTACAGATGACTCAAACTTTTCTTTCTGTAAGGCTGAATAGTATGCCATTGTTTATATAATCACATTTTCTTTATTCACTTATCTATTGATGGTCATATTAGCTGCTTCTAAGATTTAGCTATTATGAATTATCCTGCTCTAAGCGTGGGCATGAATGTACCACTGTCATATGATGTCTAACTTTTGGAAAGATACCCAGAAGAGGCATACTTAGGTCAAATGGATTATCTATTTTCAGTTTTTGAGGAATCTCCAGACTGATTTTCCTAATGGCTGTATCATTTTTGGCCCTACCAAAAATGCAGAAAGGTTCCTTTTGCCCCACAACTTCACCAGCACTTGCTGTTTTTAAAATTTTCTCATAGTAGACATTCATATTGGAGTAAAATGGAACTTGAGTGGTGTTACGATTTACAATTCTCTGATGTTTAAGATGCTTATTTTTCCATGTATTTATTATCCATTTGTACTTCTGAAAACTGTTTGTCTGTTCATTTAAACTGCCCATTTTCATTGGGTCTTTTATTTTTGGAAGTCTAACATTTTTTAGTTCTTTGTATGCTCTAGGTATTACCCTTCTGTTCAAGAAGTAGCTGGCAAAAATGTTTTCCCAGTCTTCCAGTTCCCTCTTCACTCTGTTGATTGTTTCCTTCTTGTATAGAAACTTTTTAATCGGATATAATTCCAAATGTTGTTTCTTGGTGTTATCTCTTATGCAATAGGTGTTCTGTTGAGAAAGCCTTTGCCTGTGTCTATCTCTTTGAGGGTTTTGCCTATTTTATCTTCTAGCAGCTTCCATGTGTTAGTGTTAATACATAGATTTTTGAACCATTTGGATTTGATTTTCATACAATGTGAAATAGATGGTCTAGATTTATTCTTCTTGCATGTGGATAATCAGTTTTCCCAGCACCATGTGTTCAAGAGGTTACTTTTTCTTCAGTATATGTTTTTGGCCCCCCCCCCTTTTTTTTTTAAAGATCAGATGGCTGAGGGTACTTAATGTCATAGTCATTTTGACCATGGGAAAGAGCCAGAAGTTGTAGAGTGCCAGGTCCAGTGAATGGGTGGATGAGGAAACATTATAATGCTCTTATAATCCTGTCTTTCTGTTGGACATTTGGCACTTGTCAGCAGCATTCACTGTATTTTTTAAATCACATTTTATAAACACACTCATGAGAAAGGACTTCTAGACCTGCTTCAGAAAGTGGCAAGGACAATGGGAAAAGTGTATTTGAAGTGAAGGAGAGTATTCTGAAGGTGATCGTCATGGGTTGGATCTGAAGCATCCCCCAAAAGCCTCATGTTCCTATGAATACTGTGTAGGGTCGGGAGGTGAGGCCTCGCTGGAAGGGGTGGGTGCTTGGGCTAGACCTGGAGGGGTATGTGCTGGTTCCCTTTCCTCCCAGTCTCTCTCCTCCACCATGATGTAAGGATCTCTGCCGCTGGAGCTCTGGCTGTGGCCCTGCCTCCACTCTAGCCCAGCCATGTGCTTCCATCATTTTCCAGCTGCCCACCTGTGAATGGACTGTGACCTTCTAAAACCGTAAGCGACAATAAAGTTTTCCTCCTAAGTTGTGGATGTCAGATATTGAGTCACAGCTACAAGAAAGTTACTAATACAGTGATTGATGGCAATATATCTTTCACTGCAATAATTCATACAAAAATTAAACATCCACCATATTTTTCTACCACTTCTTCTATATGGAGACATGTTTTGCTTTTACATGCAGGGGCAGGGAGCTGCTATTGACATATAGTGGATGAAGGCCAGAGATGCTGCTAAATATCCCACAACACACAGGACAGACCTCGGTAACAAATAGTTCTCATGCCCTAAATGACTACAATGCTGTGGTAAGAAACCCTTTTCTATTACACCAATGTGTGTGTGTGTGTGTGTGTGTGTGTGTGTGTGTGTGTGTGTGTGTTCCCTCTGGAGAGTGCCTAATGCCCACGATTTTTTCATGACCTTTCTCATCTACCACATGTGCAGCCAATCCCAAAATGCACATACACAGATTATGCCATAACTTCTATGGGACTGCTCTACTAAGACTAATGTGATCACAGACATCCCCCTCTCCAGTCAGGACTCTATTAACATTTTTAGTATGCTCGCTTCTGTACTTTATAGAAAGGAACCCTATGGTGAGCAGGCCAGGTGCCAGGGAAGGCTGGTGAGGTGCTGCTTACAGAGTAGTCCAGGAAATAGCATTAAGAGTAACATGACAAAGGAAAGAGAAAGTTTAGAAAATGCCTGCGAAGAACACAAAGGAAAACAACATTTCTGGCACCTCATACAGAACTGTGCATACAGTAGGCACTCAAAAGCATCTGTGTGTGAGAGAGATAATGCTACAAAGGAAAGGCTGAGTGTCTCAGCATTGAATAGCATCACACTTTCTATTCTCTACCTATGAAAAAGGTAACAGCAGAATAAATCCTGGTTTGGGTCTGCAATGAGCCTAAGGCTCCAGGTTTTATCTTTTATTCAGTATTTATTGCTCATGGAGCAATATATTGTGCATTCCAGGTTTTATTTTGAATCCCTGCTCATTTTGGTTGAAAATTAACAATCCATCATTGCTTTGTGAATGATGCACGGAAGCTCCAGGTACCCAGCATCTCTCCTATTGCTGATGTCATCAGCAGTGATGCCACAGCTTGCATCATGGTTATTCAGGCTGAGAGAACTAGCAGACGCCTCTGTAAGAAAAGACTACCAAACAAGTTGAGATGATAGATGAAGCTATAATACAAGCAGGACCTTGACTCCTCAAGAGTGTTATCCAGGATCGACCAAAGAGCCACTCAAGGGAATCACGCTTCCTGTACTTTTTCCTTTTTCTTCTGGAGGCAGGAAAGGAAAGGAAGAAAAGGGGCAGAAAAGAAGGCAAGGATCTTGATGTTGGCTGTATAGCAGGTAATCATTCTCACATGGACCATGAGTGTGGCAGGATGGTAGGTAGGAGACAGTACCTTGATCCTCAAAATATATAGATCAGAGTTTTAGGATACAGAGTTCTTTCACAAACTAAACTCCATACTGAAAGATTCATGGTTCTAGTCTATAACCTGGAAGGACCTAGAGACAGCCATTTCTATAATAAAGCAATTATAAAAACACTCTAAGCTTTTAATTAGATCTGTAACAATCTATGGAACCATGCAGCTCTCTAGATGGCATCTGCAGTGAGCATGTGGTCATGGTGCAGTGGGGAAGAATAATTCATAGCATATACCCAAGATTTACTATGGTAACAGGTACAATAGAAGGAATACAGACTTTGGAGCTAGATCTAAGAATTAAATCTTGGCTTTACCGCTTAGTAGGTATGTGTCTTTAGGAGAGTTTCATAAATTTTTAACTTTATTCACCAATAGCTAGGGATAAAAATAACTATCTTTTATGTACGGAGAAACCGATAATGATGTGGATTCTTAATATTGATGAAATGTTTATTATGTGACAAACATTTAAAATCTTATACACATTACTCTAATCTTCAGAAAAACTTCATGAAATAGCTAATATTTATCATTTCCTCTATTTCACAGATAAGGAAAGTAAAATATGAAGAAGTTAAGAAGTTGGCCAAATTACCACACATATAAGTAATGCTGGAGTTAGAAGTCAAGTTCAGGAAGTATGGCTCCAGAGCTCACGTTTTTAGCCACTGAGCTATAGACTGTCACTAAGAATGCGGACAGATTGTCTTACTTTCTCATTGCTGGGACAGAATACCTGACATCCACAACTTAATGGAGGAAAGGTTTATTTTAGCTCAGATTCAGAAGGTCTCAGTCTATACAGGAGTGGCTGGCAATGGTGGAAGCACACGCAGAGGCCTAACTGGAGGAAAGCTTTCCTAACCGGAAAGTCAGGAAGCAAAGCGAGGGAGGGAGGGTGGAGCTAGCATATACCCCTTAGGGTCTTGTCCCCGTGATCTGTACTTTCCAAGTGAAGCCCCAGTGATCCACTCCTAACTGGGCCCAATCTTTTAATAGCACAAAGTTCCACAGGCATTCCACAACATTCAAATATATGAGGCTTCTGGGTGACATTCCAGATCTAACTTATAACACAAATCAAGCATTATCTTGATATCCTCCTTTTCATTAATTTGGCCTTCCATTATTTTCTGGTTGAGGAATAACCCACTCAGCTACTCTATGGGCACCTCTTCTCACACGTGCCTGACACCGATGGGGCCAGGGGTTCACTATTCTTGGCATGAGCTGAAGAATCTCAGGGTTACTCTTTGTCATGCCAAGGTTACTAAGTGATTGGGAGCCAAGAAAATAGGTCAAGGCTGAATCCAGGGGTCCTGGAATCCCGGCAGATTCTTTTGTGTGAACTCTGGAGAGCAACAAGGGCACTGGCAGACTCTCCAAGGCTTTTCTGAACCGTAGTCCACAATTGTCAACCTCTTGACTTCTCCCCCCCCCCCCATTTTATTGATATGTATTAGCGCAAGATTTAAGGTTTACAATAAAGTTGAGGATTTTGTGCACATATGTATCTTGTCAAGGTGACAAGGAGTTTCCCACTCTCTTTTTGTCCCTCTTGGCTTCTTGAACTTAAAACAATGTCTCCATGGTCTAGGGTGGATGAGTAACTGTGATGCTCTATCTTTAGGATGGCATCATCCCATTTATTACATATTTCTTCACCTAATATGTAATTAACCAATGCAAAAAAGCATAAATGAACCTCAAAATGCTAGCTACCTCAGCTCCTTTGACATCTGCAGTAATTGCCTGTTAAACCACCCAACTCTCCCCTGGTTTTAAAACAAACACTTTAATTGGGACTTTTGGTACTGTAGCTATTGGTTTTCAACTAAAAATCTTAATATTTAGCAAATCAATTAATTGCATTTCAAGTGCTGGGCATGCTCATTATGTTAATGCTGTGCTACTGGTGGTGTGATTTGGGGGTGAGGAGGGATGACAGAAAAATAAACTGTATGTTCCTAAAGCTCTGTGCTCCCAGCTTTCCTCAAGTGAACTATTTAGTAGGTGACTTGGCAACCCGGCTGCTATACTGTTGGAAGTCTGGCAAGAGCTCTTCAAAGAAAAGAAAAGGAAAAAAAAAAAAAAACACCTGAGGTTAATCTACAAGCTGTTTTGCTTTTTGTTGTTGTTGAAAATCTTTCCAGCATGTTTCTGTCCACTTCCTTGCTGTAGGAGATAGAGTATAACAATTATAAATACAGCATGAACCAGATCTGGAATTAGAAGCGCTAGCCTGAACTCAGGCTCCTCTATCTTCACTTGCTGTATGGCAATCACTTACGCCTGTGCTTGTTAAAGTGGGCTCCGACCATGTGCATCAGAATCACCTGGGGGCTTTGCTAACAGGCCGATTGCCTGCTGAAGTTTTCATCTGTGATACTGGGAAATCTGCCTGCTACAAAAATGCCCTGGGTAACTTTTATGCCCATTACAAATTTGAGAAACATGGAGCTTTAGTTTCTTTATGTAGAAATAAGAATGAAATCATCCCTTTCACGGGGTTGTGGTGAAAATAACACAGGTGGTCAGTATGTGTTAGATGTAGCTGAGTCTGTGACTGAAGTTATTACAGGGTTTCAGGAAACATTCTGAACATTACTTTAATAAACTTGTTAATATCCATCTAGTAGCCAGGCTCAGTGGCACAGGCCTGTAATTCCAGAACTCTGGGAGGCTGAGGCAGAAAGACTGCACATTCACGCCCAGACGGGGAAACTTAGTGACTTAGAGAGACCCTGTCTCAAAATCAAAATTAAAAAATGGGCTGATCCCCAATACCACAAAAAAAAAATCCATGTACTATGTGGTGGAACTAGGGTGAAGAACATGTTTCCCTGTCCTTTGAAAGGCTCATAAGACTCATGAAAGGCAGATCTGAAAACGAAAACTACTGAATAGTTTAACAATGACTAAACGGAGATATGAAGAGGAGGGAGGCAATATTCTGCTAGCATGAGAGTTAGTGGTGGAGGGAGGGATGCACAGAGGGAGTGATGTTAGCTTGGAGGAAGGGGCATTAGACCGAGTTTTGGAAGACAATTCAGTGATCACAGTGCTAGGAGTATCTTTTTTCATTTTGTTTTGTATTTACATACTGCCTCCCTTTCCCCTTCTGCAAAGGCATACAACAAGGTTGTATTTGTGCTAAGTCTAAAACCTAGAACAGAAATTGTTCTAGTTTAGGGAAATGGGTGTGAGTAAAAACTATTTTATCAGTTTCCTTATCGTTCCTTGCTCCTAAAAGTAGAATGGCAAACAAGTGGAGGCATTTTGTATTCTCCAGATGGCGGGGCTCTGAGAGGATGGAGATCAGGCTATATTGCTGACCTACCTGCTTGCACAGGACTAAGTACAAGGCGATGGTGTAAGTCTTGGGGCAGGACCCTGGCCATGATGACTATAAACAAGTCAGGTGTTAAGTCCTACTGATAATGGGAACTTTGGCTTGCGAAGTGGCTGCCTCAGCAGGACCATTCTCAGATATTAAGGGCAATGCTATATATACACACTTAGCTGCGGGAGGCAGTGACTAATGGCTCCTTGTCAGGCCCGCAGCCAGAGCACCTTTTGAGCTTCTTTACCTCCACAGACAGCCAAACTGGAGTTTCCACACTATGACTCAAATTGACGAATAATCAAAAAACAATAGCCTTTACGATAAGAACTTCAAATTAACAGCATTATCCTTCATATTTCAAAAATAACGAATTTTGTTTGAAAATCACACACACAACACTCCCTTCACCTGCCAGTATGAATATGGCTAAACTAAGCACAATAAACTCTTCACCCTTAGTGCTGTATGACCCTGAATGAGGAAAAACAGGGCCATAATAGTGGTTGAGATCACAGTGTTTGGATCAGATTTGAGTTCTAGTACTGACCTACCATTTAATAGCTGTGTGATGCATGGGAACTGACTCATGTCTCTGTAGTCCATTTCCCACTTCTGAAAAGTGAGGATAATAATAGTACTTACGTGATAGGGCTCTAGTGAGGATTAAAGGAGAAAATGTGTGTGAAAAGTCTATTGCAGTGCTTAGCTCAGTAAACAGTTACATAATACCAGTAATTATTATTAATGCATTAACAATTATGGTCATTGCCTCTGATACATTCTGAAAACCAGAGGCCATGGTGGGTGAGGAGAGAGAAAAGTCTTTTAATTTTTTAGGAGAAAAGGACATAAATACATCAGTATAGGAACCAGCTATTAATAATAGTGGGGTGTGTATTTATAAGAACAACAATCAAAAATAAAAAAGAACCAAAATGGCTTCCCTTTAAGCTTGTTACCAAGAACACGACCAGAAAGAACAGCAGGACTAATTGGCATTCCTCTTATTTGTTTTATGAATTTTCTAGGACATGGTACTGCTAATAAAATTCTCAAAAGATTTCCAATGTTACCCTCTTCCCCTACTGTATATACCCAATTTTTTTCTTGCCCCAGACCATGGATGACATATTTTTACCTATACTGCTCCCAATTCCTTCATCTGTGGTGGAAGAAAGCCAGAACTTCCTAGTGTCATGTTTTGATTATGACAAGGTTTGGAAGCAATGGGGTAGGCAGAAGAACCTGTTATTCATAGCAAGCTTTCCAACAAAACAAAGGGAGTTCTGGCCATGGCTGTGCCCTCGGAGACAGCTGGACGGAGGATGCCTACTCTATTAGTTAGTCCACTTCAAGAACAATCCATCTGCAAGTAAATTCGGTTGGCAGCTTGTGATATCGGGACAATATTACTGATAGTGACTTTCCTGGAAACCATCCTATAAATGACATATTTTGCCCCATTCAATAGCTCTTCAGAATGTTTTAATGTAGCAACAGTAGTCCAAAGAGCAAAAACATGTGCGTTATTGACTTTCCTGCTTTTTATCCATTTTTTCTGTAACTTAAATTTTCTTTTTCAGGGATTCTCCGGGTCACCAATGATATCATCTTTAATTCACTTATACTTTTTAATTGGCATTAATGTAGAAGAGACATAAGCTGTTAAAAAAAAAAAAGACATCTAGGCTGGTGATCTCCAGAGCAAACCTTACAGAGATTGGTAGAGCAAATTTGGTCTGAAAATGATTGCAAAGGGTGAATTCCCTGTAAATAATGAATTGGAAAGAAAATCAGGCTGGGAGTATTTGCTTATCCACTTATTTCCACATGGAAGAAAAGCTGTAATTCCTGACAGCCTGTGCTTACAGTGTTTCTAGATTGGTCAGTGAGAAACCAACCAGTGATGAAAATAAAATACACAAGCCCACGCATTCATTGCATTCTCTCTAAAATCAAAGAAAACCATAAAGATAATACATCTTTGAATAAAAACCTATAATCCATGGCTACATTTCAAGCACTTAACTTCAAATTGCCAAGTGACCATGTTATTGTTCTTATCTCTCACAGAAGCTTAAAGTTCACTGTCAGAAAGGGGTGAGGTGAGGGATGAGACAAGCTGAAATCCACAAAAACTCCAGCACTATTCTGGGAAAGCACGCTGCCTGCACAGGTCACAACTTCTAGAGAAACTAAATAGCAAATTAGCTATTTTTTCATTAAGTGCACCCACTTTTCAAGAATGGCTTTGTGTTCCTTAAAAATATAATGCAATTTCAGTATATCAGATCCAATTTTTCCACTATTGCACACTTTTTCTATTTTTAAAAATTAAATATTGACTAGATATAAAGAGGAACTTATACAGCAAGTGTAAGTATAAAAATAATAATGTGATAATAACTGTGTGCCCAACATGCAGTTTAAGGAGAAGAATCCAGTTCTCACCACTGAAGCCCAGCATGTGTCCCTCCCTAGGCCCCTGCCTCCCCTCAGCGGAGACCATTACTCTGCACTTCACAGTTCTATTACATATGGTGATATTGTCTCTTCAGAAAATTTCTGAAGAGTTCTTTAGTTGCCAAGACCTTTCTATGCCATTTTCCCTCAATCTTCTCCCTTCTTTCTCACTTCAACTCCCCCTTCTTAGCTAAAGGAGCAGCTTGTAATCCAGGAACAAACACGAATGTCAAAGGTATCATTTAGCACTGAATTCCCATACGAAGACAGTAATTTTTTTGTGATATGGCTACTTTCCTTTGTTTTTTAAGTGAATCTCTACCTGGGCCTAAATTTATTTACTTAAAGGTACAGAGGTGATGTAGGGACACAGAGGTGGCAGTGGGCTAGAGAGCAGGATGACAGAACTGTATTGTCTCACAACAGTACTTCAAAGGCACAGACAGGCTGTGTAACCTTTATTGTTAATGGTGCTCCTGTTGTTGACATAATATCAATTCTATTAAAATCAAGGTAAGGGGATAAATGGTTATGAATTTTCTAGTCTGGCGCTAATCTATAGATTTATTCTTGCCAGCTACCTGGCAAACCTGATATAATACAGACAAAATTAATATTTCTCTTCCAACTCCATAATCCTGGTCTACATGGAAATTTTCCACCTTCTGACATCTTCCTCAAATCCCATTGTACCTGCCCAATCTGTCTGTGTGTGTGGGGGGGGGGGGGGGGGGGGGGGGGGGAGTTGTGTTAGCTATGATCTACATCAATGCTGGAGCTAGGGCAGAAGGTAGTCACACATTACAGGCATATAATATTTTGTCTTCACAGTCATTTCTCATAGGATGGTGCTGGCTGGTAACACGAATAGAACTGAAGGCATCACCTAATTGTGCCTGAGGAACCTTCTGAAGGTCCTGACTTTCACCTGTGTGATATTAACATGATCATATGCATGTTATTTCCATTTTGTTTTTCCAAAAGAGCTCTCCTTAAAGATCTGTGAGAATAAGAGTAAGCAGCAGAAAGCCATATTTCCATTCTTCCAATGATATAATCAAATCTGTAAATGAACACACTCTTCCTCCCTCTCTCTCTCTCCCCCTCCCTCTCCCTCTCCCTCTCTCTCTCCCCCCCCCCCAAAAGCTGCTGGCAATTATTTCTGTGAACAAATGCGAGTAGCAAACAATTCCCCACAGCTGCCTCAGGTGTTAAAGGAAGAGACTGGAATGACAGAGGGGAGGGGAAATATTGATTACCTTTTTGAATATGGAGTTAGGCTACTTGCCAGAGGGAGTGAGAGTAAGAGTGCTGGTTGTGTTCCCATACATGGTTCCCAGTCTGGAGGATAGGCAGCCACATGCCCATCTGCTGCTTTCAAAAAAAAAAAAAATAGGACATAAACACACAGGACAGGCTGTTTGACCTCTGAGCTCGTCAGGCTCCTGCCCTCGCCTAACAGCTGATGCCTGGAACAAGGAGGCCAATCCCACATGGCCTCTGTGATGGCTAATATGGGGGTTCCAGCAGAGGGGCAGGTGCAGCTATGGCAACAAATGCCCAGGAATGAGTTAACATCAGCCAAAGGGGTTAATGGGAGAGGCAAGGGCTTTTATATAAATGCACTAGGGAAAGAAATGCGATACAGCCAGAATGAGGTCCATTAATAAAGCTGAGTGATAAAATCTACCACCATTCTTAGACGGGACTTCACTACTTCAACTGACTTTCAAAATCCGCTTCCTGTGTTCTAGCTGTTCATTGAGAAAATAACCTTTCGAAAAAAATACAAACAATACTATAATATTCAATGTAAAAGGAAAAATAGCAGCAAGGGTAAAAATTAGGCTTGCAAACAAAGGAAGGAAGGGAAACAAAAGCAGTGTGTATGACTATGTTTAGAATATTTTCAGATAGCTTGTTATTACTAACAATAACCACCCAACAACAAATTACCCCCCTAGATGTCAATGATAAACTGTATTGTTAGGATGCATTAGAATCAATCTGTGTACTACCAATAATGGGTGGTTGGGTGGCTAAACATGGCCCTCAATTACTGGTGAGAGCCCTCTCCTTTGGTGGCTACAAAAAACTGTCATCAATATTCTCTCATAAAGTGTGCTTTCTTATCAGAATTACATCCTCAAAACATTCCCTAGAAAGCGGATCAATACTGATGCAACTTTCTGAGGAAAACAGAGAGGCTTGGAGGGTAAGTGAACAGGAGCAGAGGTGGCAGCACCACTGCAAGACAGAACTCGGGTTATAAAGGGAGCTAAGGTAGAAACAAAGGCTTTGGGGCCACTTGTATCTTCCAAGAGGGCAGCATCTATGGAATGCAACAGATCAGCGTTTGCAGTTGCTTTCTGAGCTATAGTGAAAAGCATAAAATCCTTAAGTCTCTGCATTTGGTAAATCCGAATGTAGCTCACAGTACAGAGACATGGAGTATGTTTTTACTTCTGCAAAACCCTGACTAAAATTTTACTTCGGGGAAGAAAAAAAAAGTAAACTGAAATCAGAAGCCAGTGCAATCCACCTGGATAGTATTTCCTAGTTAGAAATTAACAGATACTTATGGAGCCCCTACAGTTGTTTGGGTTGGTGGCTAAGAAGAACACCAGAGAAGCAGAAGAATGCAGCTCCTCCCTCAGAGAGCCTAGAAGGGACTTCACAGAAGGGCTAACCAAATTCTCACACTGAATAAAGACTGAATGAGACTCCACAGGAGGTCTAAGTATAAGGTGACAAGCCTGGTTGTCTTACTGATTAGAGGAAATAGAGGAAAAAACATGAGAGGTAGGATGTGGGCAAGTTCCCACATAAATGTTACTAGTAACACCACAACTGACAAGCGCAAAGGCTTTTCCATCAGCAGTAAGCAGACTCACACATGGTGGCCAGAGGAGACCAGCAGGAGAGAACCTGAAGTAAAATTAGAAGGACAGAGGGGTTCAGGGGAGCCAAGAGGGCAGGGTCTCCCATCATCTGACTATAACTGTGTCTTTTTGAAACAAACCCTTTCCTTGAGGACAGCACTTCTCATACAAGTCTACCTGGTTAACATGTCCCCACATAAGTATCTAAATGCTAGAAAACAGCTTCAGTGAGCACATGGAAGGGAGACAGTCTGGGTTGTGACCTGACAACAGAGCCACATATTTTAGCTCTTATAAAAGAGCCCAAGCTGTCATTCTGTTCAAGAAATTAAGGTATTTCACTTGTGTGCTTGCTTGTCCACACGGAATATTATTCCACCTACAGTGTGAGATTAAATTTTTCTCACAAGGAAAAGTATTTTGGTCCCATCTCACTGCCTTTGGTATTGTTTAATGGCACTCCAAATGGTGCCTTCTTGAGCCAGATGACTTCCCATTCTCCTCTGTTCCCCAGTCTCAGTCTACACATCTAACCTTGCCTTGTCTTGCAATCACTGTAGTCTGTAGGAAACAAGTGGGAGTATGGAGGACTCAACCAGCGAGCACACACATTTTTCATGCACACTGGGTCACTGTCACAGGTTAAAGCTGAACATTACAACAAATAACAGGAAAAAAAAACAGCTTCTTGGGATCTACTTGCAAGTTTCTTATTGAGAAGAACAAAATTGGGAACTGCAAACTGCTTGCATTTCCCTCTACAGGAACTATTCTCTGAAGTACAAAATTGATGATTGATATCTCTTTTTAGAACATTTGAAAGAGACCATGATTATATGCAAAGGAGCTGGCATCCTGTAAGAAAGCTGTCTGTGACCCCAGCTCCTATTGCTTGAAGGTACTGTAGTTCTGCCAACAGTCTAGATACTATTTTATCGCCCCTGAGTCCAACTTTAGATTTTTCCAGGAGTATAAATGGCAACTTATTACATGAACGTTACTTGTAGAACTTGAACTGATGACTCCATTAGACACATATATCAGGAGTGCAAGAACTTACAATAGGATTGGCTAAAGAAGGTAAATTAGGATGACAGATGAAGGTCACAGGGAACCAGGATGAAGGTGTCTGTCATTATGTGAATCTGCTTATGTCTCTTTTGAGCCAAACTCCACTGATAGGTTTTGTTTCCCCAGGGGCAGCACTTCTCAGACAAGCAAGCTTAAAAGTCATTTGGGAAGAAATATTTCTTTCATCTGACATGAGCAACTAGGTGGAAGAGATGAGGAGACATTTGCTCTGGGAGCAAGAGGTGCTGAGCTTAATGCCCATCATCTGCTGGAGATGGTGATGCACTGTATACACAACACAGAATCTCTGCTGCTGCTGGTATTTCCAGGGGTCAGAGCACACAGGCTTTTATGCCCAAATGCCTGGTTTTCAATCTGGCTATATCTTAAAATCTGTTTTGAATGCATTGCAGGCAGGAAGGCTTTGGTCAAGCATACAATGACTAACCTTCAAGCACAACAGAACTCTAGGAGAGCAGCCTGACCTTTGCCGTAAAAATTAATTTGATGATGCTTACAATCTAACCTGGAGTCTGTGGCCTTTATTCATATGACAGCATCGCAAGACAATTTAGCAGGGATTATTAAATTCCACCTGAGCTTATCAGGGAAGAGAACTGAAGCGGATGGATTTCAGGACACCAGTGAGCTGGCCAAATCATGTGGGAAAGGGAAAGCAGATGAACCTCTAGGAATCAAATGCAAGGGGCTAGCTGGTACCTAGCAGGCACTCAGTGAGAACTGACTTCAGTGACTGGGGCAGAAGAGTAAGATAGATCTTATGCCTGATACCAAGAGAGGCCCCTCTCTACTGCTCACAGATGCAACTTCAAACTCCATAAGCTTGCTATACACCAAAGCCATCTGGCAAGTGCCAGGGATCCCAGGATGAGCATACCATTCCTCTGCATTACCCTCCCATTGCAGCTGACTGTAGTAGCATGGGGCAGAAGACTGCCATTCAAAAGAAAGAAGCCAGGTGAACACAAATCAGGAGATGCATCTTCCCCAAGTAGCTAAGAGAACCTCCATGGGAGAATTCACGAGTTTCCAGAATCTCTCTGTGAACAGCAATACCAACTGTGGCACTGTCTGGGCATAATCAGTGTGCCGGTCACTGCACTTAAACCAGTGCATTATAAGCAAAGGCCTAAGATTATTTGCAGTGGGAAATCCTGGTTGGTTTATTTAGGCAATATAATAATGTAGCTTTCTGAATCTGATGCTCTTTATTTGAACATTCACTATAATGATTCATCTCTGCCCTTCTTTCTTTACCAATGATATTTACTTTCTATTAGCAAATATAATTCATAGAAGATGATAAGGAAATCAAAATTATGCAATTTGTTTCCATCACAGGAGCAAAAGGAATCCTGCAATGCTCTATTCTACTTATGTTAATATGTTTTTCTTCAATAGTCAGGGTTTGTAGCATTAAGTATTATTCACCACTGCAGAGTCAGTACTAATTTAACATCAGGATAATCTGGTTTTGTCTAAGGAAACTACTCTATTCCATTTAGTTCCCAGGAAATGAACACTTCCCAGTCTGGAGGTTCTCTTGTTCCTCAGAAAATAGGCTGATTTTGTACTTCTCTCAGAGATATGTAGCAGTAATATGATTCTCTAAATGGCTAGTAGCATTTTACCTTATACAGTCAACTAGATACCTGTGATTGTTCCTTGCTGAACTGTAAAAATTCTGAGGGCAGAGATGATACACAATATACTGCTACATTAACCCCCAGGATATGACATACTGAATGAACAAACAGCCAGTATAGTGCTATCAGTTTTTATCTTCTTAAATCTGTATAGCTCATACTTTTAAGTAGAAACCCTTTCTTAAACTATTGTAAAGTTTTTACTCAAGCTAATCTATCTCATATTTTCATATTAATTTGTTCTCTTACTAACTGAACTTAGCCTAAATGATAACAATAAATTACAAGGAGTCGTTGTCATAAGCAGCCCATAAAAATGACCACAAATTATATGCAGAGTATCAGAGAAACAAGGAGCGATATTCAAAAGATTCAAAAATCAGTATGGCAATAGTAACTAGAAGTGAACACTAAACCTTAGCACTAAAGCAGGGTTTGGGAGACCTCCTTGCTATGCCAGGGGTCAATCTATTTTTGCTTAACTGTAGGGTAGCCTGGGTGGCAGGTGACCACTAGGGAATTCCTAGAACTAGCACAGAAGTCTTTTATCAATATTTTTTAAACTGATATGAACACATACCCTGCATATTGGATGAATATAAGCCTGGGGACAGAAGACCTATTTTTCACCTGAACATACACTTTCGGTAAGGTGATACTCCTACTTAGCTGTATTCAATCCAGATGCAAAATAGTTTCCTACAGAAATATTAACACATCCTCCTTACTGTCTTTCCAGGGAATGAACTGTTAATTAGTTATCTGTTAAATGTTTCTTTCATTAAAGAAATAATTACTCAAAATTGCCTCCCAGTTGGTTTTGAGGCTTAAAAAAAACATGCTAACAAGTACAGCTTTTCCACTCCATGTATGCAGTGAGTCAAGTATGAGTAAGCAGAGAATGAGTTGCTGTCCTTGCTAACTTCCTGGGTGGAGAAAGCAAAAAAAAAAAAAAAAAAAAAAAAAAACCCCAAAACATAGCAGATACTGAATAACATGGAGCTTTTCCTTCAAACTAGCAGAAGCAATGGAAATAAAAGTACCCTTTAAAAGGCTTTTTGCTATTTCAGATAATATCCAGGTTTCTGCGTGGTTGACCTGCTCTACCTCAACAAGTGGTGGTTACTTACGTACCTCGGTGCCACCTAGCCCCACCTGCACATACTCACAGGAGTTTTGTTGTAATGAGTGGTAAATCCTTGTCTGCCAGAAGATTGCCTGGGTTCTAAGGTCTTGATTTGGGTAACCCTATCTTTGCCATTTGGTATTAGGTATAGTTTGCAGGAATACCAGTGTAGTTATCAGAAAGGGTGTGTGGGGAGCAATGAAAAGCTCAAGAGCATTGTGTATGCTTACTGTCTAGGACACTTCTGAGGGTGAAAATTGGACAGACTAGAGAAGCTGGCATACACACCAAGAGACAGTTTTGAATGGCATGCCACATGGTAGGTCAGACGCAGAGATCCACTCACAATCTTTACAAGTCCCAAGAAACTGTCCCAGAAACAACCCTTTTATCCCTCGCCAACTGCAATATAAAGAGATCTCCAACAAAGCAAAGCCCTTTACGGGGTTTCCTCGGGGTTTCCAGAGGCTCCTATACTGAACTTCTACAGAACTTACACACTGAAAATAAGGTTAAGGGGTCCATGACATACAGGGGCGCTAACATGTATCCCAGTGAAAGAAACTGATTGGATAGTTAAATGTTTTTCCAATTTTCATGCTTATCCTTGCCTCTGCCTAAGCTACCCTGGCTTTAAATATGAAAGGTTAAGATGTCTCACTGAGGCTTTCACTTACATGATAGACCAACCAAATATTTACATGTGGATACAAATAGCTGCTTGGGAAGCACCTGAAGTTATTCCAATAAAGGAGGAAGCTGGGTGTTCTGCTTGGTCTGCGCTCCGCTAGGAGCACATCATGCTGACACCAGGAAAACATGCTCCTTTCAACAAGATTCAGTCTCGTTTCTCTTTTCCTCCCAATCTGTCTGTAATGACTGGAAGTAGAATAAGACTTCAATTTTATGATGATTTAGAGGTCTGTGAGCTCAGTCTCTTCACTTGGTATGTGACCAACTTCAAGAAGGCAATTGTATAACTACCAAGGCAATTAATTCTATTCCAGCAGATGGAGACCTTTTGTCATCAGCCAGAATGAAGAACTAAGACCTCTGACTCATTTTCTAGAGGACTTCAGGACTGAGGGGAATGGCTGGTGGTCAGGGCAGTGGGGCAGTCAGCTGGACAACAATATTGTTTGTGTTTACTCCGTAGGTGGAAGAGTGAAGTAGAGAGGTTAATGTGGGTGCGCCTGGTTCCTGCAGTAGTTGTAACTTTTCAAATATGCAAGTCCGGCAGTACAAGGTAACCAGCAGTGTTCAGCAGCCTAAAGCTTTTTCCAGTACTCCGAGAAAATGGAAAGAAGAGAGTAAATTGATTATGAGGTGGAAAGTACACAGCATCACGCTGATGGGCACATCTCTACATATACCAACCACTTACTAAGCGCCTCCTGTGTGCTTACTTTACACGCATTTTATGCTAACATCATTACGAGGCAGGCATTATAATGACTGTAATTTTACAGAGAAGAAAACTGAGTCTCAATATTTTAAGTAAGACTTTACAATTAATAAAAGATGGGGCTGAGATTTGAAGCTAGTTCTATTTTACTCCAGAGGTTAAACACTGTGTTTGTTAGATTACTTATGCCTTATTCCCACATAATTCTTGAGGTTCAGGTTATGACTATCTTCATTTACAGGTGCAGAAATACTCAAAGAGGCTGGCAGCTGGCCCAAGATTACACAGTAGTGAGTGGCAGTCCAAAACTGCCTCCGAAGCCCATGCTCTACCACCACCGTAATCCGATCTTGTTTAGATATTTGTTCCATGTCTGTAGTCATCCCAACTGACACAATGGAGTTAGACAGAGCACACAGTTGAAGGTAACCTGGATTTGGCAGTGAGACCATGGGAATTTGAGCTAGAACCATATCTTGTTTTTTCTTGGGATTGACATTACATAGGATGTGGGAAGGGTGACAAAAGACAAAGGAAGGCAAGGAATAACTCATTTCCATCCTTTCATACCCAAATTATAAGAGGAGAAGAGACCACTCAGATTGGGAGCTAGAGCTAGGAGATAACACTATTAAGTTACTCTTTCTGAACAACTATTACCTGAGTTGAGTCAATTTACCTGTTATCAATCCATTGCCCTTTAACTCCAAATTTACCCTTGTTAACTGCTTTTTGAGCAAGGTTCTGGGTCCCTTAACGTTTTTCCTTTGCCAATTGGTGTGGTATTGAATCTTTGTCAGTAGAGGGTTCCAGAGAGACATTTCAGCAGACGGGCATTTTTCCTGGTTGCACTGTGCTGGTGTGCTCAGAGTGCACACTCCACAGGCTACTGCACCTAGCTTCACAGTGGCAATTCCTGCAGTAACACAGCTGCCTCAGCATTAAGTTTCTGTAACTTTTCAAATATGCAACTCCAGTAGTGATCAGCAGCATCCAGTACCCTTTCCTCAGATGGTTTTAGATTCGGGTGCCTATGATGAGATAACTCCCTGTGACCAGATTTCCTTGGCCCTACACAGGGTAGATTTCCCAGAGGTTAGATAGGGCAGAACTCCAAGAAGTTCTGCTAGTACGAAACCATAGCAATTTCTCTGCCACAGGGAACTGACTATACCCTCATTCATGAGCTCTGGATCTCAGCTCAGGGGACATGGTCTGAGTATCTAGCTCTGCTATAGCTATCATGGATAATTCTTACATCTGTTACTCCCACATTCTTTCCAGTTTCCTTTCCTTCTTAATGCCAAGTCCCTGTAATAGTTGATACTTATTTATGTTCAGCTTTCTATATTCATGTGGTTTCACTTCTGATTTTTCCCAGATCAACAGATTTGTCTTCCCACATTTCAAAGGTCTGTAAGGTATTTCTAGGGCAAAGGAGTGCGTCTAGGAGAGGAGTATAGTATGGAGGAGGGCATTTTCCTACAGACAAGGCCGACAGCGGAAAGAGCATTTCATTTTTCAGGAGGTGGAAGATGACTTCTCTGTCTCATTTTCTAACATAAGAAGATAAGTTGCAACAGGTGTGACCTATGCGGTGCTGGAACTATTTCAACGAGGAGGAAGTCACATGCTAACTTGATGGGAAAGCTATCTGGCATCTGAAGACCGCCTGGACACTCAATGGGTTCATGAGCATTTCCTAGTCCAAACAGCACCTAAAGTTACACAGTTTGGGTGCTCCAAAGGAGGAGTAAGTATTTGTGATGACAGTCTCAGAACGAATACTATCATTAATACAATGACCAACAGTGAACTCGAAATCCCTAAGACTGCCAGAAGAACCCTCTTCAAAGTGCAAGATCATGTTCCCTCCACAGGAAGAAATCAACTACCTTTATTTTTTCTACCCTGCCTTCCCATGGACACATATTTAGAAAAGGTTACATGGATTCAAATGTCTTGAATCCTGGAAAAACTTCTGAATCCTCAGGATAGAAGTTAGGTTTTTAGGATTTCAGTGTTAGGATGTTTTTCAAGTACCACAAGAAAAAATGCTTTTTCCAGTGACAGAACACCATCATAATTTTTGTATTACTCATGGATTTGTTCAGCTGAGTTCTTTTTGAATAAAATATTTTCCAAAATATTGTTAATTAACCACTGCATTTCTACTGCTGTGTTCTTTATGCACCTCTACCCGTATGTTACACTATCATGCTGACTGCCCAAAGCTCAATGAATGCATTATGGAAGGAAGCAGTTAACTAGAAGAGATTAAGGATAAGTAAATTTGTAAATTTCAAGGTCCAATGATCAACTAAAATGTTCCCTATACATAATACAAATTCATTTTTGAAATATTTAGGAAGCATCGGCCCACATCAAATGTAGACACATTAACAACTTCATTGCTACTCAGACAGCCTGCTCAACTGCTAAGGGGTTTCTGATGTACACCTCCCATTAGTCAGAGGCCTCACAGCAATAGTAACTCATTCAGAGCCACAGCAGCTTCCAATAACGGGTGTTTAGACAAAGCAGCCTATAATACCTATGGTCTTTGAGAGGCTTCAAGTGGTCCTCTGAATCATGCAGGGCTTCATGTGTTGCTGCGTGGGTGAAGGTCCCAATCAGCACAGGTGAAGGAGAGAATTCTCAACCACTTTACATTGTATTATTCTCCTGCTAGAAAGCTAACAAATTGGAGCTCCAGAAAATAAGCTAAACCATTGTCTCTGCTTTCCTTCCTATGTTTACTCTTTCTAATCGTGGCTGTGCCCAAGTTTCTAGAAACCTTCCCTAGCCTTCCTTTTGCTCCCTTGTCCTCCACATCTACACACACACACACACATATACATACAGAGAGATCACATAAGCAATAGTGGAGTGAGGAAAGGGAGCATGGCGTTAGAGCAGCATGGTGGCTCTCACTGCAGGAGCTGGTGGGAGGAGATGAACAGGTGACATTAGGCATCTGTTGCTCCTGTTAGAACCTCCTTCTAAAAAGCCAGGCTTTGCTGACATGGGCTGGGGATTGCTGAGAATCAGTGCAGGCATCTCTATACACTTACAATGAACTATTTCATAAAGAAACTAGAAAATCAGTCCAATTTATAATAGCATCAAAATGTATAAAATATTTCAGAACTTAAGGAGGTGAAATATTTGTATAAAGAAAAATACATCTGTAGAAAGTAAATAAGGCCTAAACAAATTAACAGATGTTCTGTGTTCATGGATTAGAAGTCTTAATAGTGTCATAATGTCTATTCTGCCCAAAGTAATCAACAGATTCAATAGAAACCCTACCAATATTCTAAGGACATGTTTTACAGAAATAGAAAAAACCAATTCTACAATTCACATGTATCCATGGGAGACTATGAATAGCCAAATCAATCTTGACAAAGAAGAATAAAGCTGGCAGTATAACATTTCCTGATGGCAAAGCTAAGGTAATTGAAACAGTATGGTACTGTCACAAGGACAGGTATATGCACCAATGGAATGGACCAGAGCACCCAGAAATAAATTCATGTTAATACATATGGTCAACTCATCTTCAAAAGGGTGCCAAGAACATACAATAAACAAGGGGTAGTCTCTTCATACATAGTGTTGGGAAATGTATGCAAAATAATAAAATTAGATTCTTATCTTACACTGAACATAAAAATCAACTCAAAATGAGCTAAATACTTAAATGTAAGTCATGAAACTATAAAACCTCCAGAAGGAAATTTAGGTGAAAGGCTTCTTGATGTTGATTCAGGCAACGAGTTCATTTATAGTGTACACCAAAAAAACCCCACAACAAACAAACTATAAGCAAATGGAATTTCATCAAACTAAAAAGCTGCTGGAAACAATCAACGGAGTGGGTTTGGGTGCATAGCTCAGTTATTAGAGTGCTTGTCTATAAAGCACAAAGCCCTGGCTTAGATTGATTCCCTAGCACCACATAATAGCTGGGCATAGTAGTGGATGTCTGTAATCCCAGCACTTTGAGAGGCTGAAGCAGAAGGACTGCCAAAAAGTCTAGACCAGCCTGGGCTACATAATGAGCTCAGAACTGGCTTGGATGACAAATGGATACCCTGTCTCAAAAACAACCAGGCAACCAACCAACCAAACACAGAATCAACAGAGTAAAAATTCAACCAATAGAATAGTAGAAAATATTTGCAAACTATATATCTGACAAAGATTTCACCTCCACAACACATAAGGAGCTCTTACAACTTGACAGCAAAAGAACTAAATATCCTGATTTTCAAAATGGGATAAAGATTTGGATAGACACTATTCCAAAATAAAAGACATACAAATGGTCAATAGGTACATACAAAAATGCTTCAGACCATTATTCACTGGGGAAATGCTAAGTCAAAATCACAATGAGGAATTATTGTCAGGATGGCCGAGTTAAAAAAAATTGAGAATATCACATGCTGAAGAGAATGTGGGAGAACTGACACACTCATACATAGCAGTGGAAATATGAAATGATACTGTTATTCTAGAAGATTTTGGCCATTCTTTAAAAAATTAAATACACAAAATTGTTCATCAGTTGTATTCCTGAGCATTCATTTCAAAGACTTGAAGACTTATATTCACACAAAACCTTCCACATGAATGGGTATAGGACCCTTATTCGTAACAGCAAAAAACTGGAAACCACCCTGGTAGTCCCAATCAGAGAATGACTAAGCTCTTGTATGGTGACACGATGGAACTCTACGAAATCATTGATAAACACAATTACTCAAACTCAATGAAATTTTGCTGAGTGAAATAAGACAATCTGGAAAGGTTACACATTGTATGAATTCACTTGTATAACATTTTCGAAATGCCAAAATTCTAGAGAGGGGGAACAGATCAGTAGTTGATAGAAGGTGGGGGTAGCATGGGGTGGGGTAACATAAGGAATTCTTGTGGAGGTGGAACTGTTCTGCATTTGACTATCCCAATGTCAATCTCCCGGTTGTGATACGCACTGAAGTTTTACAAGAGGTTACTTGTTAAAGGGTATAGAGGATCTCTGTTTATTAGTTCTCACAACTGCATGTGAATCTTCAGTCACTTCACAATTTTAAAGTTTAATTTGAGAAAAAAAGAAGAGAAAAATTATGTAGAGAGACAGAAGGAGCAAAGTAGAAACAGTCCCTGATGTTTGTAATACAGTTCTAACACGTGTCCCTGATTACCCTGATTATAACAAGGTTTCCAGCTTGGAAATCTAATCCAATGTACTTCAGGGATCCCCTTGGTGTAGGACAGCAAGACAGAGTTTTCCCGAAGCAATAGCACTTGCTCTTCTCACTGGGATATTAGTTATTGCTCTTACAAATTTAAAAACTCTGAGGTGTATCACATAATTAAAGGAGGTTAGGAAGCTCTAGGTTAGTCAGAATGAGAAGAGTTTCTTAGTCTTCCAAGGAACTTTGCTGCTGGAGTCCTACGCTGCTACTACAGAAGTCTCCTTAGAGATCATTAAAAACAGTGGATCTCAGGGGAAAAGGAATATTCTCTTGCCTAGCTTCAGAAGAAGACAGACCAGGGACAGCTTGACATATGACAGCTGTGTGTCTTAATACATCATGGAGAAGAAAAAGAAAGGCCTAGGAATGGTAGACAGGAAAGGACTGAGAATCACAAACTTAACAGGAAAAACAAATTTCTCTACCTCCTGTGACTGGATAATTGGCCATCAATTTACCAATCAGAGATGCCATACAATACCTTAGGAAATGTGGATGGAAAGTGTTGGGAAACAGTCAACTGAGTGATGATATCTCATTTTTAAAGGCTAAGTATTCACATGCAAATGACTGTAGAAAGAATATTAAGGACTAGACTCCTTTTCCATCTGGATGATGAATCTATAAGTAGAATGCAGCCATATCACTGGCAGAGTGGCTTCAAATTGACATAACAGCCTTTAGCCCTTCTCTCTTCTTGTTTTGTGATGTCCTTAAACACTGGATTAACACCAACTTTCAGGCCTGTGCACACACTAGCTCCTTGTTTACCAAATCCAGTGAAATACGTCCAAGCAGTACACTACAATCAATAGCATTCTCTGGGGTCACGTGAACATGCAATGTATCTGAATTAAGACATTCTGAGGTGAGCTGAGAAACCCACAAGCGAACACCTGCTGGAGTGACTGGCATCCAGCTGTCTCACCGGTGCAGTGCAGGGCTATCACTGCCTCTGAGCCCATCTCCCACCTTCCCCGATGCTAGGAGGCAGGCAGGAGAATCCTGGGCTTCCAAGTCCACTTTATGTTCAGCCCAATTCCACAGGGCATAGCACCTTCCTGGCATTCTCTTCTGGCTGTCTGCTCTATTATCTTCACCAGAAATGTGATCCTGCTAGAAGTGCTGTGGGGTGGTTTTATTTATTTTTTGGCTAGTTTTTAAATAGAGCCTTCCAGTTTCCTTTGGGCTATTATGTTCCTCTGAAGCAGGGCTTTGCTGTCACTCATCAATATTTAATGTGACTAGAAGCCTTCACAAAAACCTATTGAGATGCACATGCTTTAAGTGGCAAAGCTGTTATTTAATGATCTCAGGTGGGTACACTAATTCAACCTACCTGTGAGGAAAGGTGACCTCCTAGTCCCTCCAGCTCTGTGTTTACATTAATATAACTGAAACCTCTTGCCATTTATGAAAACATCCATTCTCCATAAAACGGAAGGCTGTAGTATTTCTTTCAACATCATACAAATAACTGATGATTTCTAAAACACTGGAAAAGTATAAAAAATACAAGTGTGAAACGGTGCACGTATGAAGAGTTTCTATTATGGTATTGCTATAAGATGAAAATCAAGTAGGAGCAAGCCAACTTCCAACAGAGAATTAATAAATGTTGTATTTATGTCATGGAATACTTTGTAGCCAATAGAATGAATGTTGTAGATCTATGTTTACAGACATGGAAAATTATGGAAAAATTCCAAGATACATTCATAAATAAAAAATAGCAAGATACAAAATTATATGTACAAGATAACTCAATTGTTTTTAAAAAACAGAAACACTAGCAAAAAAAAAAAAGCCAAAGTATACACCAAAGTGTTAACAGAGTTTCTCTCTGGGTGCTGCAATTATTACTTTTCCCATCTTTATTCACTGTCTAAATTTTTAAAAAGCAGCAAATTATTTCGGTAAATAAACATTTTGGTATTCTAGCTATGCAACTTGAGAATCACTTTTTTCTTGAAACTGTAATCCAAATAACTTTCATATTTCCATTCAAACTCCAGTTTTTAGAGTAAAGCAGATGGAAAAACTTGTATAATGAGCCATATTATATTTTAGGGTTTACAGCATGTATTGTCTCTGTCATAACTATCCACACTGCCCTTACAGCACTAAGGAACCCACAAACAATAAAAAAAAAATTGACAAGGCTATGCTTCAATAAATCTCTAATTACAAAAATAGGCAGTGGGCCAGATATTACCCACAAGCTGTAGTTTACCAACTCCTGTTCTAGAATGCTAGGGGAAGCCTTGAGAAGTAACTGGTTTCCTTTGCTATACTGGGTCGACACACAGTACTAGCTGCTGTTCTCCAGAGTCAAAGACAAAATGGCTCAGAGACACTACTGGTATTTAGCATCTTTTTGCTACTTTGAATGACACTTTCATTCCACGCTGAGACCATGCTTTACCATGGCCAGCCTGCCCACCAAAGTAAATCCTTGCTCTGCTATAAATAAAGCTATGGTAATAGAAGTTATAAAGACGCAAAAAGGTTGAAGAATTCACAATCTAACCAGGAAGTGCATGAACTGCTGTTGGGTAGAACCAGAAAGCCCAAAGAAAGCTCCAAGGCCCACCAGGATAGACACACTCTATAAACCAGTTTTCTGAAGAGATGGATTATTATAGTCTACCTATAGGAAATCTTTTAAGGAGTCTTCAAATGCTCAGCAGTCCAATTTAGAAGCTTTAAAAAGACATACATAGGTGAGGCAAAGTGGTTGGGCTCTCCTACCCAAAGACAGCATTCCTCATTCTGAAAACAGCAGTGGCACAAAATTAACTGAATGCACTTTATGCTTTTGCCTTTGCCTTATGTCAAAAACCAATGGTGCAGTTTCTTAAAGCAGCTTATCTGACATGTCTAAGCTATATGGTATATTTTCCCACCCTGTCTTTTTAAAGGAAGTGGGGTTAAACTATTGCATGTGCATATCATGTATGAACACAACTTGTAAAATGTTTCCAAATTACATAGCTTCCAGATCACCCTAATCTTGCTATCTAAAATATTAAATCACATTTAATATTTTGGCCACTGGAAGGTAATCACACAAGAATAGAATATACTAGGTCCAGAATCCAGGGAACTAGCACCAACTACTTAGTATTCTGAGCTACAGTAGAACGGATATTCTAAATTCTTGATCTGACAAATTCTGAGCAAAGATTTACTGATAGACTGTCAGGTCCTGCAGGCAGCCCAGGATCTGGTGCAGCTGGCCACCAGCAGAAGCCATGTAGAAGAGTGGGCCATGGGTACAAGGTACTGTTGATACGGCTTAAGTGGGCAAAAGAAAGAAGTGGAAAAAGATCTTTTAAAAAAACAAGAAAGTTTGAGGACAATGTTTTAATCAAAAGAGGTTGTAAGATAGAGTCAAGGTGCTGGTGATGTAAGTGTGATTTAAGGGCAGAAAAAAGGAGCAGAGAGAGAATACAGATAATGGTGTTAGTAGTATAGTTTCTGAAACGTGACAGAAGCAGGGTGAGTGATTTAGTCATTGTCTTAGTTACTTTTTCGTTGCTGTGATTCAATACCTGACACCCACAAACTTAGGAAAGGAAAGGTTTATTTCAGATCACAGTCTGGAAGGTCACAGTCCATTCAGGGGTGGCCGGCAACAATCCAAGTACATGGCACAGAGAGAGGTGGAGGCAGCTTCCCCAAACAAACAGGAAGACAAGCTGAGGCTAGTTGAGACTAGTCCCAGTCCTCCAGGAAGGCAGGTGCAGCTTATATATATCCTTTCAGGTCTCCGCCAAGTAACTAGTCCCTCCTGCATCCAGGTGTGGCCACTACACACCCTTAATCCTAACTTAACTGTACTCCACCCCTCCAGACCAGACCCCATTAAAATACATGAGACTTTTGGGGGACACTCCAGATCCTAACCACAACAGTCATGATTCTAGCAAATTATTTTGAAATATACATTTACTTTTTCAATTTTTACTTTGATGTTATATCCCACCAACCACCCAGTTGGTCATATTAGCTTGTACATGCTCATTTTCTTAAAGATTTAAAGAATTTAGAAATAATCATATAGTATGTAGACATGAAATGAGGGTGTGACTTCCCTATGAAGATTACTAAGTTTTCCCCTATAATCATTGCTTGTGATTAGCATGTTTTCAATACATAATAATTACATTAGAAGATAGCTAAAATTTGATGATGTGCAAATGGATTGTTTTAAGGTTGGTAAATGCCAAAACCTGAATTAATGTGGCAAGGACATTCTATTTATTTCTGTAGCAAATTAGAGGCAGTGTTTCCATTTCAGAGAATGAAGCTAAAAATTGCTATTGCTACTTAAAGCACTTCCAGTGTGTAACTCAAACGAATCAATGTAGAGGAAAGCACAGAAAGCAGTAAGTATAAAGACATGGGGAAATTTGGCTCCAAGTGTCAGCTTTGACACTAAATTTGTGATGTGATCTTGAGGAAGTCACTTCCCCTCTCTAGATGTTGGTTTCATCACTGGTGAGATGAGGGGACTGGATTTAACAGTCACTAGGATGGATTAGCCTCTAACTTTGCATGTACAATTCCTGGTAGAGTGTCTCCTTTAACATTTCTTTGCATGGGCCATTCTGCCAGCTACACAATGTAGGTTTTTGGCAAATCACAGATGGTCTTAAAGAAAATCTCCCCCCTTGACTAACAGGATGTGCTGAAATGGCTCATGTCAGGTGTGACCTTTTTAATTCAGAAAAGCTCTCTAGGGGTTCATTAACTCACCCCATGGGAAGCTCAGCAAGGGAGTACTATTACAAAAGGCCCCAACTGTGCAGCCAGCCAGACTGCCCTATTACCTAGTGAAAACAAAGTGGTTTCCCCTTTGTGTCCACACTGGTCAACTTTTAGATCAGGAACATATGATTCTATTACTGAAGGAATCCTGGCCACCTCACAGAAACCCTGTGCCAAGTCTAACAGTGCTTTGAGGACTAAGCTGTAGCCCCTTCCACAGGAAAGTGATGGAATTACTCTTAAATAATTGATAGCTGTGGTTCTTTTTTCTAGACAATTAAAATGCTTGGAAAATACAGTAGCCCAGAAAATATAATTACAACATATAAATGTAATAGCAATTATAACAGCCCATTTCACACAGATTTTTTTTAACATTTTATAATACATGTCAATAATTGTATTTTCTTAACAACTCACCAAGATTAGGAGAGTATGTGTTATTATCCTCACTTACGAGATAAAGAAAGGGGCTCAGAAAAGTTAATAACATGTTCCAAATCTCAGAGTAGGTAGCAGAGTTGAGAACGGAACCTAAACCTTGACTAGTTCAGTTCCGAAAGTCCTGTTAAATGTTTTCAGGAGTACAAATTTAACATAAGAAAAATTTAGTGCTGGGTCTAATAATTTTACACTAACCTGAAGACTTCTGAAATAGGTTTAATTCTTCATGACAGGATGAGTGGCTAGGCAGTAGGACTCTTGGAGAAAATACATATTGTACAATGAATTCAATTGATCCTTATATATAAAAACTAGAGTCAATGGAAATATTTAATGCGTATCTATATAGCTAAGCCTGTGCAAGTGTTATGGGAATTAAACAAAATATAAAACATGGTTCCTTGACCTCAGGGGTTCGTAAGCACTGAAAAGCGTATAATGAATTGCTAAGCATTTTAGTTACAACAATAAATGCCATAGTGGTGGGGGTAAGGGAGAGAAGTGGGTAAGTATTCATGGAAGAAATGGAATTGAATTAAGCATCTGAAGAATGGGTGAATTTCCTTGATAGAGTGGAAGAAGAAGATGATTCTAAATTAAAGAGGGAACAAAGAGTGCTCAAAGAACACCATAAGCTAAACCAAAGGACGGCTGTACACAAGACTGCATGTGTGGGAGAAAATGGATGTGAATGAAGAAAAGTAGGCAACTGTCTGGCAGGACAACCATTCAGCCTATATATTCAGGCAGAAGATTCTTTGCCTTTCACAGCATTATGTTCAGTTAGGAATAAAACAGCATTGGAGTTATGCATAACAATGGTTAAGAGCTTGAGCTCTGAGATCAGACACCTCTGGGTTTGAGTCCCAGGTTTACCACTTACTCAAAACATGACTTTGGGATAATTAACTTCTTGAGAATTAGTATCCTCTTCTGTAAAATGGGGCTGTAATGAGGAGCCTATGACATAATTGTGTTGAGTAATGAGCAAAGTGCTGGCACATGGTAAGCAGTCATTAAATGGGCACTGTAATAAAGGTGATCCAATGAATGGATACCCTGTTAGGCCTTATAACTAAAAAAAATGGCTCAACCACGTGCTTTAATCTTGTATTCAAATTCTGATTTAAAAAAACATGATGACCATAGTGATGGTGATAGAGTGGGAGACAGTGTTGAACAAAGAAAGTTAAGGTCATATCCTACAGGAACTTCACAGTTGGTCCAAAGAGACTGCCCTGTGGGAAATACATACAAGTTCGGAATATGGAAAAGATGTAACCACAGGAGTCAGCTCAAAGGCACTTAGCCAACTGCTGGCAAAAGTGGCTCAAGCCTACCAATTGTTCATCCTTATTTTCATTCACTTGACACTTTGAGCTTCTTTCTTGTCTCTCTCTAAGCAGCATTTCTTAAAGATACGATTATGTTGGGCACATTTGCTTTCCTTCATATCCTTTCTGATGGATGGGAAGTTTGGATTGGCATTGTGCCCTCAAGGTCCTCGGTATAATAATTTTCTAATAAGAGACTGGGGACATTTAAACAAAGGGTCAGATTGACTAAGGAGTAGTTTGAGAAACTCCAGGGAAGTAAATTTCTGGCTTGAGTGAAGTGAGAGAAAATAACAGGTGCCAACAATGATAAGCAAGAGGATACCAAGAAAAAGCAACCATTCCCTGAGTCTGGAAGGTCACGAATGCAGAACGCATTTTCAGAATAGGAGCCTAGGGACATAGATGTAATTACCAACCAATGAGCCTCCCCTTAGTATGAGAGAAACAGATGGATACACTAATTAAAAGGTGGAAAGACAGAGAACAATGTAATATTTAAATGTGAGGAACTCAAGAGAGTCAAACTAGCTCTGTTTCTGAACAAGAAATTAGCCTGTTAACGCTGAGTAGTTCTAACCATCCCAAGAAACTTAAGCCAAATCAAATGTTTTCATGAAGCCCTGAAATGATTTTCCTTTGTCCGAAGTGTGCTGCATTTTGCTTTAGAAGAAAGTTCAAAAAGTCACCACTTATGACCATATGAACTATCCTTATGTTTTTTCCCCACATTTTATTGATATGTATACATGCAAAATTCAAGGTTTACAATGGAGTTGAGCATTGTGTGCACATACATATCTTGTCAAGGTGACAAGGGCTTTCCCACTCTCCTTTTGTCCCTCCCCTCACCCCCACCCTACTCCCTTCTTTCACTTTGTCTTTTGTCTTAAGTTCCATAGGTGTTGTGATCTGGGTCTCCCATATCAGAGAGACCATTCGATGTTTCACCTTCTGCTTCTGACTCACTTCACTAAGCATGATGTTCTCTAGTTTCTTCCATTTGCCTGCAAAAGCCTCCACACTATTGGACTTTATTGATGCATAGTATTCCATTGTGTATAGATGCCACATTTTGTGTATCCACTGGTCTGTTGGTGGGTATTTTGGTGCCTTCCATTATTTTTGCTACTGTTAGTTGTGCTGCTATGGACATGGGTATACATATATCTCTGTTGTGTGTTGTTTTGGTCTCTTTTGGATATATTTCCAGGAGCGGTGTCGCTGGATCCAAGGGGATATTTATTTCTAGTCTTTTAAGAGATCTCCATACTGTTTTCCAAAGTGGTTGTGTGAATTTACATTCCCACCCCTTTCTTTTTCAAATAGAAGGGAAACTCAGATTCTGAAAATGATAGCTTGCTGAATGTTTTGGCTGATATGGTTTAAAGGCCAGTTTACAAATGGCCGATGTATACGCATTCCGAAAGGCAGAGGCTGACCGGGCAAGCCAGCATGAGAACATGTTTCTTCAAGATAATTTCCTTCATTTTTTCTTTTATAAAGCATACTAAAAATGACAGCTTCACAGCAAAGATTTCATAATTGCCTTTACTTAAAAAGGTGGAGAAATGTGAATTACATGATAACTTTATTACCTACATTCTTACTTGCTTGAAATATTGCGCTCAAAGGGTACTAATGAATTAACAACAATTTGGAGAGGCTTCTCATACTTGCCAGCAGATCTCCATGTGATCCATTTTGTTTAATATTTTAATCCATGACTTTTGGATAAAGGTGTAACAAGTTTATCATCAAGAGCAGATAAGACAAAGCTGGAGAGTAAATTTACTTGAGAATAGAACTGAATTTGAAAAATAACTGTTGCCACCACTTACTAAGTATCTCCAGGCACTACTGTATATAAACTGTTCAACTGAAATCCTAAACCCACAGGAAACCAGGGCTTTGAGAGGTTTTAAATAGCTTATCTGCTACATAGCTATTAAGAGGCATTGCTAGGACTTAAACCCAAATCTATCTGCTACTAAAGCAGATTATGTATTACATTGCTAGCCAGTCATTTATATAGTCTTGACAAAGAAGACTAGAATATGTTTTCTCTTAAAGATAGGACAGAACTGAGTCGAGGTTGGAGGCTCTGGGAAACAAGGCAGATTCAGACCACATGGATTCAAGAGTCCACTTCAGCTTCCCCAAGTGATGTTGAAGTGATGGTAAAATCCAGCACTTGGACTAGTAATCTGCTACGAAAAGTTCTGGCTAGAAAACTGTGGATGTTGGTAACTTCTTGGGCTTATTGTTTTATTTATCTTTAGTGGTATGAGGAAAAGTGGATGAAATAATGGGACCAAAACTAAAGAAAAAAAGGGAAAGTAAGACGGGCAAAAGGGAGGTGGCCACAGAATAATCAAATGAAGGAAATATTATTTCACTGTAGCTTAGGTTACAAAGACCCAAGTGGTTTAATCTGCAACTTTAATATGAACTAACAATGTGAAATGGCTTCCACAGAAGCATGTATAATTCAGGCTGTGTTAATAAAATGACTACTAAACTGAAGAACCTGAGAAATAGTCACATTGTCTTGTCTTCTGCTCTTCTGCTATGACTATTGTTATTTGTTGTGATGAACAAATAAGAGTAACACTGACCATCAGAAGAGGGAAATTACTGAGGGATCTGGAAAGCATTTCCTATGAGAAACATTTTAACTAACCAGAATATTTAAGTTAGAAGGGAGAAACTTTCAGATCATGGAAGCATTATTCAAATACTTGGAGGACTATTATGTTGTTCTTATGTGTTTTATATTGCAAAGCTAGGATCCAGGAGGCAGCTTATACTTCAATATAAGAAGCAAACTCCTAATAATTAGTAGTCTAAGCATTGAGTAATAAGAATAATAGATTACATTTAACAAGTATCTTCTAACTGTCTAATACTATGGTTCACTGTTGACACACCATGTCGTGGAATTTCCAAAATATTTACCTAAGGGTCATGGAGAGGGGAGTGAGTACATCGTAAACTAGTGATCTCAGTGTCAACTGAATTTTTAAACACAAGCTAGTCGAGTACCTTTCAGGAATGGGGTTGTGTAATTTTGTATCGGGGTGATGAAAAAGTAGAAATTGAATCAGATATGTGTTATATATATATATATATATATATATATATATATATATATATATGTATGATATGTTAACAGGTATATTGATACGTACATTATATGCGTACACACACAATATAAAATTTGGTGAGAGGCTGGGGGCATGGTTCAGTGCTTAAAGAGGTTGCCTAGGAATTCTAAGGCCTTGGGTTCAATTCCCTAGCACATTAAACACACACACACACACACACACACACACACACACACACAAAACCACACAAAAATTAGCTGGGCATGGTGGTACATGCCTGAAATCCAAGCACTTGGGAGACTGAGGCAGAAGGATTGCAGTGAGTTTGAGGGAAGCTGGGTATACAGTGAGTCTAGGATCAGCCTGAACTATGGAGTCAGTCTCTGACTCAAAAAAAAAAAAAAAAAAAAAAAAAAAAAAAAAAAAAAAAAAAAAAAAAAAAAAAAAAGACTCAGTGAACCTTCTACTTCACCTGGTTTTAACTCTATAACACTATAGTGGATAGTTCAAAAACAGCATTTTGAACTCTGAATAAGACTGATGCTATGTGGCTCTGTGTATACATGAGCGTGTGTGTGTGCATGCACACAAACACACATACACACACACATTTTTATTTTTTTCATCATACACATGACATAGTTTACAAAGAAAGATAAGGATACCATCTGGCTATATGGAAGCTTCACATAATTTGAAATCCTAACAATGAATGCTCAATCTATTAATTAAGTTCATGCAACAAAGTGAGAAAATAGCATATGTTGCATTGATGATGGCCAGAAATTATAATATTCGTCACTTTGTCAAAAATACACACAATGAAAAAAATATGTAGCAAACGTAAAATTCCCATATTTACTAGTATATACATGTGATACAGAATGGTTACATTGAGTTTGCATATTTTGTGCACATATATATCACGTCAACATTATAATTCTTCCTCTCCCCGCTCTGGCCCTCCTACTCCTTTCCTCATTCCCCTTGATTCCCACTATCACACCCATTTGGTTCTATAAAATGCATATGCATTCTGGGTTTCTCACATTAGATACTTGATCTTCTGAATTTGACTCATTTCACTAAGCACGATGGTCCCATGTTGCATCTATTTACCCACAAAAGACTGAAATTTACCTGTCTTTATGGAAGAGCAGTACTCCATTGTATACATACATCACAATTTTGTATTCATTGGTTTGTTGATGGATATTTTGGCATCTTCCAAACTTAGCTATTGTTAGTCATGCTGCAACACACATGGATATAAGTGTATCTCTATTACACATGGCTTTGAGCTTTTTTTTTATTTGAAAGATACCCAGAAGAGTTATCACTGTATTGAATGGAATACTGCCCTCCATAGTGGTCATATCAGTTTACAGTTCCACCAGCAGTGTAAAAGGGTCCCTCTTACCTGTCAATATTGCCAGCATCCATTGCTCTTCAAGTTCTTGATATGCACCATTCCCATTAGACTAAGATATCAGAGTGATGTTTTGATTTGCATTTCTCTAATGGCAAATATCTTTTCATGCATTTCCTGGCCATTTGCAATTCTTCATATGAGAACTGTCTATTCATTTCAGGTGCCCAGTTTTTAATTGGGTCTTTGATGTTGAAGGGCCTATTTTCTTCAGTTCTTTGTATATTCCAGTTACTAGTCTCCTGACTACTGTGTAGGTGGTAAAAATGTTTTCTCATTCCATTTGTTCTCTTCACTCTGTTGATAAGTTTGCTGTGCAGGAACTTTTAAAAATTTATTTTAATCCCACTTGTTGATTCTGGGGGCTATCTCTTTTTCATCAAATGTCCTATTAAGAAAGTCCTTGCCAACACCTATAGCTTCTAGATTTTTGCCTATTTAATCCTCTAGTAGGTTCAGTGTTTCAGTATTAATATCTAGGTTTTTGATTCACTTTTTTTTTTGACAGGTATCACTCTGTAGCTCAGGCTGGTCTGGAACTTACTAGGTAGCTCAGATTATCCACCTTATCTTCAAGATCCGACAATCCTTGAAATGTTCAAGGTAGTTTCCTGTTTATTTTTATGTGAGTTTTTCATATTCTGGAGTTTGGCTTTCATATTTTCTTTATCTTTCTTAATTATTTCATTTCCTGCATTACCTTCTTTATTTAATTCTTCCTTATTCTCCTTGCAGTTTTTATCTATTAAAGCTTTTGTTTCTTTGATTATTTCCATTTTGAGTGTCTTGTGCATCTCTTGTACGTCATCCTTGACTCTTTTGGCCATTAGGTCTACTTGTCTTTTGAGTTCATATCCCATAGATTCTACTGCTTCAGAACCCAAAGGTATTAGTTTCTGGAGTGTCGAGCTTTATTCAGGTGATCTATTGCCATGTTTCCTCATGTTCTATTGTTTTTGACTGTAGGTCAGGTAGTGTCGATGGTCTGTGTCTCTACCGGTGTTATATATGGGAGGTTTCTCCTTCCAGGGCCTTGTATCCTGTTGTCCTGAGTCTCCTTGTGACAGAGCTGCAGTGAAGCTATCTCAGGAGTTCAATGAAGCCATTGATCTACAGTTGCTCCCAGTTGTACATACAAGCATTCTGGTGCCTTTGTAGCCCAGTGCAGGGAGTGGTGTGTGGGGATTATGGGTGATGAACACATGGCTGAGGGATGCCAGTCGGTGCCTGCACAGGGATGTGGAGCACAGCAAGATGGGACAAGAGGCAATAGCTAGTGTGAGTGCAGGCACTGGGGTTGCAGGTCACCAGCAAGGGCCTGTCTGTATGTGCTTATGGTGCCATGGGCATTGCCTGTGGAGCACTGGCAAGGACATATGCGGGCAGTAGGGTGCCTTTGTGCCAACAAGTGTCACCTGCAGTCACAGGGCCATTGTGCAAGGGGGCTGCCAGGCACAGGGCTTCAGGGAGGGTGGTGGTTGTGGGCCACTGGGGTCATCTGGGTCCCTGCTTAGCAGGCAGGGATTCTGGGGTACTTGCCTGCCAACTGCTGGGTGGGTAGGGGTGCTGAGGTCCTCACCTGCCATTTGCGGGGCAAGTTGGGGGGGGCAGGGTCTTTGCCTACTGAGGTACTTGCCTACTGTTTGCAAAGTAGGCATGTGTGCCTGTATCCTTGCCCACTGTTCATAGGGCTAGCAGGGTTGCCCAGTCACTGTCTGCTATTTGGGCGACAGGCAGGGCCAAGGAACTTGCCTGCCATTTGTGGGGTGGGCAGGGGTGCTGGGGTCCTTACCTGCTGTTGGTGGGGTAGCTGGAGTGGGGGGACTGGGGTTCTTTTCTTGTATTCACAGGGTGGGCAGAACTGCCTGTGTCCTTGCCTGCCATTTCCAGGGAGGGTGGGGTACTGGGGGTTCCTGCATGCTCTTTGTAGGATAGGTGAGGGCGCCAGGGGTCCTTGCTTGATGTTTGTGTGGTGGGTGGGCTGACACCGGTACTTGCTTGCTGTCTGGAGAGGGGAAGTGGTGGGCAGATATTCCGAGCAGGCAGGAATGCAGGCGGTTCTTGCCTGCCACTTATAGGACAGGCAATGCCTGGGGTGGGGGGGGAGGGTCTTGTCTGCTGCTCACCAGGTGGGCAGGGCCACCTGTGTCCTCTCTACTGTTGTGGGTGTGCCAGGGTACTTTTCTGCCACTGGGAGGGCGGGGTGGGCTACCTGTGTCCTTGTCTGCCATTTGTGAGGTGGGCAGGGCCCTGAATGTAAATTTTGAAAGGATTTCATCTCAATGGTCAAATCACAGGATGATTCTTTTGATCTTTTCAGAGCACAAACATAATAATAATTTATAGAGCCTTAATTTCAACAGTGTCCATCAGTGTGCTGTATGACTGAAATGTATCACATTTAGTCTTTGCAACGACCTTAAAATATCATTATGAAATATTATTTCCACCCTACAGTTGAGAAAACAGTCTCAAAGAGAAGCAACTCGCCTGTGATCACAGCTAAGACACTGCAGTGTCAGAGTCAAACAGGATGTCTTCTTCATACCATCTACTACACTAAATCAGTAACCTCCTCTTTTCTTCTGTTAAAGAAAGCATTCTGCAAATATAATGTATAACAAACAAGTAATGGCTATGATTAAATAACAATAATATCTATCTTCTAATTTAATCCTTGCCTTTAAAAATTTATATTCTAACAGAAAACTTGGTTTCTTTAGCACAGATGGGGACACGTTTTGGAAGCTTCAGGCCTGTTCTCTAGGCTTGACTTCAGGACCAGAAGAATGTACTTGAAGAACTCTAGGAAGAAGACGACACAGCAAAAGGTGTGCCTCTATTTCCTACAGAGTAGATTCTAAATTCCCAAGAGATGGAAAAGATGAGAGACCAAAAAAATTAGGTGAAACCGTCTATTGTTTGCAATATCATATGCAGAATCCTGCAATGGCTACTTATGGAGATCCAGGGGAAGAAGACCATGTTACTTGCATGGAGGAGCTCCTAGTCAAAGTACACCCCTACTGAAGGGTATAAAGAAACACAGTAAATTTTCTGAACCATTTGAGATCTGCTGTAGGGGCCATCATCTTTTCACGGAGCTACATGTCACCCTCCCTTTTCCACTGGTATAAGTGATTAAAGTGTAGAAGAAGTTCTCAGTTCAACCAGCCGTTAAATAAGAATTTAAAGGAGATACAAAAGATGGCAATGAACTACTAGATACTTCCAGGAGAGCTTTGGATGACCAGCTCCAACTTTAGAGTCCTTGAGAGAACTTGTCATTTTTTTTCTCCACAGTCTGTGTATCAAATAAACCACAAGTTCTCACTTCCCAGAGGCTGCCTTGGTGTGAAAAGAAAATGCTGCTGTGATAATTCAAACAACTGGTGAAAGGCCAGGACATTTCCCAGCTTACAAATTCCTTTTAAGCTTCCAGTTAATGAAAAGCAATGAACTCATTGGAAGACACTGTTTGTATCCACCATTTTTCCATCCAATAGGATACTCCAAAACAATTACAGAATCATGAACTTCAGCCACATTTGCTGCCTTATATAGTTTCATGTCTCTTGTACATTAATGCGTAACATCTTCACTGCCAACATAGGAATCCCCATAAACTTACAGCCTCATCTTTCCTTATACTGGAACCTTGCTTTTTGTTTTCTGTTATGCTTTAGTAAAGCTGCTCTCCTTGTTTTAGGGTAGTAATAAAATAGCTGCAAACCAGTCTCAGTGTCTACCTGAAGGTAGATTTCTATCTGCTTTAATTAGCCTCGCCGTTAAAAAAATTCTTGCCATTGTCTTCAACTTGATATGAACATGGGGGGATGTTTATTTCATCCCAACTAGGATTTCCCATTCCAAAACTGCATATCACGAGAGAAAGTTCAAACAACCAAACTATTCTCTAAATACAAAGCAATCCCATTTCCAACTGGCTGATAAGGAACGTGGAAGAAAGACTAGGGTTTAATCAGGAAGATGAGAAGGATGATTAGCGTAGTCCATGATCTCCATCTTAAACCAAGATGGCTGGTTGTGTCTGTGCGGAGCAGCCACTGAAGCCAAACCTTGGGCCCAGTGAGGATCTTCTGTCCCTATCACAGTGGGACGGCCGTGTGCAAATCAGAGATAAGTTAACATCTAGAGGCCGAGAGGTGGCTTAAGAGGCTAGTACAGTATGACAGACCACAAAAATGTAAAAAGAAGGTCATCTAGGCTTATGAATCATTCTTAAATATTAACTGTAATATGAAGGAGGAGACTGGCACATGGAATCCATGTGAGTTGTTTCACTGTGACAGTTTATATCACCAAAACAAAATTTTAAGTTTGGGTGGAAGAGTGATTTAAGCCACTTTCCTTGTCCAGGGAGTCAGGTTATAAAAAATATGTATGAATAATAATTTAAACAAGTATTGTCACTATAAGTGACAGGACTTCATAGATTGTACTCTTCTAGAAGATAGAAAGCATGTCTATTAAGCTTACGTTTTTTTTTCCCATACAAGGAAATAGAAATTAGCACTTAGTAGAAACTGAATTCCCCTAAACCTATTTATATAGGCAACGGCCTTTCAAATGAAAAAAGGCTGAACTATAAAGAAATCTGGATCAATTCTTCAGCTAAAGACCCTTTTAATATCAAGAGTTTTAACTTATTTTCAGACTTTAATTCCCCAGTTAAACTTTGTAACGGTACATGCAGATAAAAGGAGCCCAAGTGCCTCCTGGTTTCTGCAGAGATCGATCACTATCTCCGTGAACTGACTCTGGAGTTTCACCTCATAGGTGACTCTAGAGACTGTACAGATGACCTGTTCTAAGACACAAAGCAGCTTTGTGCTGTAGGCTGCATGCTCCTGAAACAGAACTTTTCAAAGTGCTTCTTTGCTGAGCAAGCTCTTTGTGTACTTGCAATTAGGCTCAACGAGCAGACAGTTCCCCATCATATGTGTCTTCCACTAACCAAACTTGCAGCTACATGTACTAGCTCCAGAGTTACTCAGAACCACCAAGTCCCCAATTTGGAGATGTGGCTCTGATTTTGCTTGCAGCCTTCAGTATCTGTGGACAGATTCATTTATTCAACATGTGGAGGCCTGTGGGCAATTCAAATTCTAGCTCAGGCTGCAGCCACCATTTAGCAAGGCCTGCAGACAATAACAAAGATTAGAAGCAAATGCGGAGTGATGTGGTTAGAGGAAAATGCTCATTAGGCGCTTGTTTCTTCCAAAGTTGTGAAAATTCAGAATAATAACAGAAAGAGCACTGGAGGTTGGTGCTGTAAAAGCAAAGTACATATTAAGTACATTGCCATACATTCAGCACATCTCAATTTTCAAAGAGAACTAGACCACAACTCCAGCAGCCATAACTGTTATCGAGTTCCTTCTTCCTGAGCTAACAAGAGCTAACACATTAAATAATGATCATGTGCCAGAAACTGTGGGAAGCACATTAATCCCTATTTTCATTGATTTCTTCACAACTACCTATGAGTCTTATTTATCATTTTACAGGAAGCACAGTGAAGTCAGACATAACAGGCTATGTTGCTTAACATACCACAGGTTACCCAGAACCTAGATTGTCCCTACTGTATAGTTTCTTCTCTTACTGGAGGGATTTTTGGATTGAAAGATCTTGTAATCTCTTGTGATTTTTTTTCTTTGTAATACTCCTTATTAAACCCAAGGCCTCTGTACAGAACTATACCTCTAGCACATTTTTATTTTTTTAAGAAACAACTAAGGGTCTCAGTAAGTTGTCAGGTTGGGCTAGAACTTGTGCTTCCCCTGCTTCAGCCTTCTAGAGTGCTTGCTGGGATTACAGGCACATGCCACTATGCCTGGCTCATACAATTCTCTTAATTCTAAAAACTCAGTAATTTCATAAGGAGAGAAGGGAAAAGAAGCTGTCTTTTATCCGTGCAAGTATGGACATAGTTCCAGTAAACAGCATTATAACTTGGATCTTAAATCCCATACTGGGTGACTTTTTCTCCTGCGAATGTTAGGCGTTTGATGTCGCAGAGTATTGATGACTTCCCTGTTTATCACTCAATAGCAGCCATGTCCAACCTGTGGCCTGCTGGCTTCTTGGCCTTGTTTTTTTTTTTTTTTTTTTTTTTTGAGTGAAGAGGAACTGTCTTGAGTCACATTAAAAATATATAATATAGTTAATGTGCTGTATATGTTGTTTTGAAATTCATTTAAAAAAGTTTTCATTATAACATTAAATCAAGGGCAAAAACAAGTTGAGCTGCAGGTAGGACATACTAGTATCTATAGGGTAAAGCAACCTCCACAAAACACGGTGGCAAACCTGATAGGAAGCCAACCAGACCACTGTTGCTCCTGGCACACTACCCTAGACTCGCTCGCACTTCTTAGTGCCTTGAGTGCAAATAATGAACGCTTCATGGTTTGAAGAGGAAGGCTGTGCCTGCTTGCTGGGCATTTAACTCACTTTCCATCACTTTCTACTTTTGGTCAAGAGCCAGCCTGCCTAAGATCACCTGAAAATCTGGATCAACATAAGGCCATCTGTGCAGGCTGCCTTCTTTTTTTATCTGTAGTTTAAAAAGACACAGATGTGGGCAGCAAATATCAGATATTAGTCATCATTTCAAATAGCCAGAAGTTACTTGAAGACATTTAAGGTGCAGTGCCTACAGGAAGAATAGAGGATTCCTCTAGATTTTCATTTAAAAATGAAAATAATGTTAAACTTCTTGGTGCTGCAGCTGAATATTAAATAGTTTCTTAGAGAAAATTTGCCTGACAGCTATATGAATTCTGAAGTATGAAAACAAGACAGTCAGTCGAAAACTGTACAAGAGAAAAGCGGTAAGTTTGCTTTATCAAAGAAACAAAGCATTTTCCTCCAGGGAGGAATGAAGAATGATGGGAAATCTGCAAACAATGGACTTCTGAAAGATTTCTTGTGTTTGCTTGAAAACCAAGTACTAACAATACCAACAACCTAAACCCACAGTATTGACAAGGGGCAAAAGCACTTAATATGGGACAAATACTCTCCTACCTAAATAGTACAGAGGCTCTGGGAAATTTCCAAATGTTTCAGTTTTAGCTCCCTTCTCAGCATGATTTCAACCATTTTTTTTTTTTTTGCCAGATACTACCTTCCCCTAAATCTGCCATAATCTAGGCACAGCACCGAAATTCTTTCTTATTGTCACTCATCTAAGCTTCAATAAGGAAAGACATTTTTTTTTTTCGTAATGGTAGTAGCAGGGGGAGTGGGGCTGACAGATGGGACAGCACCTTTTCATTAATTTTGCAATTTGTCTCTGCCTGCATTTTTCATTTTTGTCATTCTGTCTCAATCTCAGCATGTCTGTTTTTCTATTCATTTTTTTCTGTTTCTTTCAGTATTCTAGTCAGTTCATAAATTCTCTTTCCCAGCTGATACACTCTCTGCCTCCCTCTTCTTTCCCTCTCCCACTCTCTCTCCCTCTCTCAGTCTGCCTGTTAATGTCATTCCCCATCAAGTGTGTCTCCTTCCTTGTCTTTCTTTCTCTCTCCCTATGTCTTGTTCTGTTCTGTCCGTCTGTCTCTATTTCTGTCTTTTTCTCCCCTGCTTAGCTGTCCATGCCTGGTTCTCAGTCCGTCTTTGGCCAGCCTCTCTAGTGCCCAGCATCTGTCTTCCTATCCCTCTGCTGGTCTCTCTGCCTCTGTACCACTTTCTTTCTGCCTCTTGCTTCTGTGTCTCTGTCAGTACCTGGCCTGTTTTGATTTTTGTCCTTCTGTCTGTATGTGTCTTCCTCTGTCTCCAGGTCACCTTTCTTCCTGAGCTCTGACTGTCTGTCCAATATATGTGCCATCTCTCCAGTAGCCTGTCTCTGTCTGCTTGTCTCTTTGAATGTCTGCATTTTTTTTTTTTTTTTACCTTGGACCTTACCTCCTTACCTCTGTCTCCCTAACTTTACAAATTTTCCTCTTGCTATTTTCCTCCTTCTGTAGTTTTCTGATGGGCTGCGTGCCTCTTTCTTTGTTTCTCTTTCTGTTATCCTCTCTCTCTCTCTCTCTCTCTCTCTCTCCCCCCTTCACTCCCTCCCTCCCTCTCCCTCTGTAGGTCTCTGCACCTTGCTGTGATTCTCTCAAGGTCCTGTTCCCTCTCCTCTAACGCAGCGCAGCCCGGACATCCGAGTCTGTGTTTCTCCTAGTCAGCCAGCCTCACAGTATCCCGCTCTGGCTGCTGACTTCTGTCTTCCTGCCCCTCAGTTGCTGTGTTTCTCTCCATCCCTGTATGTGTCTCTGCTGGTCCCTTGCTCAGTATTTCACTTTATTTGTCCCTGTCTCTGCATTCTTCTGTGTCTGCGATACCTCCCTCTCTTTTGACTCTGTCTGCTACTGTCCATTTCTGTCAATATCACCTGTTATCTGTTAGTCTCCCTCTATCTGCCTGCCTGCCAGTCCAGATATCTGTGTCTGGTTATCTTTTCCTTTAATAATTTTGTTATGGGACGAAATCTGTCAGGCCTGAATCCAGTCCCTGGATTTCTGAATTTCTGGGTACATTTGCCTGCCAACCACTTAAGGGTATGAGAAAAGCCTATAAAAATGGAAAAACAAGGATTTTTTGTTTGTTTTTTACAATTTGGCCAGTCTGCCCCCTCAAGTGCACAGAAGCGCTCCAACTTGTAGAAGTGGTAAAAGGAAAGAAATATCCACACATACATTTGCCAAGCATTGGCCCAGAGGGCTGGAGTACAGAATCTTTCTTGGCATCAAGGCTTGGGGGGGGGGGGGGGGGGGGGGGGGGGGGGGGGGAGGGCAGTGGCATTTACATTCTCAACATGAGGAACCATGGAGAAAAAGTTTACTTAAAAAAACACTAGTTTTTAAAGATCTATTTTAACTTCTCAGTCTGTCTTTCTGGCTATTATCTCTCTCTCTCTCTCTAGCTGTTTTTCTGTCTGCCGTATCATCTCTTGCTGTCTCCGTGTTTCTCTGTGTCTCCCTCTCTATTTCTTGAATTCAATGGTTTCATTTTTATTTTTATTGAGATAAAATTAACCATTTTAAAGTAGCCCATTTAGTGGTATTTAGTACACTCACAGGGTTGTACAACCACCACCTCTCTCCAGTCCCCAAACATTTTGCTCACTTCCAAAGGAAAGCCTCTACTCACGAAGCAATTGTTCCTCCTTAACTTCTCCCCAGTCCTAGTAACCACCAATCTCTTCCAGTCTCTATGGATTTACCCATTCTGGATATTTCAAATAAATGGAATCATACAAAATTATGTTTCTGGCTTCCATCACTTAGCATGTTGTTTACAAGGCTCATTTATGTTGTATCACATATCTGTATTTTGTTTCTCTTAATGGCTGAATAATATTCCAGTGTATGGATATATCACAATTTGTTTAAGTGTTTATCTGTTGATGGGCATAGGATTGCTTGTACCTCTTGGCTATTGTGAATAGGGCTGTTAAGAATATGTATTTTTTTGAGACAGGGTCTCGCTCAAGAATATATTAATGTGTCCTTGGTGAGATATCTTCCTCAACTTTGTTGGGTATCTACTCAGGAGCAGAATTTCTGAGTCATATGGTCATTTTGGAGGAATCAGAAAACTTTTCCAAGTAGCTAAATGATTTCACACTCACACTAGAAATTTAGGAGGTTGTCTATTTTTCCACATCTTCCAAAATAATACACAGTTTCCATTTTTTTCAGATTCCAGCCATTCTAGTGAATTACAAAATATCTTTTGGCTTTGGTTTGCATTTTCCTCATGATTAATGACATGTATGGCCACTGGGATAGATTTTCCTTCAAGAAGGGTCTTTGATTCAAGTCCTTAGCCCATGTTTATTGGGGTTGTTTGTATTATAAGAGTCCTTTATAGGTTCTGGATTCTAGATCCTTGTCAAATATAAAGTTGGCAAATATTTTCCCCAGTCTCCTTTTTTCTCATTTCTGTCTCTTCTGACAGAGTTTTTGTGTCAGACTGACTACTTGAGTGGTATTCTCTCTGTATCAATGTATTTGTTTCTGCCGTGTCTCTGTAAGGCTCTGCCTGGTTTCTTTCCCCTTCTCTCCTTTCCCCTTTCCTCATCCTTCCATATCTCTCCTTTTTCAGTTTCTCTCTCTCCCCTACATTTGTTTTACTGTCTCTGGTTCATTTTTCTATTTCACTTTATACAAAGTCATCTCTCAGTCTCTATCTATATAGCTAGCTTGTGCACGCTCTCTTCCCTTCTTTCCTCCCATCCTATCTGTCTGTCTGTCTGTCTGTCTGTGTCTTTCTGATTCTCTCTGTGTTGGTCTGCTTATCGCTCTTTCTTCTCACACTTTTTGGCCTGTCTCTCTCCTGCTGTCCCTTCTTTCCTCTCTAAGATCTGTCTCACTATGTCTTTCAGTCTCATTCTCTCTGAGAGGCAGGAGGATTGCAAATATGCAAGTTCCAGCCCCATCTGGGAACCTTTGCAAGATCCTATAACAAAGAAACAAGAAAACGGGGCTGGAAATATAGCTCAGAGTGAAGGTCCTTAGTTCGGTCTCTTGTACCAAAACGACAACCAAAGGGGGAGAAAAAAACCTCACCAAAATCTAATCTCAGTCTCTCAGTTTCTGCCAAATTCTTCTGGTTCTTTAGACACTTCTCTCGTGGTTGTGTCAGTCCACAACATCTTCATATGTTTTCTCCGCCTGGCAGTCTCTTAGTCTATGTAGGAGGCATCCTTTCCATTCATCTGTCACCTCGTCGTTCTCCTTTCCTTGCTTCTTCTAGATAGCTTTGTCTAGCCACCTGTCTCTTTCTGACCCACTGCTTCCGTGATCCTCCCTTACTATCTGTAGAGTTTTCTCACACTCTCTTTTTCGTCACATTTTTGTCTTTGCATCTCTTGCAGGTCTATTCTTATGCTGGTCCATCTCTGATGCTGTACGGCCCATTGTCCCCTGCTACTTTTCACCCAGTCTGTATATTCTCTCGTCTCTGTGTCCCTGTCTCCCACTCTATCCCCCCTTCTCTGCAGCTTTCTCCTCTACCACTTCTCTGGCTCTCCTGCTTTGTATGAACATGACTCTGCCCCACCCTTTGCCTTTCTACTTTCCTCACTTTTTGCCTCTCCTTCCATCTCCCTCTAGATTTTTACCTTGATTCGTCTTTGGATATTATCTCTTTTTTCTCCCCTTTCTCATCCTGCCACTCTCTTTTCCGCATGTTTGCTTCTGTATCTCTTCATCTCCCAGCTATCTGTCTCTGTTCCTTCCTTTTTTCTAGTCTTTCTGCTTGTCAGCCTGCCTCTAATCTTGTCTGCCTCTGTGGATTTGTAACTCTCTCTCTTAATACGCTTCCATCTTTGTATTTTTCTGTCGATCTCTCTCTTTATCTGTTTCTATTTCCACCTGTCTGCCTCTTGGTCCATCCTTTCCTGCCTGACTATCCCTGCCTTTATCTGTCTGGCTCATTCCTGTTCCTACACCTGCTGGCCATTTTTCTCCGGATATCTGTCTCTAGATCCGCTTTGAAATACTATAGAAAACAACAAGAATATCATTAGTCTTTTATTTAAAAAAGCTGAACTGTAATTATTTTTCCTTCCTATGCCAGTTAAACACATGTATCTCAGATAATGAACTTACAGTTCTAGCTTGCCAAAAATGCATGAATTATAGTGATTTCTGAAATATGACCCTAATATATCAATGAGTATCTTTTAAAACACAGGTATACACTAGTATCTTTCAAACATTGTTACTGAGTTGTCCAGTAGTGAAAAATAAACAAAATCTATGTGTTCCAAGTATGTACTAAAAAGCTTTCACTGGGCTTATTTGCTAAGTAAGCTTACAGAAGCTGCAAAATTTGAGAAACTTTTCTAATGAGAACAGAAGTGAAGGGATAGAGTACATAACAGATAGACTCTAAGTAGATTGTACTTAAAAATTATATCTTCTGTGACACATAAAACAATAGAGTTCTACAGACGCAATTATGTCAGAGCAATCGTTTCATTTTAGCTTGTAATTCTAATGTGGTAAGCTTAGTCTCCAAGCCCCCAATAATAAGAAGATATTTAACAGCACTAGGAAACAACATCATTAAATCTCTCTGTGTTTCACTTTCCTAGTCCATGAAAAGGATCTTATGACAATAAATGACCTCATAGGATTGTTATGGGAATTTTATCAGATACCCATGTGCAGTTTTCATTATTATATTCATATACTGCATAACAATGTTTCCGTCAAAGACCATGCCATTAATGCTGGAGCCATATGATTACACTGTCCAGTGATGTCACAGCCATCATTGATACAATTCTCAGAATGTATACCACCATTAAGAGATATGTGACTGAACTTCTATTGTTTTTTTGTTACTGTATCATTATTATATTATAAACATCTAAACAGCACTGGAGCAGGAACTGAGAGATAATGTGACTTTGGGCAAGTTTGTTTGTCTGTGCAGCTTTCTAACTTAACAAATAAAAATGGGCCTCTAAGACCTTTAGGGTTCTATAGTATTAGCATCCCATGTGTTTGTGCTGTCTAAACATATGGGACCATTTCATAAATCAGATTTCATGATGCATTTTTCCATCTTCAAATGTTTGGTAGTTTTGGAAGTTATAAAAGAAAGATAAAAAGCCATAAAGATAAAGTTCTAGTATATAAACATTCCTAAAGCTAACCTGACATGTGCAAACCTCTCTTTTGTCACTGATTCATTTACCTCTTATAGGAGCACAACAGAACATGAAAAAATTAGGAAGAAGTTTCATTCTAATATTTCTCCAGTATTACCCATGTTAGACAGCTGTGGTATATGATATTTCCACAAAGACATGAAGACTTTGATCCCCAATTAGCTAGTGTATTGTACTTTTAATAAGAGATATCATAAGCTTGTTTCCAACTGATGCCTGTGGACAGTGTCCCTGTCCTGGAGATGCGGTCTGTGACATAATCTTGCACCTTACTGTTCTTGATTTTGGATGCTGTTTGTGGCTAATTCAGCTTTCTATGTCAACTCTTCCCTACTGTTTGCTCAACACTGATTTCCTCTATGAAGCAGCTTCTCCTGTGCAGCTTGAGAGGGATAATGTAAAATTTGACTTTGGTAATTTCAGGTTAGTAACTGGACTATTAGCAAGGTCATTCATACTTTTTCCAGACACAATGGACCTCATGCTTAAAAATTGTGTTCAATAAGTGTAGCCTCTTGCACACTCTGCCCATTTTGTGGATGGACACACTGGAGGTGAGGTCTATTGAGTGAAAGGAAGAAAACCAATCAGCAAACTGATCCTAGTCAAAGGAAAACCTTCCACAGCAAAAATGTCTAACTTATTAAGTGAGGTGGAAATCAGCATTGCCTCTGAAAAAGATGAAAACTGTAGAAAAAGCAGTTATTCAGAGAAAAGTTCCTATTCCAAAATGCTTTGGCATAATGTACCTTGAACTGTGGTAAATGAATTTCCACCTTTTGAGGCACAGTGCTACATAATTTTTTCAGCATGTTTTCTGTGACTAAAGCACAGAATATACACACACACACACACACACACACACACACACACACACACACACACACTACAAGAGTTCTCAAATCTTAATTACTCACTCTTTTCTCGATCTTCAGCATTTTGCTTGGAATGAGGATACAAAATTCCCACTGGGGATGTGGCAGCCTCCATCTAGCCATAGCACATCCTTGTCCATGCCCCTCTAGTCCAGCACAAGTGCACCTGGGCTCACTCATGCTGTGCTTCTTCCTTTATAAATTCATGCCCCTATTCTGCAGACATGCAGAATGCATTTCGTTCAAGCTGTACTGGTGACAGAAAAAGGCTAGGTAGCTAAGGAATATTGGCTCTGAGGGACAGATCCATAGAATTTACACAGTGTAGCTCCAAGAAACATCCTACTTAGTTCTTGCACTTACATATTCTCTGAAAAAAAGGTGTTACAGGCGACAGGAGATGAAAACAAAAACAAGAAAATTTTGTGGCTGAATTCTTTGAGCCTTAGAAAAGTCAGAGAGTGAAAGGTACAAAGGTGAACAGGTCTTGCCAAAGTTTGATTGTTTCAATTCTTTTTTTTTCCCCATTGTTTACATATCTTTTTACTGGGAAATAGTTTTGGAGTTAACAAAAAAAAAAAAAAGGTACAAAATAGAACAGAGTTCCTCTCTACTCTTTGTCCAGCTTACTCTAATATTAACAGCCTATGTCGCTCTCAGTTCCTTTATACAGCTTTTCAGAACAAGGATTCATATGTATTTAAATATTCTGAACCTTGGAGTGGTCATTACCTGTCGAAAATTATTTTCAATGACATTTTTGACAATAAATTCACCTACAAGTATAAGAAATAATACAGAGAGATACTATGTATTTCTTACCCTTTTTTCCCAGATAGTAGCATCTTGCAATACCACAGTACAATATCAGTCTCAAAATACATGGTGTCCCAAAGCTTGCCATACATATAAAAATATTAAAAATATGTAATATAAAATTGTTTGTTCAGGATTCATTTTGAAGTAAAACTAATGCTATAAGAAAAAAATTATGCAAGCACTACATTCAATGTACAAGGTGCCCCAAAAGTTTCCATACATAGGAAAAATAAAAATTACGGACACCCTGTACTGACACTGAAGTGGTCAATCACAGAACATTTCCAGCAGCACAAAGGTCATTTATGTTACCCTTTTATGTCACTTTCAACTCCCTCTCATTCACTCTGTTTTAGCCCTTGGAAACTACCAGTCTGTGTTCTATATTTATAATTTCTTCATTTAAATAATATGTGAATGAACTCATATAGCACATAACCTTTCAGGCATGGCATTTTTTTTTTCACTCAGCATAATTCTCTGTAAATCATCCATGCTGGTACATGTATCAATACTTTGATCCTTTTCATTGTTAATTAAATTTTGAAGATATGGATATACCATGATTTGACTATTCACCTACTAAAGGGTTATTCGTGTTCTTTGACTATTCTCCCATTTTTATTGTGTTTAATTTATATATATATATATATATATATATATATATATATATATATATATATATGATATACAATTGTTACAATGAGCTCGAGTATTTCATGCACATATATATTGCATGAACATTACAATCTCTTCTCCTCCCCATTTTTGGCCCTCTGAAACCCTCCTCAGTGCTGCTGACTCCCACAATCACACCAATTTGATTTTATAAAATATTTCTGTTCTGAGTTTCTCATATTAGAGAAACCATGTGATATTTAACCTTCTGAGTTTGACTAACTTCACTAAAAATGAAGAAAAATAGACCCTTCAAAATCAAAGACACAATTAAAAAATGGGCAAATGAAATGAATAGAGAGTTTTCAGATGAAGAAATTCTAATGGCCAGCAAATACATGAAAAGATGTTCAATATCCTTAGGCTTTAGAGAAATGCAAATCAAAACATTACTAAGATACCATCATACCCCAGTGAGAATGGCGCATATTAAGAACTCCAACAACAATTGATGCTGGTGAGATTGTGGGGATAAAGGAACCCTTTTGAACTGTAAACTGGTACAACCACTATGGAGGGAAGTATGAAGATTCCTCAAAATGCTAAAAATAGATATTCTATTCAATCCAGCAATACCACTTCTGGGTATCTTTCTAAAAAGAGTTAAAAGCAATATGTGACAGATATACTTGCAAACCGATGTTTACAGCAACATAACTAACAATAGCTAAATTGTAGAAGATGCAAAAATATTCATCAACAGACCAATGGATTTAAAAGTTGTGGTATATGTATTTTTTTTTCCCATAAAGATAGATACCTTTGAGGCTGTTGTAGGTTTTTGACTATTAGGAATAAAGGTGCCATGAGAGTTTCATGTACAGGTTTTCGTGTGTACACAAGTTTTCATTTCAGTGGAGTAACAGTACTCTTGTACAAATGCTGGGAAACAGACACACTTTTCCACAGGGGCTGTGTCATTTTGCATTCCCAGAGCAATGTATGAGTAATTCAATTTCTTTGCCTCTTGGACAGTATTTGGTGGTGTTATTTTTTAGCCATTCTGATGGATAGTATCTTGATATTTTAATTTTCATAAAGGCTAACAATATTGAGCATCGTCTTTGTACTTATTTACCATTCATGTATACTTTTGTATGAAATGTTTGTTCATATCTTTTCTGGGTTTTCTAAATGGATTCTTTTTCACTGTTGAATTTCATAGCTCTTTATACATCTTTGGTCCTAATCCTTTGTTAGGTTTGCAAATGCTTTCTCCCATTCTGTAGTCTATTCTCTTAACAAGGTCTTTTATATAAGAAAAGTGAAACTTTGAGGAAGTCCAATTTATCAATTTTTTATGGATTGTGATTTTGGTGTCAAATCTAAGAACACTTTGCCTACTTCAAAACTTTCTATGTTTTCCCTGAAAGTTCTGTGATTTTACATTTTAAATTTAAGTTGACAAAGCATTCTAATTTTTTAAAATAAGAATTAAGGTTTACACTGAGGCTCATTTTTGTTTCCTTGTGATGTCCAATTACTCTAGCATCACCAAATGAAATTTTCTTCTCAGCATTGCTTTAACTATTTTCCTGAAATTTTGATCTTAAATTTTCTTTTCAATTCAGTTCAATGAGTTTTTAAAAAATTTCGTGACACTTATACTTTGCCCCATAGATTATTGTTCACTTTTCAAGTGCTTCTAGATTTTCCTATTATCATTCTGTTACTGAATGCTAGTTTGACTCCACTGTGGTTGCAGAACGTACTCTGCACTATTGTAATTTTTCAAAATTTTGGGCTTGTTTTATGACCCACGATGCTATGTAATTTGATATATTTTCTGAGGGCACTTGAAAATAATGTGCATTTTGTTTTAGATCCTATTATTTTGTTGTTTTATTCAGTTATTGTATACCCTGTGGGTTTTCTCTATAGCCGTTATATCAATTGTTGAGAGAGGTGTCAAGGGGGACCTAACTATAATTCTACATTTGTTTTTCTCATAGTTTATATTTATGACTGCTACATCTTCTTGGATGAAAATTGACATTTTTATCATATGTATAGCCTCCTCCTTTATGACTAGTAATTTTCTTTGCTGTGAAATCTCTTACTTTAAAATGGACATTCTTCTTCCCTTTGATAGACAATTGCTCTTATGTTTTGCTGCGCTCTTTCTTCCCTCTTGATGTCCCAAGTTTCCTTCTTTTGCTACTTATTTTCTACTTAGAGAATTTCCTGTAGCCACTCTTACATGTCTGCTGGTGATAATTCTCTCAGTCTTTCTCCATCTGAGAAAAATCTTGATGTCATCTTCATTCCAAAAGAATATTTTTCAAAGAGTATAGAATAGGCCATTCTCTTCTGGCCTCCATATCTTGTACTTAGGAGTTCTGCTTCCATTTTAATACTTTTCCTCTATAAATCAGGTATTTTTCTATTTTTCAAGATTCTCTGTCTTTAGTTTTAAGAAGTTTCAATATAATGTCTTGTTGTGCATATTTCTGCCTTTCTTCCATTACAGATTTGTTCACCTTCTTCAATGTGTAGGCTTATAACTGTTGCCAAATTAGAGATATCTCCAGATACTGCGTCTTCAGGTACTCTGGAGTGCTGTCTTCTTCCCCTGGATTCTGGTCATATGAATACAAAAATCTTTTGCTACAGTGTCATAGGTCTCTTATTATCTATTAATGATTTTTAAAACTTTTTATTAGTTAGACTGAGTAGTTCCTCTTGTTCTTTCTTCCAGTTGAATGATTCATTCCGTTGCTTTATCCATTCTGCTGTCAATCCCATTTTACAGAGATTTATTATTTTGGTTACTGCTCTATTTTTCAGTTTTAAGTTATTTACTTGGTTATTCTTTTTATCTTCTTTATCTCTGCTGACAGTTCCATGTATTTGTTAAAACTTCCATTTTTTCATTTGTTTCAACTATGTTTGTAATTGCTAACTGAAGGATTTTAATTATGGTTGATGGAACTCTTTTCAGATAATTTTAATATCCCTGTTATCTCAGTGTTGACATCTATGGATAGTTAATTTTCATTCAATTGGAAATCTATTGGATTCTTGGCACAATGAGTTGTTTTCCATTGAGACATACACGTTTTAGGTATTAAAAGAGTATGGGTATTATTTATATGTCATTTTAGTTGGCATTATTTCACATCAATCTGGTAGGGGTAAAGGGTTGTTTCCTCATTACCGATGGACAGGGCTGGGAGTTCTAGCTCCCCAGAAGCTTCACATGATGCTTTATGGGAGTGAGCTTGTTACATTTAGACAAAGATAATAATGAATCCCCATCAAGTCTCCCTTGAACTCCCTTAATGGGTAGAGATGGTTTCTTAACTACCAGCTGCTGGGAAAGAACAGAAACCCAGGTTCTCCAAATGGTCTTTCCTGATACAGTGGGAAAGAGAAAGGGTGGTAAACACTGTTAAAAACATTTATTGCAAAATAGTGCCATGAAAACCCCAGCTTAGTACTTTTTCTTCTCCCAGACCACCCCTGTGAATGTCATTCACAGGGATGAGCTTTGTGAAAGTAGAAATCTAGATTCCTCACTTGGTTAAGAATAAGTGGGAATAGGGCCACAGCTTTTTCTGTGGTATTTGGCTGAAGGAAAAAGCTTAACTATTTTCTACAAGTTTCCCACCTTACCAGTCTTCTGATTCCTGGTACTTTAGCTACAGCTCAGATTTTTGTTGTGGCTTTTTTCTTTTCCTTGAAGCAGGGTCTCCCTCTGGAGTCTGGGTTGGTTCTGAACTCACCACGTTGCCAAGGATGGCCTCAAACTCACAGCAATCCTCCTGCCTCAGCATTCGTTGTGCTGGGATTATAGGAGTGTGCCACCACTCCTGGTTTATGTGGTGCTGGAGAATGGAACTCAGTACATTGGGTTTGTTAGGTAAGGGCTCTAACTGCTGTTTTGTTCCTCCAGCTCCTTGTTGGGGCTTTTATTTTGTTTTCATATACTTTTTTTGGGGGGGGGTTAACAGTTCTATCAGCTTCAACTACAGAGATACACAAAACAAAAAGATAACCCAGGGAATTCAATGTCACGTTCTTTTCCATTTTCTGAGGACCCTAGATAACCTGTCCTTTCGGCATCTTCCAGTCTTCCCATTTTTATACTTAATATCCAGAAGTTTTAGTTGTACTTAGTGGAAATAATAAGTAAAGGTGCACCGACTCCATCCTCCTGGGAGCAGATGCTCTTCCTTTGTCCTAAGATGTGAATGCTTGAAGGAACATACGTAGTGCATGCAGTCCTATCTCCTCAGATAATCCATCTTTTGGAAATTCTTTAGTTTTCTCTTCCCTGTTATTCACCAAATCCCACCGTCACACACACAAAAAAACCCCACTGAGATTAGATAACCACTTCTAAGTCATTTTCCCCATGTGACATCAAAAATTTATTCTAAAAACAGTTCTGTTCTTTTGATGGTGAGAAAAGATGAATGCTTGTGACAGATAACGATGAAAAGGTACTAGGTAAGGGCTACAAAACGATCAGAGGTTACCATACCTACTTATCTAAGCTAGGGGCACAATTTTTCTCTAACCTATTTTTCCTACCTATTCACCACATACAATAATCTTGCAGTAGGGTATGCTACTTTACCATTATAAGATTAATATACTATTATTGATTTTGAATATCAAAGTTTTAATACACAGAAGTTATGAAAAACAAACAATAAGAGAGATTTAAGGGACTTAGGAAGGGTCAAAAACTCAGAAACTTAAATATTCTACCCAGTTCCCTCAGTCATTTGGGCCTATCTCAGAATAATTACTATTTCCCAGAATCATTGTCAGCCACAGTAAAGTAATTATTGCTTGACAGAAGGAAAAATAAACAGAATGAGGAAAAAGAAAATTTTAGTGATGACAACTGCCATTTACTCAGCCTCATTTCATATCAAAAGCACTGGGCTAAATTCTTTATTATTTATGCCTTTATTTTATGGATTTAGGTACAACAAAAAAGCACTAATTGTGACACTTGTTTCAATGACATAGTCTCAGAACTGGTCTCCTAGTTATTTAGCCAGCTATTTTTTTTAACAGTGTAACAACTGCCTGGAAATCCACAACCCAAACTGCAAGCCAAGACTCTGACATTCATCTGCATGAAAATCCAGGAGCCCTTCCACCCCTATGTGACATCACCCTTCCCTACACTCAATGGAACCCTCATGCCAAATCCTTGCTTAGGGGGCCCTTGCTTTTCTTTTATTATGTAATTTAATTACACCTGTATACAATCTCAAAATAATATAGCTTCATTTTTAACTTTATAAAAATGTAAAATGCTCTATACAAACTTTTAGGGCACAGTTTTTAAATTAATTTTATTTCTAAGATTTCTCCATACTCTTGAGCTGGCTGTTGTTCACTTGTTCTAAATACTGCTAAATATTCCATTGCATGCATATACACATTTCATTAATCTTTCATTAATTAATGAAGAAAATTTTAATGGTTCTAGAATTTTTGATGTGACTGTGCTGCTATGGAGAGACCTGTCCATATCTCCTGTTATATACAAATAAGAGGTTCTCTCAGGCATTTGCATAGCAGTAGAATTTTGGCAACATAGAGTATGTGAATGCTCAATTTCTGGGGATTATTTAAAAGGGTATTTCATATATATTCATACTGGTAACATAAAAAATGATGTGGCTCCTCATTTCTGGGCTACTACATCTGGAAGAAATTTATAATACATATCTAACACTGGCTCTAGCCCAGGCTTCTCATCTGCATCACAGAACACAAAAATTATTTGAATGACTATGTCCATAACTCCCCCAGGGATGACAAGTAGCTGGGCACCCTTTTAGAGATACAGGAGAGAAGTTATGTCTTTATATTTGATAGATATCTTAGACGAGAAACACTTTGTTTTTCCAGGAATCTTGATCAAGAAAGGCTGCTTGGCATTGTCAGTTTTTATTTTTTTACCTCTTGGGTGTGAGATGATATCTTGTCATGATTTTTATTTTTATTTTCATGATTAATAACAATGCTGAATCTCTCTTCACAAACTAATTGGCAATGTGTTTGCAATTCTATGAAATGTCTGTTCGTGTCTTTTGTCAGTTTTTGCTATTGTGTTTATTTTTTTCTAGGTGGGACTGCCTGTGTTTCCTTATTTTTACAACTTCTTTATGGTTTTGACACTAGCTCTTTCTCAGTTCTGTTTTCTAAGTATTTTCTCTCAGTTTCTGATTTGTATTTTCTCATTCTATGAGGTGTATTCTAACAAAAAAATTCTAAATTTTGATATAGGTAAGTCTATCACTTTTCATTTTATAGTCAAGTCTTGTGCCTCAATTCGTCACTATTTCAGGGTTAGTGAGATATTCAGATACTTTCTATTATAAATATAATCTTTGGAATTTATACTTCATATGGTTTGGATGTCCCATCTAAAACTCCTGCCGAAATTTAAAGGGCAGTGTAATAGTATTAGGAGATTTGTGTTTAAGAGGTGATTAGATCAAGAACTCTGCCTTCATGAACAGATCAATGCTGTTATCTTGAGGGTGGGTATGTGAAAGCATGTTCCTTACAGAAAGGTTCAGGTGAGACCTATCTCCTTGCCTCTGTCCTGATTCCTACCACAGGATGACACAGAACAAAGGCTGTCACAGGACACAGTTCCTCCATCCTGGACTTCCCAGTTTCCAAAACTTTGAGTGAAATAAACAGCAATTTTTTAATTTACCAGTCATGGCATTTTATCATAATGACACTGGACTAAGATAATAATTTTAATTGATATTGTATATAATGTAAGAAATTACTTTCATCTCTTTCCACATAGATAACCATTCTTAGTTCCACTTACTCTATATTTCCCATTGCTCTTATATGCTAATTTAGTCATGGACTTGAGCTCCATACATGACGGGTCTATTTCTGAGCTCTCTGTTACATTTTGAAGAATTTTCACTCATTATTTCATGTAGTTTTCCCAACAAGCAGTCTAAAATATTTTAATTTCATGGAATCTACAAAATTACCTTAAGAAGTAGGTGCTATTTTCTCCATGTTACGTATTCAGGAAACTAAAACTTATAGAGGCTAGTTACCTGTTCAGGAATACAGACTAATTTAGGATGGCTCCAAGCCCAAGATGCCAGAGCTTGAGCTTTAAAGAAGTAATCAATACTGACTCTTTCCTTACTACCTCATAAGCATGTTATGAAAGTCAGTAAATGTCACAGGTAGTAAACTATATATGTAGCTTTGTGCTGTCTACTGGATGGTTAGAGGTACGGTCAAGGGTAATATTGTAAAGGAAAGAAAAGGTCTGCTCAAATATCAGACCGACCTGACCATTCTATCTAAACTAAAGCCTTATTTATTTTTGAGTACCCTCAATGTGCATCATTATTTTTAGGTGATTAAGTACCTCAACTTGTATTTGTAATGTGTTTATTATCTGCCTCATTTATTAGAATGTATGTCCTATGAGGGCAGGGAAAGACATTGTTTCATGTACTGATGTATGTCTATCACCTAAAGGAGTAAGGCAGTGTGTGCCAGAGAGAGAATATAATGAAGTGTTTGTGAAATAAATGAAGGTATGAGCGGATGAATAATAAAGGTAAGGCTTTTGCCACTGGAAAATGGACAGTCTTAATGGGAAATATGCTGAGTTTGAGAAAAGAAATCCTACGACAATAAGAAAAAATTACCTGATAAATTCAGTACACTCCTGGATACCAACTATGCATGTAGCAATATGATGGGTACTGATGAAAGAATCAGAAAGATGGAAAAAAATGGTCTCTGCCTTCATGAACTTAAGCTAGGAGAATCTACATGTGTACATAGTTTCTATAACAGATGGCAAGAAATAGCAATTTCTATAAGAGGACAATACTGAAAATTTGAACACAGGAGGATTTAACTCAGAGTTAAACCCTGGGTAGGCTTAATAGTAGAAATGGCCGTGTCGGAGCTGGGCCTCGGCAGTGTTTCACTCAAGTAAAGATAAAAATTGTGTAAGTTCAATGCATATTTACTTAGCCAAAAGTGACTAATTCCATATATCCTGGCACAAAGTAACCAAAGTCGTGGTAAATAGTTTTCCTTTGTGGGGGCAACCTGGATTTTGCCTGGTTAAGAAAAGAAGGATATTCTAGGTAGGGAGAATGGTTTGGAAGCACAGGCAGGTTCTAGCAACCAGGCGCAAGGGAAGATGCCTGGTGTTCTGCAATGTTGTTAGAACTGGAAGGAAAGGCTACTTGAAAGTTTTATGAGGCAATGTGAGAGTGGAGGCAAGCCTGCTATCCCAGGTGGTTATTTTTCTTTCCCTTATTTCTTACCTCTTGCCTTACTTCCTCTCTCATTTCTTTTTTTTCCATACCATAGAACAATGAAAAAGAAGAAAGGCGAAAGAATTCAGACACCTGAGTCATAATTCTGCCAGTGCATTGCCACACAATGCTTGAAAATTTAGCTTAATACAAGCTGGAGGAGGTTGGTTTCTAAAACTATACAAATGCTCCAATAGGAATACCTGCTTCCAGCTATCATCCCCTCATGAAGATACAAATGTGGGCGTGTTTCTCAGGCATGATGTTTGACGTTGGGTGATCTAAGTGTGCCTACTTTCCTGCCACCCAACCTATCTCCCCCACCATTTTGCTGCATGTTCAGATTCTCTTATTATTCTCAATTAAGCTTTCAGTCTAACAACCAGCCTCTCTGGGGACTGACTAGTCCTTCTAGAAGTGCCCGAGGCTACAAAATCTTGTCCTGGAAGAAAATTAACCGTGAGTGGCCAAAGAAATGTGAAAGACTTGAGCACCTGCTCCACAAGAAAGGAGATAGAATTACTAGGCTGCTGCTAACTTGCAAAAATAACTCTAGGGCTTGCTGGGAAGCAAAGGGAGCTTGATCCTTTCAAAGAACATTTGTGTGAGAAACAGTGTATGTGTTTTGTGGAGAAGCAGGGTGCACAGAGATGGAACTCTAAATTACACAGCTATTCTTGAAGGTTTGATTTTCTAGAACTTCGCCCCTGGCTCTAAATCTCAAATGTACCTAGGATGGGGGTAAAAAGCAGGGGAGATAGGGGAAGAAGATAACCAGTCCAATATTCAGTCTTATTTTAAGCTGAGCTACTCTTAAGAAATTTTTGAATTGCACACAAATGAAAATGTTCCCTGAAAATGAAATTCTATGGAGCTTAATTATTGGAGCAAATGTTTACTGAATTAATTTAGAAATACAATGCCAACACTGCCTGTTTCATAATGTAGGGAAAGTATTTTTTTCTCAAGCCATCTTCAGTCTGCAACAGGAAGCCAATTATCACCCCAGAACATTTCTTGGTGAAAAATGTGTCATTCCTTAGGACACTTAAGGCTTAAGCAGGCTTATGCTCCCATCTGATACTTTTCTCTTATTTTCACCATCTAAATATCCATCAATCCAAACCAAAATCATTTTCACTTTATATCCGAAAAATGTCACTAACACTTCTAAAAAAGGAAGTTTTGGAAAAGAACAAGGCATCTTTCTTCTTTATTTACATGTCCGCAGTACACTTCCTGAAGATGGTATAATAATGGAGCTTCTGAGAGAAAAACGCAAGAAACAAGGTACTAATACTGATTAAATGAAAGTGAATGCCATTTTATTACTTTCGTGTAGACTCAGTAATTTTAATTCACAACCAACAAATGTGGTCCTCTTAGAATTTCATGGGAAGAATTTTTCATCAATTAAAAGAGGTATCAATACATTCTTGGGAATTATTTTTCACCAATGAAGAGTTTTATTTACCAGATGTAGGTGATATCTTGTAGATAGGAGTCAGTTCTTGTTTATCTTTTAGTTTCGGCTAGAATTTAGCATAGTCACCTACCCTTTCAACATAACCTTATGTATATGGTAGAAATGCAGTAAGTATTGGCCAAATAAATATTTTGGCATATTATTTGTTTCTAATCGTCTATTGCCGAGACTGGTTCCAAACTAGTTATATAACTAAGCTAAATATTATTCTGCGAGGTTTAAAATAAACTCGATTAGCAAACTTTTCATAGATATGACTGATTTCTTATTAAAACATATGAATTATACACAATGTTATAGTCTTTAAAATGTACTTATATTTAAGAATATGAATGGGGATTTAAGAGATTTTTCCACATGCCCAAAAAAGTTCCAGTTCCCTTTATAGAACAGTTCCAGACCTCATTCTGTGTAAACAGACACCTTCAAGTGGCAACCAAATATTCTAAGGTGCTCAAGCTGCCTGAATATCATAGTAGCAAACAGCTTGGGATGTGATATGAGAATGACCAGAGTCATTTTTTAGCACATACCAAGTTGCAGAGCTCTATGACAGTGTGTCCTGCTACCCTATTTTTCTCTGAATGACTACCTGCAGCATGCCTGGCAAACAGATAAAGACCTTAAGGTCCAACTACTGTAGGTGGATGACTGGATTTTCTGACTATAATTGGAAAAAAAATGATTTGACACATGCACTTGTACTGTTAGGGTCAACTGGATACAACATGTGACACAGGGGCTGCTGTCAAAAATTTAGAAGATGCAGTTTTCCACACTTACAGAAATTATAAAGAAATCTACAAGGGGAAAATAACTTTATGAAAGACTTGTGAAATAATATGCCACAAATAATAATAAAATGCATGCGAAAACACTGATTTCCATGAGATTAAAAAGAAGCCTTACTAATCTATAATTTAAAAAACCATAGAAAAGTAGGCAAGGAATGTCACAAATGAGTGCTAAAAATTATAAAAGACTAACAGACATTTGAAGAATATATTTAAGTTCACTATACACCAGCAAAAAGGCAAATAAAGAAATAGCACGTTGTCATTTCTGACCTGTGAAATTGGTAAACATTTATAGGATTGATGATACTATCTGCTGGCACAAAAAATGACTCTCTCAAACACCAGGCTTGGAAATATGACTTGGTAAGGCTTTTGTATTGTTACCATGGTATTATCAGTCATGAAATGTACAAGCCCTTGAGCCCTCAACTCTCCAATCTTAACTTCTTGGACCCTATTTTAGAGTAGTATTTGCTCATGAGTACAAAGAGTAACAATCCTGGAGGATCCCTGTATCAATTTTCCCAACCTATAACATGACCCACTGTCTTATTAAAAAGGAGATAAAAGTTATCTTTGTGGGGACACAACTAGAAAGGGTACAGTAGTCTTAATGATAGTCTACAGTCATCAAAATGATCTTTCTTTGTGTAAGGTGCTGGTTACATGAATGTGTTATTTGTGAAAACAGACTTTCATATGGGGTATACATATGATTAGTGTGTTTGTATACTTCAATAAAAATATTTTAGAATAAAACAGACATACAAAAATCAGATCTGGGAGATTCCAGGCATTAACGGAAAGAAGGTTGTACTAGAAAGGAGTTCTGTGTTCCAGCTACCCAAACTAGCTTGGGTCCTTGGATAAGTTATGAAGACTCAATGACAGATGAATCAACTATAAAAGTGAAAATGATTATATTATGCTTGAAGACAATTAACTAGGCTAGATAACTTTAGTATCTTTTTCTTTTTTAGGCTTTATGACACATCTAACCCTAACAGTCCATTAAGTATCTTGCATCTTATCTGTTCTCCATTCCTACTCATGCACTGGTTCAGGCCCATATTTAATTGACCTGGGTCATTTCAAAAGTATTGTCTTTCCAGTTTTATCTTTTTTTTGTCTTTTAGTTTTATCTTTCTACAATTCAAGATTTAAAGAAAAGCACTTTGGTTACCGTTATCTTCTGAAAGAACCACATAGACAACATCACCAACTTTCTATTAGACACCTTCTCGTCAATGGGAAAACATCCCTGACACCTACAACACAAAGGAGAAGAGGTTTATTTGGGCACGGTTTAAAGGAGTTCAGTCCATAGCTGGCTGGCTCCAAAGCAGAGATGAAATGAAAAAAAGGGCCTGGCTGAGGAAAACTACATAACCCACGGCAGCCAGGAAGTGGGGAGGGAGAGAGAGAGAGGAACCAGGGAGAAGAAGACATCTTTCTAGGCCATGACTCCATACATCCTTCCACGCTGTGCCTCCAGTGACCAACCTCTAACCAGACCCCACCTCCTAACAGCACATTTAGCTACTGAACTCATCAAAAGATGAATTCACTGCTGGGGATCATGTCTTCCCAATCCAGTCACCGTGCAAACACAGGAGACTTTGGGGAAACATTTTAGATCTAAACCATAACAGCCTTCCTCAGAACCTTAGAAAGCAGTGGGGACACTGTGCAGTGTACACAGAACCTGTCATATGAAAATCTTGGTTTGAGGACTTTGCCTAATCTTTCATAAATCTCTGAATGTGCATTATCTCATGTGTAAAATGCCAATACTCTCCACCCTTGGTATCTGAGAGGTGTTGGTTCCACAGATTAAAAAACAAAACAAACAAACAAACAAAAAAAACCTCTGTAGATGCTTCAGCTCCTTTTATAAAATAGTGTAGTACCATATATATTAAATCATCTACAGATCATTTTTAATACTTAATACAAAATAAATGCTAGGTAAATAGTTGGCGGACTGTATTATTTAGGGAACGAAACAAGAAAAAGTCTGTCCTCGTTCATTACAAACACTGTTTTCTTCCCCCACGTTCGATCTGCAGTTAGCTGAATCTGAGGATATGGTGGGCTGACTGTACTCATGGGATCTTCCTTACTGAGTTGTGGCAGTCTTTCACCTCTTGATGTGTCAAATCCTGAACAACACTTAACTTCATCAGCTAGTGGCCCAGAAAGAAGGCAGAGTCAAGTTCTTCAGTTACCACTGCTTGACTCACTCCAATCAAGGCAGAAAACACTTGAGCCGCTTAAGCTATAACACAAAGCTGTCCAATCAAATGGCTGGCAATATGACAGGAGGACAAAAAGTACATGGTATCTCCTGCTACACAGGCTATGCCACAGAGTGGCACCCCACAGCAAAGGACAACCATCTTAATTAATGGCAAGCCTCAGCCTGGCAGATCTCTAGTGCTCTCTGCACATACATAGTGTGGTAAGAGCTGTTTAACAGAGATCTGGCACAAAATCAAGAGAAACAGAAATCTTGTGGTTACCCTGCTGAGATATTTTAGGACATTTTAGTCACTGTTTCATAGGCTGTTCATCCTAGATCAGGGTAATTACGGAGGCGAATAAAAAAGGCCAGATTAGAAAGCAGCTTGCCAGAGCAACCACACTATATTTGTATCAGATGATATTTGAATCTGCATCTGAAACAGTACATAGTTACAACTTGTTGCCTGCTCAGACTTCATGCCAAATTCTCATGCAAACTCAGCTCTTAGCATTCATTTCAGAGGGAAAGACTGGTCCCTGGGGTTGGCCACAAAAGCCTCACAAAATCTTTCTCAAGGCCACCAGTACTTAGGATGCCCTTCATAGTACATTATTTACATGATCTCTAGAAACTAATCTTGGAGAAACAAAGCACATTCTCCACTTGATCTTGCCTCTTTCCATTGAGTTGAGCCAAACATCTTCAGAAATTTTATTTCCTCCTCTAAAAGATTCCTTCACTGCCCAGGGGAAAGCAGATGGCTTCTTAACCCTCACTCTAATCTGGCATCAAATGCCCTGAAAATCCCAAACACGCACTTGCACTCAATTCTCTACATGGCATAGTGCCCAGTACATAATAGCCACTCAGTAAATATTTGCTGCTATTTACTGACTATTCACTGTAAGGAGTCATTCTTTCATAATACTCAGCATAATTACAAATAACTAATTATTTGAGTAATTATTTGCTTAGTGACCGTTTCTCATTAGACCGTGTCATAAGGCCAGGTTTAGTGTCTACCTTATTCACAGCTTACTGTGGTAGCTTAATGCCCACCACAACGCCTCACACCTTATTAAGACTAAATAAATACTAATTGAACAAAAGAACACTATGTACTAAGCACTATTTATCTTTTTCTCATTTAATCCTAGAATACCCGTGTATACACTGTATTATTATCTCTGCTTTAGAGGTAAGAAAACCAAGGCTCCAGGCTGCAATACCTTGCATCAAATTAGACCCAGGACATTGAGTACATGTCCTGTTACTTTGCCTCCCTATTTTAGGTCCACTTCTATGACTTAGGAGTTATGGCTGGGGACATTTCCTATTTTCCAAACCTCTTTTTTTTTTTTAAATCTGGAAACAAATTAGGAAATGATATCTGTCTTACAGATTTATGGTGAAGTTTGCTTGAGTTTATATATGTAAAGCACTTGTCATAGTGGTAGGCATACAATCAATATTTAATAAAAGCTGCTGGTGCTGCCGTTTTTGTTGCTCTTAGATCAAATATGCAGAAGAATGTGACTACAGTGATGGAATGACACCTGCTAAGCCTTGGTCCCTTCCCCCAGTGAGGATACTCCGATTTTTTGCACCTGCACACAACTTAGCTGCCACTCCCATTACCTTCACCACATTCCATAAAACAGCTTGCTCATGAAATTTGCTTTTGCTTAAAATTCAAATGTAGAATATGCAAGATATTTTCAAATTAATTCTATTACACAAGAAATCACTCAATGTGAAGTAGATTAAATTGAATAGCTCACATTATCAAGGAAATTGAAGCTAGGAAAAAAATATCAAGACTGTCTCCTCGCTCATGACCACAGGGAATTTCATCATCATAGATTTTTATTTCAACAGATAATAAATGGATCTCAGGAAATAGAACAGAGAAAGAAAAAACTGCAAATAAGACAGCTTCTTCATTCTGTGTTGAGATGACTGGAGAGGTCAACATCTATACATGCATTTTATTTGCTATCTTTCGGTCTACTGCTTCACACTGTCTATTCTGTCACTTCAGTTCTAAACAGAAGACTCTAGACATATTCTGCCATAGACACCGCACAACTAATATTCTGAACCACAGTGGCCTATGTACACCTACTTAATCTGGTACAGTACAGTTAGCTGCAGTGGTTAGTGAGGGTGGCTGTATACTGAAATCATCTTGCGTGCTCTTAAAAAATACTGACCCTTGACCTCCTGCTCCAACACCATTCTTACTTGTTTCCTAACACTGGACACTGGGCTACGTGGTCTGGGGTTTTGTTTGAGTTGTGGGTGCTGGGGATCAAATCCAGGACCTGAGGAATACTGGGCAAGTCGTCTACTGTGAAACTACACACTACCAGCCTCAGTCTGTGTTTGAATATTACCTCCTCTACTTTTGACTAAAACAAATCATTAACACCTCTGTGCTTAAGTTTCCTTATCTGTAATGTGTGGACAAAAATTATGTTGATCTCATATGGCTGCTGGGGAAATCAAATAGGTTAGCACATCAGAAATCTTGATTAACAGATTCTGGCAGTCTGTGGTGAATGAGGATGCTAAAAAGGCAGCAGGGGCACTCTGAGTTTGAAATTTGTAACAATGAAATCTCTTCACTGTGAGGTACTATTCTGATGCTACATCAGATAACATGAAACGGGCTCCATCTAGAATTTGTCTCCATTTTATAAATCAAGAAATGAATCTAAATGTTACATATATGTACTAGAACAACAGAATGAATTATTACTGCCGCCTTCCCTTTGTATAAAAAAATTCCCTGGGAAAGGACATGGAAAATCAAATGTCATGTTAATCTTAAACAGCAATTTTGGTGGTTGTGGAGTTTTGTTTCACGTAGCATCATTCCCTCAGGAAAAGGAAACTCCTACTTTTTGAAAAGCAACAGAGAACAATAGGAAACCTCTGGGCTTTTGTCCCACCCTTCCTTGTTCCTGGGTACAGGAGGAAGACTGACTTACCTGGCTGGTGAGATTAGATGAAAGTGCTTATTCCTGGCCTAACATAAATTCTAGCAACTGGTCCAAGGCCTTACAGCTGAGATGACCCTTTTCCTCTTAGATGCTGTTTTCTAAAGGAAGGCCTGAAAGTTCATCTTGCTCTTAATTTCTACTTTCTGTTAAAGTGTGACATAAGCCACCACTCTCAATGACACTAAGCTCAGCTCTGTAGACTCAGTCTTCTGTGTAGGTAGCATCAAGGTGTGATACAGAGCTGGAGACAGTTATAAACGTTACTAGGCCTTAGGCTCAAGCCATGTTCTTTAATCCTATTTTATGTATAAGACAAATAGCATATTTTGTTCCTCTCAAGGTATCTGGTTTTTTCCCTGTGTTTGATTCATAACTGAAAATAGGAAGGCAGTAAGGTTACTTCAGTCTGTCAAGTCCCAACAAGCAATAGCATTAACCATAAAAGAAGGATGCAACACAAAAAAAATCTTTTCCCTATTGTATGGATATGAAAACTGAGGCTCAGAAATGGCTTTGCAATTTACCAAGGTCAAAAGATTAATAAATAGCAAATCCAACACTAAAGTCACAGTCTATCTACAGTATAGTTTTCCCTGCACATCTAACTATGTTGCTGTCTCTTAGCAAGACCAAGGAGGCCTTTGCAGGCCCTGAGGACAAGAATGAATTGCCCTAACTTCATGAGGCTAATAGAAAAGAAAACAACCTCTCAAAATTTAAGAATTCTTTTACTCTGAAATTGAGTTTTACTGACCTACACTGATTTTTTTCAGTGAAGTCAGATCAACAATCAAACAACTTTAAGAGATACTACAGACAAAATTATGCAGTAGAATTTAAATCTCCAGAGAAATATAACTATAAACATTTTCCTATTCAGATGGATTACCCTGAAGGGTGGTGGCTTAGTTATGTTTTCGTCACTGTGACTCAATACCTGACATCTACAACTCAGGGAAGAAAGATTTATTGTAGCTTATAGTTTCAGAAGGTCACAATCCATACACAGGTGGGTGGCTGGAAAACAATGGAAGCACATGGCAGGTCTGGAGTGGGGGCAGGGCCAGAGCCAGAGCTCCAGTGGCAGAGATCTTTACAATATGGTGGCACAGAGAGAAGAGACTGGGAGGAACAGCAGAACCAGCACATGCCCATCCACGTCAAGCCCCAAGCACTCGCCCCCTTCCAACCAGGCCCCACCTCCCAACCCTACACAGTATCCATAGGAACACAAGGCTTTTGGGGGACACTCCAGATTAAGACCACCACAGGTGGGTTGAAATGACAGGGGCAAAAATTGTGCCCTGCCCAATAAGCAGGTATCAGAAGGAGTTTCTTCTGCGATCTGCTGAACTGCCTGAATTCAGCACTATAGAAGCAATTCATTCCTTCCTGTTTCCCAATCACAAAGCTCTTTCCTACCTGAAGATCAAAGGACTCTCCTCTATGTGGTGATCATAACAGACACAGAGTATCATACACCAATAGGCTAACTTGTTACAAAACATTTAATATTACTGACATGTAGAAAGTCATCATTTCTGCGTCATACATAAAATATCTTTTATAAAAATGAATTATGTGTCATAGTTCGAGCCAACTTGAAATGATTATATAGGTCTGGCAATAGCTAGTTTTTGTTCTGCCATCAACTAACCATGGGACTTCGGATAATTTTCTTTTCTGGATCTTAGCTTCTTTGTTTGTAAAACTGATGGAGTTAGACAGAGGTGCCTCTAACTCTAAAATACCATGAAAAATACAAAATACACCTAACCCTAGTCTCTGTAGTACTACTATATGAGGCTGACATTACATTTTATGTCCCTAAGAGAAGAAGTCCTAAAGACTTTAATACAAAAATCATCCCAAATTGATTACAATGGTTGGAGCAACTGAAGAGAAATGCATTTGCATTTTTCTGTCCTGCCTCTTTTGTGCCTCCTTCACTCTCCTCTCCAAGACAGTCCTTAGAGATGAAAAATTTCACACTGAGTTTCTATCAGACCTGAGAAAGAAAGGCATCTGCTTACTTTTTTGATCCTCTGGTTATCATTATAATGATTTTATTTCTTGAAACTATAATCAGATAAAAATGTCCAAAGCACTAAAGAAACTGAGTAGGGCTATTAGTCTACTCGTTTTCTTATTTTAATTCCATCTAAAGGAACAATAGGATCTTCTTGCCTTTGGCAATATAATAACTCAACTGACATGCTAGAAATACCACACACCAAGATATAAAATGGTGGCATTTTCTCCCTTTAAAAACAATCAATGCTTTCATTTTTGGACTTCAAAGTACATGTGAAATAAAAGTCTCAGCCCTGTGAGTCTGAGGTAAATCAAAGGGCTTTAAGAGTCACAGAAAAGATTCCTGGTTCATTGCCCTTCTTCTAGATAAGAAAGGAAACAAAACTACTCTCAGGCAGAATAATGCTCACTTTACTTTATATTTTTCTTCTAAGCGAGCTTAAACAACTCCCCTAACAACCCACACTAGTACAGTTCTTCCTTAGGTCTAGCCAGACTTCCTGCTGTTATGTAGGCCCACTTCCTCCTATGAATCCACTGTTGGCACTGTTGGAACTGTTCACTGTTCCTATATTGTTGAGTCTCATTTTGACCTCTAGAAATTCTAAAGAAAATCTTGAGAACTGAATTAGAAGCCCATGGTCAAGATTAAGATACTTTCTAGATGTACTTATTTTAACATAACATTCCTGGTGATGCCAGGCTACCGTGGTGACAGTTATTTCTTCTTTCTGGTTATTAGTACTTCATCTGTAAAATGCAGTAAGTATGAACACACTTTAAGAAAAAGCGTCACCACAGTGATATAAATTATTACTGAATCAAAGTCATATTGGACGTCTTGAACTACGGGCTCTAATTATCATTACAAATGGAACTTGGTTGAATATCTCTCTTTTCATTTTGAGGTATTCACTATTCATATGAACTTTGGCAATACTTATTAGTAATAAGCATCAGATATTTAAGTTCAAATGTATTTCTCAACATAGGCCTACAGAGACAAGACAATGAAAACAGATTATATCCAAATAAGGGTGGCTGCTCACTTGGGAATCATTATCATTCCTAGTTCGTTGCCCACTCCTCCAGAGAGCCGACCTGTTCTTTGACTACTAGTGCACCATGACATTGCTGAAAGCAACACATTCAATTTTTGTCATCATTTAGTCATTCATTTTAGTTGACTTTATTGACTTGTGGATTCTTTGATTTTAGTGGTTTCTATCTCTGCATCTGCAATTCTATCTGACTCTCAAACCAGGAGGCAGTTGATATCTTTGGGAAAGGAACTCAACACTGGGATTTTGCATGCATCCAACTATCTTATATTCTGTTCCCATAGAGGACAACAAGAATAAATGAAATCACTGCTATTTTAGGCAATTTGTGCAGCTGCAGCATCACTAAGGAATTTTTTCTATGGATCAAAGCTGAAATGTGAGTGTTATAAACACTGAAGAGGTACTGGAGGAATGCTACAGTGGTTAATGTGCCTGCCTTGAAAGCGCAAGGCCCAGAGTTCGATTCCTTAGCACCACATAAAGCCAGGCATGGTGGCACATGCATGTAATTACAGCAGTTGGAAGGCAGAGGCGGGAGGACTGCCATGAGTCCAAGGCTAGCTTGGGCTACATAGTAAGTTCAGGACCAGTCTGGGGTACACAGCAAGACCCTGTCTCAAAAAATGTTACAAAAATAATTGAAGAACTCTGAGCTCACCTTAAAAGTTACAAAACAGCCAGGTCCTTAAAAGATTTGTAGCCATATATGGCAGCAAAATCTAATCCTGATTCTGGTTGAGGCACAATACAAAATCCACTTACCAGTTTCCCTTGGACATTTATGAAAATTTATCTGGCAATGAGGATGTCAGGATGTTAGGACCAGGTTATTTGACAAGACTGACTTTGTAGTTGCTCTATGGGTATCATCTTATACATGTCAAAGTTTGCCCTATAAAGCCAATTAGGGTTATCAGCTGATTCATAACAGATATTAAGTACTCAGTTTTGTGTGAAACTTCACCATAGGAGTGACAAGAAAATAACCAAGAATATAGGGGCAAAGTGAAATCCTTTAAGCAAATATGTGATTAACTGATAATTCTGTCTTAGGTTTCTATTGTAGATAGGACATTATATCCCTGTTATAAGATCTGTGATTCAGAGGCTCTTCCAACAAGGGGTTGATGACTGAGTTGAAAAATTAAATAACATACATACAACCCATATGCATAAACAGTAAATCAAGGTGGTTCATAATTAGTTTTAAGTGACTGACATGACTATAGTGCCCAAGGGATTTCAGAGGTACAAGAGAAAACTCGTAACTAGACAAGTTAGAAGTTACAAGTCCAGTTGGACAAAATTTTGATGGGTGAGAAATAAAGAACATGCAAGGCAAAGGAATGGATGACATGAGCAACGCACTCATGGAGAAAGGTAGCCGCTGGCTCAGCTGAAAGAGAAGATTTTTGTTCTGGGGGTAACAGAAGAAGATAAAGCTACAAAGAAGGAACTATGACATCTCAAAGTTTGAAGAGATCCCTAGGGTTTATCAAGTCGAAGCTCTGCTCATCTCATTCTAATGTATATATGTTCAGACCAAAACAATTTTCCATTGTCTGCTACCAGTGTTTAGTATACACTTTAGTGATGGGTCTAGGTTCCTGTTATTGGCAGGTAAAGCACCTATGGGATAGTACTTAGGAACAGGTTTAAAGTTGCAGCCCTGTCTAAACCACTTGCTTGATGTTTACTCTTGGGTAAGTTTACTTAGGCTTTATTTCTTAATCTATAAATACAGATTATATTACACTCACAGTGGAGGAAAGAAAAAAAGGAGAAAGAACACTTGAAGCAGACAGGAAAGAACTCACAAAGCATTAATATCTTGCTAAGGAAGATACAAGAGAATTCAAAGAAGAGGAGGTCGTTAAACAGCATCAAATAAAACAAAAAGTCCAAGTGGTTGAGAGCTGTCCAAATATCACTGAAACTGGCAATATGGAGGTTATTTTAGCCCATTTTTGTGTTACAATAACAAATACTTCGGGTTTACTTTTACCTTTATAAAGAGAGAAGTCTATTTGGTTAATACTTCTAGTGGCTGAAAAGTCCAAACAGCATGGTGGCTCCATTTTGCTGCATCACAGTGTGGCAGAAACATGGAAAGTCAACTGTCCATTTGTATAAGGGGCAGGTATACAAACAAGGAAGCAGAGAACAGAGAAAATGCAGGTTCCCTCTTTTGTAACAATCTGCCCCTGAGTGAAATTCAACCCACTCAGAGAGACTAGTATTAAATCATTTGTGATGGTGGAATCCCCGGTGATCTAATTATCACCCAATGGGCTCCTTCTCTTAAAGGTTTCATCCCCTCAATTCCTCCATATTAGGGATTAAGCTTCCAGAATATGAATAATTTGGGGGATGTAAAAATTATTCAAATCACAGTATATCTGGAAGCAATCAGTGAATTTTAAGAAATCAGCTTTAAGCAGGGCATTGTGGCACATGCCTATAATCTCACCACTTTGGGAGGTGAGGCAGAAGGATCATGAGTTCAAGCCCAGGCTGGGCAATTTAAGGACTTACTGAGACTGTGTCTCAAGATAAAAATAAAAAAGGCTGGGGATGTTTAAAGCACTGAGTTCAATCCCCCAAAACCCCCAACCCCCATGCCAGCTTTACTTTTATTTTCATTCCCCCCCCCCCCTATTTTATTACATAAGCTTTACAGTACAAAAGGAAAGAGGAAGTCTGTAGGAATAGGGCAATGTAAGAAGGATGGAAAAGAAGAAAAAACTATAGTGGGGGAGGGCAGCAGCTTCAATTCACCTGCAGCTTCTCGTTATTTTCAGTGAAGGAGAGGGAGAGAGACAGCTTTGACTCAATGGGGTTAAAAGGTTAAGGAATGCAGTGGCCAGCCCGTATCTCAGGCTCAGAAATGAAATGACTGATAGCTCCTTTAAGAACTTTCAGACCTGCATTTCTTCTTTCGCATGATGCAGGAAACAGTGACAAAGAAGAGGCGGTTTTTACTCATAGAACACCTTGCCTCTTCCTTTTGTCTAACACTGCAGAGGAAGAAATATCATAAAGCAGCCTTTCCATTTACAATATCATGAGATCACCAGCAGAGCAATTGCAAGAGACTCTCTATATAGTAAAACCTCATTAATTTGGACTATACTAATTTGGAATTTGTGGTAATTTAACCTGGGCTGGATGTACCTTTGTACTACTTACAAAGAAAGGGTTCACTAAGCAAACAGTGAGAGCAAGATTTCAAGGAAGTTAATTTAGTCTGCCAGGGGCTTACTTCCCCTATTTTAAAGAACATACTGTTTTGAAAGAACTTCGGCATGTTCATTATTTGAATGCAAATTGATTCTGCTAATTATAGATTAGTGGAATCTACTGTTAAAGTCCTATATCTGAAGCAGTTAACTTTGCTCGCACTATATATGCTCATTAGAAATAAAATGTCAATTCTTTAAAGATAGTTCATAATTGAGACTAATGCATGCCCCTGTTCCTCACCTTCATGAGTTATTCTACAGCTCAATGATACTAGCGTATCATTTATGAGTACAGTGAAAAACCTAATAAGTGATCATATAAAACTTCAGACTAGCCAAAATAGATGTTTTAAAGTTCATGCACTGAATCCTACACTCTTTATCCATGGCAGATTTCACACACAGCTGATTTAGCTCTTACTTAACATATTAATCTGACATATCAACTTGAAGTAAAGTTCATAACTAATTGGAAGCACATTGATAAGAACAAAAAGTGACTACAGAAATGAAATAAGGTTTGCATAAAATGTGACTGTAATAGCTACGAAACTATCATAGTCTAGGATAATTTGGCGTAGAAGTCAAAGTACTATATTCCTTAGTAAACCATGAAGAAGTGTAATAGTGTTTTGGAGAACAATAATTAGTGACTGGAATTACACTCCTAAGAATCAAACACAGTTAAATTATGCTGAATGTATACCTTTACTTTTAATAAAGCAGGCAAGTTTACACACACACACACACACACAAACACACACACACTCTGTGCCAATAATGGGTAACCTAAAATGAGAAATATGTTGATGCTCAAAAAGATGAGGTTCATAATATTATCTCAGAATAATAATTATGATAACAAAATAATAGCAACATCAAGTGGTTACTATTGTGTAGATACCATGCTAAGCACTTTACCTACATCACTTCAACTAATTGTACAAGTATTCCTAAGAGGTACATTTTATTATTACTTCTACTTTACAACTGAAGAAAGTGAAACTTAGAAATTACACAACTAACTCCAGACTACAGAGAGAAAGAGCCAGGACTGTAACTCATCTATCTACTGTACTTTCCTATGCTTCAGAAGCATAGTTCTTTTTTTAAGGGCTCCACGCAACTAATGTTTCACTGCATTTTCATTTTCCAAACTCATATTTAATAAACATTTTGGTTCCCAAGCAGAGAGAGCTAGGATTTAAGATAGTAATCTATTTTATAAACATATTCCATTCTACAAGCTGAAAGCAAAAGTAACTGCCACAAAACAAAAAACTACAAATGCTTCTACTGGACCCATCCAAACATCTCAGATCAATCTTTGTGTACTAGGGATTCTATTCCTAAATAAATAACCAAGAAACAAAAAATGACATTTAAAATATCAAATGAATAGTTAATATCTGGTTTTTCTTAATATTTTCTTACTCCGTATTCCTTCTAGAGAAGTTTCAGAATTTAAGATGAGAATAGGCCAATGGGACAGGTATGGCAAGGAAGGCTAAAATCCTACCTGGCTGTCATAGAGGACCTAGGAGAATCTATTTAGAGGTAAACTGAGGGTAGGCTGTCACATATACATACAGAGACAGATAGACAGTGGAACACTCACGTGCTTCTTTCTACCCATCAATGCTCTTTATTCACCTCCTCTTATCAATTCACCTCTATTTATCCTTCAAGGATCACTTGTATATGTCACTTTTGTGACAAAAGCATTATTTTTGTGTGTTTTTTAAAAAAATACTGACAGTTGTTAAAACAGGTACTTTCCTCTATAAGCATTTATTTTGTTCACATGTTTTTAAGATATTATAGAATTTGGAATTCATGTATATAAAAAATAATAATGATAAAAGAAAAAGTCACTTTTGTCAAGAAGCATTTCATAATCCCTAAAGCAGAATCAAATCCTTCCTTGTTTCCGCTCTTAGAGGTTTTGTCTCCCTTATATGTATTCACCATAGCATGGATGATACTCTGCCTTCCTACTGAAGTTGTGCATGGGTATGCTTCCCCCTTTTCACCCCGAGGGTGGGGAACTCTCACGTCTTTAGTTCCTACAAATACTAGCACCATCTACTATGCTCTGGGAAAATGTTAACTGCACAGCACTGACTTAAGACAGTGCATTATCACCTAGCTTACCTGGAAGAGTATTTGTTCTCTTTCTTTTCTTGCTTGATTCCCCTCCATTCTCAATGAGGCCTTCTGTGACCAGAGGGCCACTGGCACTACCAAATTGCAAGGGCTCGTTGTTGTTGGCAGGGTCAAAGGGCAGCTGGTTCAATCCTAAAGAAGAAAAAGAAAGCCAAAGTCTAGACTCCATTAAGGACTGGGATCATGCCCAGATTTATTACATGAACCAGTGGTGGAACACCTTTTAACTCTTAAGAGCTTAGCTATAGCAGGTGAATTCCCTAGGGACAGTCAACCTCTGCAATTTTTGTAGTTCTTGTTGACAAGTATATAATTAAAATATAAGAGGGTGGTTCTTACTGATATTGTGGGAAGTAAACATTCTTGGCCACAAGCTAGCAATTGTCTTCTACTTCTTCCCTTAAAAAGCCAGAACCAGCTGGGCATGTTAGTATACACACTGTCCCAGTACTTGGGAGGGTGAAGCAGGGGGATTGTTTGAGCCCAGGAGTTATAGGCAACAGAACCAGAGCTACAAAAAAAGGACCTAAGGACCTTCTTAAATGTGCTTGTGGTCGGACCTATTCTTCCTTTCAAAAACCTTGTCTCTGTATTCCTTAGCTCATCTCCTGACACTTTTCTATTACTTAATTATAAGCTTTGTTGGAGAGATGCAGATACAATCATTAGACTATCTGATGTCAAAGTCCCTTAAAATGAAAATACAGATGCTTCTAAAAAAGAAAACTATAACTTTATGGCAAATAAAAAGAAACAAAGATACAGACATCTCAAGGTGTTAATTTAGACTTGGAAGAATAGCACAGTGGCTGAAGCACTGGCCTAGACACTGGGGTAACATGGAATTATAATCCGGAACTGGGTGATAATCTCATCTTTTCAACTGTTGTTGAAAACATCGTCACTCTGGTAGGTACTGTGGCACCATATAAAATGGCAAAAAGCATTTTCCATTCTCCAGATCCTACATGGCTCAGACCCCTCTGGCAGCAGCACTTGGAATTTCAAGGGCTTCAAGTGAGATTTCATGAAATGTGTAATCAGAAGTTTTTGTTAAAGCCCAGAGTAAAGACAACTCTTCTAAGTCTTTTATCTACCGTTCCATAATCTTATCAAAGGGAGAACTGAGTTAGCCTCAACTCTCTTTTTCTCTGTGGTCTATACAATTCTTGGAGTGATATAGCCAAATACCAATAAAAGCTTGGAATTCTGTCAGCTAAAGGTCAATCAAAAGGTAATAAAAGAATGAAAAAATTTAAGTAAAATGAGTGCTAAGGTTTCTAACAAAGTGACTTTGCATTATTATTTTTCATAAATAGTATCCTCTTGATTGTGTTTTCAGCCCATATAAAACATACTATTTTATCAGCAATCACACTCCACTTCGAGCACATCCATTAGATGTCCTTTGGGACTGGTCAAAAATTCTGTCTTTCTACCATGTGTATAACTAAAGGAAACAATAAAGCTTTCTTCCATAGCTTAAGTCAAATATTCAGCGCATCGTATCTATGTCCTATCAAATCTCTTAAAATGACTAGAGCTAAAGAAACAAATGTCAATAGCTGAGTATTAAAAATGTTCATGTCATGTCTGAGACTATTTTCAAAGAAGACTAGACTTTTATATTATTTACAAACAAAGATGTTTATTGCACTTGGGTAAGTCCAGAGGCAAATGGGATTAGCAAAGTATTCCAAAACTTTCTTTGACATTTCTTTTTGCAGTACTGTAGTGATAAAAACAACTTCTATGAATATGGAGAGGTGCAATGAAAACAACCTGACAGGCTGGAGTTCAAAACCTGTGTATTCTTTACTAGCTCAATAGTTCTGGGAAAGCCAAGTAGTCTCTGTTAATCCTAGTTTCATAATGGGAGTGATAACACACTACACAGGGTTGTGGCAAATACTAACAAATACATTACCATGTTACCTTAAGTGAATTAAAACAAACTTTTCTACATAAGCCTTTAAGTTTTTCTAAGGAAAAGATCTCTATGTCAGCCCCTCCCCACCTGAAAACTGTATCCCTTGTACCTTGCACCACGCACATTGTGAACACTGAATGAATGACTTAATCCTCAATAAGTGGGAGTAGATGGCTCATGACGTTAAACCACACAATTAGAACAAAGTCTTGGCAGCTGGTATTCAAGAATTAATGTTGTAACTGAAAAGTTCTGATGCTGATTGTAGCAATATTACTTAAAACAATTATATTTTAAATGTATCTCCATCATTTGAGTACTATACTGTAGGATGAACAAAGTCCTGATTAAAAAGAATGCTCAGGGATTATGAGGTTCTGATTAATGACTGTTAATCATAAAAGTCTTTCTTATTTGGTCTTGCATTTGATAATTTTGCAGAATAATATATTAGTCCATTTTCCTGCCTTATTAAGTAGATGACTGGGGATCTTAGAGAATTTCAGAGCCTGATCAATGACAGGGGGCTAATAATAGTACCTTACTCACAGTACTGGTAAAAATATTAAATGAGACCATATATGCAGAAAATTCTCTAACACATTTGCCACATAGTAGATGCTCAATCAATCTATAAACACACACACACCACATGCCCACACACACCACATGCACGCACACACACACACACGCTCTCCTACTTCCTGCTTCCACCCAGGCCATGACCTCCACTTCTTCATTTTATTTTGAGAGTGAGCTAGGTATGATGCTGAGGGCACCTCTTTGTTGCTGGGACTGAATGGACATGACAGGCTCAATAAAAATTAACTACTACTACTACTACTACTACTACTACTACTACTACTATACTTGATTTCTAGATTTCTAGTTTTAATTTCTTGAATTGTTGATCTCTAACATGAAGAGATTTATCTGAACTTGTACTGATCCAAGGGTATACCCTACTAATCTCACTGAACCTTTTCAGTGTTGTTTGTAACTTTTTGTAAAAGTGGAAGATGTTTCAGGAAAAAAAAAGAATGGTCTGTTACAAGGTATGTAGTCATAGACATTTGACTATAATTTTGTTTTGTCCTTTTTATGGTCCTAGATTATAACATTGGGGTCGTAGGTATTTTATTCCTAATATAAATGTACAGATCTTTTGATACTGAGTAAGACTGGATTTCAAGTACTTTCTGTATACGCACCTTATATAAAATCCAGGTATGTGAAAATTCTGATAATTTAGTGCAACATCTCATTCTTAGTTTCTGAAGAAAAAGATCTCATATTAAGGAGAGTGAGACATCTCACTAGGTAAGCTGATACATTGAATAAAAATCCACATTTTTTATTATCCAGGGCTCAGTAGAGTCTCTAAAGATTTGTAGTTCAAGAGCAGGGACTATGGAGATAGAAAAATACTATAACACCAATGCTTCCTAGCTACTTTTATTATATTGATTATTGTATTGTTTATATTTTATTATATTGGTTACAGCATCAAATAAACTAATAAATCAGTATATCAATAGATACTTATACGATCTTTCATGTGTTATGTACATGTGATCCTTCTTAAATACAATTTTGAGTAACAGTTCCATTAAAATTATTTAAACTCTACAAAAAATTCACTTTAATACCAAGAATTATTGTCAGTAAAATTATAATGAAGATGTAAATATAAAAATACTAGCAATTACCATATCCATTTCTTATTCAAACTACAGAATTTAGCTCATTATCCTCTGTAATGTAATCCTAGACTTTTCATCTGTTGACTTCCCAACAGGACAGGATCAGGGCTTTTCTTCACCTGGGGCTCACTCTTTGTAGGCGGCTCCTAGGCATTTAGCTGGCTTTCCTTAACTTCTCACAACTTCCGCCCACTCTACTTGGGCGGAGGAGTTTTTCATTCCCTTCCCCCACCAATAGGGATAGAGTAGGATGCATTTTATCTAATTATTATCTTGCTCATTTTTTTCCTAGAATGAACATGTCAGAAGGCTAATGTTTAAAGGATTCTACTGACAGTCACTTTAAAACAATGAAAGAGTAAAGAATACTAACAGAATGAAATCAGAAATTTTCTGAAATCTTACATATTTCTCAGTCTTTGACCTTCTGTTCTTCAGGATAAACTTAATAAAACCTATACTTTGCTCATTCTTTCCCCTTGCATTTTATTCCCCTATTCCCCAAGCCCCCAAAACTTAGTTTGTCTGAATGGAAGCACATATTGGTAAAATAAAGATAGATAAGAAACATTAGTATTATAGATTTCTGCTATTTTTGTATCTCATACAATCAAACAAATCCATGTGGTAATATAATCTTGTCTAAAACAAACTTGACTAGCATACACAGCTGACCAGCTGTTATTTCATGTCAAGTCAAAACACAGATTATTTGACTTCACAGCACACATGAGGCCTCTTTAGAAAGTATTCAAATTGAGCAAGAGTGGGGGAAGGGTACTTGGAGAATGACATTTCTCATTCAGTGAAACCAGGGGTTAAACATCTCAGAATGAGGTGTAGTTCTCAGTGACTACTCCAATGGCAGGTCAAGGAGTTCACATGCAATGATATCTGCCATACAGATGCAAATGATTCGTGGGCTTTGAGGAACGCACTGAAGAATTTTCATGCTTCCTGTGAAAGAAGATCAATGGATTCTTTATGCCCAGCCATTATAACAGAGTTACTACCACAGTTCACCTCAATGGGGTTTTCTACTATCAGGTCAAATTAGGACCAATTTTCATGATGCAATCTAACACTTCTAATGATTGCCCTAAGTTATAGGACCAAAATTTGCCCCTAGGGATCCAACCCTTTTCATTGTTTACAGCTTTGGCACACAGAATACACAACCTCAGCACAAAGAAACACAATTCTACTCTGGGTTAGTTCCATTTAAAAGCACATGGTTAAAGCTCTGAGAAACCTGGTAAATTAAATTGAATGCAATTAAATTGAATGAATCTCTAGACAGAAATGCATGTTGAAAAAAATTACTTTTTGGTAATAGTAACATTCTAGCTCATTTATCTGTAAAACAAATTTTTGTACACTGAATCTTATTTTCCATATGACTTCAGTTTAAAACCAGATATTGGACCCCATGCCGGGAGGGAAATGTTTTCAAGTTAGTTTTTAATTTAAAACTTTTGGAAAAATCAGAGGCTGGGAAAATAGCCAGGCCCTCAACATGCTGGCAGGTGCTTTTGTAGGATTTATCCATCTCCGGAATTCTCTCCTTTCTTTCACGCACCCTTGCTGCTTCCCGGGTCTGGGCCCGCAAACCTCGGACTCCACGTTCGCAGCTTTCATTTCCTTGCCATTCAGCTTGCCACTTCTGAGGGCACATGAATGTTCAAAAGAGTTGGATTGCAGTTTCACTCATTGGCCAAATAACTATCAGACGAAACAACATTCTGAGTTCCAGTTCTTAACTGATACCAAACAAATGAAAGGCTTTTGTCAATTTGGTGAATCTAATATCCTATAAAACTGCTTTATCTGAAGCAAGGACAACTGTGAAAGACTAATTGGCAAGTGAAAGTAATGTGAAGGAGACGGGGAAGAAAAGGGCTAAAGTCCTCCTCTGAAAGGGGGCTTGCTTGACTGGGGGAGGACATGAAAACTTTCAGTGCAAACTTTACACTTTAGTCACCTTTTTCAAGGTGGGATACAGGTGACAGGAAAATTTTCATTGGCACTGATTCTTCAACAACTTTTAGTAACTCACCAAACTACCAGGTCAAGGCACGCAAGTCCATCCATTTTAAGCCTCTTCTCCTACTATTAGCCTACGAGCCTGCAGTTGTACACTACTCCAACACTTCTTAAACCTTTCAATGTACCTACGTGTTCTCGGGAAATCTTGTCAAAATGCAGATTCAGATTCAGCACGTGAGTTTTGGTCTACTTTCAGTCATGTTCCAAGAATTAACTTTTATCAGTTCTTTCCTACTCCAAACCTTTCATGGCCAATTCTCCAATTTTTTTTTTTTTTTTTCAATGCTGGAGAACAAAGTCAGGACTGAAACAGGCTCGCTAAGTTTCCTGGGCTAGGCTTGAACTTGCAATTCCCTGACTTTAGCCTCCTGAGTAGCTAAGATTACAGGTGTACGTTGTTCTAAGGTCTGCTTCCTGACTGCCAATATTTAAAATACTATCATCTGAGCCCGGCGTGGGCAACTTAGTGACTTAGCAAGACCTTGTATCAAACTCTTAAAAAAATTTAAAAAGGGTTGGCACATATAGCAGCTCAGTGGGAAGGCCCTAGGTTAAATCCACAGTACTGCAACAAACAAACAAAAACACAAAAAGAAATTACAACTAGGTTTAGTTTAGGGTTCATCTCAGAAGTTATTTACTTCATGATGGTGCCTTTTCTTATTTACCTCTACCAAACATAATGCATACACAGCAATGGACAAAGGGTACCACCCATGCATGAGGGGTGCTACCACTGGTTGTGAAGAATATATTCTAGTTACATATATTGTTCCTTTATTTTCTATTTCCTACTCATATTTCACAAGGAACTGAAGTAAATTTTCCCAAGGTCACAAAGCTAATAATCAGAAGAAAAAACTCAGATGAAAAATATTTCCTAGACAAAGTTCTGGTTCTCCATTGATCGTATTCAATACTTTTCATACACTTCTTAGCATACATCTTGTGTTTTAGTTGAGTATTTTGCCCTATCTTCTTTTCCTTCCTGCCTTTCCCCATCCCAATTAAGGTGCTCCTTGAGGTCATACTCTCGATATTCAGTCACTTCTTTAAGCCCTCCTCCCACAAAGATGTTGGCTTTAGTACCTTGTGTAATCATATAAGCAACATGTATGGAACTTTGGGTACAGTAAACATATTTGTCATGCCAAATGTCAACTTGTCTGTTCCTAAAGAAGTCGTGAATGGAGAAAGGAAGTAAAGATTTGGGGTTCTTTCAGCATTCTTTCACTACTGTAGGACGCCTAAAGACACTTGGGGGTGATAAATGATCATTCACTCTGTCCCTCATCTTGACTTATTGTCTGAAACTGAAATGTTCTCAAAAAATCATATGCTACCTTCCTTTGGAAGAACCTTTGGGAGGTGAAGACTAGTAAAAGAAAGAAGCTGCATACCTGAAGGCATACGCTGGAAGCAGATATTGGGGCCCAGGCCCTCTCCTCTCTCTCTTTTTGCTTCCTGACCACCATGAAAGGAATGGCTTTGCTTCATCACATGTCCTATGCAATGAGGCTGTTCAATGATGTCACAGGCCTTAAATCAACAAAGCCAGTCAAATACAGACTGGAAACTCTAAAACTGAACCAAAATAAATCTTTCCTCCTTCTAAGTTATTATCTCAGGTATTCTGTCACTGACAGAAAGCTGTCTAATATAGCTTGTCTGCATAATTTCACTCACCCTTTCTGAAAGTCTAAATTTATTTTTCCACTAACACCTTTGTATAAGAAAACATTACACAAGAGATCTCATAATATGGATCTGCTATTAGTGACTTTGTATGCATTAGTTTTCAGATCTCACTTTACTAGTCAAGAAGACAATTTCGCGACAAATGTTATCTAATACAGTAGCCATGAGCCACACATAGCCATTTAAACTTAAATATCAAAATGGTTTAAAGCACAAAGTTCAGTTGTACTAGTCACATTTCAGTTGTTCAATAACCACTTGTTGTCATAGCTAGCAGCTATCACATCGGGCAGCCTATATACAGGACATTTCAATCCTCACAGAAAGTTCTTCCAGACAGTACTGCTCTACTATCAAAGTTAGACTTAAATTCTCATGCATCCTTTACTACATGTGCCACTCACTAAGTGTGCCACTTACAAGGCATATAAAAAAGTCATTTGATCTCTCTCAGACTGTTTCTGCATTGTAATGTGAAGATAATAACACTTCCCCCATACAGGGAAGGGAGGAAACTTAAATGAGAGAATGTGTATGTGTATTTAAGGTCTAGCACATAGCAAATGCTATGCAAGTATCAGTCCTCTAAATCATTTGGGAATGTATATGAATTTATCTCAAAAATTAAATATGAATATTGAGACAGTGTGGCTTCTCAGGACCCTAGACTACATCCTGTTTACAGCTTGGAAGACATTACCTTTACATTTCTCTTCTACCATACTTTTTCTTCCAGATAATACATAGTCACTAAGGTAAATCATTTATTAATAAAGCTGGAAGCGTCAGTGACTGCTCTTTGCTCGGACTATGTTTAGGATAAGAGACCACACTTGCTACTACTTGATGTTTCCAACACTACAGAATGATATTTTCTCATTCCAACCAAAATGCTTACTCCAAAGCTTTAATGAATGCTCATTCCAAGCTAATGCTGTCCTACTGAAACACGGATAGCAGTGACACTGGAGGTGAGCTAGACAAGTACCATTTCTCTAAGCACGTCTTTTCCTACACTCAGAATATACTCTCTGATTTTCCCGTGAGGTTGACATTTTTTGAACCTGGTAAAAGTGAATTACTTGAGAAAAGTCTGAACTAAATCCGTTGGAGTATTTGTGTTCTGTGAATAGGAAAGCAAAATATACGTTTTTTACTTCAAGATGAAGAATGTTTCACGAGTATTTTCCCCTGTACAATTTAAGGGTTTCAAAACGAAGCAAAATCACATTCCTCAATGAAAACAAAGTTCAAAAAATGTTGGTTTGATAAAACAGTTCAAAGTGACAGATGGTAGAGGGATGATCTATCATTTTGCTCAGGGTAAAGTCTGGCAGTCTTCAGAGGAACTGAAAAGATAAATCCTTATTTTGCTGTAGGTTAGCCTTGAGAACAGTTACAGCAACCACTGTCCTCTCCACATCTTTGGAGGGGTTGGTTAGAAAGGCGGTGATTCATCAGTGCCTGCTTTGAGCTGGCTCTAGGTCATGCTGCAATTTCTGTTGACCAATTTTCCACCTGAGTGACAGGAAAAAGGCAGGTTCCTAACACACTGACCATTAGGTTATCTGTTTAGTACTTGCCTGAGAATGTGCCCAGCGGTAACTGTATTATGAGTGTCTCTGTCTCAATAAAATAAATAATTGCAGATTTCAGAGCCTGAGGACAGAGAGTTGTTCTGGTATTGAAATCGGAGACTATCTTGTCAGATCTGTAATGAGGTCTTCCCTTCAGGCTGATGGATTTCATAAAGCTGAGGCAATTATTAAAAGCAAGCAAAGTTCTCCCTGAAGAAACAACTCCAATGGTTTTCAAAACTAGCTTGTCAGCTGCATCTGGTCAGGCGCCTAAAGTTGAGGCAGCCCTTTCAGTAAAAACAGTTGCAACAGTCAGAGAACACCAATTTCTACTAACAAAGTCTTAAAACACCAGTAAATAAGTTGTAAACAAGGTTCAGCAAAAATAATTTCACATGCTGTGAGTGAGTGAAAACTGAAGTTTCTGTCAGATAAGTCTGTATTTCAGTGTAAGATGCCTTAAAGGGAGAGAGAGCTGGAAGTCTTTTGGTCTTCTGAGAGCTAATATTATCAATTAATGCTAGAAGGACATCGGTATTTTTTAAGACTGATGTGCCATGTGAATAACATCTGTATCCTTGCTCTTCCCAAAATTTACACATGAATTTTGCCAGTTTTCCTTTATTCAGCCTTCATTAACTATTTATCCAATCACTGTACTACAATTTTAATTACCTCCTAATTAACCAATGATAAGTCAGTAACTTAGCATTCTCTAAAGACAGAACTACAAAGTTCAAGAAATTTTCATTTACTCGTTCAAGATTTATACAATGCCTCCTCCCTCATCCCATGAATTTTGCTATATTATGTCATTAATGATCTGGAGTTATACTTCTTGCATTCCTAATCTTGGATCCCCATTTGGATTAGTTTTTTTGGGTATGAAGATAAACATATCTTGCTATTGACTGTGAAATTAAACACACAAGAGAAAACAGAGATTTTAATGTAACATGTTAATACAACTTTATGAATCCATATCTCCCCTATATCAACTCTTCCTGAGGCATATTAATACAGGGTGCTGACTAGTGATTAATTCCTTTAAAATCCTTCACAGAGGCATAAGTCAAATCCACTACTGAGATAGCTATGATCTGTTCCTTAAAAAATTACATGACTATAAACTGATAAGTCTGCAAATAAAGAATTAATCTGTTAGAAATAACCCTTACCATCGCTATTGTACTAAAAAGTATAACTAGAATCTTATTATTAGAATTTTATTCCAGCCTGAAGTCTAATTCAGGTATTCAATACATGTTGGAAGAAATGAGCTGAAGAATTAATATTGACTAGTTGTCTCTCTTCTTATTTATCCAGTTCATTTAAACAATTTTATGTGTTTGTCAGTGTCCTAGGCTTGAGGATTTTAGGATACAGTAAGACAGTTTCTTTCCTCAAGGAGATCGTGACCAGGACGGAAGGCAGGTAATCTGGCCCAAATTTTGCATCCCTTTACCTATTATGACTTCCCCCAAGTGTTCTTTACTTTGCTCATGCTCAAATTTTTTAAAGTCCTCAAACATACTATGCATTTTCATGCTTTTGTGCCTGTGTATATAATGTTTTCTTTAACTGCAATACAATTTTTCCATTTCTCCACTAAGTAGGCTTTTACTCACGCTTTAAAACCCTGTTCAGATGTCATTTCTTCAGTAAAAATTTCCCTAACATTCACAGCCTTTCTCTACAAGAATAGTCAGAGCCTTTCTATCACAGCACTTATTATAGGAACTCAGAGATCAAAGTGTGTGTGTGTGTGTGTGTGTGTGTGTGTTCTAGGTGGGGGATGTCACATCTGATCCCTGCTTTAGAAAGATCACTCTGATGGCAGAATGAAGGATATACCGGAGGTAGGAAGACATCAAACACAGAGAGAAAAAATAGGAGAAAACAACAGTGATACAATGGATAGGTGACAATAGCATAAATTCAGTGCAGTAGGATGGAAACAAAGAAATGAATTTCAGACATATTCATGAAGCAGAATCATCTGGAATTAGTGCCTGATCAATTCTGTGAGCTGAAGGGAAAAGAGAAATCCAAGATGACTCCATTTAAAAACTCTAATGCCACAGTACTGAAAACAATTGCAAGGTCTGTGAGCTTTCATAGAGACACAGCACATCCATTGGCAACACATCGATATGTCTATGCGGAAAAATAAAACCCCTTTTCCAATCTCCATTTACCATGGATAAAGGTTGCCTGGAAACACCAGAAATGGCTTACACTTGACCTTTACTACATATTCTTAAGAAAACCTGTCAAAAGATAGACATTCATACAGAAGAAAGCATAATAGTCTAGGAGGCAGAATAACATACCATTGGGCTAAACAGAGTACAAAACATTTTAATAATAGGCCTGAGACTTAGCTATTTCATCTACAGCATTCCCTGACAAAAGTGTCTTTGAAGGTCAGGAATACTTAATAGATTCCTTCGCTTTCTGCCTTCATCCTTCTACCTTCTCTCCTCCTCCCAAGCAACTCCTCAAAATGGTCTTATTAGAAAACCTTGCATTTTAATAGCAGTTGTCTTTTTGTTATTATAGTATGTTGGATGAAGCTGACAATTCTCCTTTTAACAATACTCAAAGAAGGCTTAGAAAAAAATTATTGCCACGTTGTTTTTCTCCCTGCCAACAACATAGCAATGTAATTGTCTCCCAAAGAAGAAACACTCTAATCATCATTAGCTTTAAAGAAAATTCATTTTATGAAGATTCTCTGAGACAACTGACAGAGCAAATCAGGCTTCCTAAAAGATTGCAAAGTGATGGATCCAGTTGAAGAGAATGCCATAGTCAAATTCAATTCCATGAACATTTTCAACTAAACGGTATCTCTGCAACAAAACAGCATTGAATGGGAGTTAGAATCATGTAACATTCTGGGAGGCAGGACTTAAACACTGCATAGAATCTTAACAACCAGGAGTCAGAGGCAATGAGAGCACAGCCCAATTATTTCAATTAAACAACAGAGGAAGTTGTTATAAGAAGGCAAAGTTGAGCTCTAAAGGCATACCAAATTTCCAAAAGTGTTTTTAAGAAATCAAAGATTGAAATGACCTAAACATCTGATCAACCAAAGCAATGTCAAAGAATCTTAAAAGGAGTCTCAACAGAAAAGGTGTTACTCTCTTTTGGAAGCTAGTTTCAATGTTTATTCTCTCCTTAATTGAGTACATCTCTATTTTCACGGAGGTTATTCTTTTATTATTTTTGAGAGCCCTGCTGATTAGGCTTGGCGCAACATCCATTGGAGGGAGATTCAGTCTGACAAATGTACAGGCTCAGAATTTTCTGGCAATTGCCTGGGATGATAGAGCAAGGAAGAAATAGAAGGACAACGAACTAAAGCTCTGAAAACCTAACCATGCAGCCTGGCCTCCTAGGCAGATGTCAATCATGACCATATACCTGCAGTGCAAGGAAACCAATTCCATCAAAGGTCCTTCCTTTAGGCTTCTAAAAGACAACTGTTTTATTTCACATTGGCGACCAAAATGTGATTTTCTACAAAGAAAGCAGAGCTAAAAGCGGCTCCCATGTTCTTATGATTTTACTAGCTACCTTGAGTAGCTGGTAAGAGTCCCTGATGAGACCCTGCTCTCACAGATTTGCTAGGAGTGTCGCAGAGAAAATGGAGACTTTATTAAGGCAGTCTTACAGGCCTGAATCCATATTAAAATCACTGGTGAAATTTTTTAAGAATGCTAATATTTGATCCATACCCCTAGAAACTCTGACTTACTTGGTCAGGGAAAGGCCTACTATTCGGTATAAATGCTACCAGTGGATTCTAATGGGCAACCAGGACTGAGAACTACCACCCCTAGAGGTTTTCGAATAAGTCCCACAAAAGAATATTCCACACCAGAAGTTTTTTTTTAAAGGTAAAACCAGGTAAAACTTGGAAAGAGCTTCATTTTAATGTCACCTACAACATGCAGGAAACTATACTGGTCGTGTGTCATAAACTGGTAGATATAACTTACCCAGTTTATGGTGCATACAGGATTTCCTTTATGAAATGAAATATTAAAAAGACTACTGACTAAAAAAGGAAGTGACATCTTGGACAAAAAATCGGGCAAAGCATAATTATAGGATCGAGTTCCTTTTTCTGGTAGAGAACATACTGAAACACTTAGAAATAATTATGTCCATTTTTTAAATTCATCTCCAGACAAAGATTTTAAAACACTTCAGGGACTGGCCTTGAATCTTGAGTCCCTTGGGACTCCAGGCCAATCACTTCCTATTCTCAATCATTTACTTCACTAAATTTCCAACGTCATGAGGAATGTTGGGAAACTCGACACAAAGGAATACTACTCTGCCATAAAGACAGATAGATATGAACCATATTTAGGCAAATGGACACAACTTGAGACCATTATGCTTAGCGAAGTGAATCAGACTCAGAAGATTAACTATTATCATGGGAAACCTGATGTTTAAATAAATAATGCAGTCAAATAAATGAGACGTTGGGACTCAGGAAGAATGGGGGGGAAGGAGAGAAGAAGCTGGGGAAGAGAATGTGAAGTTGTGATATATATGTGCAAAAAATTCTCATTTACTGTAACAATACTAATAAATAATATGAATAAAATGGGGAAAAATCTAAACTAAAACTACATTTGATAAAAGTCATGCCACAATGTGGTTTGCTTGCATCACCTGTCACATCAGTCAAAAACTGCAAAGGAGGCACTGAAGTGGAATTAGACAACTAGTCTCTAGTCTCCCATCAACTCACAGGGAAACACTAAGTAATTTTTAAAGTAACTCTTATTTTCCTCATCTGAAAAATGGGTTTGCTAAACCCTGTGATCGATCTCCTAGCTCTGAGCTTAAGGGAAAAAAAGCCTAGATAGAAGACATCAATTGAAATCTGGAATAAAGCTCAGTAATAAAGAGTAGAAAAGGAGATAGCAGGGAGCACTCAAAAGATGCCACATGGTACCACCTACACGAGTAAATGATTTAGTAGTAAGTAGTACAGTTAAGGAAGTATTAAAAAAAAACATGTCCAACACTGCTTCAAATAAAAGGACTCCTTAAGAAAATTGCTAATTGAGGTCTGAGTCAAGATGGTGGCTGAGTAACAGAGCCGCACAATGTCTCCCCATTGACCCACTTAAAAAGTTGAGAATTTTTAGTCATAAAAAACCTGTTCAATGTTGCTAGGCCAGAAAGGAGCACCCCAGCAATTGACAGGAGGCCATGGGTAGTTCAGAAATCCTGAAGTCATATCAGAAGTGGAGAAAAACAGCAGCCGACTGGATGCAGCCCTGAGCTGCCGGCATCCACAGACTGCAGATGAAGGGAAGCCTGGAGGCCAGAACCTCAGACTGAAGAAAGCATGAATCCAGGAGAAGTGGGAACTGTCAGTAGCTGGTAGCCCAGCCCCCAAAAAATGAACCTGTGGGTAGTGCATACTAAAAACGCAACGTGCACTCCCCCTAAAAACGGCCTCCTGGAGCCCAGATCAGAAGCAGTGCTCCACAGCCATAAAATGAAATGATGTAAGCAGGAGCCATTTTTTTTTAAAAGCCCAAGACTAATCCGATTAGAGTAAAAAAAAAAGCTCAGAAGAACACATCAGGATGGGGGGGGGAGGGTCACGATTAAACAGTACTTAGGAAGAAACTGGCACAGGAGGCAGTTGCGGAGAGAGGAGGAAAAAAAGGCTGCTGACCTTCTGAAGGGCTCAGTGCAGTGGGCATACCTCCAAGGGTGGAAAGTCCCATCCTTGGGGGAGGGAAGCCAGGACAGGCAGGAGGGCTTTGCTGAGGGGGTCAGGGGTGAACAAGTCACATCAGAGGTCATCTGATGATCTTTGATCATCATATCAGACTGTCAGGTCCCCCTCACTCCCTCCTCCCAGCACAGAATTAAAAGTAATTGGGGCTCTCCACCACCCCCCATCATAGCCATTCAAAGAAACCTCTCATCTAAGATTCTAAAGTGAAGTCTGTCAACACCAGATACATGGGAAGAAGACAGGACAACAGGACACCCACAGGGATGACTGAGGCCCCAGAAACTAATGTCATGGGCCCTGAAATAGTGAAACTCACAGGGAAGTCAAAAAGCAAATAAACAAGTTGAAAAACAGTTCAAATAAGATATTCTCAAAGAAATGCAAGCAACGATCAGCAGGCTTAAATAGAATCTTAAACGAATAATGGTTCTAGTGGAGACAAAGCTCACTGAGCATATTAAAGCCAAAAATAAAAAGCTGGCTGAGGTAAATAAGGAAGTGCAAGCCATGAAGGAACATTTTAATAGAGGACTGGAAAATGTAAAGAGAAATCTAGATGAAATTGAGGACATGAAAAATAAATGGAACAGCAGGGAAAGACAACTCACATATTGTGAGGAAAGAATTTCAGGCCTCGCAGACAAGGCTGAGGAAACAAATGATATAACTAGGCATGACTCCAAAGTTAGAAATGAGCAAAGTAGCTGGATACACCAGCTGACCGATTATTCAAAGACAACCAATCTCAGAATTATGGGTGTGGGAGAAAGAGCAGAAGACAGCACCAAAGGTATAAAGAATTAATTCACTGCAATAGTGCAAGAATATTTCCCTAATCTAGAAAAAGAAGTTAACTTCCAGGTACAAGAAGCTTACAGAACACCAAATAACATCAACCAGCAACGAGACTCTCCACAACATATCATAGGCAAAACCTCAGAAATACAACATAAAAAGAGAATATTAAAAGCAGCAGGGGAAAAACAGACATTATTCCGCCACAGCAAACCCATTTAAACTTCTGCAGATTTCTCAAGGCAAATTGTAAAGGGTAGGAGAGCCTTGAGCAAGACCTTTCAAGCTTTAAAAGACAGCAAATGTCAACCCGGGTTGTTTTTTCCAGCAGGATTATTCCTGAAAATTGAAGAAGTAAAATTTTTATGACCAAGAATCCCTAAAGAAATTTGCAACCACTAGCCCAGCATTGCAGAAAATACTTGAAGGAATCATTGAGAGAAGCAGAGATGCAAGCAGCACCAAAAAACATGGAGTAAAAGAAACAGCTAAAGAGAAAGTGTCACAAAAAAAATAGACTAGTATTTGAATCATTTGATTGGTGTCCTTCTAAAACAGTACCAACTGTCTCAAAATCTGTGAATCTTCTCCCATAATTATTATTTTCAACAGTATATAAGTTTACAAAACATAATAATTATATTCAACATGGAGAATTGGTATAAAATCTTTAAAATATGTATGTGTAAAGTTAGGGATGGACAGGTAGGTAAAAGGATAAATCAAATCTGGCAAAATATTAATAACTAGTGAAATGTGAGTAAACAATTTATGAATGTTAAAAAAATCTGAAATAAATAAGAATGACACTATTACTTTAACTGTAGTATACTTATGTGATACAGATTTAAGTTCATTTAATATAGCAAGTTAATATGGACTTGAGCTTGTTTAATGTAGCAATTCACTTTTTGATGTTAGGTGTAAGTTTATTATCCTCTTTGAGAGAGGCAGAGAGATAAGCAGCACCAAAAAATATGGAGGAAAGGAAACATCTAAAGAGAAAGTGTGAAAAAAAATAGATTGGAATTTGATTGACATACTTCTAAAACAGTACCAGCTATTTTGTAAAATCTGTAGTTTCCCTACATAATTATTTGTAATAGTATATTAGTTTGCAAAATAGAGTAATTACATTCAACATGGGAAACCGGTATAAAATCTTTTTAAAATATGTATACATGAATTTATGGATGGATAAAATGTTAGTAATTACTGAAACATGAGCAGATAATTTACAAAAATAAAAATTCTGAAATAACTAAGTATGCCATCATATTTATTACTTTAAGTATATTTATGTGATATAGATTTAAGCTCATTTAATGTAGCAATTTGATATAGACTTAAGTTCAATTTTTTGTAGCAATTCACTTATTTGGTCTTTGATGTAAGTTTATCCTATGAAAACTGATTGATGTAATGATAAACTTTGAATGTACAAACATTTACCTTTCAGTACTAGCTAAGGCATTTGAAATTTAACTTTTCTCTTTTTCTTTCTCATACTTACTATCCTTATGAATTACACTGTTATAGTTCTTTTCTTATGTGGACTGGTGGGTGAGGTCAGGTTAAAGAATCTCAACACAGTTATAGCAAAATATAAAAAAAAAGAACTTTTGGGAAATATTCCAATAAAGGGCTCTGTTGGACTCAGAGAAGAGGCATCAAGATTTGACCACTGCATCCCATTCTAGGGGTGGGAAGTTGAGCTAAAGAGTGGTGAATTGAGTGAAATGAGTCAGACACAGAAGATTAAATATGTTAAATATCGCATGGTTTCTCTGACTTGGGAAACCCAGAATATAGGCATTCTATAGAACCACATGGTGTGACAGTGGGAATTGGTGGGTGGGGGGGGAGAGTGTGGGAGAAGCAAAAATGGGAATGGATTATATAGTTAATATGATATATGTATGTGCACAAAATATTCACGTTCATTGTAAACATGTATTGCATATGTACATTAAGAAAAATGGTGGTGGGGGAGAAGGTGGTTAATTATAAATCTGAACTTCGAGGGTAGTATGGAAAATATTTTTTTAAATAACGTTTAAATACCACCATATCTTCTAAGTAATTTCCCGTCAAGTAATATCATTCGGAGCACAAGTGCTATGAAACTAAGAGTAGGAATCTAATGCTAAAATGTTAAAAGCATGTCCAGCATGGAAGGAATGAATTACTCTAATTGACCAAAGCTTTGCTCTTATATAAGACATTTCAAAATGTAATGATGTAGTGACAAAAATTCTTGTCTTTCCCTGCCAAAGTTATAGAGAAACGTCTATTAAAGCCAAGCACGGTATTTGTGTACACATAAGAATAGGCAATAATTATAATCTAGAGATATTTTCAATTTAATCTTTTTATATATTAGCATTGTTATACAGCAATAAGCATATAAGCAGTAAGATAAAACCTAATCAGTGTACATTATGCAACAATCAGACAAAATACTCCTAATCCTCTGCCATTCTTTCTCGTTGGCCCCTGGCTACTCATTAAAGGTTAATTTATTTAAATCTCTCAAACATTCATTTCAATCTACTTTAAAAAACTAATGAATCTTTGGAACTTTGCCTAATCAGCTTATGTTTCCTATTTTAATACGTCTACAAAATGTCTTTTTTTTTTTTTTTAAAAGCTCATTCTTAATAGTTGTTTCCTTCTTGGAGACAGGATTGTGTTTCAGTGACAACCTGATTTGAGCATTTGGTAACTGTCTTAGTTACTTGATCATTGCTTAGACAAAATACCGAACATTCACAACTTAAGGCAGAAAAGATTTATTTAGCTCACACTTCCAGGTGGAGATACATGGCAGAGATGGAGGCTGGAGAGCTGCTCATCCCATTGCAGACAGAAGCCAAGTGAATCTGAAGACCCAGGCAAAGGCTAGGGCTTTTCCAGGAAGAAGCTGTAAAAATGTTTCTTCTTCCCTCCTCTACTTTGGGCAGAGTGGCCAGTTCCACCCACCCAACAGAGTGGGGGCTCCTCCCTCATTTCCTGGTCCACAAGTCCATTGAATAATAAACACCTGAGTGCTCTGCCCTGGGGCCACCAATCACAACAAGTTGATACATTTCTTCCAGGTCAAACTCCCAACATCTGTCCCTTCAGCCAAGCTCTGCCTCCCAGTAACACAGCTCTAAATACATGAGGCTTTTGGGGGACACTCAAGATAACCATAATAAACCATATCAGTAACACTTTACAATTTCATCCAGCACACAAGGTATTATTGTGGGTTGCCTATTGCTCTTAAATATAGTTGCATTTTAGAGGATAGTAAATTGGTTTATTTTTAAAAGATAATAATCTTTCAAGTTGAAATGGTCATTTTATAGTTAGTAAGAGGGACAGTAAAGCTAAGTTTCTAATAATTCCAGTGCATGTCAAATTCTATGAGGGGCCTTGAGGTGTGGCTCAGTAGTAGATTGTATGCCTACGATGCACAAGGTATTGAAGTTCATCCTCAGGATCACAAACAAACAAGACAAAACATTCCGTCATTATAAACCACCCTATCTTTTGGACTGGCAAATACAAATAAAATTGTAAGTCTTCAAATGAATAGTCCAATCTACATGGAGTCTAAAACTCCATCTATTAGACCGTTCCTTACAATCTATCCAACTGCCATGCTCAATTCATTTTACCTAAAAGTAACTTTGAGAAATCTTTCATATAACTGCATTTCAATTAAATGTTCCTAGGACAGTGACGAAAATTCAGGGACTGTGTACCATCCCCTAGTCTACATTATATGCCACAAATCAAAGTCTTCAAGTACTAGCATGTTATCTTGACCTAATAATACATTATTAAAGAAAACTACAGCTTACCAAGTGCTTCTAGAATAGGGAAAGACATTAGTATTTCTGGTTTGCAGATGAAAAAAGAACTGTAGCTCAGATTTCCCTAAAGTCATAAAATGAATGTATGGAAGAGCCAGGATTCAAATCTTCTGACTGAAAATCTTTCCTCCTATGTCATGTTGCCTCATTTGTGGGTTAAACTGAGGTAACTGTTTTTAATGATGCTTCAATCATGATTGATGAAAGAAAAGCAGGATTGTCAAGCGAGTGGCCTGTAGGCTACGTGTAGCCCAGGACAGCTTTGAATGTGGCCCAACACAAATTCATAAACTTCCTTAAAATATTATGTGATATTCTTGCAATTTTTGTAACTACTGTGTTAACTATATGAGGTATTAGATATTTTATATGTGGCCTAAGACAATTCCCCTTCACATAATGAAGCCCCAGCAAGCCAAAGATTTGAGCACCTATGTCTGTAAACATTATCTCCAAGATGTCTTAGTAGGAAGTAAAATCAATTAAATATATGAGAATTTAGTCAACATAACTTATAACTTCATAATGTACTTAATTGGAGTGTAACTTCACATAAAGAGATAGAATCATTAAACTTATGCTTTGCTTTCTTTTTCCATGCAAATTAATAAAAATAATAAATGTATTCCTCACCCTTGATCCAAATATCAAGTGTTTATGGAAATTGACTCTTAAGAAACATTGCTGAATGTTTTCACGTAGTCACCTTTGCTTTTCTAAATAGTAACTCCAAGGAATTACCTTTCAAAGGTCATTAGTCACTCATTACAGGCCTACCCACCCGTTCATTCATCCAATCATTCCAATGACAACTATGGAATGCTACCTGAAAGCAAGCAACAAGACAGGTGTTAACTGTGCCCTAAGCTCCTGCTGTTGCTTTACTTTCTTAGATTAAGAACTCCTTGAAGACAGGGGATCCTGTCACTCTGCACACAGTACCTCTAGTTCTATTTGTAGAAAATCACTTAAATACTTTTGTGACAATGAGATTTCTGGCTCCCCCTGCCGCCCATATGCCCTTCCAGACATACGGGAGTTAGGGGAAGAAACAGCATAGTCTGCTTGTCAAGTATGACCTTTGGATAATGACTACAGTTCTCCCATATGAGCTTGCTGCCGTTCTGCCTTGTGGTCAACAAAATGATTTGGCTCCAAATGGCAATATATCTGTTGCTGCTTCCCAAATCTCCTCTAGCAAGCCACATTATATTTTTAAATGGCTGTTTCTGCCCTTCAGCATAGAGGTGAACTGTATCACCAAATGTATTGTCTTGTCTGATTCAGTGAGAAGTTGGGGCTTACAGACAAAATGCAGATAAATATGAAGCAACCGAAAAAGTGGGCACATTCATTTGTGCTTATCAAGTAGGTGCTTCTTCATTCTATTACTTTAACAACAATAATAAGTTATATTCAGAGAGTGTTATTATCTTTTCACTTCTTCATATCCACCTCACAGCTACTTTGTGAGATGACCAGAGGAAGGCATGATTAGGCAGTTAAAATATAGAATTCTGAAGGCCAGACCGGCTAAGGTAAATTTTAAAAGCTCCACAGCAAACCAGTGGCAGAGTTTGGTCTCCCAACTATCACTCTAGGGACCATGCCAATCTATTGTGCTCCTAGTCAACAGAAGAGTTGCACTTTTAAGAAGTTGCACTTCTCAGAGTTGTATTTTTAGTAGGAGTCATGAGGAACTAAACCGTTGGCACACTTTGTACTTTTGTTTAATTATGCAGAAATTATTTCTAAGTGCCAAGAAGTGAGGAAAACATTGTGGTAAGCAGGTGATCTTAAATAGTATACTTTTAAGCAGATTGACCTTTAATTGCAATCCTTGCACATTGAAAATTTATCCTCAAATATTAGAATTGAATAAACAAGCAATAGTACATATATTTATCTTACCAGAATTCTTTTAATTCTGAACAAAGGACGTCCATGATAACACTATACATCTTTTCATCACAAATAATAAAAGCAAGGCTAATACTACGGGGCATTTCGGTGGCCTCCAGACTTCCTCTAAAATATAAAAATATAAATTTCATTCATACTTCATTCGCTGAAGTGTATGTAACATATTAAAAGTCAAGAATATTAAAAATAGAAGATCCTCTGGCTTTTATTATCATTTATTATTTAATTCTACAAAATAGACTTGCCCCAATACTTGTTTTAAAATACTTTATTAAACATAATCATATTTCTTCACTTTCCTTATCATTTTCTTCTTAAAGATTACCTGGGATTTTATTAGTTCATTTTTCAAAGGCTCTGTCATCTTTCTTCTTCACTATAAGTAATACAAGTTATATTATACACATACATTTTACTAAAATAAAAGTCACCTTAATTGCTTCTTAGACTACCTCAAAGGATAGCCTCTTGTGATCCAAGTCAATTTATCCATAGTAAAAATTTCCCCTTTCAAAAGCATATATTATAATATGATTTGATCTATATTTCATAAGTTAGCCAGAAAATAACATATGTGGCTTAATTCTCAACTTGATAAAATTAGTTTGGGAGCAAGAAAATGGAACAAAGCATGGTTGTCCTAGCAAGAGAGACTGCACATAGGAGCCTAGATAACCGCAGGGAGAGATCAAGTATACACGAATGTGTTATTGAGCCTGTTAAATGCAATTAGGATAAATGAAAAATATTAACCATCACCAAAAACCGTCCACGGCAGCATGTTATTGGATATGGAAGATCAAATATTTTAACCTGTCCTTTCCTAAGGAACAATGGAAGATTACTTGGTATAATGTATTTTTTAGTATCATACAGTGACACAAAGTTCTCATAAGCAGAATTTAGAGCACTTTGCTCAAAGAGTTATTTTTCTTTGTCAGGAAGTCTATTTTTCCCCCAAAGTATACAATTAGTTCACTTTTTCTCAAGGAACAAAGATCGTGAAGAAAAATGAAATTCATAAGTGTTCAAACCTCTCATTTTGGCCCATAAATCGTGCCTCCTTCCCCATCACAATCTTCACCACAGAATTAAAAGACAACAAAACTGGTTGGTAGAAGTATTATTCTATTTGACCTCTTTCTATCCCCTGGTAAAAGAACTAATGCGCAGTAAAACCAACAGAAGCCAGACAGCATGTCTTAGCTACTTTTTGTTGGTGAGACAAAATATCCAACATACACAACTTATGGGAGGAAGGATTTATTTGGCTCAGTTTCAGAAACTCTCAATCTATTCACAGGCAGCCTGCAACAGTGCAAGCACATGGCAGGGGCAGCTCCTCGTGGCACTGCAAACAGGAAGCCAAGTCCCAGAGGAAGGGAGGAAGCTGTATATACCCTTCTAGGTCCTGTCCTAGTGATCCTCCCCTTTTGGGTCCAGCCTCAGTGTTCCACCTCTTCCAGGTTTAAGCCCCTAATCTACCACATATCTATAATCTATAATCTACCACATGTCTGTCTTCCACCACACACCTATAATGCATCACAAGCCCATATCCCCCCCTCCAGACCAGGCTCCTATTTCCTAACAGCACATGATTCCATAGATAATCCATAATATCCAAACACATGAAACCTTTGAGGGACATTCCAGATCTAAACCACAATATAGCAAAATGGAGACTAAAAAATACCAAGGCTCTAGACCCATGAACCAGATAATGAGCATCTGAATAATCAAGATTTGATTTAAACTTCAATTGTTTTTCTTGCTTAAACTCATTATATATTGGAGTGTTTTAAACACAGAACTGCAGTTTATTTCTAAGTCCTCATATAGAGTAATGGAGCAGGGAGAGATAGGCAAACTTTGGCACTAGTAGTATGTGTTGAAAAATATACAAAATACACAAACCAAAACAAAGAGGCCTGTCTTTCTGCCATGTGAGGACACAAGAAAGTCCACACCAAACAGTGAATCTCTTGGTACATTGATCTTGCAGTTCTCAGTCTCCACAAATATGAACAATAAATGTCTGCCTGTAAATTACTTCATCTAAAATATGTTTGTTATAACAGTCCTAAAAAGGACTAAAACTAAATTATTATGATGGCTTTAAGGCAGCTTTTAGAACTCAAAAACAGCTTTTCCATATTTTTAAAAATGTTCTTTCACTAAATAATGCAACAAATAAAAGGAAAACCACAGCCAACTCTGGAAGAATTTTTTAAAAATATTACTAAGGATTGAAACAAGAGACTGCTGAGCTACAATAGCAGAGAGAGAGAGAGAGAGAGAGAGAGAGAGAGAGAGAGAGAGAGAGAGAGAAAAGAGAGAGAGAAATTTTGACATAAAGTCTCAATAAGTTCCCTCCGAGCTGGACCTGAACTTGTGATCCCCTATCTCAAGCTCCTGAGTAGCTGTGATTACTGGCATGTAACACTGCACTTGGCCTGTAGAAGAACATTTGAAACGAATGGTAAAAGAACAGGGAACAACAATCTAGGATTCCTTAACTTACAATAGGGTAACGTCCTAGGGAAGGTATATGAAATGTCGTCAGTAACTAAAATATTCTTTGGGATCACAGCAATACTATTAGCAACTTCCTTTTATCCTGCTCCCTATTTCATGCTCAACCTGTATTCTTTTTTTAAATTTTGTTTTCTAATTGTTTCTAAGTTACGTTGTGTAAGTACAGATTCTTTGTAAAAGGCCAATGGCATCTTGCCTGCTCCATCTTCATTACCACTCCACTCCTGGCCCCAGTGTTGCCACAGATACATATTTTTGGCTGATATTTAACCTTCACTAGAAAAAGAGGAACATTTTTCAACCTGTCATACCAGTAGCTGACAGCATATATGTGTAGATACACACACACACACACACACACACACACACACACACACACACATATATTACATTAACAGCATTTTTATTTTATTTGGCACCACCATGCCTGGTTTATGTGGTGCTGGGGAATCCAACTGAAGGCCTTCGGCTTGCCAGGCAACTGTTCTAACCATTGTGCTATTCCTCCAGTCCTGGCACACTTCTATATTACACTCAAACCTTTCTACTGCTAAAGAATATCACTATAGTGTGTACTATCATGTGTGACTGAGCAGGTAACTGTTATCTCTGACTTACTGAAGAAAATATTTCCCACTTGAAAATGCTAAAATAAATTTATACCATGTACTAGCAAAACTAGTTTAAAACAAACAAATAAGGATAGTATAATTACACAAATATTTCTGTAAATTTTTGGGCTAAGAACAGCAATGAATGGGCTACAGAATACTAAAATACTAATGAATCAATGATTTTTTTCTAAGTCTTTCAAAATCAGTACAGGGTATTAAAGTAAAACTTTTATCATTATTAGAGGTTGAATTTTACTTCTAGACTTACTATTAATTGAAGAGGCTCTGGGTAAATCATTCAGTCAATTATCATGTTCACAATTTTTACTCTAAGATATCCTAATGTGATTCAAAGACAAAAAGGGTCTTGTTAATTAAGATCCTTCACATACCTGTGAAGTAAAAAAATAAAAACAACCAATATTAAATAGCTCTTTACAGTTTAAAAAGGTATTTCACATAACTTTCCATTTACAAATTTCAGATCATGTCATGTTTAGTTTTTGTAACTTTGAGAGTTGGAGTAGGTCTTATTACTTATTTTTGAAAATGGTGAACCTGAATTATCAAGCAGTCATTTTGCCCAGTATAGATCCTGAGTTGACAAACTTGCTTTAAGACTCCAAATTTAGTGTTCTAGTACACAGCACACTGGCTGATGCATATTGGTAGGGTAGTCCCACCATGTCTAGTGGGATAAGTTTCAAATTCCCAGTAGAGGCCTATAGCCACAGACGATACTACATTTTCCCCTACATACCCATACCTATGATAACATTTAATTTAGAAATTCAAGCACTAAAAGATTACCAATGAAAAATAAAAATAAAATAAAGCAATTATAAAAATACACTGTAGTAAAACTGTCAGCATCAGTACTTTTCTACTTTGGGGTAAAACGCTTCTCTGGCCTTCCCACAAAGTCAGAGTAGTGTAGTAGAAAAAAGATTATGGAGTTAAAACAGTTGAGCATCAATCCCGACCTGCTGTTAGCTGACTGTGCAGCTTTGGAAAAGAAAATTAACTCCCTGAACACTAATTTCTTAGTCTGCAAAAGGAGATATTATCTACCTGCACTTGCAGTCTCTATCACCTTCCTGAACTGTGGAATATATATATACCTTCATATTATATACCGCTTCTCACCTCATAGCTTTTGTGGGACTTGAGAAGATAAAGTAAAATAATCAACAAAGAATCTGACATATAGCAAAATAATAAAAATGAGATATCTCTTATTCTTCCTTACATTTACTTGTCTTAGGGTCCTGGTCTAACAATGACCAAGTGAACTGTGGATGATCTCCTTTCATTTAATTAACAGATATATATTAAGCAAGTATGACATGCTAGGTTCTGGAAATAAAATAGTAAACAAAACAGAAAAAAATTCTTGCCTCCGTGGAGCTCACATTTTAGCAGCAGACACAGAAAATAAAACATGAAATCAGTATGACAGAAATAAAGTCCTTTTGGCTAAATATATGAAGTACATTGGATTCGATCTACAAGCAAAAGTTGGACCTACTCATTTTCTGGGAAAGATTTTGTACTTGTTGTCTTCTCCATTTATTTTTTACGCAACTGAGAAAACAAAAACCTAAACCCTCATTATATATAACTCCTTAGGCTATAAAGTCAAAGACCACAAAATATGAATAGATAATTTTATGTTTGAATGAATTAGATAACTTTTTTGGTAACTGAATTAAGAAGAGATCAGATTCCAATATTAAGCCTTAAAACTGGAATGTCTTTTTTTTTTTTAAAAACGTACTGTTATGGCTTATATGTAAAATGTCCCCAAGAGTGTCACATCTGGAGATATGGCCTGGTTGCAAAGGGCAGGTCACTGGTGCTATGATGTTGGTGTATTCTTGTTCTTGCCTCCTCCCTTCTCCCTCTCTTGCTGCTTCATGGCCATCATGTGGTGAACAGATTTCCTCTGCCCAGCTCTTTTGTCATATGGTTTCTGCCTGGGAGTCAACAGACCATAGAGTGAATCCATCGAAACTGTGAGCAAAAATAAGCTTCTCCCCTTTTAACTGTGCATGTTGGGTATTGTGTCTCAGCAACAGTGGTACTAGGAATGAGACGGTTGGTATGACTGTATCTGACCACGTAGTTCAGAAGCCTGTGAAACGGGTTTTCATGAGAAGTCTGGATAGGCTTGGAGATGCTAGCACCTAGAAGTCTTTAAATAGAACTTGAGGGAAGATTCTGGTCAGAAGAACAAGAATGATGACAGGAAGGTGGGTAATAAAGGCCAGGCTCAGGAGGTTTCAGATAAGAACAAGCATTCCCATTGGTGGGTGGACTGGAGGTCATGTGTGTTATGCCCTGGTAGAAAATTTGCCTATACTTCTTTCATGTCCTGAGAATTTGTGGGTGGCAGACTAATTAATCTGGAAGAGGAAATTTAATGGAAGTCTTGACTCAGACTAAGGCATGGACAGTGCTGGCTGCTTTTAGCCAGATCTATAGTAAGAATGAGCTAAAGGTAGAGATGAATGGTTTGAGAAGTCTACTGTTTTACCAGTAACAGAGAATGGAGGAAGTTGGGGCAAAGAAGAATGGTATTATTTAAAGCATAAGCATTAAAAAGAAAGAAGAGACATACTTTGTATAGAAACAAGAGATGCCATGAAAGCATATGAGAAATCAACAAGACCACACTCACTGAAGACTCCTGGGAGTTACTGGGCTCTTTGCTTGTGAAGGGTAACCTATGACAGTGTATCCCTGAGTTCAGCAATCTAGGCACTTAAAGGCCACTAAAGCCATGACCCAAAGGGGCCTGACTACTGCTCAAGTTGGTAGGTGATTTTGGTGTCATCCATGTGATGCCAATTTTTCAAGCATACAGAATGCAAGAACTGTTAAGTCTTGGAGGATTCTACCCAGATTTCAAAGGTAGGCTTGGGAAACCAGGCAGTGTTGAAGCAGCAAGCTGTGCAAGTGAATACCAAGATACAATGGGGGCCTCCAGGAAGTTTGAGATGCCAGGAATACAGAAAATCTGCTAAAGAAAGCTGTCAGTATGTTCATAGCAGCACAACTAACAATAGCTAGAACATGGAAGTCACCAAAATACCCATCAACAGACCAATGGATACACAAACTGTGGTACTTATACATAATGGAATACTATGCATCTGTAAGGTCCAACAACGTGGAGGTTTTTACAGGCAAATGGAAGAAACTTGAGAACATCATGCTTAGTGAAGTGAGTCACAAGCAGAAGGTGAAACATCGAATAGTCACTTTGATATAAGAGTCTCAGACCACAACTATCTCATGTAACTTCAGAAGAAAGACAGAGTGAAAGAGGGAGACAGGGTGGCGTGGAGGGAGGAAAGGGAGGGTAAGGGGAGGGACAAAAGGAGAGCAGGAAAGCCCTTCTCGCTTTGACAAGAAATGTATGTGCACAAAATGCTCAACTCCATTGTAAACCTTAAATTTTGCACTTGTACATATCAATAAAATGGGGGGAAAAAAGAAAGCTGTCAGTAGTGAGTAGACCCAGCCTCAGAGAGAGGCCATATTGGCTGCAATCTGAAAGTCCATAGGTGTGGGACCATTCAACTCCTTTGAGACTCACACCTTACCATCATCTGTCTTGGTTGCTGAATGTAAAAATTTAGGATTTAATGTTTGCCCTGTTGATTTTGGTCCTACTTTGGTCCAATTCCTTTCCATCCTCCTGTTCCTCTCTTTTGAAATGAGAATGTTTAACTTGTGCCATTTTATGTTACAAGTATTTCACCTTTTTAAATAAGGTCTCACAGCTAAGTTTGTCTTGACTCTCAGAGATTTGGGACTTGTTATTTCAAAAATACTAGAACTGTTATGACTTTGAAAACTTTTATTAGAGATGAACTAAATGCATTTTGCATAATAAGATGGACATGAGCCTTCTGGATTCTAGGAACACAATGTTATGGCCAAGATCTAACATTTCCTCAACACTCTCATGTCTGGAGGTGGGACCTGGCTGGAAGAAATGGATCACTGGCAGTGTGACTTGAAAGGGTGTGTTTTCTCCCCCAACTCCCTCCTTCTCCCTCTGTTTCCTGGCTTCCATGTGGTGAGCTGCTTTCCTCCACCTTGCAATCCTGCCATGCCCCATGCCATTTTTGTCTTGGAACCAACTAACCATGGACTTGATTCAATGAAACTGTAAGTCAAAATAAACCTTTCCTCCTGTAAGTCCTGAGTGTTGTGTACTGTGTCTTAGTAACAGTAAAGCTGACTAATATAGGTACACAAAAACAACACTAATTAGGTATAAAGGAGGGCATAAGCAACTTTAGAAAGAAATTTCAAAGTTTGTAAGTCTGAACAACTCTTAAAGATCTGCTACTTATTTTAGGAGAAAGAGTAGGCTACAAATTCTAAAAACTGATTTGAATGAGATAGTATATAGCACAGCATGACTAATACAGCCGTCTGTGAGTAACCCTACACTATAAGGCCTTTTTGTTAAATTTATATTCTCTAAGTACTTGAAGTCTTTATCACCTTATTAAAATGTGGAACATATATATCTTCATTTTGTATACTGACTGTCACTTTACAGAACTAGAGACTTAGCTGCTAATTTTATATCTCTCTTAGTACACCAGAGTATACATTTCTGGTAGGTTCCTAATCGCCCTCGTCTATGACATAAAGATGATTTTTAAAATTTTTTCTACTTAGTTAAGGCTGGTAAATAATTTATTCAAAAACCTTTTATAATCCAACTGGCAAAGAAAAAAATAGTGATAATATTGACAACGTTCATGGGAGTTTTACTAAGTTTATTAACAGAGACATACCGTTTTACCTACTTGAAGATATCAGAAAATTACAATTAGCTTCATCATTGTTGGTAGCTGCACTAGCTATTCCATTACAGAGGAGGAACTGACTTATGTGCAGCTGTTGAAAACACAGTGAACCAGTCACCACAATTCTAACCAGCGTTGCCAGTGTTGATGCTGGCATACCAACTTCAGATAGCGTCTATAACACTTACATGAATAAAAGCTTAAAGCGCACTATCTAGAGTATGACATTAACTTCCTATTTGCCAAAAATGGGGGTCATATCTATAGTACTGGGTTCTGTTGGGTGACAGTGAAAAGTCATTTTTTCATGGTCCTTTAAACAACACCCTGGCATATTTCTGAGATTAATATCATTTATTCTCCTGAAAGCAAGCTTTATAATATTTGTTCCAAGACAAAATAAAATGTTTTGATTCTTCACAGTTAAGTTACACCTGAGTTGTGTACTCTTCATCTTTTTCTTTTTGCAGAAAATTGTCAAGCAGAACAATGTACAAGGAATATCATAGTTACTGTTTAAAAAGGAGTATATTTTTATCACAAATTAAGGGCCCCACCCCAAGAAGGTTACAGAATATTCACATTATCTAAGTTGGTAGACCCAAGAATAGATGTAAACAAGTTGCTCTGTGATAAGATTAAAAAAAAACACTAATAAATTGAGTGAGATGATTGAAAGTGGTAAGACCTGAGTAAGGTGGGAGAATGGGACTTCTCAGCAACCATAAACTCACAGAAAAATTATTCATGTACAGACATATTTCACAAGAGGTAGGGGTACCAGGTGATTGTTTACTACAACTGAGTATTATAGTATAAAAGGTAAGAAAAGACACATTGAAGATGGTAGGAAGAACAGCTTTAAATTACCCACCCTACTCTTCCCCAACACTCAGGCAATACAGATTAGAGGAAGATACTTTATTACAAGGGAAGGAAAGAGAAGTGCACTCAGGACTTTGTCTTGGATCCCAACATCAAGCTTTCCCCAGTAAATTTCACCACTGGGAATCATCAGGTCAGCACCCTTGAATACAAGCTCAAGGACTTCCCAGTGGCAGGCTAGCCTTTGTACCATCAGGATCCAGGACTATCTATGTTTCAACCCAGTACAGAGCCAGGTTGGCTCACACAGCCCCAGGCTTCATGCCTGCCTCAACACCAGGAAAACATTTCAGGTATAAGGTACTAGGCAATGATCCATGAACACAGGCTTTGGGCCTTCCCTGTGTTGTGTCAATCCTTGTGACTCAACTTTCCAGGCCAGCCCCTATAGCCTAATGATATAGAAGACCCAGGGTCTAAGGTGTTAAGGTGTGGTCTAGATGACCAAGAGACCAGGACTATCCCAGTAGGCATCACATCTGGGCCAGACCCAACAAACTCAGGCTCCATCCATACTCTTGTGCCAGGTCACCTCCCAAAGACTAAGGTTAAAGGTTTGACTCAATGGATCCAAGTGAAAGGCCTATCATAATACCTGGATGGTACCAGCAAATATAAGATAAAGAATCACCCTAGTGACAGATCAGGCCTGTGAATCCAGGCTTCAGGTTGGTCATTATGATTAAGGGTTCCAGATCTATCCTCATAGACTAAGGCTCCAAGTCCACCCAAAATGGACTTTATCAATAAGTCAACACAAGTGAATCTAGACTTTACGCCCAATCCTACAGACTCAGAAGAAAGATTCAACCAACTGCTGATCCAGGATCCAGGACAGCCTACTTGATAACTTCAGTACCAAGTCTTCCCCCAAGCCACATTTGATGGCCTCCTCTGAATCTCTAGCTTGGCTGAATGGTGAAAAGCTTACTCAGACAAGGTCAGTCTGCAAGGACTAGAGTAAGTCCCTACTTCTTTAAATGAGCAAACACCAATACATGACCACAGGATCAAAAAGAAAAACAAAAGACTTAAAAGTCTTCCCACCAAGGGAAGAAAATAAAGTTCAATGAACTGACACTAAAGAAATGAAGATATATAATCAGTCTAACAAAAAAATCCAAGTAATGGTTTTAAATAAACTTACCAATGTCAAGAAAATAGAGCGAATACATCAAATCAGGAAAATGATAAATGACCAAATGGAGAAATTCAGAGACTTAACTGAGAGATTGAAAACACATTTTTTAAAATTAAGCAATTTATATCACTAAAAGGCACAACAAATGAAACGTAAAAGGCAATAGTGACAAAGGCAACATTGCTTGAGTAAAGGAATCTGTGAACTCAAAGACAGGTTGTTTAAAATACACAATCAAGGGAAAAAGAACAAAGATGAATTCAAAAAGTCACAGAATTTATGAGGCAGTATAAAACAGAAAATTTTCAAGTTATAAGATTTGAAGAAGATAATCTGGGTGTGGTGGCACACGCCTGTGATCCTAGCACTTGAGAGGCTGAAACAGGAGGATTGCTGTGAGTCCAAGGCCAGCCTGGGCTCCATAGTGAGTTCAGGACCAGCCTGGGCGATAGTGCGAGACCCTGTCTCAAAAATAAGATTTGAAGAAGACAGAAACAAAGGAGTACAAAGCTCATTAAAAGGAGTAAAGCAGAAAACTTTCCAAATCTGGGGAAACATACAAATATAAAATCAAAAGTCTACAATTAAGCTGAATTCAAACAGAGACTATACCAAGAAGTATTACAATCAAACTACATTAAAAAACAACAATCAGAGGATTCTAAAAGCAGCCAAAGAAAAGAAACAATGTTTAAATAAGTGTCAATGAGGCCGAAAAAAATTCTCAGAAGAAATCTTAACAGATCAGAAGAGAGGGATGGGCTAAAAGAAAAAACTGCCAACCAAGAATATTTTGACAACCAAACTGCCCATTAGATATGAGAGCAATAATTTCCAAGACAAAGAAAAGCTTGGGGACTCATAAGTACCAGACAAGTTTTATAGAAAATACAAAAGGAAGTCTTTAAGGTGGAAAAAGGGTCCTGGATAGAAACACAAAACATACAAAGATATAAAATTCATGGTCAAAGTAAGTACACAAACTCAGAATACTCTAGTACTATAACGGTGGAGTGTGAATCACTTATATTTTCAGTATGAAAGTTAAAAAACAAAATTGTTAAAAGTAACAGTATCTACAATGTCTTTTAAGGTATTCACACAGAAGAAGATATAAATTGTGACATGAAAAATATAAAACAGAAAATGTGGGAGTGGAGTGAAAGTATAGCTTCTATGTATAATCTAACTTGTTTTTATCAGTTTACAATAATCTCTTATAGCAATAAGATGTTTCCTGTGAACCTAATAGTAGCCACAAAGAGAAAGTAAAGGTAGAGTTTTAAAAAGATGACAAGTAAGGATTTCAAGCAGGCAACTAAATAAAATTACCTAAATCAAGAAATGAAAAAAGAACAGAAAATTTACAAATAACCAGAAAACAAACAATAAACTTGCAGTGGTAAATCCTTATATATCAGTAATTAGTTTGAATGTAAATGTATTAAATTCTCCAATTTATATGCCATGTACATGCGTGACTCTGCCAAAATGAAATTCAGTATTCTCTATAACCAATATGCACTAAAAAAAAACTGTCGAAAAGATTCTCCAATCAAATAGAATAGTTGAATGGTTACACATCTTGAAGAGACTCACTTACCTGTAAGAACACACATAGATTGAAAGTGAGGGGATAGAAAAGATACTTCACTCAAATGTAAATTAAAAGTATAAGAATGATTATACTTTTGTCAGATAAAATAAACATTAACAAAAACTAACTATAAAAAGTGAAAAGGGCCATTAAATGATAACACAGGGTCAATTCATCAACAGAATATAATTATAAATATGTATGACCTCCACATTGAAACAATTAAATATGTAAAGAAAATATGAATAGATCTGAGGAGAGATCTCAATTAAAATGCAATAATAGTGAGAAGTTTCAATATACTACTTTAGGAAAACAGATAACCCCATAAAAAAATACTAAGAACATTAGATTTAAGCCACATATAAGAACACATAGAAAAGAGAAAAATAAAAGACATTTAAATTGAAAAGGAAGAAGTTAAACTGCTCTTATCTATAGGTGATAATAATATGTGTTAAAAATTCCACAAAATACTGTTTGAACTAGTAAATAAATTCGATAAAGCTACATGACACAAAATAATAAGTTTTAAAAATCACAAGTCTTTCTATACACTAATAATGAACTATGTATAAAAAAAGAAATGAAGAAAACAGTCCTAGATCCTATACTTCCTTAAAAAAAAACCCTCCAAAATAACCACAATAATTAGGTATATATTCAATTAAGGAGATGAAAGCCCTATATATTAAAAACTATGAAACAATGCTGAGAAAAATTGAGGAAGGCAGAAATAAGGGGAAATATAACCCAAATTTACAGGTTAGAAGAATCATTAACATTAAAATGTCCATATTACCCAAAGATTATCTATAGATCAATGCAATCTCTATCAAAAGTCCATTAACATTTTTTCAGAGAAGTAGAAAATAAACCTAAAATATGTATGGAACCACAAAAGACTCTAAATAACAAGAGCAATCATGAGCAAAAAGAACAAAGTTGGAAGCACCACACTAGACTTCAAAATACTTTACAAAGCTACAGTAATCAAAATAGCATGGTACAAGCATAAGAACAGGCATGTAAACCAACGTAAAGGAATAGAGTCCATAAATAAACCCAGGTATACAGTTATGAGTAGAATCAACTGATTTTCAACAAAGGTATCAAGAACACATTTGGAAATAATAGTCTTTAATAAATGATACCAGGAAACTAAATGTCTACATGCAAAGAAGTGAAATTAGACCTTCTATCTTCTGTTATTTACATGAATTAACTTAAATTGGACAAAAGACTTAATTGTAAGACCTGAAACTATAGTACTACTCAGATGAAAACAACGTGGGGATGTGCCATAAAATCAGTCTGTACAATATTTTTTGATATAATGCCCAAACCGCAAGCAACAAAATCTAAAAAGCATAGCAAACTAAAAACCTTCTGCGCAGGAACGAAAACAATTAAAAACAGGAAACAACCTGTATTTGCAAAATATATACAAAAGAAAGGATTAATACTCAAAACATATAAGGAACTCAGAGAACTCAACCCCAAGAGAACAAATGACTAGATTTTAAAAATGGATAAAGCCCACCAACCGATAAATGGATTAAAAATGTGGTATATATCCACATCGGAGCACTATTTTCTCCAAAAAGAAAAATATATTTGAGTCATTTGTATAGTAGATTTACCTTGAGTCCTTAATGTTGTTAGTTAAATCAAACACAGATTGTTAAATATTACATGGTTTCTCCTAAATAAGAAATCCAATTTTACATAATTTAAAGAGCAAAATAGATGAGAGATGACAGGAAATATGAGTAAATGATAAATTTTGTGGCGATGAGAAGGTATTTGGGGTATAGGACAGGTGGGATGATAAGGAAAGAGAGGGGAAGTAAAAATGATTAATATGGATATGAAGATGCCCCAGGTTAAATGTAACTGTCATGTATTACAATATATAGTAATAAAAATAATTTAGGTGGAAAAGACAAGAGACTATGGGGAGATAGAAGAAGTGTTTCAACAAACATTTCTCAATGGAAGACATACAAGTGAGCAACTGTTGTATGAAAAATAACTCAATATCACAGCAGTCATAAGTAAATGCAAATTAAGATCACAATCAATTATAAACTCACACCTTTTACTATGGCTATTATCAAAAAGAGGAGAGGTAAGTGTTGTTAAGGTACAGAAAAGGTAATATAAACACTGTCGGTGGTAATGTAAATTTGTACAGCCATTCCAAAAATTATTATAGAAGTTCCTTGAAAAAAATTAAAAGGGAAGTACCATACAGTACAGTAATGCCTGTACCCGAAGACAATGAAGTCACTATGTCAAAGACATATATCTACTCCCATGTTTACTGCAGCACTAGTCACAATAAAAAATCTACTTAAGAAACTATTAACAGATGAATAGATAAAGAAACAGTAATACACATACACAACAGAATACTTCTAGCCTTAGAAAACAACCTTGCCATTTGCAGCAACATGGGTGAGCCCAGAGAACATTATGTTAGGTGAAATACCAGGCACAGAAAAGAGAAGTCTGATTGATCAGACATATAAAGTCAAAAAGAGATGAAGAAAATGTTGGTCAAAGGATACAAAATTTCGGCCACATGGGAGGAATAAGTTCAATAGATCTATTGTATGATATTGTGACTATAGTTAATAATAGTGTACTGTACTCTTGAAAGTAAGAGTGTATACTTTATCCTTAACACAAAAAAAAAATTGATGTGTGGTGACATGACTTGTTCAAAGCATATAGTTATTTTCTTTATTGGCCATCTTTCCTGTTGCTGAACAAAATATCCGATACCACCAACTTCAAGGAGAACAGGTTTCAGAATGAATCCAGTCCATGGCTGGCTGGATCTGAGGTAGCACAATCATGGCAGGAGAGTGCAGTGGAGTAAGGCTGCTCACTTCATGGTGGCAGGGACCAGAGCACAGGGGACAGAGCATGGTACAAACCTAACATCAGGGGACAGAGCATAAGCAGGAGATACCCTCTCCAAAGGAATGCACCAAGTGAGCAGAGGTCAACTTGATCCCAATTTCCTGACAACATATTCAACTTTGCACATCAGTGTATTAACCCACTGACGAGGACGGTGCCACCACGACCAGTCATCTCAATAGGAGCCTCTCAATCCAGGCAAGTTCTACAATTCAGAATAACTGGCGCAGTTATCAACAAGGAGCTATCACTTAGATTTCCTAGCAAAGTATTTTTTAAGTTAAAAGAAAATACTGAATTGCTTACTCATTTCTTTTGTGGTAAAAATGCACGTAACATAAAATCTGTGGTCTTAAGTTCATAAATGTAAATTACAATATTGTTGAATAAGTCATATCTTGTATCTTGCATAACTTTATGTTATACTGATGTTACATTTTTACCAATGGTAGATTTTGTACATATGTAGGTAACCTTCTGAGTTTATTTTATTTGAACCCATATCAGTATAGCCTAGTGTCTTACTACAAGTTGCTTAATTTCAATTTAATAAGAACTCTAGGCTATATGGGAATAACAATGTATAGAGTTTTATATTAAAAATATAGGCCTTGATGAATTTTATTCAATGAAAATTAAATGCTTCAATTCAACAAATGTAGCATTTAGTAAAAGGCAAGCCAGAGACTAGGTCATAATATTTATAAAGCAACAGGGATTAACATCCAGAATAATCTTCTTCAAATCAATAAATAAAAGATTAAAAGCCAAACAGAACAATGGGAAAATGATGTAAATAGACAATTCATGGAAAGAAAACACATATGGCCAATAAATATATGCAAATATAGTACACTAGTAAACATGAAAATGCACATTGTAATATGTTGAGATACTAGTTTATACCAACAAAATTTTTTAAATTCTCAAGTATGACAATCTGGGGAATGTGGAGAAACAAGAATACTTATAAAGTGATACAACTTTGAGGAACAATTAGGTAAGGCCGAAAATGGAGTCTCTAAAACACAGCAACACCACGTCAAAGTGAAAAAATATCTCACAAATACACACCAGAAGACAGGTAAAAATGACACTTTAGTAAACTCTTTGTAATGTAGAACATAAGAAACAACTTAAGGCGCCCACCAACAGGAAATGGAAAATATACTGAGAAATTAAATCAAATAGAAACTTTATACTTGTTAAAATGAATAGATATGCTTATCAATATAGATAAGTGTAAAACTAACTTTAAATGAACAAAATCAAGTTGTTTAATGATATATACAGTATGACACAAATTTATAAAATTTAAAACTATGCCCAACATTTATTAACACTAAAAGTATGTCTAATATTGTTTCTAGATGCATAAATGAGTAAAATGCATGGATGGGAAAAACCCACACCTGTTTCAGGATGATAACTCCTCTGAAGAGGAAAAGACAGAAATGTGATCATAGGACCACAAAGGAAATTTCAGCTGGTCAACTGTATCTATATTCTTAACAAATTAGAAAAAATAGAAAATATTCATGTTAGGTAAATCTGTATATTAATTACAACTATATGCCATAATTGTATACAGTTGAAAATGTTTACAATACAGGGTTTTATGAAATAATAGGAAAATGCATTTTCTTTACAACTCTCAATGGTCACATTGGAAAGTAAAGTCAACCGAAGATGTTACTTCAATTTGGAACCTTGTTTTGCCAGCCATCAGCTTACAGAATGAAAACTTTATGGCTTTAAGGCCCTTAAGGAAAGATCCACAAAGAGGTAAGCAAGTGCAATTGTACATCTGTGGCAACCTACCCTAGATCCCTTCCCAGATAGCAATAGCTTTTACCCTCTATCCTTTGTTTCTCAATAAAGACCTGTTCCACCAATTCTAAAAACAAAAAGAGAATGCATCTGCAGGCATAACCTCAGTAGTCAAGCCAGATAGATGAGTCACCACTGCCCCTTGTTAATTATATAGTTTCCTACTTTCTGGGTGAGTTTTGTTGGACTTGGATTAGCTCCAGACACGAATTTGGAGGATAAACTTTTAGCTTACTGAAAACACAAGGTAGCAGCTTGATGCTTTGCAAGTGATATAGAACAATTCTTAAATTCGATAAGAGGGGCTGATGGCATAGCTCAGCCCTTAGAGTGCTTGCCTCACAAGCCCAAGGCTCAAAGTTCAATTCCCCAGCACCATATAAACTGGGCATGGTGGCAGACACCTGTAATCCCAGCACTCAGGAGGCTGAGGCAGGAGGATTGCTGTGAGATCACAGCCAGCCTTGGGTACGAAGTCATTTCAGGACCAGCTTGGACTATGGAGTGAAACTTGCCTCAAAAAATAAAAATATATTCGTTGAAAAATAATTCAAATATATTAACTTGAAAGACCTTTAGTAGCCATAGCTAAAGGAGTAAGAAAATCCTAGAAAGTTTAGAAAGGAAATGATTTCAGCTCATTTAAAAAAGTGAGTAATATGGTCTTAAACAAACAGTTTATAGATAATTGATCATTATCCAAAATACATAGTTCAGTAGTTTATGAATCCATATTAATATCAGGAAATTATGTAGGCTTGCTGGGGCTTATATAAGGCAGCCTGTGTATTAATGGACACACCCCTATACTAATAGATGAACCCAGACAAAATGAAGAAAGTCATTAAATGTATTTGAAAATTATATTAAATACAGGTGTGAAGTTATGAAACATAATAAGGCCATCATAAAATATTCAAGATTTAGAACTTGTTTTTTAAGAATTAAAAAAATTAATCAGGACTGGGGTGTATCTCAGTGGACAGAATACTTACTTAGCATGGACAAGCTGGGTTCAGTTCCTCCACACCACATAAGCTAGGTGTGATGGTGCACACTTGTGATCCCAGCGCACTAGAGGCTGAGGCAGGAGGATTGCTATGGATTTGAGGCCAGCCTGGGCTACGCTGTGAACTCAGGACCAGCCTTGACTATAAAGTAAGCTCCGTCTCAAAAAAAAAACCAAAAAACAAAAAAAACAAAAAAGAAGATAAAGAACAAAACTAGTTCACACTTAGGCAGGGTTTCACTCACAACCAGGCACAGAGCCAGTAATCCACAAAGTTTGAAAAACCAAGAAGTTCCACCAAACTTATGAAGAAGTGCAGCTACCTGTAGACAGACAGGTTTCTGTATGTGAAGGATCCATCTACCAAAGTAGTGCGCAAGTTTGCAGTGATACCTCCACCTCGGAAGACTCTTTCTCACCCACTTTGGTAGGTGTTCTAGTTATTTTTTCATTGCTGTGACTCAATACCTGACATCCACAAATTTAGGGGAGGAAATGCTTATTTTAGCTCACAGTTTCAGGTCACAGTCCATGCAGGGGTGGCTGGCAACAATGAAAATACAGGGCAGAGGCAGAGTGGAGGCAGTTCCTCGACATTACAAAGAAGCCAAGTCAAGGAAAGTTGAGTCTACGCCTTCACGAAGGCAGGAAGCAGCTTATATAGCCTTCCAGGTCTCATCTCAGTGATCAGGCCCTCCTGGATCCCCATGAATAAGATGTAGTAAGCCCCCACTACACACATGTAATCCAAGTTACATGCCTGTAATCCACCCCTCCAGACGAGGCCCCAATCTCCCAACAGCACATGGTTCCTCAGACAATCCATAACCACCAAATATATGAGACATTTGGGGGACATTCCGGATCCAAACCACGATATCAGGTTACAATTCCTCATTGTTTAAGCCTCAGTATGAACATCACTTAGAACATCACTTTCGTCAAAAGTCACTCCACATTTTCTATCCTCCTCAGTCACGTCTGATGCTCTTGCTAGGTATTCTATTACACTCGGACAGTCCCCTGTTATAGTCCATGAACTTCATTTTAACTGTCTACTGTTTTCCTTATTCAACCATAAATTTATAAGTCAAGAATTAGCCCTGTCTTACTAGTTTTTCCTCAGCAGAATGCTCTTACATACTGTTAATTAAACTTCATTATATATGTCTTAAAAGGAGCCCCAAAGATATTTTCATCCCAATGTTACTTTCCACTTGTCATTAATAAGAAATATAAAAGAGACAAAGTGTTTTTAATCAACTGCATTTCAGAAAATATTAGATTTAATTACTCTAGCTGAAATCTTGGTATCAAGATATCAACAGGGCTGGGGGCATAGCTCATTGATTAAAGGGCTTGCTTAGTAAGCTCAAGGCTCTGGGTTCGATTCCCCAGTACTACCTGTGCCAGATATGGTGGTGCACGTCTGTAATGCCAGCACTCAGGAAGCTGAGACAGAGGATTTCCATGAGTTTGAGCCTAGCTTGGGCTCCATAGTGAGTTCAGGACTAGCCTGGACTACAGAGTGAGATACTGCCTTAAAATAACCAACAAAATATGTCAGCAGTGTCTGGCATATAATACGAACATGATAAATACCTGTATATTGATGTCAGTTAAATTTTACAGTGTGAAGTGACCATTTTTTAAAAAGTCTTAAAGGAAAAAGTATATTTGATAACATGAAGATTTATGTGTCCATGTCTCTTTAAGTTTGATGATCACAGTGGAGTATATTATGCACGTGTTGAGGAGTGATTTCTTTAAAGAAAACACAAATGTCATTATACCTGCACAAGTCCAGAGGAGTAAAATTACTCAAATTTATGTATTTATGCTTAAACTGCTCCAGTTCATGTTTCATTTATTCTTACAACCTCCAAGCAAAATAGATAAGAGCAGATATTACCATTGTCATTTTTCTAAGGGAGAAATGAATTGAGAAGCAAAGTGAACTTGCCCAACTGCAAACCATATCCTCGCATCCGAGGTGGGGTGTTACCCACCAAAGTAGTGCATCCTGGTAAAAGTCACAATCATTATCACAATTTTTTTTAGAGTGGGAGAAAAAGATAGAAGCAAATATCTGAGATGGAAAAGAAGCCCATAATTTATACTAACTCATCTGCTTTGCAGGCTCCAGTACAGGTAATTTAGCTTTTGGTACAAAGTACTTAACTAGCACATACAAGGGGGAAATGGGGCTGAGATAGATGAATACTTTCCATTTTGAGTTGATAAAATTTTGCATTAACATTAGTCATTCGGGTAACAAAAGAAAATGAATAGGCTAAAAAGATGAAATGCATTTAACAAGAAAGACCAAGCTTTCAGCTAAAGTAATTAAATCTAATATTTTCTGGAATGCAGTTGATAAGGAAAACAACACTTTTAGTCTCATTTATATTTGCTATTAATGCCAAGTGGAAAGTAGCATTGGGATGAAAATATCTTTTGGGCTCTGTTTTAGGCTTATATGATGACGTTTAATTAACAGTATGTATGAGCTTTAGATTGGGGACTTTCCCCCATATTTCCTCTTCTTCAAAAAAAATTAATACAACTCAGGCGTTTGAAAATGCAGGAAGCAAATTAGGTACGGCTCTCAAAGCAGTTTGAATGAAGGGTTATTGTGAATGACACCTTATTAGGTCTTCAGACTCAATGGATGCCATTTCATTGTGGAGCTCAGGAATCCCAGGAATGGCCACTGCCCTGAGAAAGGTGTGTGGAGGACATCCTTGTCCAGGAGAGAAAGGCAGCAGAGACCTTCCTAGACTGATTGCTGAGATCAAGGGTGCCACTATTTTGGACTCTATTAATCCACCCAAATTTTAAAGGAAGATTTCAATGTTTAAAGAAAAAAACTATAATGTTTACATTTATTGTGGTGAATAACAACACGCAGCCTTTTATTTAGTCCTTCTGCTGTGACCCAGTGTTCGGTATACTAGCTGGTCCTGCTTTTTCTTTCAAGTCTCTCTGGTGGGCTAACCTGCAATAAAGACAAAATTCTCCTATTCCCCAGAAATGGATATAAGAAGTTAAATATTGGAGAAGGGTACTATAACAGTAGTGATTTCTTTTATGAAATTCCTATAGTATGCCACGCCAGGTACTTTACATGCCCTATCTCATTTAATTTTCCCACATATTGTCAAATTAATATTACTGTGATACTCATTTTACACAAGAGAAATTTGAGTATCAGCTGATTAACGTCTCAGAATTGAAACCAAGATTCACTCTATTCAAAGATCTGTGTTTTATGTCACATTACCACCCAAAACCAAACCGACATCTCTAAATATGGTATTAGAAGATATGCATGCCTGTCAACACAAGAAATTTTAAACTTCCAGATCTTCTATTTTATGGTCAGAGAGATGATGGAGAACTTGGAATAATAATGGCTAATGTTTTATTTGGGGCATTACACATGCCAGCCACTACTCTAAAAGCATTGTCTCATTTAATAATTAGTCACCTCAGGAATGTGTGATTATTATGCCCAAAGAAAAGATGAAAAAAAACTCCTGGCAATGAAATGTGAAATGATTTACTCAAGATCACATAGCTATGAAGCCAAATAGATGTAGAGTTCAAATTCACATAGTCTGGTCCCAGAGTCTACACATTTATTCAAAGCATGCTATTAAGTGAGATATTGGTTGAAATCAGTAATTTTCTCAAAGGAAAAAAAATCACACCATTTAATAGTTGAAAAGAACCTTAAAGACTGAGTCCAAATTTCTTATTTTTCCAACGAAAAAAGTGAGGCAGAGGAAACATGGATTGCAAGTAGCTGAGCCTGTATCACAGTCCTGGTTTTCTGACTCCTAGGCAAGTGTCTATTCCATTACATCATATAATTTTCTCTCTGATGTACTGATATACCAAAATAAGAGTTGAATTCTGTTAAATTACCTTCCCTAGCCCTTTACCCAAGCTACTTAAATTGACTGGAGAAAATTCATAGCTGAACAGATGGGCTGCACTTTCATTTGAAGTATCCATGATCACAAGCCTCACCTGAGATCTCATCTCTGCCTAACAATGCTATTTCTGCATTAAACTTGCTTTCCCACTCTTCAAAAGTTTTGTACCTTCTTCTCATTCTTTCTATATTTGCCCTACCTTCTACTTCTTGCCTTTACCTAATGATCTTGTCTAATCTTTTACAGAGAAAAGTCATCAGAGGAAGCTCTTTCATCTTTCCATTACCAAATCTATACACCTACTTCCATAGGCTCCCTCTTGGCTCATGCTAGAATGTGTGTCCTTGACCCTCATCCCTTTTCACTCAGACTTACTCCTGCACATTTTCTACATCACTTCCCCCTTGCAAGCCGAAGTTGGCTTTAACTTCTACTCTTTTTTATTTTTATTTGTTTATTTTAGAGTCTAAATGTTTATTTAAAACAGAAATGTCAAACCATTCAACCCTCAACCTTTCCAGCATCTGGCTAACAATAAGCTAGTTGTTCAGTAACAGTGTCAATGCAAATGAAAAACTCAAGTTATCCTAGAACTCAAAAGCAACACTACCAGAAAACCAAAATCAACTAGCACTGCACATAAAAAAAAGCAGGCCAAAGGTTATGGAGAATTAGCTACAGGAAACCATAAAAAGGCATTTCTGTTGGCTTGTCTTTCAGTCTATCCAATACATGGTGACCATCTTTGAACTGGTTTCTGTTTGCATAGCTGTTTGGTATGGAAAATCATATGGCAATCCCCAGCACATCTGGTAAAATGCAAATTGTCTCTAGTGTACAGAATTTAGATGCTCAGCCAGATTAACAGCAAATCCAGACTTCCCAAGAGAACATGCTAGAGAATAGGACTACTGAGTTCCATTGCTAGGGAATGAATGACTCCTCTTTGGACCAAGTGCAAGGATCTTACCCCATTTCAGCACTCACTGCCATCCTACAGTCTCAGCAACATTTCCATGGCCCTATGCTCCAAAGCAGAAGCAATCCTCATGATGAATACTCAAAATAACCCTGTTGCCCAGGCCTGCTGGGATGGTGGCAAAAACTGTGATATCTGTTTAAAATTGCAGATGAATTTGTATAAGGGAAATTTTACCCTTTTTCCTAAAGGCCGGTGCTGGCAAAAAACCCAATCTCTGGGGGTGGGCAACTCTATCCAGCGGGATCTTCTTTTGTTTGATATCCCATTGTTTTCCTCAATTCTGAGATGACACTTCTACTCTTTCAACATCCCATATATCCCATCCATTTGCAAAAACTGTGTTTTGATTCCAGATCCAAAATACATCTTGAATTTGTCCATTTCTTTTCATCTTTACTAACGCCGTCTGAGTCATCACATTTTTATACTAAGACCCCTGCAATAAATGAATAAATAGCCCTGTGATACTCTGTGTGCTTCCATTCTTACTCATCTTTAACTCATTTACACAAAACAAACAAGGTCGCTCCATTCTTTACAATGGAGTAACACAATTCATATTACTTCCATTCTTAAAAACTTTCTATGGAATTCCCTCTGCTCTGAAAATAAAATCCAAACTTGCCGGGGCCAGGAACCCCTGCACGATATGGCCCCTGTCCATCCTGTCAACTTCATCTTATGCCATGCTGCCTTTCATTCCACAACAGTAGCCTTTCCTCTGTTCCTGCAACATGTTCAGTCTTTTTTGCTTCAGAGCTGTGAGCTTGCTGTTCCCCAGGCTCTTCGCATGACGGATACCTTTTCATTCATCAGGTCTCAGCCTAAAATTCATCTTCTCAGAGAAAACTTCCTTCCAATAATTCTAAATATATCCTCCCCATTTTTCTTATCTATCGCTATCCTTGAATTTCCCATAATCAGTAAATATTTTATGTGTGACTTACATATTTCCATATTTACTTATCTGTCTCAAAACTTGATGAGGACAGGAACCTTTGTATATCTTTTTCACTGTTATTTTTATAATATCTAGCAGAGTACTTGGCTCTAAATAAGTGCTCAATACATTTCTGTGAGTTAGGAAATGGCATTCCTGAATCCTATTAAATAACATCTGGACAACGGTCAAGTGGACAGAGACACAGAGTTTAGAATAAATTAAAAAGGGAATCAATTGGTACTGATTAATTATAAAGTTAACAATATTCACCTGAAGAGCTCTTCTTCGGGTCTTTTATAATCACTTCTCAACACATTGCTATCCACTGAACTCAACAGTCTAAACAAGAGGAAATAATTTTGCCTTTCTTAGAAAAAGAATATGTGTGATTTCACGATCACTAACCTTTTGCTAAACTGTAATCAGCGGGTTCTGATCTCTTTTTGTGGTGATCTTCTGAGTGAATGCGGAAATAAAATCTGCAAAGTTAATCCAGATGATAGACAGAACCTTGCAGGTGGTGACCACTTAAGGCTCTTTTTGTCAGATATGCTACCTGTCACTGTACATAGTGAACAGAAAATGGGAGATACATTCTATTTGGTTATTTTTACATCAAGCCATTCATTCCTTTAAGTAGTTTATCGATTCTTCAACATCAATTTAGCACTGGAGTTTATAGTCCTCCCTATCAGAAACCTTATAATGTTCAAAATAAATGACTTGCCCAGACAATACCAAGTCAGTTCTTGAGAAGTAACTCAGGAAAACAAATGTACTTAAAGGTAGAAACTAAATATAGATATTCCCTTACACACAAACTTGGGACATGACCTTTCTGAGAACAAAAAGCAAACATAAAACAGGAAAGCATCTATAACATAAGAAAATTCAGGAATATGAGAGTCAAATAGGAAACAATGTTATAATTCACTATCCCACAAATGTTCCAGAACACCTATTTAAAACAAGAAGCACACATTTTTACAAATGGTCTTTTTCTACATTTCCTGTACTAGTTTCACATCCTGTATATATAGCCCTAGTATTAAAAATATTGTCCAGGATATTTCACTTCCTGAGTTTCAGGGCAGAAGCCTCCCAGAAACTCTTCAAGACTCTAATTTGAACATGCATCTTTTGGAAAGCACATCTGCCTTCACACACCATGCCCTTTTATCAAAATGTTGAGTATGCCCTAATGTGTTGGGATTAGGTGTGAGGAAGTCTTGAGTAGGATACTTAAATATAACTACTTACCTGGTGGACCAGAGAAACCCAAGCAAGGCACAAACGTCTCAGAGCAACAGTGTCACCTCAGGTGTAAGTATTTGTGTATAATGACATACATAAAAAGTGTTAAATTTCTTTTTCACCCTACAAAGAAAGCAGGTGCTAAACTTCGTTGAGCCCTAACATTGCACATTTAAATTAACTACTTTACATGTTGATTTGGAGTTGCAACTAAGAGACACTAAGGAGATTCCCTGAAGTGTACAGAAATTTGAGCACATATGAAATTGTAATTACTTTCTGTTCCTTTTCTCCAAATTTCCCCATAATTTCTTTTACTGATATATCTGTTTCTAAGAGAACTATGGAAAGTAGCCCAATACTCCAAGTGGTCTTATACCACACGACCGGACAAGGTCATGCAGGCATTGAACAAATATTTGTTTAGTGCCTGCTAGATGCCAGGCACTGTTCTCGGAGCTGGCATAACAAGCCCATAGGCAGGATGCACAGGTTCAAGCGAGTTTAAGAAATATCCCAGCGACACCCATCCTGGGAAGATATCCAAAAGAGGCCAAAACAACACAAAACAGAGATATATGTATACCCATGTTCATAGCAGCACAACTAACAATAGCTAAAATATGGAAGGCACCAAAATTCCCATCAACAGACCAATGGATACACAAACTGTGGTATTTATACACAATGGAATACTATGCATCTATAAAGTCCAACAGCGTGGAGGCTTTTGCAGGCAAATGGAAGAAACTTGAGAACATCATGCTTAGTGAAGTGAGTCAGAAGCAGAAGGTGAAACATTGAATGGTCTTTCTGATATGAGAGACCCAAATCACAACTATCTCATGGAACTTAAAACGAAAAACAAAGTGAAACAGGGGGGAGGGCTCGGAGGGAGGGAGGTGTGGGGAGGGGGAGGGACAAAAGGAGACAGGGAAAGTCCTTGTCACTCTGACAAGATATGTAGGTGCACAAAATGCTCAACTTCATTGTAAACCTTAAATTTTGTGCTTATACACATCAATAAAATGGGGGGGGGAGCCAAAAAAAGAGAAACTAACAGGAAGAGAAGACTTTCTGATGCCTAAGGCTATTCCTCTTCATTTTTAATCATGCAATGCACAGCAACTACTAAGCTTTCAACAGTAAGTAAGATGTTTAAAATGGTCTTTTTCAAGGCTATCTGATTTCAGCCTCCCTTCTTTCAAATTTTAGCATAACACATCACAGGAACCGGGGAAAGGATATTACAAAAATGAAGGCAATTTTGAGCTGAGTAACTGAAACAAGTGGCACAATCTGTAAAGGCAGCCCCCACGCCATCTTTGCCCTGAGCTTAGGTCTTCACTGTCCTTTGATTTACATCTTAAGTTAAAGGTCCTTTACTTTTTCCTCCTTACCACTCCAAGGGAGCTGTGCAGGCAGCTCAAGTAAACAAATTCACTTTATTATGAAGGAAGAAACCTCAAAGGAATTTTTTACATAGATCATCTGCTTATTCAACAGATGTTCAATGGGCAGCTTGTACGAGCCAGGGATTGTTCCTGATACTGGGACAAGACCAGCTCTCATGGAGCTACATTTTAAATGATGACTGCTTAGAATGATAAAGAGATTTTTGCAATAGAATATCACCTAATACTGAGTTCAGTGATTAAACAGTCCTTTCTTGTTACTCTGTTCTCTGGCTTCTTTCTACTCTAAATACCCACCTTTGGGCCACTGTCTTCTTGCTTTTTTATTTTTAGTTTCTACAATCTGTGGCCACTTCTAGACCTAACCTTGATGGTCTCTTTCAACCAAATTTACCTCCTTCTCAAGCACTCAGGCACACTCCTATTAGCTGTGATTAGCCCTAATGAATGAAGCCCCTCTCACATCCTAGCAACAGAAATTTGACTACAATCCTGAGGATGGTCCTCTGGCTTCTGGTCTTGAGCATCTCTGATTGCCTCTTTCTTAGCCTCCTAGCCGAGCCTCTTACTCCATTTTCAAATCTTTGTTTCTTTAGATCTTCTTCAACCTTTACTTCCTTTTTATTTTATTCTTCATTTTTTTTCTCCTTGATAAACATTTCTCAACCAAGTTGAGGAAGGAGGATAGTTGCGAACATAAAAAGCAGGCCCAATTTAAAAAAATTATGTTTTTATTAAAAAAATAATATTTTGCTTTTTTAAAAGGTATACTTATATTGTTAAATACGATATAAGAAAGAAAGCTTGAGGGGCCAGGTCCATGTCGTCATAAAACTCCGATCTAATATATACATTGTTGCTTCCTGTGGAATTTCTGGAGGCTGTTCTTTAAAATAATTGTGCTGTGCCCTTCTGTGTTCTTATGGAGTTTTTATGTTTTGAAACTGCAGGGGCAAATAGGAAAGTTTTAAAATGTGACTACTCAATAGTCAAATAAAATGTTGTAAGAAATTTCTCCATTTTTCACACCCTCCAATTTTTTCTACCTCATCTAAAATAGAAAATAAGTTGAGAACATTTCAGTCCAAAGGGTAATTTTATGAAAAAGATAAGTACCTAGGAACAGAGGCTTATAATGAAAGTGTCTCCTCCACCATAGACCAACACCAATATCATTCAATAAAGTTTATAAAGCCATTCCTGCCAATCAAAATGTAAAAAAGACAATTTCCTGTTTGTGGAAATATATGGGATATAGAAAAGAACCAAATCAGTCTGCAATTAAGTTAGACTCACTTTAGCTACAATAATGTTGCTGCTTTTCAACACATTTGCATGCCAGCTCAATGAAATTAAGATTTCCAAGGAACTTTCATCCTGGCAAGAGAGGTATGGGAAAATCAATGAGTTGTATAAAATAAAGTTAAATAAGAAAAATAGCTACCATTCATTGAGCATTTAATATATGCAAGACACTTGGTGAATTGCTTTCCGTACATTTTCTTACTTAGTTCTCACCACAAATTAAATAGGTAGGCTTGCATTCTTAGTGTTTCAGTTTTATAGATAAGATAATTGAGGCTCAGAAATAAATTAGGTGCACAAATTCACGTAGGCAATAATGGGAAGAATTCAGATTCAGGTTTGCTCCTGACTTCTAGGCTATGCTGCCACTCATAGATGACATGACAAAACTTTCTCTAATTTATCTTCATATGTAACATACACAAATATTATAGACAAATTCTAAAAAATTAGATAGGCAAAATGTAATCTGATGTAACAGAAAAAGCACCTGATTAAGAATCCTGGGACCTGGGTTCTAGTCTAGGCTCTGATGCTAATCAGCTGTATGACTTTACATGAGTCATTTAATACTTCTTATCCTCAGTTTTTCCAGAAATCAAATCAGACGTCACCCTAAATGTCCCATAATGCCCCACTTAGCTTGACTATTCTATTGTTTTGCTGAATAATTTGTCACATGAATTATCATGAAAGTTTTGCCATTGGGAATAACTTACACCAAAAGCAAATTGAGGAATAAATTCTGCTAAAATGTATACACTTGACAAAGCAGATATGCTAGAAAAAGGGAAACAATTTCCAAAGGAGAATCTTTTCCTGATAGCAAATGGAGCTGCTAACGTAGTCTTTGAACTCTCCTTCACCATCAGCCAAAGAGGAATTTCAGTTAATCTTCACTAAAAATGACAGTCTGCAAGTATTTTGGACCTCTAGGTCGAGGCTAAGTTGGCAAGAACTAAATAGAGAGAAAACCATTTCACAGGGTCACTGCTAAGCCCAGAATCATGGGATTTCTGAAGAATGTGTTTATGGGTGACTAAATCAAAGGCCTCAGTTAGGCCAGTAAAAATGGTTCTAATAATATAAGACTCATATATAGTTTCTAAAATATCACTGGTGATTTAAGTGAAGTTGATTTGCAAGAAAGGCTAGCTGTGAAACATAACCAGATCAGAGTTAAAGAGGTCCCTTTTCAAGGGACCAAGCATCTGGAAAAACTTCACCTAACCTTGGCAACACACATGGAATCATAATCAAGTAGCAGACTCTGACTTTTGATCCTTTGCATACTGCACAATGCCAACTTGATCAGTGTTTCCAAAAAGAATGGATATATCCAAAGACTCACTTGGCCTTCTACAGAATCCCAACCAGTTTGAAGAGCAACTGACTAAACCATTTTAAGGGTTTGCATTCATATTTCTCCAGAGTGCTTCTTAGCTAGCTTCTTTGCCCTACTGCTTTCCCAGATGACTACCCGCTATCATCTTTGACACAGGAAACAGTCATAAGCCACACTCCTAGCTGCCTTTTCAGTGCTTTCAAGAGCTACTGAGCAAAGGAGTTTAATGATAGTAACTTCTCGGTTTTGCTACTGACAGTGATGAAATTCCTAGAGAACTTTTTTTTTTTGTCCTAAAATATTTTATCTTAGAAAAGCAGTCAAAGTAAGATGGAGAAAGAGTAAGGGAGAAGGGGAAAAGGTTAGCTATTTAGCTATCTGTGAGTTATTTTCCTATGGCATGGAACATTTGTGTTTTTAAATTAAATGAAACCCTTTATGCTCTAGATAAGTATGGTATATGAATCCACAGATGGCTTTTGTAATTGACCAATATTAGAAACACAAAAGTGCCTGAATGAATAGATAAGTGACATTATCACAAGACTGGAAGGGAAGAGCCATATGGCAGGTTAATACAAGGAATTATTAAGATAAAATAAAATAGTTGGGATTTGAAACTGGGTACTAAATTTATTTGGATTATAAATTATTGCAAATAGAAAGGAGAGACCTGGAGGGTAATCAATTTTCGTTAATGGATTTTCTTTTGACCTTGTCTAGTGATTTCTATAATTGTTCTCACAATGGGCTTTCAGAATGGCTTCTCTCCATTTGGTGGACTAGTTCATTAACTTATGAATAGCAAAAATGAAATCTGCCTACTGTAAGTTCTGAGTACACAACTAAGTCCACAAAAGAACTAGAAAGGGCATGGTTGTTCACTAGCCAATAAATATACGAGCTCAGATGCATATACAGTATTACAGAGTTAAAATGAGCCTTTGACGGTTATGTTGCTTTTAACTTTGATCCTGTAGAATACATTTCTGACAGTAGCATCTAGACATTGCTTAAATATGTTTAGGGCTAGAAAGGTCCTGTTTCAGAAGAACACCCCTTCTACTACCAGAAAAGTTGAAGAGAAAGGTCTCTCCTTATGCTAAGCTAAAATGTTCATATCCGGGCTCCCTCATGTACATAATCATGGGTATATCATGTAATCTTCCTGTGCTCCAGTTTTCTTATATGTAAAATGGAGATACTAATAGTACCGGTCTCGTGGGGTTCTTGCAGCAACTAAACACATCAATTTAAATCAAATACCTAGCATGGTTCGTGGCACAAAGTAAATGTTCACTGAAGGTCAGCTTTTATTTTCACTACTAATACTACTGCCACCTTACCACACAACATTGTCACTACTAAAGGTCCCCTCGACAGTGACACATATCAATTGTTTTTTCCATAACAGCTCTTTAAATATTTGACGACTCCTATCCAGAGCATGGACTTGAGAGTTACGCATTTCATCTCTGCTCCTTAATTCTGTATCAGACAAGTTATCTGATATCTTTAAACTAGATACCTTCAAGAAAGATATCCACCCACTGCATAGGGTGGCTGTGACAGTGAAAGGATGTGATATATATTCAACACGCCTGGCACATAGTAGGTGCTTAAAATATGTCTATTCAAATCTCCTTCTACATTCCTATACTTTTCTTTTTTAGGTGTCAAAAGCCTTAATTTTTAACCTTTCTTCGTATGATTTTCCAGCCACTGACCAGGTCTGTTTCATTCTAGCTTGTAAAGTGTCCTTCTTAAGTGATATTTTGTAAGATGCAAAAGTGTTCTTCCAGCTGTGGCCCAAGTATGCTACACAGTTTCTCAAGTAAAGGCATGCATGGACAAGGCAGGGGGTAGGTATATTCTTTTATTGCTATGATTCTTTTGCTCACTGATATCCTTTTTTCCTGGAACACGGAGTAAAACGTGGCCTGTTCCATCAAAACTGCAGGTTAGTTATTCATTCAGAGCAACTGCACTGGCCAGCTCCTGAAGTTCTTTCCTAGGACTCTGCTTTCTTAGCATGTGTGATGCATACATAATGCAATCAATCCAATCCCTGCCGTATGTATTGAGCGGCATTACTGCCAAGGTGTCTCTTTCAATTCATTTAATATGGTGTGTTTTAAGGTAACTTACTGAGTTAAAAAGATAATAATTCTAATTTTGTTGGTTAGTACTGATTAGATACTTCTAGGCAGAGTAGAGAACATGCTTTGAAACTATAAGGCTGGAGCTCAATTACCAATCTTTCCAATTTTTTGGTGGCAATACAGAATACTGAAAAGATCATGAAGAGTAAAAAACCCTGAGGTCAAGCCCTATCTATGCCCCCAACTTGGCATACGACCCTGGATCAATCATCAACCTATTTAGACATGTAGTTCTCTCATCCATACAATGAGAGTCTCAATATATAAAATTTAGCATCTCTTCTGAGCCCAATAATGCATGCTTCTATTGTGTAGCCTTTTGGTTAATTGAAGACTTGTTTTTTTCCATCCCATCACTCCATACTTTGCATTTTAATCAGTTACTGTTGAGGACCACCCTAGGCAAAATGGAAACTTTAAACAACTTTTGTCATTTAAATAGATAATTGAAGCAATAGAATATTTGTTTATATCATTTTAAACCAGTTAATCAAATTGTACTTTCCAAAGATTATCATTATATATCCAAGCTGAAAGGGAGAATTCAAGATTTACAATTGAGATACACTACACAAACCTGCAATGAGAAAGACTACAGGGAATGGTCTGGACACTGACCTTCAGTAGAAACTACATTCCTCACAGCTCAAATTCTAGTGATATGTTATGAGCAAGTCTGAGAACAAATATCACCCATGACTTTATGTCAGAACTCATATCATAAACATGCCTAGTATTTTTATTATTAATTTAACAATAAATTGAAACTATAGCAAGATGATAGCTTTTTATCTCCACTTCATATGAAACTTCTGGTTTATAAAGAGTTTTCAATGTATAGGATGACCTTTTTTGAATGGGCTCTACTGTTTCCCCTTTTTGCCACAATCTTTTTATAAGAAAATGGTCTACCACAACTCCTGGTTTACTCATAAGGAACCTACAGACACAGTTCTAAGCAGAAGCCTTAAGAATTAACACTGCTAGTTATGATTAGTAATTTTTAAATGTGCCATAAGACACGGATAAAACCTGTGTCTTTTTGGTGTCTAAACTGAGAAAACACCACAGCAAGTCATAGATTGTGAGTTCTACTATTTGCACAGTGACAGTGGTATCATAGGACTATTCTGTAGGAGATCATGATCCTTTCTATCTATGAGCTTGTTCTTAAATGCTAAAAATGTTTAGTAAACCACACACACAAACACACACACACACACACACACACACACGTGTGAACGTGCACAGGGAAGGAGGTCCTATACTGCTCTGCAGCAGTATATATTCTATGCGCTATCATCTATTTCTTCACTGGACTAGAAAGGTAGGATATATGGAAACAAAGAATCTCTATTTTTGCACATTATGGTATACGTCTGTAAAATTTGTGAAGTGGTTAAAAGATAAACCAGAAGAGTAAGGAAATGGCAAACCTTGGCCTGGCATAGTGTCATGTATGCTGATATTGCAGAAGGGCAGAAGAATTTACTTCCCACCCTTAACTCACTTCAACAGGGCAATCACTTCCATGATGATATATATACTCGCCCAACATTGTCTTGGGGCAGGTTGAAAACAAAGAAAGAATAGAATGTCCAAAGGCCTATGTTATTGCTCTGCTTTCCCCAGGTGGGATCCTTGCTGTTGTCCCTGAGCCGTGACTAAGAAGCCACTATACAACAGATGGTAAGAAAGGAGGACTAAAGTTTAAATTAACAACCATCACCAAACAATATTAAGACCCCTTTTCATAGAACAGGAACTGTGAAATCTGAGTCTACATTGCTGGTGAAGATCAACAAAGCAGGCCCTTCTTCAGGGAGCAGGGTTTACTGCCCATCTAAGCATAAATATACCAAGCAAGAATACATCAAGCAAAAGATAATAGTGCATCCCTAATTCAGTAATTGTCATAGGACTCTTTCCTTCTCCTCAATTAAACAGTTAACAGGGAGCTAGGCTTCACACAAAGAAAGAAATTCACTCCTCCTCCCCTCTTTCTCATTTGATTTATAAATAGCTCCCAGGAGATGCAAATTAATGTCTTTGTAGACCCAAAGCCCCAGCTGTTTTGGAAAACCTATGACAAAGCTTAACTAAGGTTCACATATACAAACATAAAGCCCCCATAATTATTAAGCTGGGTACTAGAAGGCGGCTCCACCAATCAAGGGTCTAAAGCCAGCCTTACTACCTCTCTTGTCCCAAGCTGGCCTGAATACACCTGCAGTGTTAATTTAGTACAGCCTGAGGCATTGTGGATTCTGGGTAGATGAACAACTAAAGCGAAGCTGAGGTTGAGATAGAGAACTGTAGCGATCTAAAACCATAATTCATCATTTGTTAATATCAGACAAAAGCACTCGAAATCTGGGAACACCATTTGCTATGCAGTTGATTTTTTGGTTTATTTATTTTTTTAAGGTAAGAAATTAGAAAACATCAAAAAATCCAACTTTTAACACCCTCAATCCAGCCTTAAATTAGCAAAAGACTGGCTCCTCTCTCCAACTGTGCTCTCCCGGAAGCAGGTGGCCTGTCCTGGCCATTCCCACTCCCCTTGTCTTCAGGGCTTCAGTCACAGCATCCTGGATTCTGTGCACAGCATTTCCTTAAGAGAACCCTGGCAGAGGTCACTGACACTTTCTTACAAAAGTCAATGATCGCCAATGCCCACCCCTTTCTCAGAGGTTCAACCCTTTCCTAGCTGACCACTGCCCCTCTTTCTATCCTGTCACCCCATGTCTCCAATGTGTTATAGGATTCGGAATTCGTGTAATTACAAAAGTAAAAAGTTAAAAAAAAAGTACAGAAAGAATCTGCATGGTAAATAAGGTCCTAGATTAACTTAATTCTGTTCATATCTGCAGCCCTATCTCTATTCTGTAGCTCAGCAACTTAACAGCCTGTAACTATCCATATGCTCTAGCCCTGTTCTTGTGTCAGAGATCTGCATACAAAGTAACACCCATCTTCCTGGAGCACCCTACCTCATGCTGGCCTGTAGCCATCTAAAGCTAGATGAGGAGATGCCTCTTACATACTCTGTTATCATCCAACATGTGATAAGGAAACACCGAAGTCTGTATTGTGACTGCTTATTTCTAGACCACTGAAGTTTTATGAAAAAATATAATCTTTGAGGTCAGGGGCCATATGATGCCTTTTGCATCAAGTATACAGTATCTGCTACATTATAGTCAGCCAATAAATACACACTGGTTAACCAAACGAGTTCATGGGCAGATAGAAATTCTACAAAGTTGATCTGCCTTGATATGGGAAATGAAACAGTGAACTCCAGAAAAATCAGTTGACCTAGGCATTAACTTCTGGGTCTCATTTTTTCCATAACTAAGAAAAAGTTCTCTGTGTTCTATTAGAACTTGGCAATAGTGTAATTTGCTCCTTTACCCCTCTCCCTATCCTCACTTGCTATCATCCTAAATGCATTGTGATGGTCTGGAAGTTGGTTGGTAGAGGCCAAGACATTATATAGGTATATGCATTCATACAAAAAGGGACACAGAGGGAGAGAGAGAGAAGGTGTAGGGAAAGGATAGAGCAAAGTCACATTGAGATAATATTTTCTCTTTCCATTTCCATTCTTTGTAAAGAATGAAACTGGGGTCCAATTTTCAGAAATTTACAATGTTAAGTGACTATATGATAACAAAATTTCTAAAACTGTTTAAGAGCACTCAGAACAGGAAAATAAAAAGAACGTGTAAGCAAAAAACCAAGTGGACTTACATTATCTTAAATGGGTTTAATTCGAGTAGCTTGACATAGTTTGATAGAATATATCTTAGTAATAGCTGAAAATAAAGAGAAGTATTTCTTTTAAAATGAGATAAAATCTTAATTTCTCTGACCAAGACATGCAGGTGGACATGGTTACAGAACCATGTGGTGTTAATGCAAAGCTATGAAAATATGTAAAAACAATAACTAGCACTCAGAATATAATAACGCAAGGACCAATCATCTACAGGTCCCTGGAGAAGGAACCAGATGGCTTAAAAGACCAATTCTCATCTCTTAATTTCTTTGATTGATAAGAAAGGATACGCTTCCATTTAGTTCTCATAAACAGTGACCCCTTTTCTCCTCTGTGGACAAAGTTGATGTACTACCACTTTTGCTTCCAGATATTAAACTCGTATTTAATGATATGTGTGCTTGGCAATGTATGCATTCAAAACTTCCACTGACAAAAATGGCCCTGTATTCATTTCTTTGTCTTTCAGTTGCTGCACACAAATGCAGCAGGGAGGTGGGGAACTGAAATGCACAGCAGGCAGCTGACGTATTTCTCCATAAACTAGTCTACATGTCATGGCAAGAGTAGAAGCAAAGAAAGCCTCCGATGCATTCTGCCCCATAAAAAGGCAAATGAAGTCAAGGGACAAAGTAGTGAGGAGGAAAATGAAAGGCTCAAATGAGATTACTAGTGCATACCCTTTTAAAAACAAATCAAGAGAACCATTATCCTTGCTAACAATGAAGATGGGTTAAACTTCCAGTGCAAAGAGAAAAGAAGGGTGTCCACTTCCTATTCTAAACAAAATCAACAATATTTTCAACACAGATAGATGCCATTTTGCTTCAAAAAGTGATTGTACTTCAGTAGTGGACAAAGTTACTATGTCATGTAAAAGGTTAAGAGGCTACATAAGAATATTCAGAATAAACAACAGTATACAGAAACCAAGAAAACATTAGCAGCGTGTATTGTGACTGTCTTAGATACCACTAGATAGAAAAATACATGTTTATAGAGCTCCATACAAATTCCTCAAATATATATCTCAAATATAAATTACAAATACATACTTATATTTTGGCATAATGTGTGAGAGCCAAGCACACACTAGGAGGCAGAAAAGTACACCTGAATCACTGGAATAAAGATGTAAAAAGAATCCACAAGAGACCATAGAAGATAAGGTTGAAAAATCAAGGTTAGTAAAGGGGTCATTCTTTGAAACTCTACCTCTATGTGGGGATACAGAGTTTATGTGTGCTCTACTTAAGAAAAACCCATTATTTTTTTATCCCAAATCAATAAATCATTAAAGGAATGGTTATTTGTATTACAGAATCATTTTGCATGCAATCTTTTAAAAATGCAAGTTAACACTATATTTCTAACTAAGATTTATTTCTATAAATATGGGATTTATAAATTCAATTTCTTCATGTAGATCTGCTTTTTATTGTTTTATTTTTGTAAATTTGAATTTTGGTATGCTAGTTGTCCTTAAAGGTTGCGGAGGGGCGGGGCAGGCAGAAAGGAATAAATTCTCATTGAGGAAGCAGAGTTTCACATGGAGTGAGTAAGAAAACATTCTGGTACATTTAAAGGCTCAAGACTACATGTAGGATATTACAATAAATGAGAAGAAAGAAGGTCCCCAAAACTGTCCTGAAAAGGTTGGGTTGTATTGTCTGTTATTTGGAAAGAAATGCATTTTCACATGTGTGTTTAAGATGAAGCTCTGCAGTGAGATCAGAGCGAGGTACACACTGAGGTCTAGTTTAATGGAGGAGAAGGTGTTTTTATGCCACATCTAGATGTCAGCCTGACATATTAAGATCTATGAATAAATCAATATGAATGTGATAATTCTGAGGACTGCCTGTGTCTATCTTCTGTTGTTGATAAACATTAAGATACAAACTTTTGTTATGTGTGCTGCTTGGTGGATTCAATCTGTATATGGTATAGAAAAAATGTTCCCTGATTATAAAATATATTATTCCATTGCCTAGATAGAGCACTTAGACATTAATTCTATATATGACAGACGTTAGCTTGAATCTAATTATATAAAAATAGTCAAGTTGACACATTGGCAGAGTAGTATCTATTAGATAACCTCCAAGTAAAAATGACCATAAGACAGATGGTCAATAAAATCTAGACTAAAACTGAATGGAACCTTGATTCGCTAACAGAACAAATCTTTAAAAAGCTGTTTGGAAACTAATACCTTAATTCCTAAAATGATTATAGTCAATAAATATTTGTTGACTATGATCGACGCAACATAATGTCTTGCATGATATGTTCAAAGATTCTATTTTGGTAAAGACAAGTCACTGTAAGTAAATACAACTTGTAGCATGACTGAAGGCTAGCAAATCAGCATTTAGTAGGATAAATCACTCAAGTTTCAAACTTAACTAGTCTTAGTCTCATACCTTCAAATCATCTGATATTCCCAGATTCAAATCTCTCTAAAAATAGTCTGGTTACTCTCTATCTGGAAAGTGATAAAACTGGTCCAGGCTCCTCTAAACCTCTAGGCTTTAAAAATAATTGTGTAAGAATTACAATTATATATAGTTAGATGATCTTAACAATATAAAAAACATAGTTCTATTTATCACATCATCAAATAAAGCTGAACATCTTTAAAGAGTGTATTATAAACTCTCAATACATGGTATCGAAATCTACATCACGGCAGACACACTATTTGAAGAAAATCCATTCATCTATAATAATAAGCAAAGATGAGGTGGATATATTTGCCATTTATTATAACAAAGACATCTCTAGAGAAAAAAAAGGGGTAAGCAACACTTATGAACACACTCCTAAATTAAACATTGCAAACTAGGCATAAACCTTTAAAGTAGAAGTCTATTATTTTTTATCAAATAGAAACTGAAATTCCACTTTTGAATTCTAAACTCTTCTAATAATAATACTGTTCTCTGTTACTACAGCATAGTGTAGAGAGGTAGCAGCATTCTGAAGCAAGAATAAATGAGAAAAACAAATAAAACCCAATTCTGTCTTGCCTCAAAGCCAATTCTCTCCCTCCATTGCACTGGAGGTGATGGCAAGAGCTAAAGGCAGCAGCCCCGCTCTAAAGCAGCTTTGTATTTGTGTCAGGGAGGGGATATTCCAGCCAAACGGCCCTACAGGATCTGTCTCCTATATGTAGAAAACTGCAATCTTAAATGATCTCCTCTTGAAGAAAGCTCAAAATCCTAATCAGTAATACTAGCCAATCTATCCTGGAAAGACACTGAACGATAAAACAGAGTGGGCAGGCACCAGGAGAGGTAAAGGAACAGCAAGCCAAATAAACCTATAAAACAAAGGAAGCTATCATAGCAGGAGCTAAAAGCATTAATGAAAATAAAACTTCTTTTGAGAAGCTGAGGCAGGAGAATATCAAGTTTGAGCTTAAATGCGTAACTTAGCAACTGAGTGAGACCCTGTATCTAATAAACAAAAAAGGGAGTTCAGGGTGAAGACTCTGTGTTCAATTCCCAGTACCAACAAAAGTCAAAGAAACTTCCACCTGAAGAGATGCTGTGAGAGGGGTAAGTCAATTGATGACTCAACAATACTTTTAATGCAAATAAACAAAATTCCTAACTAAACTCTTAAAAGTATTTTAGCAAAGTCATGTTTTATATTCAGTTATTTTCTTATTATTTATTATCCACAACTATTAAGAGTTACATAAGCAAATACATAATGTGAAAGCACATAAACAGTAGCTATGGTTAGGACACCCTACATAAGTTCTACTTTCCATATCCAGTCTATTCCTGAGACCACAGACAGAAGATAATGGAAAAAGAAAGACAGTTGACACAACAGTGGCCTATGAGAACAGAAAGAAAGGATTAGAACACTTTAACCTGAAAAGATGAAACAATCAGTTGAAGATAACTACCACTAATATAACCACCAATATTAAACACTTAATCGTATGACAGTCACCTTGCCAAGTGCAGAAATATTGACCTATGCCCAAGAAGAGATGAAGTGTTGTCAAAGTGGATTTTAACATTCTTTGAGTCATGACATCCATGTGTCAAGCATTGTGCTAGTCATATAATAACAGGAACTAAAACAAGGTATAATGCCATGGAAATAAGCAGAATTAGAAATTGAAAGATTTAGGTTATAGATCTAAGAGTGCTATGAGCTATATGTGTGACTCTGGACAAATCACTTTACCTTATTAGGCCTGTTTAGGAGACTTAAAAGAGATGATGTACCATCACTAAGATACGATCTAACTCCAGAGAAATTGGCATATATCAAGAACACAAACAGCAATCAGTGCTGGCGGGGCTGTGGGGAAAAAGGAACCCTCATGCACTGCTGGTGGGAATGTAAACTGGTACAACCAATATGAAAAGCAGTAAGGAAGTCTCTCAAAGGACTGGAAATAAATATTCCCTTCGATCCAGCAATACCTCTTCTGGGAATTTTCCCAAGAGTTAAAAAAAAAAAGCATATAACAGAGATACATGTATATCCACGTTCATAGCAGCACAACTAACAATAGCTAAAATATAGAAGATAGCAAATTACCCATCAACAGACCAATAGATATATAAATTATGGTATTTGTATACAATGGAATACTACTCATTTATAAAGAGAGATAAGTTGGAAGCTTTTGTAGGTGAATGGAGGCAACTTGAGACCATCATGCTTAGTGATGTGAATCAGAAACACAAGGTGAAGTATCGAATGGTTTCTCCAATATGAAAAATCTGGATCAGAATTACTTCATGGGACTTAATGTGGGGAATAATGCTAACTGTAGGAGAGGAGGAAGAAGTGGAAGGGTCAAAAAGAGAGAAAGGAAGGATCTGTAACTTTGCCATGATATGTATGTGCACAAAATACTCAAGATCAATGTAAACTTTATGTATTGCATTTATGCATATCAATACAATGGGGAAAAAGAGATGATGTCCCAATCAGCATTTCAATTTTTTAATATATCCAAAGCTTTCCTGCAATGGTACTTTATAGGAATGCTCTACATACAAGAGTTGAAGGTGGAAATCTTAAGTCTGAACCACAGTGAAAGTCCTAACCGTACCACACCCTATCTTCTGGGCATCCTGTCCGTGTGTAAGCAACCATAAAGGGATCTTAAAGAATGAGAGCAACATTTGAATATCCAGGGGCTAGAGAATATTTAAGGTCCATTCTCTAGCTATATCCTCTGACTGACTCTGAAACTCTCCTCACTTGTATCTTCAGAAGACTTTGTTCACTACAGTCCAATACATATTTTTGAATATCTAGCATCACAGAAAACATGACTTAAGATTTTTTCCATGGAGAAGGTTACCATTTTGTTGCAGGAATCAAAATAAATGAATATGGGGATGCCCTTCATAAGGAGGGTTTTAAGGAGCAGAATGCCATGAAGGGCCGGCCCACTCCAACAAAAGGCCTACTTCTGTATCTCTGGGGGGCCTCTTTTATCAGATCCTGGGCAGAAGGAACTCAACTTTTGAATAAATATATGAATGAATTATTGGTCATGCCCATTGAATTCAGCCAAAAGGTGAAGAGTTTAAACTACTTTCCATATTTTATGGAATGTTTTCTTATATACACTAGGCCAGATGAAAAAAAAAATTCCCCATTATTCATTCTACTATCCACTATCTACAATTATAAATGGTGAGATTTATTAGAATAATAATAAAGCTGTAAAGCACACCCCAGTATGTTAGTTCCCTCCTTTAGTCAGCAAAGCAAATGAAGGCAAAATTCTGTCCAAACCATTTGAAGTATAATTTTGTGAGAACAGATCATCAGATTGAATTTTGCTTTGGCATGAAATCATTCTTTCAATGAACTTATTTATATGGAGGTCATTCATATGCTGTAAGTAAGCAAGTCTCAAAGTAGGTAAATCAAGTTAGAAATGAGGGTCATTTTCTCTCTCCTCCCTCTCATCTCCATTAGTAGTAGAAGAAGGCAGCGAGGTCAAGACGAAGGCAACTGTTTTTCTCTTTCTCTCAGGCTTAAATGCTATTCAGTAAGATAGGTTTTGTCTCTTCAGAGTCACAGTCAGCCAGCAGGCAGTTAAGTAAAAATTAAGAAAATTGCACCAATGGCAGAGAATTTGATGGAGAGCTTACTGAAGACAAATCATCTGAGTAAAAGCTTTACTTGATCAAGGAACAATATAATTTGTGGAAAAAAAAAACCTTTCTGGAAAGGGCTAGGTGGCTCTATAATTTTATGGCTCAGGTGGTATTAGTTATACAAGACAAGTATTGTACATAGTTAAGGTTTTCAAATCTGAATTGTGTTTCCCTAGAAGGCTATTATATTTGGAAAGATATTAAGGTGAATTTAAAGTCCATTTTTGTTTTAGCATAGATCAAATATTCTATTATGGCATAAATATGCAATTCATATTCTGAATATGTTTTATTAATTGGCATAATTTTATAAACATCCTGGGAAAGGATAAAACAGTTTTCTTTTATCAGTCTAGGTACCTGATGTGTAAGTTGCTGAGAGACATATCAAACTAACAGATAAAGTGATAAATGCCTCATCCCTTTCTAGTCTTCGTCCAAGGTACAGTGGCATCTTAGCGAAAAGGTTCCATCCTTTCCTCTGCTGTGACAACTATGGAGATCCCAATCTATGTGGGACTCCACAGATAGCTGCAATAAAATTCCCACTGAATGGGTTAAAGAAGGCACGCTACTGACTACACAGAATAGATGATATCACTACTTCCTTCTATTCATTTTAAATACTCCTACTGTAAAATGTAAATGAAATTTAAGATCTCAAGCTTCATTTGAAAGACCTACAATACCCTATTTCAGTGATCGATTCAGTTGCTCCAGGGACTAAAAGAGCTTTGATGCACTGGGTCAGCTAGCCTGTTACTTGATTTCTATCATTCAAGCAAAATGTGGAAATCTCTGGCCAAAAGTCTTGAATTTTTGAGCTTACCATTTTTAATCAGAGGACAGGAACTACCATCTTCAGAAAGACCTTGTCTCCATCCTAAGGTACATTAACAGGGCAAAATGTGTGGCTTCAATGAAAATAAAGAACAAGTAAAGGGAGAAGCAGAAAGTCATTTTCTGTCCTTCACACACTGAACTATATTTCGTCTGCATGTATCTGATCTAATGTTACTGTTTAGTAGTCAGTAGAAGTTCTTAATATTAAGTACCCAGAATTTTCTACTCTTTCTTCTCTACCCAAAGTTCTCATGAGATATTTATTCAGTCAGTAAAAATATTTCTTAAGGGCCTACTATATGTCAGGGACTCTTCTAGGCACTGGGAATACAAAACAAATAGTCCCTGCCCTTATGGAGCTTTTACACTTTGGTGAGATGAGAGACAACAAAGAAATCCATAGGTATAAAAATATCAGAGAAAGAAAGTGATATGAAGAATAAAATATCACACAGCACTAAGTGATATAAAGAAATTAATGTAGGTAAGTGTAGAGAGGATGGTCATAAAAGGCCACTCTGAAGAGGTGACATTTGAGTGTGGCTTTGAATGAAATAAGGACTCATCTAAGAGTCAAAGAATTGAGACATTTGAGAAATCCCATCAGGATATTCAAAGAAGTCATAACCTCTATTGAAAGCCAACAGAATGATTCTAAAGAAGAAAGAAGGCTGTGGGGGGACATGATTACAATACCCTATTTCAATGAACATGAGTGAGAACTTGCAAGCTGACATACACAATGTTAGGGCAATATCTTAAAAACAGTAAATCAGAGAAATAAAATATATCTAAGTTTCCAGTTTCAAGACAAAATAATTTCATTTCTTCCTATTTCTCCCATTAAGTATAGCTGTAAATCCAGACATTATGTGTAAAACAAAAAACGAAGACTCAAGTTGAAGAAAAAGAGGAAGTTGTCTCACTAGGGAATTTAATACACAAAGGATGGGAAAGTGTTGAGTTCCTTGAGTATTCATTTCATACATCTCCAACAGTATGGTGGAGAAGCCAACAACTCAGAAAGGCCATTGAGCACAAACAACAAAAAAAGCTTTAGGAAAGCCAATTTTCTTCAGCAAATTTGACAATGAAAACAAAAGACCATAAAGGGACAGCCTACCAAGAAAGAAAATTTAAAACAACAGCTACAATAATCTAGCTAAACACCACAGGAAAGAACAGCAGCCCTACCCTTTATCTCTGCGCAAGTGCTGAACAGGGAACCTAGACTTTGACTCTCTCCAGAGTCTACCAAGGTTCACACACCAATATGCCGAAGCGATGTGCTAGAGAAGGCCAAGTAGTGAACTGTGGAGCCACACAATAAGCAGGGATCGAGTGCCCTTTGCTTCATCAGCCAGAGTGTTATTAGCAAATGCTTACAGTGGAGTTTCTACTTACACTCCCAACCTTGACTCCCTTCCCCTAAGTGTCACTGGGAGCTATATGGAGAGCCTCAATTTCTACTCCCACAGGCAGTAACAAGGTGGTAATCACTTCTCCCCCTAGTACAATGTCACAGACCTAACAAAACGAAAGATTTAAATGAGACCTAAAATATCACAAAACAAAACCAAAATGACAAGAATTCAATTAAAAAGTCACTTAAATCTAGAAACAAAAGAATCTCAATTTAAAGAGCAGATACCAATACCAAGATGACACAGACAGTGGAATTATCTGACAAAGATTTAAAGTCAGCCATCATAAAGAATAAGAATAATTATGAAGGAGAGCATTTCAGTAAAAAAATAAAAAAATGCAAAACAGAACCAAATGGAAAATTTGGAACTAAAAACTTCAATAATCAAAGTGATTTTTTAAAAAAATCACTGGATGGACTCAATAGTAGGATGGACATAACACAGGAAAGAATTAATGGATTTGAGGCTAAAATAAAAGGAATTTCTTACTACAAAAAAATAAAGAAAAAACAGAGGGAAAAATGAACAGAGCTTGAGAGTCCTTAAGAACAGTAAAAAAAAAAAAAAGCCAATGTTTATTTGACTGAATTCTTAGAACAGGACACAATATATTCAAAGAAATAACAGAAATTTTTGTCAAAGACACAAATCTAAAGAATGCAGAAAGCCAAACTAATCTCAAATAAGACACAGAGAGAAAAACCCATACTAACATATACATAATCATACTACTAAAAGCTGAGGATGGTGAAAAACTTGAAAACAGTAATGATACCTTTATCTATAAGGAAAAACAAGTATAATGACAGCAGATATATGAGCAAAATTGTGCATCATGCCTAACTGGAGTTTATTCCAGAGACGCTAGCTTGTTTCAATATTCAAAATCCAACTGACAAAATTCACCGAACAGTCTACAGAGGAAAAAAATTCACATAATTATTTCACATAATTACCTGAAAAATTCAACATAACTCATGACTGTAAAAAAAAAAGTCTTGGAAAACACAGGAATAGAGAGGTAATTTCATCAATTTGGGAAAAGATTTACAAAAACCCTCCAGCTAAGTTCTTACTGAAAGGAAATGACTGAATCACCAGCTGCCACCACTCTTACTCAACATATAGCAATGGCAGGTTTGGTCAGTAGGTAAAAAATGTTCCAACTTGAAAGGGAGAGATTAAACCACCTCTATTTGCATATGACACATGATCTACATAACCCAGTGACGTCAAACAACATATGCAATACTAACATAAACAAATCAATTATACTTCTATAAACTAACAATGAAAATATGGGCAATGAAATTAAAAACATGATACCATTAACAACTGTTCGAACACAGAAAAATAGTTATAAATCTACTGAAGTGTGTATATGATATACAAAATGTACAAAATGAAAGGAATCAAAAGAAGATAGCAATAAGTAGAGTACACACTGCGCTCACATATGGGGAGACTCACATGGTAAAAACGTCGTTTCTCCCTCATCATGACATAGAGGTAAAATGCAGTATGTATCCAAATCCCAGTGAGATTTTGTTTTCAAAAAAAAAAAAAACATGATGCACAAACAAAAATCTTTGGGTTCTAGGAAGTGGTGGGTGAACAGCTCTTGGACATAACATTATAAAGCATAATTCAAAAAAATCAATAAATTATTATTCATCAAAATTTAAAACTTTCTCCATGTTGGAGACTACTGGATGAAAAAGATGAAGGTGGCAAAAATATGTATACTGGCAAAGCACATGTCTGGCAAGGAACTCATATACTTATAGTATGTAAGGAACTCTCAAAGCCCAAAAGTAAAAACACAAACGGAATAATTAGAAAAAGGTCAAAGTACTTGAAGAGACATTTCACCTAAGAGTATACAGGTCTGGCAAATGAGCAGATGAAAATATATTCAACATCTAGCCCTTGGAGAAATGCATGTTGAGATCACAACAGCACTACAGTCATCCTGTAATTTAAAGAGTGACAGTTCACAATAGCTTATTAAATATTTTATGAGGAATCAGAGAGCAAGCATAAAAGTTCCAAACATAAAGAAATGATAAGGAAATAAAAATACTAACTATCCTGACTTGATTTGTACCTACTAGAGAATCTGTTGGAATATCACACTGTATCTCATAAATATGGACAATTACTATGATAATCAAAAATTGAAAAATACAAAAACAAAGCAAGGACAGTGTCAAATGCTGTAAAACTAGATCACTCATGCTGCTGGTGAGAATGTAAAATGGCACAGCCACCCTAGAAAATAGTTTGCCAGTTTCATTTTAAAAATATGGAATGCCTTATCTACCAATACTGTATTATATTTTTCCTTAAAGAAGTCATTTCAGAGTAAATGAGGAGTGGTGAAGGAGCCTGTGTTCTAAGAATTCACTATCCTTGCCAAGTTTCCTATCATCCTTAAGTGGCAGACTTGCCACAGTGATGGAATGGCTCTTTGAAGATTGAGCTACTGTACAATCTTAGGTGACAACAGATTTCAGAGGCAGTATCTTCCAAGATATTCTAAATTAATGTCTAAGATATGGTTGTATGTATTCAGTAGCCAGGATTCATGGCTCCAGGAATAATTATTAGGGAGTGTTTTTGTTCACTATTTCCTTTATTGATCCATAAGCAATTTCCTTTTTATTTTTTTGAGACAGTGCCTCGCTCTGTAATCCAGGCTGGTTCTGAATTCACTACTGAGCCCAGGCTGGCCTGACCTTGGACTCACAAGAATTCTCCTGCCTCAGCCTCCTGAGTGCTGGGAGTACAGGCGTGTGCCATCAATCCTGGCTTATAGCAGTTTTCCATGTTTTCTGTCCATCATGAGTTTCACAACCTTAGGCTGTGCTGATTTAGAGGTCTTAGTTCACAAAAGAACTAAGGTTGTAGTTCCTAAAACTTTTTTCATGATAGATTCTATTGAAGTTCAAAACACAAGTCTAAATAGGTGTTGAAAATGTTAAAAGCTAAGTCATACAGAGCATATTCTTTTATAGGATTAAATTAGAAATCAATAACAGAAAGATCTGAAAAATATAAATATGACTTGAGTCAAACAAGAAAGTACACAAACTATTAAAGAATATTTGAACTGCATTAACATGAAAATGGACATATCAAAATTTGTGAGATAAGGTAAAGCTATGCTTTGAGTGGAATACAGAACAGTAAGTGGTTATATGTTCACAGCAGATTTACTCATAACAGAGACAAAATTGGGAAGACTCACAAATGTGCATCAACTGGTAAACTAGTAAGCTAATTGTAGTTAATTCAAACAATAGAGTATTATTAAAAATACAAATAAATATATTCAATACCTAGGGTTAATGTAAAAGTAAAAATGCTGAGGGAAAGAAGTTGGGCACAAAAGGCAGAGTGTATCTTGTTCATATGAAGTTCAGTAACAGAGGATTAATTTGTGGTGATAAAGGTCACTGTGGTGATTGTCTATGTAGGGTAGAGATCGACTGGAAAGAGTCATGAAGGAACTTGCTGGTGAAATGAAAATGTTTGATAAAAAAGTCTTCAAAATAGTGTCAATTATAATAGTGTATTCATTTGGTAAGTCACCAAACTACAGATTTAAGATCTGTGAACATCATTAGGCAAATTTTATCTCAATATTTAGAAAATATTTCCTGTAATATTACTCATGATACGCACAACACAGAAGCAAATTAAATGTTCATCTCTGGATGAAGAAAATGTGACATACACGTGAATATCACATATGAACGTAACATACATTCACATACGATATGAAGAAAATGAGTCATAAAAACAACTTTTCCGCTTTGAGCGCTGCATCCCTACTGCGTGCTAGAGGCTTCCAGGTAGCTGCCGCCTGCCCTTTCCTCCTGCAAGCCAGAGGCATACAGGACTGGCCCTTCCAGCTCCCAGTCCCTCCTTTGCACCAGAGGCTTCCAGGTAGCTGCAGCCTGCCCCTCTCCTCCTGCACGCCAGAGGCAGCCAGGAAGGCATCTAGGACTGGGACTTCCAGCACCCAGTCACTGCTGCATGCCAGAGGCATCCTGAGGCATCCAGGACTGAAACTTCCAGCACCCCGTAACTCCTGTGTACCAGAAGCATCCAGGTAGCAGTCACCTGTCCCTTCCATCCTGCGCGCCAGAGGCATCCATGTAGCTGCCAACCTGCCCCTTCCTTCCTGTGCACCAGAAGCATCTAGGACGAAGCTTGCACTTGCCCCTTCCTTCCTGCATGCCAGAGACACCAAGGTAGCCATGGCCAGACCTGCTGTCTGCACCTGGGAGTTCACAGGACTGGGAATTCACTTTCCCCTTGAACTAGCCAGGTAGCAGTAACCAGACCATCTGCCTGCACGTGGGAGCTCACTGGACTGGGAATTCACCTGCCCTGTCCCTCATGCGAGCCAGTCAGCCAGATAGCTTTCTCCAGAGCCCCACCTGTACCAGAAGGAGCAGGGGACTGGGCCTTTCAGCGACCTGTACCTCCTGTACCCAGAGACAGTAGGTAACACTTAAAACAGAAAGAGTCTAATAGAGGAATCTCAGGAAAAGAAACAGAGCTCATCCACAGTACCAGAACCTCAACTCACAGTAACAGAACCATTAGGAAACATGGTAATAAAAATACAACACGTAACAGAGATACATGTATACCCATGTTCATAGCAGCACAACTAATAGCTAAAATGTGAAAGACACCAAAATACCCATCAACAAAACAATGGATACACAAATTGTGATATTTATACACAATGGTATACCACTCATCTATAAAGACAGATAGGTTGGAGGTCTTTGTAGGCAAATGGAGGCAACTTGAGACCATCACGCTTAGTGAAGAGAGTCAGAGGCAGAAAATGAAATATTGAATTGCTTCTCTGAGATGAGAAATCCAGATCACAATTACTTCATGGAACTCACTGTGGGAAATAATGGGGTGGGGGGGTCAAACGGAGAGAGAGGAAGGATTTGTAACTTTGCCATGATATGTATGTGCACAAAATGTTCAAGATAAGGGTAAACTCCACGTTTTGCACTTACACATTTCAATAAATGGGGAGGAAAAAAATAACTTTTCCTGGATAGATGTGAAGACCAATGTCCATCATCAGATAGGGCACATCAGGTAGGCCAAAGTCATGCCATTCTGGGCAGCAGCAATTCTTCAGGACTCACTTCCTTCTCTCCTTTACAATCTTCTCACTCACTTGCATTTGGGACTTCTGGGTGTGGCTGCAGTTCTTTTTCTTGCTCACTGTGGGTAGAATTTCTCTTAGGTGCCTGCAGTTTTTCTCACTTGCAGCTTGCTCCTTACTCTCAGGACTTAGCTCTCTAGATGGCAATGGTGAGGACTGCTGTAGCAACTACAAGTGCCTCATTACATAACTGCATAGATTACAACTCTTATATCGATATATAGTCCAGTTTAAAAGAAGGAATTCCTATCATTTGTGACAACATGGATGGACCTGGAGAACACTGTATTTAGTGAAATAAGCCAGATACAGAAGGGCAAATACTACATGATATACATTTTTTAAGGGAGGAAATATTTCTTTTAGCTCACCGTGTTAGAAGGTCTGTCTATTCATAGGGGTTTCCCATGGTGGAAGAGCTTGGTGGAGGACTTGTCAGAGACAAGCTGTTCACAGTATGATGGACAGGAAGCAGAATGAGCGAGGAAGGGAGTGGATGGTAGCCAGAGTACTCTTTTCAGGTCATGTCCCAGTGATCTGCCTCTTTCAGGTCAAGCCCTAGTATTCTGTGACTTCTAACCAGGCCCTCCTCTTAACAGAACAGAGAATATATAAGTACTCCACAACATCCAAATACACCACAACGCCATTTACATTTTTGATATTGAGATAGGTTTCAATCACTTCTTATGTTGCCCAGGCTAAGCTTGAACTTGTGACTTATGATCCTCCTCTCTCTGCCTCCCGAGTGCTGGGATTAGAAGCCACCAGGCACAGATCCTAGTTCAATTCATTTTTGCATTTTTCTTAATTCCTTTATTAGCATGTATTTGTGATATATTATAATAATAATAGTCAGCTTAAGGAAATTGGTATATTTACATATCACATCTACATGATACACTTACATGATGATCAAAAGCAGTAAGCTTTAAAGAAACAGAGAACTGAATGCTGGTTACCAGGGTTTGGGAGAAGGGCAAAAGGGGAAGCATTAGTTAAAAGATAAACATTTTTGGTTACGCAAGATGAAGTTCTAGAGATTGACAATATAGCATAGTGCCTATAATTAATAATGTTGCACTGTATAGTATTTATAGAAGAGACTTATCTACATACATTTTAAAGTAAAATAGCAGGAGGAAACCTTTTGAAGTGATGGACGAATTTATGGCATAGAGTGAGTGATGTTTTCAGGATGCACACAATACTTATCTTCAAAATAATAGTTTTATACGTTAATTATAAATATCTTTTGTATGTCAAAATTATATTAATAGAATGTTGAATTTGAAAAAGAATTTTGTATGTAATAGAAAAGGCTTTCTTCTCAAATACAGACTTTTAAAAATTAGACATGAACAAATTCAAATATACATAAAATCACAGACAAAAGATTAATAACGATCTATTTAAAAGAAATCAGATTATTTTTCCCCCAAGAATACTTCCATCTACTTGAGATTATTATTATGGAAACATATGATGATTTTCTCATCAAGCCTTGAAGGAAAATAACAATGGATTAGATAACAGGTTTGCCTCACCATGGGCATTTTTACACAATGAAATAAAGCCCCCCAGAAGAACAAAAATAGAGCCTTACCCTCTGAGCTTAAGACAGATGAGCATTAAATACCCTTTGAAAGGTCCATGATGGTGGATTACCCCAGAGAGCAAATATTCCACAGAGGTTAATGCAGTAAACTAACATATGCAACTTGTAAAGATTAGATGCGTTATAGTAACACTGATGCATATTGATTACACTGGAGCAGATGATATCTCAGTGCTATTCTGCATGCTGTTCCTGAATCCAAGATGTAAATCAGTTATTCTGTCCCGTAACTAGTTATACTAGAATTTTAAATTGAAGAATTGGAAACAATTCAAAGTTGTAGGGAAAAATTTATTATGCTCTAAACTGAAACTGACATATATAAAACATGAAAAAGTGCCTACTCATTTATTTTTCACCCATTAAATATTTATTGAGTACTTACTATGTGTCAAACCCTTTCCTAGGTTCAAATTTTAAAGATGGTTAAAATAGTCACTGTCCTCTAAAAAATAATAGTGTAAATTGGGAGAAATAGATAAGTAAACATACAGTTAGAAAATAACAGGCTCAAGGCAGCAATTAAAATTTGCACAGGCTATTACAAATAATAATCACGTGGGGAAATTTCACAGATTTTATGGAACAGCTGGTACTGTTTTAGGAGTATACCAATCAAATGATTCAAATACTGACCTATTTTTTTTTTGTTACACTTTCTCTTCAGATGTTTCCTTTTCTTTGTGTTCTTTGGTGCTCCTTGTCTCCCTGCCTCTCTCAAAGATTCCTTAATATATTTTCTGTAATGCTGGCCTAGTGGTTGCAAATTTCTTTGGGGATTCTTGGTCATGAAAAATTTCTCCTTCAATTTTCAGGGATATTTTTGTTGGATACAACAACCTGGGCTGATACTTGCTGTCTTATATTCAACATGGGGAATTGGCATAAAAACTTTTTAAAAATGTGTGCATGAATTTATGAATGGATAGATAGATAAAATGATAAACCAAGTCCGGCCAAATGTCAATTAGTGAAACATGAGTAAATAATTTATGAAAGTTAAAAAATTCTGAAATAACTAAGTATGCCATTATATCTATTGCTTTAAGTGTAATATACTTATGTGATAACAGACTTAAGTTTGTTTATTGTATCAATTCACTTATTCAGTCTCCGATGTGATTTTATAACCTGAACATCTTTTGAATTCTCAAACATTTACCTTTCAGTACTCAGCTAAGGCATTTGAAATTTAACTTCTCTCATTTTCTTCCTCACATTTTCTAGCGTTATGAATTCCATTGATGTAGTTCTTTTCTTATGTGGACTGGTGGGTGAGGCCATCTTAAAGAATCTCAACAAGGATATAGTAAGATATAGAAAAAAATAACTTTGGGCAAATATCTGATTAAAGGGCTCTGCTGGATTCAGAGAAGAGACATCAAGATATGGCCATTGTGGCCAATTCTAGGGGTGGGAAGCTGAGCTAATAAGTGGTGATTTGAGTGGTGAAGTGAGTCAGATGCAGAAGATTAAATATATTAAATATTACACTTGGTTTCTCTGATTTGGGAAACCCAGAATACAAGCACTCTATAGAACCAAATGGGTGTAATAGTAGGAGTTAGGGGGGATGTGGAGAGTGTGGGAGGGCCAAAAATGGGAAGGGATTATAGAATTGATTATATATATATATATATATATGTATATATATATATGTGTGTGTGTGTGTGTGTGTGTGTGTGTGTGTGTATTGTATATATATTATGTGTGTGTGTGTGTGTGTGTGTGTGTGTGTGTGTGTGTGTGCACAAAATACTCAAGTTCATTGTAAACATTATGTATCACATATATATTAATACAAATGGTGGGGGAGAGATGGAAAAAAGTTTACACAAGGTAAACTGAAATATATATAAAGAAAAGACCAGGGAAGCTTCTGAGTGAGACAGTTCCTCAGCTGAGTCTTGAAGAATGAGTAGTAGCCTGGTGATGAGGAATCTTTCGGGTACAATGGACTAACATAAACAAAGGGAGACACATGGGAAAGAGTGAGTGCATAAACACAGTGTTTTGAGCATAGGAGTGATGATAACCAGATTTTTTTATGCTACTGGAGGATCAAGGCCAGGGTCTTTACACTCAGCTACACCCTAGCCCATTTTTAGTTCATATTTTGACACAGGGTCTCACTAAATTGCCCAGGCTGCAATCCTCCTGTCTTAGCCTCCCAGAGTGCTGGGATTACAGACCTGCACTGCCACATCTTTTTTAAATAGAAAAGCATGACAGTGTGGGAGATACATTAGAGGGCACAGAGACCAGTTAAGAAGATCCATTAGGAGACTTATGGTTTAAACGAATAATGACAGTGATGCTGAACTAGGGATAAGCCACTAGCAAAAGAGACCACAGATTATGGTCCATGGCTAATTCACTCAATTTTCCTTCTAACAGTCCCTGGCCATTCCTCCTTAATTTCATTGCTGGTTCTTCTACTTCTCCCCAACTTTTTAGACAATATATTTACCCGAGGCTTAGTATTTGGATATTTTCTCTGTCTTTACACATTTGGCTGTGAACACTATGCATGTATGAAGATTCCTAAATGCACAGTGCTGGTTCATATTTCTCCTCTGCACTCTAGACTCATACATCCACCTACTTGACACTTCCAGTTCTATGTCTGGTGAGAAATTCAATCCAACATGTCCCAAATCAAACTCCTGCATGCCAAGATTATGCTACCTACACACTTGCCCATTTCCATAAAGTCTTCCCCTTCCTTGGGCCAAAACACCTTGAATTCATCCTTAGATTCTGCATTTCATATCCCATATCCTGCCCACAAGGACATCTTTTTCATTGTAGCCTCATAATACATTCTGAATCTCTCCCACTCCTCACCATGAAACACTTTTTCACTCGTGCTCCCAACAGCCATCATCTCTTATTTGGAGGAGTGTAGCAGTGTCCTATGTGGTCTCCCCGCTTCCACTTTCCCATGCCCCAGTAGTTTAGATTCTGCATAACTAAGGGAACAATCAACAAAATGAAAAGTTGGGCTACAGAACTGGAGAAAATACAAGCAAAGCAAATATCAGATAAAGGCTTATTATCCAACATATACAAGGAACTCTTACAAATCAACAGAAAAAATTACAGGCAAATTTCCTCAATAGGAATTGTACCAAAATGACATAAAATCCAGTAAGTATATGAAAAAGTATTCAACATCACTGATCCTCAGGGAAATGCAAATTAAGACTATACTATTAACTCAAACTAGGCAGGGTGGATACTAGAAGAAATATTTTAAAAAGTTGGTGATAATATGAGGAAAAGGGAATTATTGTATGCTGTTAGTGAAGATGTAACTGCTGCAACTGCTATGGAAAAACAGTATATAATGCCCCCCCAAAACTAAAGAAAGAACTACTATATAATCCAGCAATCTCATTTCTGAGTATATACCAAAAGAGCTGAAATCTACACCTTGAAGAAACATCTACACTCGTGTTCACTGCAGCATTATTCTCAATAGGCAAAACACGGAGACAGATAAAATGCTCATGTATGGACACATATATATTACATATACGCATTTACATACTACAGGTTATTCAGCCTTAAAAAGGATATAAACCAAAAGTTCTCAACCACTACTTAAGCCATATATACCACTTATATGAGGAATCAAAATAGTCAAAGCAGAGAGTGGAATGGTGGTTGGCAGGGGTTGGAAAGAGGGAAGAAAAGAAAGTATTGGATTAAAGGGTACAAAGTTCAGTTATAGAGCATGCAGAAGTCTTAGACATCAACTATACAGCATCATGCTTTCAGTTAACATTGCATTATATATTTAAAAATTTGATCAGTCTGTATCTTATGTTGTCTTTTCAACACATACACAAAATAATAATAAATAAGCAAAAAGAGGAAAGCATTTGGAGTTGACAGATTTATAACATAGATTAAAATGATTTCATGGTATATAGATGCATACAAAGTTACCACATTGCTTAAATTAAATTGCATTAAATATTTACCACTTTTGGTATGTTAATGACCTCTTCATAAATGGATTTAAACATAGATAGTAGCCAGTACGATCCTTTTGTGGATGCTCACGTTACTCGGAGTAAACACCAAAGTCCTAACCATGGCCCCAAGGCCACACAAGATCTATCTCCTGTGGCTAGAGGAATAGCACAGGGGCTAGCAAGCATAAGGCCCTGAGCTTGATTCCCCAGCACCACATAAACTAGCATGATAGCACAGACTTATCTGAGCACTCAAGAGGCTGAGGTCGAGGACTGCAGTGAGCTGGAGGCCAGGCCGGGGTACATAAATAGATTTAGGACTGCCTGAACTACAGAATGAGACCTTGTCTCAAAACCAAAAGAGATCTAACTTCTCCCCCAATTATACCCGTCTGAATTAATATCCCAGTGCTTTCCTTGTTCACACTGCATTAGTCACACTAGGCCCTTGAACACTTTCTTAAACAATCCCGATACTCTCTTGACTATGCTGGTTGTTTTCTCTGTTTCATTAGCCACTCTTCTCCAAACTCTTCCAAATAATTGTTTCAGTGTCTCTTCTAAATGAGGCTGCCCTACACATCGGATTTAAAATTGCAATCTGTACCCCACCAATGCTCCTTTTCCCCGATTTTATTGATATGTGTAAGTGCAAAACATAAAGTTTACATTGATTTTGAGTATTCTGTGCACATGTATATCATGGCAAAGTTACAAATCCTTCCCTTTTCTCTTTATGACCTTCCCCTACCCTCCACTCCAGTTCCCATGATCTTAATCCCCCTAAACCTATTCTAATTCTTTCATATTACTAACTGGCTCTACATACATACAGAGATGTACAAGCACACACACACACACACACACACACACACACACACACACACACACCACCTTCAACTATATATAATATCAAGTAACACACCACTTTCATTCAGCTACATATAAAATTACTTAAGACTGTGTATGAGTGTGGGTTTACAATATTTACTTACATTTTGTCCCTTATAGAACCTAAGGAATAGAATAGGGGTTTAGTTTGATACTCAGATCTAAAACAGAACCTGCCACATGGTAGTCACTCAGTAAGTATTTGATGAGTAAGTAAGTAAGCTGTAGCAAATAAGGAAACAGGGAAAAGCCACCTTATTTAAAACTTGGGAAGAAAAAGAGAAACTGAGAACAAAAGCCTATCTGAAGACAGTATCTAGTTGGCACAGGGAAGGCCAAATACAACTTCCCTCTTATTCTGATTAACAGAGAATATAAAATCGGACAGGGCTATAAAACAATTATCTCCACTCCTTGAAGGATACAAATAGTGAATCTCATATTGTAATATATATAGGATTCTCTGCTCCTGTAGCCTCCAAGCCCAGAGACCAGGAAAACACACATTCACACACACGCACACAAACACACACCACAATGATGAAATCTAAAAATTTTCACACTAAAATAATGATATACAAATCTGAAATATGCATATTTTCTCATTCTTCTTCACACAAATAACCAAGACACAGACCTCAAATGTCTATTCTGAACATGAACTCAGAATGGTAAAGGAAGGAGAGGCACTTGAGAAATCATCTAACCCAAACTTATTCTTTTTCACTTACAAATTTTCTTCTTAAGATCAAAGATGTCTGTATTTCTAAGTAAGAAATAATTATTTGAGAAATGTGTCCCTTTTGAAAAGCACATACATAAATATACTCCTTTTAAATATTATACAATTTTCTCTCATTTTAAATAGGCATCTGACTGTGTGATTCATAAAAAGCATTTTTCTCTTTTATCATAATCTTTTCTTTCTCTCTCTATAGACAAGGATAAGGTTATAACCTTTATCTGGGGTAAATGAGATATGGGTTATGAGTCTAAATGAATACATGTAATTTCTGGATTTTGATAGAACAACCTAGATCTCATGAAATTAATTTAGCTAAAAAATGGATTTAAAGATCTACTGCAAGACAGCATTGTTCTGCTTCCTGCTAAACTACCATTCTATCATCAAAAATATGTATTTTATAATTTCAGTTTTCAAGCTAAAATGTATTAAAAGAAAAGGTAAGAGGAAGAGATTTAAAGTCTGAAAAATCTAATATCTGTTTTTACAATTTAATTTTTTACTGGTTTATTCTAGTTTTTTCTATCACAGCCTTCAGACATATACTAAAAACAACATACAGGGGTTACATTTAACTATAGTTTGTATCTATCTCATTAATTTTCATTCATTGAATAAAAGTATGGAAATTAAAATGGAATTAATGTCAAACATTCTCTGTTTTGAAATGGTTTCATAATTACAGAAGTAAACAGAAACTATACAAATACACAGAGCCTAAATAATGTATTAGTGAACAAATAATGGGTCACTGAAGAAACCAGGAAAGAAATTAAAAACTTCCTAGAGTCAACAACAATGGAAGCACAGCATCACAGAACCTGTGGGACACAAAGAAAGCAGTACTAAAAGGGAAATTTACAGCTATGAATGCACACATTTAGAAAAAAACCAGAGCAATCTCAAGTAAACAATTTAATTATGCACCTCAAGGTCTTAGAAAAACAAGAACTATCAAAATCAACAAGTAGCAGAAAAAAGGAAATTATAAAAACCACAGCAGAAATACTTCAACAAATTGGAGAATTTGGAAGAAATAGATAATTTTTTAGATACATACAAGATGCTTATTATGGTTTGGATCTGGAATATCTGCCCAAAGCCTCATGTATTTTGATGTTCTGGAGTACCTATGAAATCATGTGCTGTTGAGATGGAGCTTGTCATAGGGGGCAGAACAATGGAGCTTGACACAGAATGGGGAGAACACTAGGGCTTCACCTGGATGGGGGATAACTGGGACAGGACCTGGAAGGGTATGCTCTAAGTCCACACTTCCTCCCTCATTTTGCTTCCTGTCTGCCATGCTGAGAACAGCTTTCCTCTGGCTATGTGTCCACCATGTGCTTCTACCACTGCCAGTTGCCCATGAATGGACTGACCTTCTGAAACTGTGAGCTAAGATACATCTTTCCTCTGTTTAATTATGGATATCGGGTATTCTGTCACAGCAATGAAAAAGTAACTCAGACGATACCAAAACTGAACCAAGAAGATATAAAAAACTCTGAAGAGACCAATTATATGTATGGAAATGAGGCTGTAATAATGTGTCTACCCATAAAAAAAAAAGTGTCCAGGACTGAACAGATTCACTGCAGAATTTGACCAGTAATTCAGAGAAGAAATATCATCAATACTTCCCAAGCTTTTCCATGAAAATGAAAGAGAAGAAACATTGCCAAATTCATTTCTAGAAGTTAGCAACACCCTGATAGCAAAAAAGACAAAAACATAACAAGGAAAGAAAGCTATAGGCCAATATCCTTAATGAATATAGATGCAAATATGCTCAATAACATATTGGTGAACAGAATTCATCACATAATTAAAAGATCATACACTATGATCAAGTTGGTTTCATCACAGGGATGTGAAGATGAGTCAACAAACATAAATCAATTAATGCCATACACCACATAACTAAGAGCAAGAAAAATTTGTTGAAGAGGCTATCCTTTTTCCGGTACATGTTTTTGGCTCCTTTATCAAAAATTAGGTAGTTGAGGATATTTGAGTTTGTCTCTTCATCCTTAATTCTGTTCCACTGGTCTGTCTGTTTTTGTGCCAGTACCAAATTGTATTTACAACTATTGCTTTGTAGTACAGCCTGATGTCTGGTATTGTAATACCTCCTGCCTTGGTCTTGTTACTCAAGACTGCTTTGACTATTCTAGGTTTCTTCTGGTTCCATATGAATTTAAGGATTAGTGTTTCATGTTCTTTGAAAACATTTGTTGGTATTCTGATAGGAATTGCATTGAATTTATATATCATTTTCGGCAGTATAGTCATTTTGACTATATTTATTCTGCCTACCCAAGAACAGGGGATGTCCTTCCATTTTCTGATATCACCTATGACTTCTTTCTTCAATGTAATATAGTTTTCTTTATATAGGTCATTCACTTCCTAGGTAAGGTATACACCTAGATATTTAATTTTTTGCTGGATAATTGAGAATGAGATTGTTTTTCTGAGCTCTTTCTCAGTATGTTCATTGTTAGTGTAGAGAAAAAGCTACTGATTTTTTACAACAGCAAATGGTGCTGGGAAAACTGGTCATCCACATGCAGAAAAATAAATCTAGACACACACCTGTCACTATGCACCAAAATCAAATTAAAGTGGGTCAAAGACTTAGATATTAAAAGTGAAACTCAACCTTCTAGAAGACAAACTAGGTAAATATCTAAAAGACATAGGTGTAGGCAAAGACTTTCTAAATAAGACACCAAAATCAAAAGAAATTGTCCCCATTATCAATAAATGGAATCATATCAAATTAAAAAGTTTCTGCAAGGCAAAGGAAATCATCAACAGTGAAAAAAGAGAACGGACAGACTGGGAAAATATATTCACCACCAACACCTCAGATAGGAGCCTCATAACCAGAATATACAGGGAACTGAAGAAATGTAAGGCCCCCAAAATCAACGACCCTACTGAAAAATGGGCAAAAGGAATAAAGAGGCAGTTCACTGATAAAGAAGTTCAAATGGCCAATAAATACATGAAAATATGTTCAACAGCCTTAGTCATAAGAGAAATGCAAATCAAAACATTGCTAAGATAACATCTAACTCTCAAGAGATTGGCCTATATCAAGAACTCAAACAGCAATCAGTGCTGGCGAGGTTGTGGGGAAAAAGGAATCCTCCACTGCTGGTGGGAATGTAAACTGGTACAACTACTATGGAAAGCAATATGGAAGTCTCTCAAAAGATGGGAAATAAATATCCCCTGTGATCTCTCAATACTTCTTCTGGGAATATTCCCCCAACAATGAAAAACAAAGCATAACAGAGATACATGTATATCCATGTTCATAGCAGCACAACTAACAATAACTAACATGTGGAAGACACCAACAGACCACTGGATACATCAACAGACCAATGGATACACAAACTATGGTATTTATACACAATGGAATACTATGCATCTATAAAGCCAAATAGGTTGTAAGCTTTTGTAGGCAAATGGAGGCAACTTGAGACCATCATGCTTACTGAAGTGAGTTAGAAGCAGAAAGTGAAATATCGAATGGTTTCTCTGATATGAGAAATCCAGATCACAAATATCTCACAGAAGTTAATGTGGAAAATAATGGGAACTGGGGAGGAGGGTAAGGGAATGGCCAAAAGGAGAGAGGGAAAGCTATTGTAACCTCGCCAAGATATGCATGTGCACAAAATGCTCAAGATTACTTTAAACTTAAATTTTACACATATATGTATCAATAAAATGGGAAAAAAGCAAGAACAAATCGCATGATCATCTCAATAGACAAAGAACAAGCCTTTGACAAAAATTCAACATTCATTCATAATTTTAAAAAACCTTCATGCAAATAGGTATAGAAGAATATTACTTCAAACCGACAGAAGACTCTTAATGCCAAACCTACTACCAATACTGCACTAAATAGGGAAAAATTAAAGCATTTCTCCTCAAGTCAGGAATATGACAAGGTTGTCCACTCTCACCACCCCTTTCAACTTAGTACTCGAAACCCTAGCTGGAGTAACCAGACAAGAGAATGCATTGGAAATGAAGAAGCTGAATTATCCTTATTTGCAGATTATATGATTCTCTACATAGAAGATCCCAAACACTTCACCAAGAGACTCTAAGCACTAATTAATTAACCAATTCAGCCAAATCACAGGATACAAAATTAATACAAATAAATCAATAGCATTCCTCTACACTAACAATGAACTCAGAGAGAAAGAGAAGAGAAGAATAATCCCATTCTCAATAGCTCCTCAAAAAATTAATTAAGTAGAAATAAACCAACCAAGAACATGAAGGACCTCTACATTGAAAACTGTATTATTCTGAATAAAGAAACTGAAGAGGACATTTTAAAAAAATGGAAAGACAACTCCTGTTCCTAGATAGGCAGAATTAACATTGTCAAAATGGCTGTAGTGCCAAAACTGATATACAGATTCTAGGCAATTCCTATCAAATTACCAACAACATTTTTCACAGAACTAGAGGAAATAATCCTAAAATTCATATGGAATGAAAACAGCCATGATACCCAAAACAATCCTGAACAACAAGACAAAAGCAGGTGGCATCACGATTCCAGACATCAAATTATGTTACAAAGCAAAAATGATAAAACCATTTTGTATTGGCACAGGAACAGAATGGAACAGAACAGGCAACACAGACACAACCTTAAGTATCCTCAGCTATCTGATCTTCAACAACAGGGTCAAAAATCATACACTGGAGAAAGGAAAGCCTCTTCAATAAATTGTGCTGGGACAACTGGTTATACTCAAGCAGAAGAAAGAATCTAGACCCATACCTATTGCCATGTACTAAATTCAAACAAAAATGGAGCAAAGATCTGGATATTCAAAGGGAAACACTGAACCTCTTAGAGGACAAAATAGGTAAAACTCTTGAAAATACAGGTGTAGGTAAATACTTTCTCAATAGGTACTTGATGCAAAAGAAATAACCCCCCAAATCAGCAATGGGGTTATATCAAATTAAAAAGATTTTGCACAGCAAAGGAAATAATCACAGAGTGAAGACAGAACCAACAGAATGGAAAAAAATTACCACCTATACCTTCCACAGGGGGCTACTAACTAGAATACACAAAGAACTGAAGAAAAATAGATCACTCAAAATCAAAGACCCAATTAAAAATGGGCAATCAAAATGTACAGATAGTTGTCAAAAGAAGAAGTTCAAATGGCCAGCAAATACATGAATAAAATGTTCAACATCCTTGGCCATTAGACAGATGCAAATCAAAGCAACAGTAAGACACCATCTTACCCCAGTGAGAAAGACTTATATCAAGAACTCAAAAAGCAACAAATGCTGGTGAGGGTGAAGGGAAAAAAGAATCCTTCCCCTTTGCTGGTGGGTCTGGAAGCTGGTATAACCACTATGGCAAGCAGTATGGAAATTCGTCAAAAAAACGAAAATAGATATTCCATTTGATCCAGCAATATCTCTTGCATCTATCCAAAAGAGTTTAAAGCATCATGTAACAAATATACATGCATACCCATGTTTATAGCAACACAACTTATAATAATAACTAAAGCACAGAAGTTCCTGAAATATCTATGAACAAACCAATGGATTAAAAAATGCAGTCTATGTGCATGAATTAAATATGCAGTCTATGTGAACATGGAGTACTACTCTGCCATAAACAAAGACAGACTTGGGTCATTTGTAGGCAAATTGACACAACTTAAGATCATTAGGCTTGGTGAAACGAATCAGACGCAGAAGATTAAGCATCACATGGTTTCTCTAATATGAGAATCCCCTAGAGTATAAATATATAGTAGAGCCAAACAGACAAGATGTCGGGAGTCAGGAGGGATAGTGGATGGGTTGGGAGGGAGAGAAGGGGGAGGAGAAGGGAATGTAAAGTTGATGCAACATATATGTGCACAACATTCTCAAGTTTAATGTAACCACTCTTTATCACATATACGTACTAATAAAAAGGGAAAATAATTATCAGAGTAAATTTAAGGTACATCTTATATTTTCATGGAAACCTCTATTTTTCATATGGGTTTTCAGGTTCTTCTCGGACCGTGTTTTCATAAATACAAAACAAATTTAAAAGCTAGAGCTAACATTTTATACCTTGGGGACACAATATTGTTTTGTTTGTTTGTTTGTTTGTTTCATTACTAAAAAGTCAGCTTACTTGGCTGCTTCCTTGCCTGAATGCCTACCTGCTTTCCTTTCTGCCTCCTGCCTCCCTCCCTCCCTTACTCCCTCCCTTCTTTCTGCTGTACTGAGGATTGAACCCAGGGCCTTCATGCTAAGCTACAGACCCAGTCCTTCTCATTTTGAGAGAGTCTCAAGTTGTTTAGTTACTCAGGATGGACTCAAAATTGCAGTTCTCCAGCCTCAGCTTTCCAGAGTTGTGGCATTAATGATGCAGTCACCATGCCTGACATATCTTCCCTCTTTCTACAACTTCAGGTATGTGATTTTAAGGTAAATTTTGTGCCAACAACCCTGTGCTAAGCAACTTCTAAGATTGTCTTTCATGATCCTTGCCCCTTATATAAAGGTATTCACAAACCTTTATATAATCTCCTTTCAAGTGTGTTTGAATTTACTGATTTACTTCAAAGTGATGGGATATCACCTCTGACAATTAGGTTATAAACTAGTTCTGGCTCTTTCTTGGGCACCCCTTGGATTATTGTCTCTGGGATGGCTATCAACATTTCATGGGGTAGCATTTTTGGGGAGGCCCATTTGGCAAAAGACTGAGGTCCCCCAAGAAGCATACAAGTGAACTCAAAGGTAGATCTTCCCATCCAGTCAAACCTACAGAAAAGAAACAGCTCCAGATGACTTAGCTGCAGCCAAATGAGAGATCTTGAGTTACAGGCATCTACCTAAACCATTTCTATATTTCTGACTCACAAAAATTGTAAGATGTTTGCTGTTTTGTTGTGTGTTTGTTTTGTTTTGTTTCTGAGACTGGGTCTTGCTCTATAGGCCAGACTGGTCCTGAACTCGCTATGGAGTCCAGACTTGCCTTGGATTCATGGAAGTCCTCCTGTCTCAGCCCCCTACATGTTAGGATTACAGGCGTGTGCCATCACGCCCAGCTTATGTGGTGCTGGGGAATCAAACTTGGGTACTTAGCACTTGACTGAGCGCTTGCTAGACAAGCGCTTTAACTGCTGAGCCATTCCTCCAGCCCCAGATGTTTGCTGTTTTAACATACTAAGTTTGGGGATAATTTTTTACAGGACAGTTGGGAATCTAAAATCCTAGCTCAAAATATAATCATTGTCATATAAGCAGTTAATGAGACTCCATTAGAGTCAGATAATTTGCCTCCCTAGTAAAATCATCCATTTTTTTTCTCTCATTTCCATTACACCTAAACTGAAGTAAACAAGTTACTTAAATTACCAAGTTAGATACAAGCTTTTCAACCCAATCAATGCACTGGACATCTGAAAGACTTGTACTTAAAAATTCTTGGATTAATATCAAAATAAGTTTAAACTAAAATCGAATGTCCTAATGATTGTGATTAGAACTGTTTAAATCATAAGGCAGCTATTCATTTTGCTGCAGAGTGATATATGCACAAACATCACCAGGAGAAAAGATAAACAGTACTCGGATGAACAACATATCTTAAAAGGACTACAAGGAAAGACTATCAGCTATGTTTACATGTGCAGAGTTATACAAAGAGACATACATCATCTGCCTTCCTCCGCCTTCCTCTGCCTTCCTTATAGGAGTCAGCACGCTAAATGATCCACCCCATCTTCACTTCGCATTGCCAATTACACTGTGCTGGCTTCCCATAAAGGTGCCCGGTAAGCACATAGAAAGAATCAGTATATCCACATAGGATTGCATCTAAAGTGTTACTCATCAATTATTTTTCTCAAATGCACTTATAAGATTGGTACAAAACTTTTAGCATAAGTAACCAAGTATATTCATTTATCTATTCATCACTTACTATGTGCCAAATATAATCCTAGTCATGTAGGAAACATCACCGAGGAAAATATACAAGTAATCATGTCGAGACAGTTTATATTATATATTAAATCTTCTATGTAGAATCTGATGCAGCTCATTCGTATTTCCTTGAAACCTTCCACTGTATTCTTCAATATGATATTGCTCTGTTCTAACAGTCTCCAATTATTTCTTTACCCTTCACTGGCTTTTCTTACCAAAACGTACTAGCTCTAGTGTATGACTTAATTCCTGGGTTCTGGTTAACATAACTCTTTTCTCAGACAATTCATTCAACTCCCCAAACCCAATTATCACCTATCATCCAAGGTCCTATATTTTGATTCCCTATGTATACTTATTTTTATAAAAATAATCCCACATTTTTAACAAACAAGCTATAAATTAGTCATTGTCTACTTAACATAAGCCTTCTATGCTCTTTCATTTTCCACCTATGGCATCATCAATAAATCAGTCAGTTTTTTAAATTAATCCCCTATTTCTAATTCATTATGCTATTTTAATATTAATATCTCATATCCATTATTTACTTTGCATTCCCAATATCAGGTCCTCATCACTTCATGCATAGATGACTATAATATTGTCCTAATCAATTTCTAGTCATTCTAGTCTATTTCCAGTCTCTCCTTAATACTCCTAGATTAATTTTCATAAAATATCACTTTCAACCTATCATACTGAATCATGAACCTTTAGTAGCTTCCCATTACCCATAAAATCTAAGTCCCTCATTTTGACATTGAAAGCTCTCCGTAATCTAGCTCCGGCCTATCTAGCCAACTAATCACTTACTGTTCACAGCACACTCTAGCAGGGATGGTCACCTTACTGTTCCTAAACTTATTCCATGCTTATTTTGCTCTCTGGGACTTGGTTCATGCTAGTACCATGCTTCAGAAGCAAGGAAAGCATCTTCTCTACTCTTGTTCTAAAAATCCTACATATGCTCAAGAATTTTTTGTAACAAGTCCCTTACTACCTAAGTCCACATTCTTACTTCATACGTTTAGCTCCTACAATCTAGGGCTAGTCATATTTCTCCATGCTCTGATATTTCATTGTCTCAGCTTTCTTATAGAATTTCATGCTACTTAACAATGAGACAAGTGTCATCAGTCATTCCTCACACTATTTTTTCTCAGTACAATAGCAGCAATTCCAAAATTTTTTGGTATTAAGAGCCTTTTATATTTTTAAATAATAGTGAGGATCTTTAAAAGCCTGTTTTGTAGGTTCTATCTATACTTACTGCTAGAAATTATAGCTGTGATATTTTAAAGTGTATGTTTATTCATAGAAATAGCACAATAAGTTCAACACACATCAGTGGAAATCACATGTTTATGAACATAACTATATTTTCCAAAGCAAAGTTAAATCAATGAGAATAATAATTTTACAAATATTTTTATAAAAGACAGTATAACGGAAAACAGATGGATTCTTATGTCTGTTTCTGCATTCAACCTGTTATGATATGTTCTCTGATAGAAGTATATGAAAAAAATCTAGCCTCATGTAAATATGTAGTTGAAACATGTAGAATATCAGAATAGTCTTTTAGACAATTATGGCTATTCTTCTTTGATACAGCACTGAAGCTTCACTGATAGGATTTTTAGCACGACGGGGAATCTGAATTCCTATTAATGAACTCCTCAGGCTTTCCTACATTAAACTCATTGGTCAGTCTTGATTTTAAATGAGTTTTACCAGGCATGATTGTACATGAACATGTATCATTATTTGACAAATATTGTTTCAATGAATTATGCAATCTTCCAAATGGTGACACATTTCATTATATGTTATTTTTAAAATCACATTAGTTAATATTGCTACTGGCCTCATCAGAATTCTGTAAGTACTATGAAGACTTGAAGCTTATGGTGGCAGATACAAGTGTTACAAAATTTTAATTTGCACTTGAAAGCTTAAGTTTATCACTAGAAGAAGTTCTGTCAGTTGTTTGCCTTAAAATGACAGGCTCACTTTATTTTTGAAAAAATGGATGCCAGATACCCAGCGACACAGAGTAAGCATGGTTTGTCAGTTGTTCTTTCAAGTAAAATTGGAGTTCCGTGCGCAAAGCTGCTAGTTGAGTCTGCAGCTCCATCCTGCAAGTACTTTACCTTCAGGCACCATTATACTTCAGTATTCATCAGAAGTGATAACTGTGCCTTTCCATCTTGATACAGAAAAAAATTTAAAATGTACACAAGGATCAAGATTTAATAAAATTAATTTGCATTGATTGACTTATAAGAACATTACTAAGTGAAAGTGGTTTTGTTTTCTTAACTTTCATGTATGGGGGTAAAAAATAAATTTAATAACTAGTGCAGTTTAATGTCACTCTAGTGATTGATTGCTGTTCAAGGTACTAGTTTCATCCACAACCGCTTTTCTACCATCAGTGAGATGTCAACACAGTGAAAAAGGCAAATGGCATCTTAGAATTGTTGTTTTAACCTCTCGGGTTAGGGAGGAGCTCTAGGGGCCCATGGACCATCGTTTAAGAATCACTGATTTATACTACACCTGAAATCCTTCCCTCCTTTAGTACTATTTCTGCAGACTTCTCGGGTTTCATATGGAGCCCAACCTTCTTCATGTAGCAATATAAACATACTTTTTGAATGGTATTATCCACTTAACGTTGCTTCAGCGACCACCTATAAATTGACTCCCCTAAATCTGTATTTCCAGTGTGGACTTATCTTCTGACCTGCAGATCTCTATTTCTGTTTGATATCCTATAGCTATCTCAACATACCTTAAACATGATGCAGCTTTTCTTCTGAATTTGTTTATTCCTGAATCTCCAACTTGGCTACGGGCACTCTGTTGGTCTGATCACCCAATCTACAACTCTAGCTGTCATCTTTAACTCTTCCTTCTCCATCGTTCACAAAGGGGCCAGCCAGGCAGGCAACATCAACTTGCAAAGCAACATAGTAAGGAGTTGCAGAGCCTAAGTCCAACTGAATAATACGTGTTTCATCTAAAGACGTTCAAGTTTAAATAGCACACAAAGAAAAAAACATTCGTTAGTTGCCTGTCTGGAATACCTAGTAACTCCGAAATATTTCTTCAGCTTGTACGTGTCTTTCCATTTCCACTGCCCCCCTTCTGAGTTAGCTCCTCCATCGTTTTTTACATCTATTACAACAGCCTTATAATTGATTTATCTGGCATCATTTTTGTCCTTCCCTCTTCTAGATTTATCTTTCAGAAGGTACAAAGTGGTCTTTCAAATACAAAAATCTGCTCACATTATTTGAAAAGTCAGCATAAAACTCCATAGCAGTTTCCAATAACCCATAAGAAAAAAATCACATTCCCCAGCATACTGTCAATCTATAATTTGCCCTTCTTAAGAACAGTTGGTACTTGAACATGACTTGTGCTCACTTTTCTATCCACATACCAAACTATAGCTATCAAAATCATTGTAACAGCTAAACATTTTAATCAGCTCCCATATGCCAGGCAGTGTTTGTATATTCATTCATACATTCATTTGATCCTTTTGACGAAAGTGAGACACAAGCTAAATTCAATCATGGGGAATTCACTGAAAGTTTCTCATATTCTTTCAGATTCTATGTCTTTGCATATGCTGTTCCCTCTGACAGAAATGTTTTTGTACTGTTTTCTAATGATTTCTACTATTCTTCAAGTCTCAGATCAAATATCTCTTTTGGTTACTTCCTTCCCTAAGTAAAGCCAGAGATTCCTTCCCACCTTTGGAGTACACAGTGCATACTGTAACTTATCAGAAATAAGCAACTATGTAACACTTAGCACAGTACAGCAGTGGCTTACTAGTAGCAGGAAGGTCTTGCTTTAAGAAATGTACTATATGAAGAACTACCAATTCCACTTTTTATGGAAAAGCCAAAGGACAAGGGAAGAGTAGTCACAGTCATGCTCTCTACTTCCAATCCATACCCTTAATATCACTACCATATACCCATGACAAATCATCCTTAGAAGATGATTCAAGAAAAAAACATAACTTATACATGTGCGATAACCCTTCCTGAGGGTTTGAAAGGGCTTACACCTACTTCATAATCCCTCAATAAAGTTATGTCTCTTTGGATAATTAGAACTATCAAAATCAATAAGAAAAGTTTAAAAACAGTCATGACAAGACACTTGGAAATGAAGAAGAGACTGTAAGTCACTGATTACTATGATTTTTACAGAGAAAGCTATATAGTCTTTCCTAAATTGAGCATTAAGGTATAAAAGCTCCTTATTCTCTAACACATTTAGAGTTTGAACACATGTAATCCAGAATCTTCCACTAGGCAGGGATTTAATGAACATTTTGTGAGAACATCTGTTTGTTATTTATCTTTGTCTCGTTTTACACATCAGCAAATTCCTTCTTAACACCAGGACAGAATAAAAATCACCATTTCATTATACAGCGTTCATAATTTTAAACTTCAACTGAGGGGTAAGAGAAGCAATTGTCAGCACTGTATTCTACCTGATGTTACAAGGAAGAAGTACAAGGGCAAGGAAGTGCAAAGGGGAAATAATTAAATAGATAAATCCCTTTAACACACACTCTGCCAATAACTACTGTGCTTTACTGTTGCAGCAACTACTGTGCATTCAAAGCCACTCTATCTTTCCAGAAGGGCTTTTTTATTTTTGCCCTCTTGAGTATATGTAAATATATATATATAAAATAGTTATACCTAAATGAACTTTTTTCTCTATGTTCTGTAAGAGAACACTTTTAACAAAGAAACGACAGTTGGGCTTACATTGTTAGATGTTGGAAATCTTGGAAATAAGACAGACAGTACTGCTACTTTGTTTTCAATGTTTCTATCCTATTGCATGAAGTTTTACAGATGACATTTCTATGTGTTTGCAGTAGCCATTATGACAGAAAACCAGTAATAAGGCCACTGAGAATGGTCAGTACCATGAACTAAGGCTAATAAAAAGAGGGAAGGAAAGCTGTCAATTTAAGCAAAGTGACTAAGCCATTTCTATACAGCACATCTACCACAGTATTCACTTGGAAATATGCTTTAAGGGTAACGACAATTCTGAGTAAAATTTAAATTTATAATAGTATCTGTAGCTTATTTTCCCCAGATTTAAAAAATATTGTTTATATGCCATAGAAAATACTAAAGTAAAGAACAAGAAAAGTGCCATCCTTGCCTTCAAGAACTTGCAATGAGGGGTTGGAGAAATATCAGTGATTATACCACTCGCCTAGCAGTTCAATTACCCAGCACCACATAAGCCACGCATGGTGGCAAATGCCTGTAATCCCAGCACTCAGGAGGCTGAGACAGGAGGACTGCCCGAAGTTCAAGGCCAACTTGGGTTATACAGTGAGTTCAGGACCAGCCTGGACTTGTCTCAAAGAAATTGCAATGACTTCCTCCTAACAGCCATTTATCACCAGTGTAAGGGTTGGGTAAGAGGAGGACAGATTCAAAATAATCCCACTCATTTGCCTTATCACAGCATTTGGTTCTTTACCACAAAAGCGTTTTGAAAAGTTCTTCCCCATGATGCCATCAAACAAGTAAATGAGGAGATAAGGAAATACGTACTTCCCCCTTGTACTTTCCTTGCTATGCCACTTGAGAACAGAAAGCTTACATAGAATTGATCTAAATATTTGATTATAGTAATTGATGGTAAAATATGATTGAGGTTTAACCTTCCCATAAGACATTTGTATCTCAAAAAAGGAGATCATTAAAAATATAGAATCTCTACTTAGTGTAATTAGGTAATTTGAAAGTATTTTGAACCTGGAAGAGGTCTTCAAAATACATTTTTCTTCTCTTCATTTATCTCAGACAACTGTGTTTTGTTCCTATTTAATCTGCTGGAGTTTATGACACATAGCATCATTTACCTCTATTTGCAAGAATTTCTTTACCTCATTTGCTTCCATATAGCTGATGGTTACTGCAGAATGCAAACACTGTAAACCACCTGAAGATCTATTCTAAGGAAGTTTACATTTTCCTCGGCATTAGTTTTGTCTGTTTTATTTTGTAAGGCAAAAGCATTTAAGATAAAGAAAGTCAATGGAGGTTAATTAAAAAAAAAAAACATCTCTTGCATGATACGGTAGTCTTCTTTACTTATCTCAATGGTTCTCAACTAGGCTAGTAAAATACTCACTGTAGACCACAACAGAATCTTTAAGAAATCTTTTTCAAGCTAGGCTTCCTCAATTTCTAATATTCTGTTACTTCCCCCAAGGCGGAATATCCTTTTATACTTGATTCTAGCACCAGCCCAGATTTAACACTTCAAATTATTACTTCCTTTCATTTACAATCTACCTCTGAGTGACAGATAATAAAGCTAATAGGAACAATGAAGGAAAACACAAAGGAAAAGAAGGAAGAAGGCAGAGAGAATTTTTTAAAGCTAGAGGTAATATTTTCTTAGCTACTTACTGGTTGCTAGGACAGAATACCCGAAATCCACAACTTAAGGGAGGAAAGATTTATTTCAGCTCACAGTTTCAGAAGGGCTCACACAGTTCATTCATGGGCAGCTGGCAGAAGTAGAGGCAAGTCATGACATCACAGACAGGAAGTCAACTATGAGAAGAAGGGCAGAACTAGTGCATATCCTTACAGGTCATGTCCCAGTGATCTGCCCCTTCCAGGTTACATGTCCAGTAATGTGCCACACAACCATAATCTACAACCTACCACAAATCTGTCTTCCACCACACACCTATAATCCATAACCTACCATAGGGCTTCCTTCTATCAGATACCTATAATCCACCACACACCCATAATCCATCCCTCCCAAGTGAGCCCCATCTCCTAACAGCACATGGTTCCATAGATAATCCACAGCATCCAAATATATGAGGCTTTTGGGGGACAGTCCACATCAAAACTACCAATATACATGATTTTTCTATTAGGCCAAGATTTAAAATCTTGAGTGCTCTTCAGTCTTAAGTAATGGTTTTCTATTCTTTATACATTGACCAACAAGTGCGCTAATGCTGTGTTTGCTGTAGCCTATAAAAATCATTCAGAAATACTCTGTTCTATCTGCAATAGGGAAACACCTGATTTAATATTTTCAGCACCATCTGAAACATGGGATATGAGGGATTCATAAAGATTATATAGAACCAGTGTGTCTTTGGTTATAAACAGTAGAAAGGGCAAAGGCCAAAACAACATTGTTACAATGGTGGCAGCACAGGCAATCCTGACAGTGGGGGAGGGTGCATGCTATGGAGATTATATGAAGATGCTGTTTAACAACTCAAAAGCAAATGCAGAAACTACTGCTAAATACGGACATCAAAGAAAAATATAGATAGATACTCTATTCATGTAGCAAGGCCAGACTGAAGTGTAACTGAAATCTCAATAAGCTCAGTGAAAAGGACAAAATGTCACAAAGTTTATCAGTAGCACTTACTCCCATTATCAAAAGGCATTTAGGTCTCAAATACTCACTGAACTCATATACACATGGTACTTGTGCACATACATGCACGTGCACATACCTATGCCCATGGATCAAAACAAAAAAGCACATCAAATCACCATTCACAGAAATACCAACAGGCACGCTGTGTATATGCACACAAACATATGCATACTTAATCCAGGATGGGACTGTGTGAAAGAAAACCATCTCTGACTGCCAATTCTGTTCAACCTTGTTCTTGTCTTCCTCATTTAGAAATAATTCAATCAAATGTAACAGGTGTGTGGGTCACTGAAAAGAGTACTTCATTTTGGTTGTATTTTGATACATATTTACACTATGGAGATTCAGGCTACTTAGAAAACTAAAAAGTAGCTGGTGAAAGATATAGTTCTAAAGTGGCATTAATGGGAAGAAAGGGTAAAAGTAAACTGTACAGAGCCATCACTCATGCAATCCTTTTCTAAGTGAGATTTGTGCCTTTTAAAAATTAGTCAAGAAGCCAAAGGAGTAACATAGCAGCTAGAGCGCTTGCCTAGCAAGCACAAGGCCCTGAGTTTGATTTCCCAGCACCACATAAGCTGGACATGGTGGAGCATGCCTGTAATCCCAGTACTTGGAGGGCTGAGGCAGGAGGATTGCTGTGAGTTTCAGGACAGCCTGGGCTACACAGTAAATTTCAGGGCCAGACTGGACTATGGAGTGGGATCCTATCTCCAAAAATAAAAATTAAAAAATAAAAAAATAAAAATTAGTTAATATACAGATTCATTGTAATCCCTTTCTAAATGCAAGTTGAGCTGGATTTTTTGGGTCATGAAGTAAAATGCTTACTCAAAAATTTGTACACAAATGCAAGAGACCCAGAGTAGCCAAACCAATCTTGACAAACAAGTTGAAGGACTCTCACTTTCTGATTTCAAAAATTGCCACAGAAAAACAATAATAGAATATGGTACTTGCAGAGAGGCCGGTGTATACATCTGTTAAAAAAAAAAACTATTAGAAATAAACCCTCAGTGGAGCTCCAGCAACGTGGCAGCTGAGTAAAACCCTCCAGCAATCTCGCCCCACAGATACACCAAGTTGAAAGCACCAGAAAAGGTATTAAAGAAGTCAGACAACAGACCATACTGCCTACTTTTGCAGGGGTAAGGTATGGCCCATGAAATCATTTGGTCTGGCCCAGCCAAGGCAACGAACACATTAGGGGTGAATTAATTATATAACAATTAAATCGTCTTACTAAATACAGGAATCTAATTTTAAGTTGATAATTTTGTATGGTCTTCAAATGATGTCATAAATGTCCAAATATTATTTGGCAGAAAAAGATTCCCTGCCGATTTTAGTATAAAATAACAAAAAGATGTACTGAAGAAAGCAAAAAGGAAGGAGTTGCCCACATCACTGCTCTCACAACTCCAAGCACCCAGCTTAGAGAGAGGCACCTCCCAGCTAGTGGAGGAGCAGTTAGCCAAGGTGAAACCCAGTGCTGGCCAAAGTACTAAGACTCGCTGCTGGCTGGAATGGTGGTGCAGTTCCGTCATCCCATTGCTAGGAAGGCTGAGGCAGAAGGATCGCTGTAAATTTAAGCTCATTCTGGGTCACACAGTAAATCCCAGGCTAATCTGGATTACACAGTGAGGTCCTGTCTCAAACAACAACAACAAAGGATCCCTGTTGCTAGGTCAATACTTGCAGACTCAACTAATGCAGCTACATTAGGCCAGGGAGCAAAGGAAGGTCTCCTGGACCACCCCTCCTCCTATTTGAAACAGCACAGCAGACAGCAGGACTCCACCTGCTAGAGAGCAGGGTATGAAAGCCAGCACAGAACTTTGTCTCACAGCCCAGTGCCAGATCCTTCATGGAGACAATGAGCACACAGTAGAAAATAAAGTCCCCATCCTCAGACAAGGGCTCATAGACAGATCCTCCAGACAAGCCCTGACACCAGACGGAAACCTGAGCACCTATGGTATAGATGTTAATCATGCTCCATTCTCTCCAGCCTTAGCATGGATCTGGGCATAAAGACCCTCCTCCCAAGACTGCAGGCTCCTGTGGATGATATTCAGGTGAAACCCAGCTTAACTTGGTAGCCCAGGGGCTATCTACACCTCTATTCCTTAACCTCGGGGAACAGTTATCACCATGTCAGTGCTCACAGATGGGTTTTAGTACAGAACAGGCACCAGGCAGAGATATCTGCTGCAGGGGAACAGACTCACGTTTTGGCCTGCATAATTACCAGCTATGGTGTGTGTGTGTGAACACTGGAGAGATTAAGCCATTTGAGGCAATCAGGAACCACACCTGGATTAGGCAGTTAGGAACCAGCACGGACTAGAGTGTGAGTGAGTGATTTGTGGGCCAGCGAATGAGGGAAGAACACGCACCTGGACATGGGAGGCCCAACTGTGAACTCAAAAGGAAGCAAGTAGAAAGATTGTTACAGCTTTTTTCTCTAAGGAGAAACTGGACTTGGTTTCCTTCTTCTGACGTTGTGAGGAGCTGCCTCCACAACTTCCTCTGCCATGTACTTCTACTGCTGCTGGCTGACTCTGAGTGTGCTGTGACCTTCTGAAACTGTAAGCTATAATAAACCTTTCCTCCCCTAACATGTAGATGTTGGGTATTGAGTCACAACAATGAAAAAGTAACTAAGACAGAGTGGGTCCCAGTGTACTTTTGAAACTATGCAGGACCCTGCAGCTATGAGACTCAGGCACAGTCCAGGTTAGCATCAGCCCAAGTGGCTAAGATCTGCCTTCACAAACACTTTCTCAACGTGATACACAAAAATGTTTAAGAACCCATTTGCTAGGATAAGAGAAGGAAGTAACCACAAGACTTCTCCCTGAACCTCAGTGCTGAGCTAGTAAAACCAAACACTGGGCAAATCCTAAGAGTGCCCATCGCCAGGCCTGTCTATGGACAGAGCCTCTGGAATAGTTTTAATGCCAGGAAAGACACAGAACCCCATCCTACTAGATTTCTATTCAAGTAGTGCCACCTGTGGTTGGTTGTACCGGTCTTGGTCCATGAATTCACCTCAGTAATAGGCAGCCAATAGATGTATGGGCTTTGATCCTAATTCCAGGTTGTGTTGGTTTTGGTGGGCTGTGAGATCAGAGCACAGGAAATGTTGGCAGCTTTTGTGGCCACAGGTGTGGCATAGGAGTCTGAGGGTGGTCCATCCAGGATGACTGCCCAGAGCCAGGCAAAATCCTGCATTATCTGAATACAGGCTAGTAACTGTGGATGAGTCATCCAGGAATACCTTGATTCTAGGGAAAGACAAGGAAAAGAGCACTCTCTTTAGGTACTCTCTTGTTTCTTTCTGAACAATACACCATCAGATATTGATACAGTGACAACATGCTAACAGCAAACTCCTTGCAAATCTAGACCTACGTGCCATCTAATATCGATATAGCAGGTGTCAGTACAAGCTCAAAAAAATTAGAATAAGCGGCTTGCTTAGAATTTCATGAAATGCTATGCATCTATAAAGTCCAACACCATGGAGGCTTTTATAGGCAAATGGAAGAAGCTTGAGAACATTGTGCTTGGTGAAGTGAGTCAGAAGCAGAAGGTGAAACACCGAATGGTCTCCCTGATATGAGAGTCCCAGATCACAACTCCTATGAAACTTAAAACTAAAAACAAAGTGAAACAGGGGGGTCAGGTAGGAGAGGAGGGAGGGAGGGAGGGAGGGAAGGGTGGGGAAAGGACAAAAGCAGAGTGGGAAAGCCCTTGTCACCTTGACAAGATACATATGTGCATAAAAGGCTCAACTCCACTGCAAACCTTAAATTTTGCACGTATACATATCAATAAAATGGGGAAAACAAGAAAAACAAAGTGGGGGGGGGTAGGGCAGGGAGGGAGGGAAGGAGGGGTATGTAGGGGGAGGGACAAAAGGAGAGTGGGAAAGTGTCACCTTGACAAGATATGTATGTGCACAAAATGCTAAACTTCATTGTAAACCTTAAATTTATCACTTATACATATCAATAAAGTGGGGAAAATGAAAAAAAAAAAGGATTTCATGAAAGACAGGTACAAACAAGGGCAGATAAGGAAGACTGAACCAAAATATTTGATATTTCAATGCCCAGATGATGTCACATGTCAGCAAGCACCACGAGCTTTCAGAAAATCATGACCTTACCTAGTACTGAAAATAAGAAACCAAAAACTGACCAGGCCGTAATCAGTATGAAAAAATTCAAAGACAAAGAGCTTACAACAACTGTTTCTTAAGGAAATGTAGTAAGCTTGAGGAAAACAGAGAAACGTCTCAATATTCTTAACAGAAAAACTTAGAGAAGGAGGCAATAAAATCCTGAGCTGAAAATACATTCACTGAAATTAAAAAGACAATAGAAAGCTCTCATAGCAGGAAAGATCAAACATTTCCAGAAGTATTAGTGAACTTGAGTTAAGTATTTGGAAATGCACAAAGGAGAAAAAGGCAGGAAGAATGAATAAAGATTGTTAAGAATTTTGGAATAGTATTAAAAAGAGAAAACATTTGAGTTATTGGGGTTCAAGAAAGAATTAAAAATGCCAAAGCAGGGGAAAAAACTTTAAAAATAGTAGCAGAAAACTTCCCAAATCTAAAGAAGTATACTAATATCTGGGGGGAAAGGTCAAAGGTCACCAAATTTAACTTAACCAAGTTCATGCCAAGATAAAATCAAGCTTTCATGGGCAAAAGATAAAAGACTCTCAAGGCTGCAAGGGAAAAGGAACAAGTAACATAAAGATGTTGCAATTAGCCTGATAGCAAATCTCTCCTCAGAAATTTTATAGGCCAGGAAAGAATGCCATGAGATTTCCAGGGCACTGAAGAAAACAAAAACTGTTAACGAAGAATACTGTACCCAGAAGAGCTATCTTTTACAAAGGAAGAAAGGGTGAAGATTTTCCCATGCAAGTAAAAGCTAACAGACTAGGTCTACACCAGACCTGCTCTTTAAGAAATGTTAAACAAGGTTCTTTAAGCTGAAAAAAGACATAGTAAAGAGTGGGGAGAAAACACAAGAAGATATAAAACTTAACCAGGCATTGTGTGGTACCTGTATTCTCAGTAGCTGGGAGGCTGAAGCATGAGGAGCACATGTTTAAAGCTAGTGTGGGAAATACAGCAAGTTTGAGTCCAGCCTGGGTTATATACTACAACACAATCTTTTTTTAAAGGTCTTACTTTTAAGCCTAATTACAAAATTCAGAATTATCTAAAATTCTAAGTGTGGTATATAAGCCATTAATATCTTCAGCATAAAGACCTTTAAAACAAAAAAATAAAAATAGTAACTACATTAATGTGTCAAATGTTAACAGACAAAATAGAAATGTGTAAATGATGTAACAAATTCAAGCTATGAGGAGAAATGGAACACTTTCAGATAGTTTTCCTATATTTTCTCTTATTTTGCTCACTTGCATTCTTATCATTATGATTAGGTTAAGTTGCTACTATTTCAAAATAGCTTATTACAATTAAAACCGTTTTTGGTAAGCCTCATGATAACAACAGAACAAAAGCCTATAATATATTCACACAACTAATAAGCAAGCAATCAAAATGTACTACCAGAGTAATTCATTTATCCATCAAGGAGTATTATCAGAGGGGTAGAAAGAAAAGAACAACAAAACTAAAAGACAAGTTGTATAATGGCTGTAGAGAGATCTTACAAATCAGTAATTACCTTAAATGTAAATGGATTAAAAATTCCAATTAGAAGACACAGAGTGAGTGAATGGATAATAAAAATAAAACCCAACTACCTGCTGCTTACAAGAAACTCAGTTTACATCTACAAACAAGGCTAAAAGCAAAGGATACAATAATATATCCCATGCATATGAAAACCAGAAGGAATTTAACATCAAACAAAAGACTTTTAAGCAACAGTAGTAAAAGAGACAAGAAAAGTCATTACATAATGGTAAGGAGGTCAAACCATCAAGAACAAATAAAAGTTCTAAATATACATACACATATAGCAGAGCACCCAAATATATACATACACCATATTGTAATACTTACAGAACACCCCACTTTGAGCAATGACCAGATTATCCAGGCAGAAAATCAGCAAGGGAAACTTCAGAGTTAAAATGTACCCTAGACCAAATGGGCACATTAAGCATGTACAGAAGATTCCATCCAACAGATGCTGAATCTATGTGTTTCTCATTAGTACACAGAATAGTTAGTCTTCAGGATACATCCATGTAAAGCCAAGTGATTTTTGACAAAGGTGCTAGGAACATGCAATTGGAGAAAGAATAATGCCTTCAATAAATGTTGGGAAAATTAGATATCCATATGAGAATAATGAAGCCATTTCCTAACTCTTTCTACTTACAAAGATCAATGTAAAATAGATTAAGGACATAAATGTAAGTGCTGAAATCTGTAGGAAGAAACATAGTGTAAATGTTTTTGGATATTAGGATGAGCAAGGACTTTTTTTTTGTTTTGTTTTGGATAAGACCCAAGAAGCACAGGAAAAAAGAGCAAGAATTGACAAATGGGATTACGTCAAACTAAAAAGCTTCTGTGCAGCCAAAGAAGCAATAGAGTGCAGAGTCAACTACAGACTAGCACATATTTTATTGTATAAATCTGACAAGGAGTTGATACCTAGAATATAAAAGGAATTCCAAAAGCTCAATAGCAAAAAGCAAAAAATAATAAACCTGATTTAAAAATGAGCAATAGACCCAAAGAGGTATTTCTCAAAGAAAGCCATTCAAAAGGCCCAAAGGCATATGGCAAAGAGCACAACAGCTCTCATCCTAAAAAAATGGAAGTCAAAGCCACAACTACCAGATATCATATCAATACCTCTATAATAATGGCTAATAGCAGAAATACCAAAGTTAGCAAGTGCTTTCAGGATATAGAAAACATGGAATCCTTGAGCAATGCTTGGTGGGAATTTAAATTAGTATAGTTATTATGGAAAATAGTATAGATGTCCTTCAAAGTATTGAAAGAGATCTACCATATCATCCATCAATCCCACTACTGGATATATATCCTCCAGAGTGAAATCAGTATGTCAAAGAGACACTGGCATTCCCATGTCCATTTTAGCACTACTCAAAATAGCTAAGAAATGGAAACAACCTAATTGTCTCTCAACTGGTGAATGGATAAAGAAAATGTGCTATATCTACACAATGGACTACTATGGAAATGAATAGCATTATGCTACGTGAAATGTGCCAGGCACAGAAAGACAAGTACAGCAAGATCTCACTCACATTTGGAATGTATAACAGTTGATATCAGAGAAGCTAAGAGTACAATGGTGGTTGCTGGAGGCCAAAGAAATAAATGGGCGATGGAATGCAGAAGGCCTACTCAACACCTATTAAGTTACAGTCAAATAGGGGCAAGAAGCTTTGGTGCATTATTGCTCAGTAGGGCAACCCGCCTGGTAATTATGTACTGTACACTTCAAAAACCTAGACAGAAGAACAGATTTAAAAAACATTTTGTTATGAAGAAATAAGCATTTGAGGGGATAAATACATTTGATATGTTTTAAACATTAACAATATATATTTGCATCAAGCATTACATGTACCCCATCAATATGTACAAATTTTATGTTTTTGTGTATCAGTGAAAAGAAAGCAAATGCAACTTAGAAAAACAGATGTTCTAAAAAAGAAAACTATATTTACAAATGGGCTAAGATGATGATATGGACAAAAATTAGACTTTTCAACAACTGGTGCTGGGACAACTGGATATCCATATGAATAAAGAAGTTGTATACCTACCTCACATCATATGTGCAAACTGATTAAAAAATGGACAACAGATTTATATGTAAGAGCCAAAAGTTTAACACTCTCAGGAAGAATAAAGCACAGGAGTAAGCCTTCCTAGCTATGAGTTAGGCAGTGGTTTCTTATAAATGATACCAGACTACATACAACAAAGGAAAAAAAGAATAACTGAGCTTTTGCAAATTAGAAATGCCTGCACTGCAAATACTGGCATCATGAAAATGAAAACACAGCCTTCAGAATAGAAGACAATACTTGTAAAACCAACATGACATATAATTTCATATACATTAAGACGTCTAAAAAGACAATAATAAGAGCTGACAAGATTTTGGAGAAACTGTAACCTGTATTCATTGTTAGTGAGTTTGTAAAATAGGTCAGCCACTTTGAAAAACAATTCTAGTGCCTTTTCAAAAAGTTAAACATAGAATTATATGATTCACATATATACTCCCAGCTAGCTACTCAAGAGAAATAAACACACATGTCCCACAAAAATCTATACATGAATACTTATAACAGTATTATTCACTATAGCCAAAAAGTAAAAAGAAGCAACCTGCTTATCAACTAATAAATAAACAAAATGTGGTATGCTTATATAAATGAATATTAATCTTCCACAAAAAAGAACGAAATAGTAATTCATGCTACAGTATGGATAAATCTTAAAATTATTACATTAAGTGAAGAATCAGAATTTTTAAAAGGCCACATGATTCATGATTCTATTTCTACAAATAGGCAAATTTACAAAAAGATAAATAATTTCATAGTAGATTAGCACTTGCCCAGCACTCAGGAGACTGTAGGGTATTGGAAGGAAATGGCTAAGAGGATTAGGATTTACTTCTCTGGGAATAACCAAAAGGTTCTAAAATTGGGTTTTGGGTGATAACTACACAACCCTATGAATATACTAATGATCATTGAATTATATACTTAAAATGAGCGAACTCTATGGCATATAAATAATACTTCACTAAAGACTGTAGTTTAAAAAGTTACTGAGAATACATGACAATTGCTTCTCAACGTTTGAAAGGCTACTATATAGAAGCAGAGTAGAATTGCTTGGTGTAGCCCCAAGGGGTATGCAGAATCTGGGCCACTAAAGGACACAACTCCAGTAGGCCCAATTCATATTGTCATTTTTTGTGGGCGGGACTTGCCTAAGAGTAGGAATAATGGGCATAGGCTGAAGGGGGAAAGTTTTGGGCTAATGAGCGCAATTGCTTAATAATTGGAACTATTAAAAAATCAAATGTCACAGAAAACTTAGGGCTGTAAGACAAAATGCATCTATTATAAAGCAATAAAATGCATATATCATAAAGGGTTATAAGACAGGCTATTATGAGGCAGTCGAGTGCATATATTACACAGTCTCTCTAAACTTTCATATTCAAACCTTCTTTTCCTTATTCCTAATCATTTCCTCATTAGCCAGGACTAAATCAGTACTTGCATATTCCCACTAGAGTCCTAAGTCCCAACTGTGATTTCCTATTAAACAATAAAACTTGACGCTGAGATTTAGGCCAATTCTAATATTCATATGTTGTCTTCGGCTGTCACTTAGCAATAAGCTCATCTACTGAGTTCCTTTTTTTCATTCTGCAGCTTTAGGGGCAAGACTTTGTAAATGTTAAGAACAACAACATGCTACGTTTTTCTTAACATTAACAATACAGTTAATGAATATAAATCATTCTGGAGTTTGTCCTTTCTCTCATCACACTTTCCTCTGACTTTTCAAAAGATAAGACATATTCAGGCTGTTCATTTTTATGAGTTGCTCCCAAAGCTTCAGAATCAACCATTTGTCTGAAGGTTTCAAATATTTTGGCTTATGTCCACAAATGCCATAAGAAATTGGTACTCCATTCCGCAATGCTTTTCTTTCTGTCAATAATTTTAACTTGGCATCATAAAGGGAAATCATTTGGCAGTTGGTCCATTATGACCTAGATTTAAAGCCCCACAGAGTAGCAATCTCCACTTCACTTTACACTTTAAAACTACTGGGAATTATTCTATACTGAAAAGAGAGAAGTTCACATACTAGGAGAAAAGCTGGCTATTTATCATCTGTTTCATAACAGCAAGTGACATTTTAGTATCCCTAGAGTGGCAGTTTACCAGTAGTGCTCTGGGGATCAGAAGTAGCTAACAGTGTTAAGTACCTCCCTCACTGAATGGTCAAGTACAGAAAGGACATACTGTAGACAATAGCACAAGAGGGCTGATTGACTTATCCTGGCTCACTGACACCTTATGCCTATACAAAAACCTTCTACCAAAAATCTCAGATGGAAAAACAACCGCAGTGAAAGTGTACTCATTGTCCAGCTTGTACACAGGAGCTGTACTATAAATCTCAACTTCAGGGTTCATGCCTTGGAACTGTGTTCTAATGTTCTAACATAGCCCCTTAGCTACTTCCAGTAATAAATCCCCATGGAGAAGGTCCAAGAAGGGCATTGCCACAGATCAGATTCCACGGCACAGTGAGGTCCTTTTCTACAGCTTGTGCTTCAGCTGGCCCGGATACGTGGCCGGCCAAAGAAATGTTCTGGAGAGATTGCTGCTGAGTGGGGTTTCTTTTTATTTTAAATAAAAACAAACACTTATTTACATGTATTTGTGTTTTAATTAATAACAAAAATATAAAAGTTAATTGTAATAATGGGGGTACCACATAAAGTTCTATACATATACACACTGTACAACTTTTAGGGTTAAAGATATTTATCTCCTCAAATATTTAATATCTTTTTATGGTAAAAACTTTCCGGATCCATATGATCAAAATCTATGTGTTCAAGCCCAATATTTTGTAAAACTTAATAAGCACTAATAATAAAAGGAAAAAAGTTCAAAATTCTTTCTTCTAGTTTTTTGAAATATGCAGCATACAACTGTTACTTAGAGGACTCATACACTGCGTAGGTATCTCAGAAAGCATTTGTATCTGAGTCAATTTTAATCTTTGGGAATGGGTAAGAATTTGGGGGGTTGATTTGTTCATGATACTGGGGATCAATCTCCTGGCTTTGTTGATGCTAAAGCAAGTGCTCTACCACAGAGTTATACCCCCAGCCCCTAGGTGGAAGGATTTCACAAAAAATTATGTTTTTCACACTTCAATTCCTTTAGACCACTTCTTCCCAGACCATTTCTTTCCCTTCTTGTTAAAAGCCTCACAAGGCCTGTGGGCAGGGCATGCAGGGAACACTACTTGAGAGGGGGAGAGACACTACTGGAATCCCAGGCTCATTTCTCCAATGGTCATATTTCTGCCTCTGCTTATCCCTTTTTCTGCCAGATTGTGCTCTTTATTGCTCACACCACTCAAAATAGCCGTGAGCACCAACATTCGGGAACTATTCAAGCTGTCTTTATTGTATTTACTTCGTGTCCCACCCTCACAAGCCACTCTCCCCAGATCCCTTAAGCATTTCAATTGCTCTTTTCCATTTCAAGTATCTCAATTCCAGAGAATGGAAACCTGAGCATGGTCTTATTACCAATTAAAAAGGGATTCTCACTACTTGGGTCTAAGAAGTTATTTATCCATATCCATGTCAGTTACTCAAAACCACACTGGCTTTTAAAATGTTATATCATATTGCAAACTCTTAATATAGTTTACGATTCCGTCACCCGTAGACTTATAAAAAAATGTAATATGCTACCCCAAAACTCTTCTAGAATAGCTCAACTTACTGTACTTCAAGACTGTTATTTTTATTAAATATGGGTTTTCACAGTTATTTTATATACTTGGAGTCCTTTAACATAAACTGAGATGATTCAAGACTGGGTAACTCCCCCTGAATAAACTGGGCAAATGTCCATGACTCAGCCAACAATCTAAGTGTTGTGGGTCTCTTGTTCTACCTCCAAACCCAAAAACAGGGCTTGGGAAATGCCACCTGTGTTTGGCAGCAAGGGTCAGGGGTCTAGGACAGGGGACAGGGGTGACAATGAGTAGAATGTACAACGAATCTAAAGAAGGCTTTCTTTAAAATCTCTACAAGTACTAGCTGAACACATCCTTTACATTTTCCCATTTTCAGTGAACTTTCAGTAAGGGAAACTCCAGTACTGGTAATCTCTCTTCTCTTCCTCTCCTTATCTACCCCCCACCTCTTCCTCTTTCCTCTCCTATTCCTTTCTGTCCCTCTTTTTCTTTCTCTGTCACAGGCAGGCAGGCACACACACACACACACACACACACACACACAATTTGTGCATGGACACACATGGTGAGTATCCACTCACAATTACACATATAAGTAAAAAGCAACAAGAATGCAGGCTCGGGAGATTAGAGACAGAGATGTAAACAAATTAGCTGTGTAAGGAGCCTTCGGTAAGAGGAAAAATAACAGAATGTATTGAGGATCAAATGAAATAATTTATGTAAAGATCCTAGCACGGTCCTATAGTATACATTTAAAACACATTTCCCCTCTTTGTTCTGGTTTAGATTACAAAGGGTCCTTATCAGATTAAGCTTCTTCATTGAAAGCAGAAATGCCTGGATTTTTAAATAAAATAAAAAGTCACTGAAAACTGTAGATGTAATCTGGGTGAATGGAGAAACAAGGAGTTAAAAATTTCCTTTATACCCTAAGGGATTTTGTCTTTGCACATTTCTCAAAACTGGAGCTGAAGCAGTGTCTCTTTAGTTCTCAAAACAAAAGAATCTATTTGCAGAGTGCTGCAGGGTGGCCCTGAGTGGCACTTTAAAACACCCATTTTGAACTCCTCTAGACAGTTCAGCGAGGCTAGATACTACAATGGTTTCTGGGATACAAAAAGGGGAGGTACAAAAAAGGGGGAGGGGGATCTGCTGTCTATTGAAAACAGAAAGCAGATCCAAAAAAAAGTGAAGGATGTAAGGGAGAAAAGGGAATTTCAGGATGTGCTAAAAATCTCAGCATTTGAAAAGAATACAAAGAACAGGGACCTAGGCAACAGAGGGCAGGTCAAGCAGGCATAATTACTTATCAAATCGTTTCCGTAGCTAGCCAATACTCAAGTACATTACTCTACCCATGTGTTTTTTTTTCCAATACTATAGATTCTGACACTGGGTTCTTTTAAAATCCACCATTACCAATTAATACATATGAACTCCACACAATGATAAAAGGTCTAGATTTAAGTCCCTTTATGTGGAAACTACAGTCCACTTGTAATTCAAATTCTTCCAAGGTTTCAAACTATTTTACAAATAAAATCATCCTGAGAAGGCCATATTAGTAGCTCAAGAAAGATTTTTTTCAGAAGAAGAAATGGAAGTTTAAAAACAGTGAATCGTGAATGGCTAAAAGGCTAAACAATCCGAAAGAGGACAGTTCTGGGACCTGAACACTGGAGCTGAGAGCTTGTTCTGATTAACCCAACATTCTTATCTCTAGCTTACAAATCAAGGCTTAATAGCCAACTCTCAACAGCAAGCCAATGTGATGAGAAAAATAGTACTGATGAGAAATGCAGAGTGTAGATCTCATTTAAATTTAATTGAGATCATAATTTGTTAAATCACTTCTGAGAATAACTTACTTTAGGCCATGTTTAAAATTTAAACTTTCCATAAAAAGAAATGCAATTCTCTATATGTCAAAGGAAACAACATTTCGTTTGCTTTCCCATCTACACCCTCATCACTGTAGCCACCTAGACCTCTAGAATTTACTCCACCTGGATAATCAACCTTTCTTAAACTGTTCTCTCAGTACTGCATCCAATAGCCACATGTGATGACTTAAAACTCAATGTAAGTAAACTTACATAAATTAAAAATGCAGTTCTTCAGTTTCAGTAGCCACATTTCATTGTTCAATATTTATGTGTTGCTAGTGTTTACTGTGTTAGACAATAAAGGCACATAATTTTTCATTGTTGAAAAAAGTTCTGCTGAACAGCAGTGGATTAGACATCATCAGAAGACCAAAACTTTCAGTGTTAGAACAAAAAATTCAAGTCATTTCAACAACAGTCTTTCTACAATGTAATCCTCATCTGCACAGAGGCTATATATCGGTGGTTCTCAAACAAACAGTGGTTCTCAAAAGTCAACTGTGCAGAATACTTACCTGGGTTGTATGCTAGATGCTGATTACTCAGAGAATGATTCTCTGTGGTCTGGGAGGGGGATCTGGGAATGTGCATTTAAAAAAATATGTCCTAAGTATCTATGTCATAGGGTGTTTCCAAACCACATTTTGAGAAACATTGTGGTTATACACCAAAAATTTGAATTGCTTATATTAAATGATGAATGGATAAAGAAAATACAGTACATGTCCAAAATAAATACTCTTCAACCATGAAATGAAAGAAATCCTATCAATGGAATGCGGGTAGAGCTGGAGATTATTACATTAAGTAAGATCAGCCAGGCACCGAAAGAAGTAGTGCATGATCTCACTCAGACATGGAATCTAAATATGCTAATTTCATAGCAGTTAAAAGTAGACTAGTGGTCACCAGAGGCTGGGGAACTGGGTAACGTGAGTGGTAACAAAGGGGAAGGGTCAGTCAACGGGTGTTGTGTTAGATATGAGGAGCAAGGAGTTCTAGTGTACTACTGCACATCGTGGTGATTACAGACGTAATAATACATTGTATTTCAAAACAGCTAGACAAGAGAATTCTGAATATTTTACCACAAATAAATTACAAATGCTCAAGTGACAGACATGTTTAACCTGACTTCAACACTATACAATGTATGTATGTGTTGAAACATCATATTGTACCCCATTACTGTGAACAAATTTTGTGTTTAGGTAGTTGCTTAAAAAATAAATTTGAATTTTCTAAAATTCTCACCTAACAAAAACATAGCAATAAAACATAACATAAAAATTCCAGTTATCACTTTACACATACTGATATATTTTCTTGTAAGTTTAAGTATTGGTATGTGTACATAAGCAAATCCCTTCTCTTTCTATAAATGTGCAAATTGCTCCATAAAGGTAAAAGTTTTTGAGGTCCAGGAGATGAGCACCAGGATGAGTACAGAGGAAAAAAAATGAAAATGACAGTTATGCTAGAGACCAATCTTTTGAATAGAATATTCCAGATCATCTATGCAAAGAAGAAGCAATCTAGACACTTAGCCTCTGGAACTCTCAGGTTCTAGAAAAGCTCTAAATCTGGAGCTAGGAAGTGAAAACCAAAACCTCTCTAGAGGTACAGCTGTTAAAGACTTAATAAATACTGCGTATAAGTCCTACATGCAAGGTGCTAGGCTGTGTGCTAAGAGATGGGTAAAATATGACTGACTGCATTAAGAACTCAGTTGGAGTGGAGAAAATAGAGTAAAACAATGTAACACCGTAGCAGGTGTGATCTGAGTTAAACCTTAAATTCTAGGGGGAGGGACAAAAGGAGAGTGGGAAAGTCCTTGTCACCTTGACAAGATACGTAGGTGCACGAAATGCTAAACTTCGTTGTAAGCCTTAAATTTTGCACTTATACATATCAATAAAATGGGGAAAAATGTCAACTGGCTCTCAGGGTGATGGAGATGTGGAAGATTAAATTTAAATTTAGGGAACAATATGGGTAGAGATTTGAGCATAGAGAATAGTACGGGGGAAGCACAAAGGTCTGAGAATTTGAAATGTACACGGTTACACAGAAGGGTGTAACTACTAAGAAAACAGGACATATACTGAGTTGTGTAGTGGAAGATCAGGGTACAAAGGCACATTGGATGGCTGGGATAGGACCACGGATGGTTGGGAATGACTGCAAACAAACCAAAGTCCTTTAGAAAATTTTTGAGGAAAGGAATGACAGAATAAGATCTGCACAGGTATGCTGTAACATCTAGGCATAGAAGAGAGTGGGAGAGAGTAAACGCTGGGAAGATGTGCTATGCTATTATTGGTCATTTACCTGCATGGAAGAAAGATTATACTCCGGTTAGCAATGTTTCTCATTACAAAAAGCTGAGAATCAAAAGAAATGCAACAGAGTGTGAAAGATAACACAGCTGAGAATCTGGAGAAAGAATCTGAGTGGTTGAGGTGTTTAGAAACTGTTGGGGATGCAACGATCTTCCATGATGATTAACAGAAAGTGCCAGAGATGGGAGTCAGAAAGCATAGTCTTGTGAGAAAGCAGTCCAAGCCTTCTGAAGTCATGGACAACATGGTATCTCCTCTAGATGACACACCTATAAGTAAACAGCTTCTTCAATGAAGTACCAGTAAAGACACACCACATACTACATAGTCGTTAGGAGCATGGGCTCTGGAGGAATTTTCCATGATCAAATCTTGATTCTTGTACCTAGTAATCGTATGACCTTGTAAGAAGGTTATATAAAGTCTGTGTCAGTTTTTCTAATCTTTAAGTGAAAATAATAAACATATCTCATGGGACTGCTATGAAGGTTAATGAGTTCATACATATAAGGTATTTAAAACACAGCCTGGCATAGAACAAGCACCCAATAAATGCTATCTATTTGTATTACTGTGTGTATGGACAACACACACTTAATTGTGCTATGCTCATTAAATCTGAAAGGCATCAGTACTATATGTCAATAGGATGGTAATCGGTACAATTTAGCTGCCCAAAAGGCACCTGTGATATACTGTCTTGCACAGAGAGCATACTTAGATTACTATTCATAATAAACACATTAAATCCTTTTTGGAACATGTATGAACAAGTATTTAAATTTGCAGATATTTTTAGTGATCCCTTTAAATACTCCAGAGCAGACAGGCTCGAGCACCACCCCCCCTCTTACACCCCAGCTACTGGATACCAGCCCTGACACTCCCACCTGTAAGACTGCCCATCACTCCCTAAGAAACAAACACTGGTGTACTGCAGGCGGAAATCTACCGCACAATCCAACTTCACTCCCTCAAACAACCATAACACAGAAATCTACCCCTCTCTTCTTTGGCCCCAAACAGTTCAGAGAAAAAAGTTCTTATTTTGCAGGTGGGAGATTATATTTTTGTCCTTTCACCAATAAAAAAAAAAAAAACAGTTATTTTTAAAGCCCAACTAAGGTCTTTTTCATTTAAATTCAGAATGCTTATCCCTAAGGAAAGAATTAGAGTGAGGGGTATTTAGTCAGAGCTTCCCACCGCACAGGAAATTTGCCTCTTGAAACCAAGTTTAGTATAGCTTCCGATCACAAGCCTAGTTTTCCCAATTCTCCTTTCTCTAATCCTGGCTTATTCCCCCAAATTCCTTCCTCTATTTTTTAAAATGTCTAATTTCATGTAAGTTAAAAGAATGATGGAAAGGCTTTATAATATCCTTTTTATCTTTTTTATGCCAGAAAAAACAATATGAGGCTAACATTATTTTAAGATACATCAAAGTATAAAGATACCATATTAAATAAAGATAAATTCTAATACAGGGTATATAAGACAATATATACATCATCATCTTCCTAAAAGTCTCATTAACAGAGAAACAGGTTACAACAATATATGCCTTATCACTGGTTCATTTTCTTGACAGCGTTCTCAAATACTGCCAAATGCTGAAGATTTGCCCATGGTATAAACATCCAGTCACTGCCCCAGCAAGTTTCACCAGAAAACTAGTATAAGCTACTCAAGTAACTAGGTTCATTTGCTGAATTGATAATGTAGATTTAAATAGTATTCTCTTCTTCCCTTCTCTAGTCAGTTGGACAGAAATTATATGTTTTCCGTAAAACTGATGAATTCAAAATTGACAAAGCATTTGGAAACTTAAAAAGATGGGAGAGAAAGAGAAGGAGAAAAAAGAGGAAGAGTAGAGAAGAGAGAAAAAAAGGAAGGAGAATATGAAATTGAGGTAGATACAACTGTTTCTGTTGATCTGGAAAAATACTGTAATTTTAAAAACAGCACTTCACATAGCCACAATATTTTAAAATATACATTTGTGAAAGCAATCTTATAAGTTCATTGACCTGAATATTAAATACAAACTAGAAAGAAAATATTACACATTAATATTTTGAATTAGACAATGTTTTATTTCCCCCAAATTTCAAACTTCTACTTTCATTCATATTGACATATAAATTAAATCAAAACACTCGTGTTCTTATCTGAAAAATTATATCTGAATAATTTGGAGAGCACTCACCTATTCAAATAAAGGCTGAATTAAAAACAGTTTTGAAGAAAATCTTTGGAGTTTCATTAAAGAAGGCTTTTTTAAGTAAATGTTTGAATTTAGTCTTCTTGACTTGTATCATAAGTCTAACTTACCGTGGAGCCATAAGCTGCAAGGCCGTCTGATATAAGGCAGAAAAACCTACAGATTTTTTGATCAGATGATATAACCTATGAGTTCAGGCTCTGCTACTTAGATGTGAGACCTCAGGCCAGTTACTTGTTCTCTGGGTCTCTATTTTCTTATCTATAAAATGAATATCATATGCTACTACTGTCACCTAGGGTTGCTAGGAGGACCAAATAAGAAAGTATATTTAAATCACTGTATATGTATTTTTATACAACATCCACTATGGCTCAATAACCAAGAACTACATTGCAATTATAATTGTAATAGAGGAAAACCATCAAGTAATTTAAAATAGATTTGCTATTAGCACAAATAAAATTCAGTCATAAAAGCTATCTAGTTGGATTTGACATTATTCATTTGGTTACCGTGGAATTGAGAGATAGCAAGGAGATAATGTCACCCTTTATTTCAACATAAACATTTTTATTGGCATAGCAAAATGCTTCCCAGATATAATAATTCCAATAGTATAACAAAATAAAGCATTTTTCACTGCCAGAAACTTAAATCAGTAACATCAATCCAGGAGAAACCTCTATTTTTGAACAAGGCAATTATTTTCCATGCGAATATATCTACTTAATTTTGTAGTGGAGAAACAAAAGTCTCTGGTTTTAACGAGACGAGAAAAAACTCACGACTTCTCACATTAATACGGACAGAGATGGCTCTTCCAGAGTCAAGCATGCATTGGAGTATGGAGAAAACATCCAGCAAGCACAACTTTCCAACACTTAGCAAAACAAACCAACCGATACCCAAAGAGGAAACAGAGCTATAAATTCAAATAAACGGGCTGCAGGGAGACTACACAAACCTGCTGTTGCTTTAATTGCAGACAATTCAATTCAGCAGCTGTGTTGGTCCAGGTACTAAGGTTCACTGTATGCTCTTCAACGTAACCTTGAAATATTGCCACTCACTCACTTCTCCACATCACCTGCATGCTGTCCAATTAATGAGGAGCGAAATCAACTGTCAAACCACGCATCAAAACAGAACATGATCTTTTAGCTCTTAAGCACAGGAGCACAATTTTTAAGGACAATAAAGCAAGAATGGTGGTAAAAATCCTTGACAATAAATGATATTCAAACTTACCAAAACATGTGGTTGAACAAACTAAGCTCCTGTACTGTTCAGCAAGAAAGTGAAACTTTCTTAGGGTTTTTCATTTGCAAAGATCCTTCCTGGCTAAGTGCTGTGTATGAAGCCTTTCAAACAGCATCCACAAATATCTGATCAGCATCTTCAAGTTTTTCATTATTAAGGACCAACATTTTTCTGAACGCTTATTAGAATACTTAAGGAACACTTTGATCCAATATGGATGGTTTAGGACGGGCGTTTTTCGCCTTGTTGTTGCCAGCACTTTTTTTTTCCACCCCGAGAATAAACAACAATATACAGTGTTTATCAATCTGAGTTCTATACTAGAATGAAAATAATTTACCAAACAGAGGTGCTCTCCAATGCTTCCTATTTGAAGTTTCCTCACTGTTAACTACATACCAAATCTATAAACCAATTAACAAATACAGGAGTTAAGAAACTCAAGAGAAACAAAACATACTAACTATTTAAGAATTGCTTTTCGCTACTAAAGCACTGTGTCGCGGGTGCAAACACTCCGTGCGATGTCACATACTACCAGTTGCAGACATAAGACTTGAGAAATTCAATAGAAGAATACAGCAGAGAAGCGTGCACAATTACGGGACCGGGACTACCCATTTAGCAGAAAATCCAGATTTTACACAGCAATCTGCCACAAACAGTATAGCTAGGGGCAGGCGTGTTTCATGCAGCTACTTTGTCTAGCTCATTAGAATCCTATTTGTCCTTCAGTACAGTTGAATAAAAGGCAAAATAAAAGACAGAAATGCACTTTGAAACAAAAGGAAATTTTTAGATAAAATAAAACATACTATACCTGTGTATTGTACCAGGAACATTGTGGCACTCTTCAGGGAACTGTTTCACGTTGTCTCCTACCGTGGGTTATTCTCTCCTTACCCTCTACTCTCCACAAAAGAGAAAAGCCAAAGCGCAACGAGCGTCCACTACACACTATCCCTAACCCGCCCCCCCATTGAGGAAAAACACCAGCCACGATTCAGCTGAGATCCAGCTCAGATCCGATGCTTCTGTTTAGCTCAGCTCCAGCCGAGCAACTGAGCTCTAGCAACGGAGCACAAGGAGGTGGATTCTGATGCCAGTAGCGCTTCCATCCACTTCACTTACACAAAAGCAGGCAGTGGAAAATCCAGGAGCCTTGAAGACAAGGGCTGGAACTGGCTTTTATGAATTGCTGTTACTGCATGTGTCACCATCCATCTCCAATGACGGACACTTATAGGCTGAATTGGGAGTGGAGGGGGTGGGGTGGAGGAGGTTGGAGAGCAGGTGGAGAAGCAATTAGCAGTATGTTCATCGGAGAATTCGTTCGGGATTTCATACATCAGTGCCTAAAGAAACAGCATGCAGTTGACAAAACAGAACTTTACGATTTGCATGCCTTAGAAGAAATCTTAGCTAACAGCTCCAACAAAACAACACTTGCCCACTTTTTTCGAGCACAGAAAGTCACCCCTCCACTTTCTCTTTCCTCTGGATACTCTTGCTCCTGAGAAATCAACATTCAGAATGAATATTTGCTAATTTTCCCTAAAGAATGGTATTTAAAAGCCTGGAAGCACAGGAGGTATAAAGAAATTAAAATCTATTGAACACGACATCTCTTAGCAAAAAGGCAAGAAGCTAATTATTTTAAGCCAACTTTTCATCCTTGGTCCCATTCCCCAGGTGCAGCTTGCACACCTATAATCAGTGGATCACACAACTTTTCTGCATATATTTAACAGAGAAAAAAATCTGTATCTACCTAAAAATAGTTCAGTTAATTTCAAGGTGAAAAGCTAAGAGCTATGTGTAGGACTTACTTGATAGATAATCTTAAGAAGTCACTTCACCTGTAAGGGCTTCAGTTTCACTCATCTGCTAAAGCTGAAGCACATTTTTTCAGACTGATTTTAAAAGCTAATCATGAGTAGGAATGAGAGGAGTAGAAATGAAACATCTGAGGAGCACTGGGGGTGGGTGTTAGGAAATCTGGTTCAGGTTCAAGTTCTACAACCTTCTAGCTGTGTGACTCTGGATGAGTCACCTAACTTCTCTGAACCTAAGTTTCCTTATTTAAAACTGGAGATAACAGGACCTATCCTGACTGCTTCAAAAAAAATTCGTAGAAAGCTAATTAGATAATGAATGTAACAACTCTTTGGTAAATCATATGGAATCACTATTACTACATTCTGAATCAAGTCTTGTTTATATGACAAAAAGTGAAGCACTTCTCTCACATAAGATGAATTCTTTAATAAAAGGACCAACATAACTTCATAAAATATTCAACTCTTTAAAATTTAAACTTAGAACAACTATTTGTAAAATTCCACAGAAGGAAAATTTTAAAAATATAATATTATCAGAAGCTTACTAAACAGACTAGAACCCTTGAATTTCCTTTCATTTCTGAAAGTTTGGTCCATTTCCATCATATGGCCTTGTATTGCATCCCATCTAGGATGCAAACTATCGGACAAAGGGCATTTCTTTTGTTGAATCTTTCTGTTTATCTGGTACAGCCTCTCAGCCCAGTGTGTTGGGAAGGATTTGAGTTGATTAGCTAAATCTAACTCTACAAGGTAAAATTCAAAGTCATGCTTTATGAGGCTCCAAGCTGCCTTGATACCATATATACAGTGACCAGCTGGCTTAGGCTGGGGCACAATATTAAGCACATGAAGTCCTGGGGTGCCACACCTGGGGCACTAACTGATCCAGGCAATATATGGGGACCTTTGGTTCAGCCAAATCCCACGTGTCCTAATTTCCATCTGTATGGTGGTTACCCAAGTGGGTGTCTATCTACACAGGCCAAATCTGAAGGAGCCAAAAGAAAAGTAGGGGTTACTGCAAAAACATCAGATGTCAGCTCTTCTTGGCCCCTTCCAATGCTGTCTGTGTCTACAAACAAGTGCTTAGCCCAATTCTCATGAGAAGAAAGCTTTTTCTAGTTGCCCTCCTTGAAACCCATAGTTGCTACTGAAAATGCCAGTAAATATATATATATATATATATATATATATATATATATCCAAAATCTATGTTAAATCAATGGAGAAAATGGATCATATGAGTTACAAAGAGTTAGATGACTTGTAGCTAAGAACAAATGAGCCATTAAAGGAGGGAGGGGAAGGAGAAGCTGGAAGGGGTGACAGAAGAACAGAAAGAAGAGGAGCAGAAAGAGAGGACAGGACAGAGAATGAATCTAAGGTGAGAGCTTGCTTTGTAATCAGAAACACTATTGCTGGGGTCATCCCCAATCTCACCTAGAATTTTTACCTTTTGAGGTATTGGCAAAGGCTCTTTTTATCATCCCAACTACAAACCTAGGCTTCTATCTACTCAGGTAAAGAGACCAACAAGTTGAGAAGGTATTGGCCCTAGCATTAGAACTTGCTTTCCTCTGGTATATGGAAAGCCAAGCCGGTGAGATACAGTTCTCCAGAGGCCTCATCACTGTAACTGCCCCACAGCCTCACCTGTGGCATGGCTGGCTGCTAAGAAGGTGTCAACCCAATTTCAGTTTTTCAGTTTCTGCAAATAAGGCTTGACCAAACCAAGACGTTAAAAGCCACATTAATAAGAGAGAGAGACAGAGACAGAGAGAGACACAGAGAGAGACGGAGAGAGACCATCTCAGAATCAGGCCATTATGCCTTTTGCTCATTGCAACTAACTCCTCCAAACATTTAAGCCTGAAGTTCGTATTTCTCAAATTCACCACAACGGCCACTCAAAGGAAAGGGAGAAGGACAGAGAAGATGAATTTTTGTTAGCTTCTTTCTCATAGTTAAAATGTAAGAATCATAACACAAACATAACTGACAGGGTGTCCCAAAAGGTAATGAGGTGGGAGGCAGCAACTTCCACCCAGATTAGCAAGAACAGGCATGAAAGCATCAGAGCATTCTGATAAAAAAAAAAAAGTGCATAAACATACTCACCAAAAAAAACAATGTTTCTATTATCTTGACTTCAAGCTCCAGAATATAAGCACTAATGGTTTGCTAACCCACCCGAGCTCCTCTTCAGCAGCTGTCACCAAGCCTGACTGATCTTCTCAAATGAATTCCCATGGTTAGCCACCTTGAATTCTGAGTATTTTGTCAAAAACAAAAATCCCAGTGAAAGATTTCAAACCAAGAACTTGAACCAAACCATGAACCTAAACAAAAAGAAACAACACTGATTTGCTAAACCCCAAACAAAACAGAAATGCTTAGAGTTTGAAAGCAACAAAAACCACTGAATTGATTTGAACCAGAACAAAGCTTCATGTTTTCTGAATCAATCAAACTTGCACCAAACCCTGAGAGTCCAAACCGTTCAAGTTCCTGTAAAAATCACATGGGAGCCCACAAGGAACCAAAGAATGAACACTGGATAAGCAGTCAGCAAAATTAAGTTCTACTCCCTTCACTGATCAATTCATTTCTAAACTGGGTGTAGTGGCACATGCTGGTAATCCCAGGACTTAAGCACCTAAGACAGGAGAGTTCCAAGTTCAAGGGTAGCCTAGGCAAATAGCAAGTGCAAGTCTAACCTAGACCTAATAGTGAGACTCCATCTCAAAAAAAAAAAAAAAAAAAAAAAACTTCTACTCTCAGCCTCAACTTGTGGTCTCAAAACACGTAGGATAGGATTGCCAATATCTCAAATCTAAAGGTTTGTGACAATTCTAAAATTTAGTCTAGTCATAAAATTGATGATACCACAATTTGGCTCTGACATCCAGGAAAGAAACATGGACCACCCAAAGTTTCCTAAGAGGTCATAGCTTATTTTGAAATATGCTTCATATGAGAGTTGGTAAGTGTCCTTATTCAGCCTTGGCAATAATCAACCTAATATTCTGTTTTAGAATGTCTCTTCTCAAAAAAAAAAAAAAAATTCCTGGAACAGTTTGTTTCCCTCAAGTGAAAGCTACAAGTGAATGAACAGTCTGGGCCCCAGAAAAGGAAGAAAGGAATTGGGAGTGATCAAGGCCCTGCTGAGCATCTACAGCTTGACAGATGTGGCATGATACTTTATATAATCTTCTTAATTGGTCCTCACAATAACAGCTACACCTTAGGTATTATTATCCTCAATTTATAGGCAAGGAAGCTGAGCCTCACTAATGTTAAATGATTGCTTATAGTCATTTGTCTGGCAAGTGATAGAAGTGGAACCTGAATTCAAGCAATCTGCGTCCTTACTACATCAATATCCAAATGATTGGAGGCACTTTTCTTAATTCAGTGATCTAACTGAGCTTGCTTAGTGAATAAATTACATGCTGAGTTCATACAGTGAATGTAGGCTTCCTTCCCTTTTTATTTATTTTTTTTTAATGTCACATGATACGATTAGGACTCTGGAGGTAAAGAGACTTGAGTTTCTCAAATTCTGGTTTATGGACAAGACCATTCTGAGTCACAAGTTTTATAAATACCACATGGAGAAAGAAGTAGTTCCTACATCATCAGTAGTTGGAGAGTGTCAATGATGCAACAGTAGCTAGCACCATGCTTGGCACATAATGACTGCTCAATGAATGTAGATTTATTTATAAGAAAAAAGAAAAGTTTATTTTAAAAAAGGAAACTAGGAATCATTGAACTCACAGGCTCTTGGTGGTAGCGCACAAAGAGTTTGTTTTCAGTGGTCCAAACAAACATTCCAAAATGAAGCTGCAACTTGTGGTACATGAGCATACTCATGAAACAACACACATATATTAATTGGTTGCACCTAAGTAGTAACAAGGAGACTCTTTGTGTGTTCTGCTAAGCAGCATTTGTCCCTAGTTTCCTGAAACCTAGCCTCTGAAAGAGAGATCTGGGAAGTAGGAGACAGAAGTACTGCTGAAAGCATCAAGTGGGCTAAGGTACCCATCTTCTCCCAATTCATCAAGCCCTGACCTTACTTCCTCCCACACATCATGAGCTTCTCATGTACTCCCTTATTCCCTCCTCCCCCGGTTTATTCAAATATTATTGTTTTTCCTCTCCCAGTTCTATTCTGGCTCTACTCATCAGCATCGAGTGGTATTTATGGACTGTGTGCATGACACTGCACTAGGTGAAATGGAAGGGTATACAAAGTTAACCAAAGAAACACACTTTCCATGGCCAAACTGACTTGAGATACATGTAGATAGACCACAATTTTGGCAGCACAGTACATGTAGGTATAATTGGATGGCTTGCTTTATTCCAGAACACAAAATAATTTTTCCATCTAGTTAATGATATATACATTGAAATTTTTAGAAAAATTGTACTGATGGTACAATTTAATTTTGACATGTATAAAAGGATGCTTAAAGTAAATAAATATAACAAAATGTTAAGTATAGAATCTGAATCTTAAGTATAGAAATGTTCCTTATATATGTTTTCAATTTTTCTGCAGATTTGAAGATTTTCGTAAAAAAATGTTAAAAAGGAGAGGAGTAAAGCACATGGCTTATTCAACATCAAATGTTTCAGAATAATCATATTCACACAAGAAATGTGAAGCAAATAAAACAAAATATTAAAAATGGTGAATCTGAGGGAATAGCATAAGACTTACTGTATGAGTCTTTCATTTTTCTATATTTAAAAGTATTTCAAGTTAAAATGCGGTTTGTTGACCAGTGACCTCTTTCACCTAGTTGCCATTTTCAGCAGGGAGCGTATTAGGCCATTAGAAATAGATATATTGGAAAGAAATAAGGAAGGATGAGAGACAATAACAATGAACCTATGTTACATATTGGGAGCCCAACTATGATTAAGACTCTCTCTACTAGGCACTGTGGGGAGTTTAAAGGTAAGAAATGAAGTTCCTGACCTAGCAGGCTCACAGTGTAGGTGAAGGAATGCCAGAGGAGTGTCTGAAAGAGTAGCTGGCTGGAGCAGGGTTCTGTTAAAAGAAAAGCATAAATATTGAAAAGGCATATATCATCTTCTCTGTATCCATCAGTGAAGAGAGTCAGACACAGAAGGTTAAATATTGAATGGTTTCTCTAATATGAGAAACCCAGAATATAGTCATTTTACGGAACCAAATGGGGGTGACAGGAAGAATTAGGGGAGAGGGGGAGGGTGTGGAAGGATCAAAAAGGGGGAGGGGAAGGGAGTGTAATTTTGACATGATATGTAAGTGCACAATGTACTCAAGTCCAATGTAAACACGTATCACATATACAAATACATTATATATCACATATATTAATAAAGTGGGAAAAATAAAATAGAATTCAAAATATAAAAAAGAAAAGACAAGTTAGGGTCAGATTTCAGAGAATGAATGCAAGGCTGAAGAGTCTGGACTTCACTGTATGGATAATAGCAAGCCATTTATGGTGTCTGAGTCAGGGAAAGAAAATGACTTAAAACTGATAGGCTACATAATACAATTTGTTTGCGCAAAAGTATTTTCAACATGCATTTGTTTTATATTCATATAATCCTAGCCCTTATACCTACTTCCCACATCTGGACATTGTCCTTAGAGATTTCCAACATTCTAGATGTTGTCTATCATTCAAACACAGCCACTTGTTGACACAACCTTTAGTCTCTGTCCTTTTCCCTCCTCTGTCCCCTAAGAGAAGCTGAGCAGTGCTTGTCTCTGCCCTGCTGACTCAGCAAGTCATTAACAAGTCTCACATAATATTTTTAAATGAAGCTGCTGTGCTTTGAAAGTCCAATTTCCTTCATGATAATCAAACCCCTATTACAGCAGGGATCACTGATTTGAAGCATATTAAATGCTCAGCTACATATCACATGAAAGAATACACAAAGGTATGTACTGTGTTGAAGAGACAATTATTCAATGGGAACTCTGTACATTGAAAGAAAATGTGACCGAGTTGGCACTGTGGAACAGTGGCAAGTGATTAGGGTAAAAACCTCTTGAAGACTGACAAAGAAAAGGTAGACTTCTCTTTCTCCTATTTTCTCCCTCATAAATCCTATTCTCAAATCCAGTCACACTGCCCCCTCCCCCCTTTAAAATCATGTACAGGCTCACCCTGCCTATAGAACAATGGCCATGCTTCCTTCCCTAAACAGCCACAGGATATCAGATTCTCATCCTGTCTCTTTCTTCCACATTCCCAATGGCTTGCATACAATATCTTCTTGCCTTTATCAGAAAGATCCATTTCAACACATGACTGCTTTGCATGTGGTGGTGGTCCCTCCACTTAGTATATATGCTTTCTACCTCTCTGTCCCCCTAGAGTCTAGCAAAGATTCACTCATTCCTTATGATCCAACACAGATCCTGGTCTGTAATTTGCCCAAACCCCACAACAGTTTTCTTCACCATGCTCCCAGAGAACTTTGTGCATACCCTTCTCATAGAGCACTTTTCACCTCAGAACATAATCACTAGTTTGAGGGTCCATTTCCACCACTAGACTGTGAGCTCCCTAGGGCAGGAAGAGTTATACATAACTCTTTATTATATTCCTAGCACATACCATAAGGCCTGATCCTGTATATATTCTCAAAGAACAGCTCAACGAATGAGTTAGAACATCAAATGCCCCTTGAACTAAAGTCAGCATGTCTTGAAAGGTGAAAATTAGAGTATTATGTGACCAAACAATCTTAGGGAAGTATGTTTGAGGACCTGACTGAAGAAGAAATAATAGGAAGACATATCATGGAGCAGTTTCAATCCCAGAAGATTCTCAAGGCATTAACTGCTATCAGAAACTAAAGCAGCTAGAGTGGATGAGAAGGAATTTTACTGGGGACGTCCCTGTCTTATCTTCCATAGTCCACTGCTGGAGCAATGCTGTCCTTGTAACATTGTCCAGAGGCTGCAACCACTCTGACTTCCAGGCGAACTTTCATTTGTGTCCTGCCTACAGAATGCCTTTGGACCAGCCCTGCCGGTGGGTGCCACAGAATGTTCTCCAATCCTTATATTTATCTATGATTATGTCAAGGAACATTACTTTATAAGAAATCACCAAAAACAGCATACCAAAAAGGGAAGATGAACAAGATAATAATAACAATCATAAAAAAACTTATAATTTTTTAGTTGTAGATTCACAATCTATTTCACTATACTGCCCATCTTATGATGTTTCATACTATGTTATCAGTAAAGGCCAAAAAAAGAAAAATTAAGACTTCAGTAAAACTTTACACTTTCTAAGTAAGAAAGAGAAGAAACAACACAGAAGACTGAAATATAAATCTTTAGACATATGACCAGTAGCCACTTCTGAAAAGCAAACATTAAGGCTGTTTGAAACAAATGGCTAAGAAGCAAATTAGCCCTTTCCGAGACATTACCAAGATGTACGCCGACTTTTTTTCTAAACTGAGTCTGTTTTGATTTTCAGAAATGTCAAACTGGTAAACACTTCACTTTTTTGTATATATAAATCTAAGAGTCAACCCTAGCTTGGGGAAGATTTAAGAGACATAAAATTTGTCTGAGGTGTCTGCCAAATCTCTGCAGCAGAGACAGAAACCCTGGAAAAGCTGACACAATCATAACTCTCACAATATCACCAGGAGGCTTGTGCAGGGCTGAATGTACAGAAAGTCGCTGTTCCTTCTTTCACACTGTTTGTAAACAGAGAAGTAGATCATTTGTTTATCAGCTATCTGGAAGCTCATTTTTGCCTAGATATCTCACTCAGGAAAGAAACGGGGGTAAGAAGGATAAATCCCTACTGGCACACAGCCCAATTTTCAACCGAGTAAATTTTCATTTATATGATAGGTCCGTTTGTTAAAATCTTCTCTTTCTTTCACATGTTCTTAGGTGCTCTCAATCTTGCATATATGGGCTCTCTCTCTCACCCCCATCTAGAAGTCAGCAAAAAGGGCATTTATGAATATCTAGCACAGTGCCTAGCAGAGTGCTTTCACATAATAAGCCTATAATAATCAAATGATTTAAAACCATAACTATAATTTCTATGTTTGAATTATTGCTCATGAAGCAGTACAATGAATTTTACTGAGTACTTAAAAGGAGCACTTTCTTAGAAATAATACTCTATTCTGATAATTCAGGCTTAAGTAAGACATCTTTCCTCTGAAGAGCATCATTTTTGCACAATGAGTATTATTTATAAGGAAAATGAAGGAAAGTTCACACTGCAGGATCCTGAGTGACAATATCACCACTGATATATTTTTATAGAGAAAATCAGGTATCTCACATTCACTCAATTGCATGTCATTATGGTAATCCACTACACATGTCCAAGATCACTTAATGGTGCAAGAACACAGAGCACACATGGGCTATACTCTGTAAATAGGATTAACTGTGGAATTCAACCAAGGTCTTCCCTGGGGACAGACTGCTGAAAAATATACCTACATGACATTTTAAAAAATAAATTAATCAATGACATGAGTTCCTGCAAGACACACTGTTTCTTGTATATTCAATTCTACCAGTTTTCTGTAGCTCTCTGCTGACATCCCAATCCTCCCCAAAAACCACAGAATTTCAAAACAGAAAAATAGAGTAACTGAAACTATTCTATCTCTCTTGCATGAAGTGTTACAAACACAAAGGGAAGATCTCTGGGCATTAGGACTATGTGAACCACGATATGGTAACAGCCCGTCAGTGGAGAGCTGTTTTTGTTATGCTGTGGTCACACAGAAGTTGCCCAAAGAGATGCACAAAGTCTGTATTCACACTGACAAAGACTGGCAGGGATTGCAGGAAAATGATAAAAGCTGAGTTGCAGCAAGAGGTTCTGACATTTTTCTTTTGAAATGTTCTTTACTATGATAACATTTTTCTCACTTTTATGTATTTAAATTGCTTGTCTTCAGCTATAAAATAGGAATAACTGTATGTATTTAATATTTTTGCTCTGATGCTTAAATGAAATACTAGAAGATTGGCTGGCGCACAATAGTTACTTCCCACAACCCACATCAACAGTTACCTAACGTTAACTAAAAAAAACCTATTGTCCTAAGAATACCCACAAAAAAGAGCAAATTGGAAGAGAAATAACTGATGCTGGGGAAGAAAGCAGGGAAGTGATTTTCAAATGTTTTATAGGCTAGTCTAAGAAGTTTGGATATTATCCTAAGGACACTGGGTAATCTTTGAACTATATTATATAGAGACCAGATAGCTTCTGATTTGTGGCTTACAAAAGTCATTTTGTTATCTTCAATGGAAAATGGATCAGAAGGTAGGCAGGATGGGGGTAGGAGTAACTCAGGCTAGAAAGAGACGTATGGGTTGGTGGAAGGCCTGCCTCCAACTAAGACAATGGTAATAAGGCAGATATGAAAAAAACAGTTCTAAATAGCTTTTAAAATTTATGAATACATATCATTATAAAAGATTCAACAATGAAAATATGCAAAAGGTTAAAAACAGAAGTCATGCAATTTTATCATTTATAGAAAATCTCTATTAATATTTTTGTGTGTATTTGGCATTACAGAATTTTTATGTATATCTACATAGATGCGATGTGAGACATGCATGTATTTATTTTTTAAAAGGAATTCCTTATTTCAAATATTTTTATACTTTCTTTAGAAAAAATTGATAAATTTTATTTCTGCTTCTTAGTGATCATTAAGAAAATGTGTGCGTGTGTGTGTATGTGTGTATTTGTATGTCAGAGTTAGGAGAATATATTTGAAATACATAAACAAATCTTATGACAATAAAATAAACAATAGTTAATGTAGTAATAGCTGTTTTACAAGGTAAGAAATGAAAAATGGCCAATACATACATGAAAAAATATTCAGCAAAATGCAAAGTAAAGCCACAGTGAGACACCACTGCATACATAACATACTTGAATGGCTACCTTTAAAACACATGGATGGAAACACATGCACATACACCAACATACACATATACATGTACACACACACCAAACAATGATAAGAGCATTCAGCAACCATATATACTCCCATATATTCCTGGAAAAAGGTAAAACTGCACAACTGCCTTGAAAAGAGTTTAGCACTTTCTTTTTTTCTTCCTATACTGACAATATTATGACCTAAATATTTTCTTGGTATATCATAAAAAACAACTTTCCACATCATTAATAATTCTTTGACAATTCCAAATTACTTGTCTAGTTAATAATCTACTTTAGGTTGGGCTCAGTGATGTACATCTAAAATCCCCACTCTTGGGAGGCTAAGGCAGGAGGATCACAAGTCAGAGCTCAGCCTGGGCAACTTAATGACTTAGCAAGACCCTGTCTCAAAATCAAAATCTGGGGTTGTAGCTCAATGTGAAGGTTCTGAGCTTGATCCCCAGTACCAAAATAATAATAATAACAACAATACTAATAAAAGACATTTTACAAATTACAATAATTGATTTCATTCATACTCTAGTACTGGATATTTAGTATCTTTTTGGGGGGGTCATTATTACAACTCTGGGATAGACATGCTGGGAGCTAAACTTTTGTCACCATCGTGATTACTTTGTCATTGAGACCTAGAATTTGAAGTGGTATATTAAAAACAATGTTCGATTTTAAGGTTTCTCATACATAATGACAAATTGTTCTCCAGAAGGGCTATTATCAAATTAAAGCCTCACTAATGATATCTATACTAGAAGGACATGGACTGGAGGTGGCATCAAGGATGGAATCAGCCAGACTCAGTGAGGATGAGGAGGGAGGTTCCTGGAAATGTAGCAAGGCAGGAGCAATGAGAACAGGCAGGGAGGTTCCTGGAAATGTAGCAAGGCAGGAGCAATGAGAACAGGCAGGTCTAACAAACAGTTATAAATTATGGAAAAAAAGAAACAAAATAACTTTGGTGAAATTTTGGGCATTTTCTTTTACTGCTTTATATAGCAAAAGCAGCAAATGTAGCCAATAGCTAACCTTTTGATAGTATTTGGCACTTGTGCTACCAACCTCCAAGTCCACGGTTATATTCATGAGAATAATTTTAATCCATTCCTTTTTTCCAATAACATTTACTAGGTGTCTACTACATGCCAAGTACTGTTTTTGGATGCTACGTAAGTGCCGTTTGTGGATGATATGTGCATGGAGATGAATGGGATCAGGTCCTTGCCTTCAAGGAGCTCACAATCTAGTCAAGGAGACAGAAAGAAATATCCATAAATTGACCCACTACAATGTAGCACAGGCTGAAATAGAAACACAGGATCCTATGGAAGCCAGAGGCATAATCTTGCTCTGTTTGAGCATGCAGGTGGGGCTATGTAGAAAAGCTTCCCAAAGGTGTTGCTATTTGAGGTGAGACTTGAAAGCAGAGTATTTCTTCAGGTGGTTATGGGTCCCAGATCATACTCGCATTCCTTATTAGCTCCCTGAACATATGCGCCATTGCTCTCAAGGATACTCAGTAAAGCAGAAAGGATGCTTGTGTATAATTCAAAACCTCTCTTTCTTGGGAGTATGTGGATCGAGGGATTCACATACTGTTTGGCAAGTGCTCTATCACTAAGCTGTATTTCTAGCCTCCAAACCCATTCTTGAACAGTAACGATAGCCTACACTGGTTACTTTAATGTGCATATGAAAATAATATGTTTTGACAACAGTAATGCTCAGCATAATATATAAAGATTTACAGGCAAGTGGTACATACAAACTTTGAAAACAACTCTGTTGACATTGATATAACAATATTCACATTACTAAGTTCTACTGATTCTACCTTCCAAATGTTTCTCATATCTATTCCCTCCTCTCGCAAGTCAGTATTCCTAGGTCCTTATCATCTCTGTGGAAAATAGCACCTGCCACCTACATAGATCAGGTTTCTCTCCAGTGCATTCTTCATACAGTCATCATCCAAATGTGAAAATCTGATTATGGCACTCTTCTTCTAAAATATTTTAAGGGATTTTTTTGGTTGTTGTTGTCTACCAACAGTATTCCTCAAATTTCAATTATTTGAATACAACAATGGCTTTTACAATATTCACACTTATTTACTTTATAGCTTTTCTAAATCAACTTAAGGCTAGTTCATTTTCTATGTTTACCTAATTAAACCCTATGTAACTTTAAAGTTGATAAGACTCATTCAATTTTATCTTTTACACCACTGGAAGATACCCTACATTTTGAGAGCCACCTGACCTACAAGGACAAGTCTAAACTCACTAGTAGTGCAATAGACTCTTCACAGATCAGCCCCAAAGTATCTTTCCAGGCTCTTCTGCCATTATACCTTCCCCTTCCCACTACAAACCTAGCCATACTGAATTCCTCAGTATTGAACATATATGTCCTACTATTGCACAGTTACATGTTTTGCATATACTTATCCTCTATTTGGATTACCTCCCTCCACCCTCACCACATGGCAACTGATCAGCCTTCAAGTCTTCTCTGCCATGTCACCTCCACACAGAAGTCTTCTCCCCAGCCCTCACTTCTGGCTAGTCATTTGTTCCCTTTTCCTTCCACAGAACTTTTGCATCTGTCTCTGATGTCCTACACATGGTGGTACTTCAAAATTGTGGGCATCTATTTCCCCAACTAGACCAGGGAGAGCTCATTCCTTATATATATTTTTTTCATCTCTAATACTTCATGTGGGCAAAGGGCATGTAAGAGATTTAGCGGCCCAGGTCACTTTAGAAAGTGAAAATAAACCTAAAGTACTGAACAAGTCCAAATAGCTTAGAGGTATGACATATTTATAAAGAGAAACATCTAATTCAGAAATAGTCATACTGACTATAGTTTTGGCAGACAAAATTAGCTACGGTTGCAATAGCAGTTAAGCTAATTTGGTTTTGGCAGTTACTTTACAGCAGACACATTCTGACACAGAAATTCAAAGTGAATCACTTGGGTTTTTGCCAGGATGATCAACTATACCTCATAATAATCTCTCCTTCCCACAAACTAGGAAGCCAAGAACAAAAATGAAAACCTAAACTAGCAAAGTATGGTGGAAAGACCATGGGCTTTGGAGTCAGAAATCTGTACACTCCAAACCCAACTCAATTCCCTCCACTCTATATGACTTTAGGTTTCTAGAGAAAAAAATATGGGAATAATGGTATATATGTCATAAGACTCTTAAGATAATGAAACGAAGTGTTTATTTAGATAGCTGGGACAATATATGGGCTCAATAAATAGTAGTCAGGTTACCTGCAAAGGACAGTAAAAGTATTTAAGAAAATAAATTTATGTCACTAGGCTTTCAAATGGACAGCTACAGACTGTAGTTAAGAATAGCCACAAAATGTCTGTATAACAAGCTTCTTCGATTTAAATTAAAGTCACACCTGGAACCTGGAATATATCACAATACTCACCACACTTCACCACAATTCTCCAAGAATTGATCTGCAATCAGGTTCCCCTAGGATGAAAAGAAAATTCACTCAATCTAAATTTGCCTTTAATTTTATTCGATACAGAACAGTATCCAAAATATTAAATTCTTCAATGTGTCTTGTTATGATCTCAAGCTTTTCAACATTATCTCCCAATACATGGCTGTGGACACCTCTTAGTCTCATCAGGCAAGCCTACCTGTTACCCTGCATTTCCTCGTCTAATTCATCCTTCTCAAACTACAATTCCACTATCAGGAAGAATTTTCTCCACCTCTGCCATTCTCAAATCCTTTACTCCTTTGGAATCCCACTTTACATTCAGTTTCTTCACAAAGCCTATTAGGATTGTCCCCAAAGGCAATGAATTTCAAGACTTCAGCACTTCCTGGTTAGGCTTGAACTTCACAACTCAACTCCCCATCCTCATCAGTATGCCTCCTTCCACTAACCCCTCAACTCTTTTGCATGTGTCGGTAATGATACAGTCTATTTCACAACGGTCTAGTCTGTAGGTGGTGTGGTGTGGTCCCTAAATGTTTATCAACATTAGTACTATGAGCCTTCGCTGGAAACCTTTAAAATGCTCAGGTTTTTACGTTGGTCTAACTTGCCTTTTACTCTCACCAGAACACTGCACTGAACCTTACACACACATTTCTCAAAAGCAAGATTCCTTTCACCTTAGGTTCCCCATCTCTGCTGCAAACTTAGGAAACAGGCAAGTGGCTGCAGGAGCCGGTATTGTGATGAGAATACAAAATACCACCGTCAATGGAAGCAGAGAAATTAGACAAAAAAGTTACGCCCCTAGCGCGGCAAGGAATTCCCATGCCCAAGAGGAAAAGGGGTGTGTGCGCGCTGGGAGGAGAGGCTGCTCAATCCTGAACTGAAAATTTTGAGAAGAGAGGTAAGAGATCATTCAACTTCTGAAAGGAGTAAGGAGAGTCCACACTCCAGGAAGGTCCTGCTGTCACGAACACTAATTTCAATCCTCTAAGGAGGCACAAGGCGGGGAACTGGGGGTATGGGGGGACTTGTGACAAAAAGAAAAAAATACAGCCGGGTTGAAAGAAAAAAGAGCGCGAACGCTCCAGAGGATGGAGGAAACAGACACCCACCCCAGACTCGCAGTCCCGACACCCCCTCCCCGGCAGAGGCGGAGTGGGCGGAGCTAGGGCTGAAGACAGCAGCCCCGGAAGCACCCTCCTCCCTAGCCCCCCTCGGTCCCACAGTCCCCAGCCACAGCCGCTCGGGCTTTCTGCCTCTCTGACCTCCGACTCACCGGCTACCGAAGCGCTACTCTTTAAAGAGCAGCGGAAATTCGGGCAGGCGCGGCAGCTCCTGGGCGCATATTTCCATCGCGACGCCTCTCGTCAATTAACTGTCTTCTCAACTCCGCGCCTACGGAGCCGGCGTAGGCCCAGCACTTGGGCCCAAGGCTGCAATCTCACCTACGCGGTGGCCGCTTCGGTGCTTTCTATTGGTTACTGGTCACCGGGAGAACCTGAGGCCCCGTTCGTTGGCCTCCTGGGATATGTAGTTTGATGTTGCTGGAAGCTGTTCTTCCGGGAGGGAAAGGACTAATATTGGCTTTGACGGAGTAAAAGCAGAGGATTGTGGGAGATGGAGTCTAGACGGCTCTTTTTAATATACTGACAATGCCTAACCCCTCCTCCGCCGCTTCCCATAATTTCCCTACCTCAGGCCAGGGTGTATGCTGGGTGCTATAGTTTCGGGTGCACTGCCTTACAGAATCTTTTTGTTTGAGTATGACATTGTGCTTGTAGGGGCAGAGAAGTCTCCAGGATTATTTAACACTCATAAGTTGTTAGCACTTTACGGAAAGCACTTCACATTGTGATTGGACATTCTTGTTGAGTTTTGAGTGTTGTCAAGAATAGCTGTGCTCTAATAAATTTCAAATTTTTATATGAAAGGAAGACATGGCCCACTACAATTGTCAAAGTTTATACTGTGTGAACCACCTGTTCTAGAATCACTTTACAGACCTGGAAAAAAAAAAAACCGTCTGTTTTGTCTCTGATTGGTGTCAAATTTTCCCCTTAAAAACAATCACAGAATTACACATAAAAATACGTTCTAGGCCAGCCCAGAAGAATCCTATTGTAACCCATAGTGAAGCTGCATTGTTGCTTTGGAAAAAAGTGGCCACATACACTGGTGTAATGCAGGAGTTTAGAACAGAAGCAAAGCAACCTGAATAAAGACAAATAACTATATATCTTTCAGAAATGACTTATCTTTTGAGTAAAAGTATGCTAAAGGGACTGGATAAAAAATAGGTACGAATGGTACAGAAAAATGATTATGAGAGCTATTTTACTAGTAATTTTTATGTTTTTCTTTTGATAGATATTACAGTTGAATTCCTACAACTTTCCTGCATAGGACAACATTTTGAATCATAAATGGAATGAGTAGAAAGAAATATAAACTGTATTTTGCCGAGATAATTGCCTAATATTTTAAAAGGAGATGTAAAGGAGGAAGAGGGTTTAATTGATTCAACTACTCATTCAGTCAACTGCTTTGTACAGTGCTGTGGGGTAGGCACAGTTGCTTTGGGACATTAGTATATGCTTGGCAATTAAATAGGTAAAGGAATTAATTTTCACTTAGAGAGTAGTTAGAAAATAATATTTTTGCAGTACCGGGGATTGAAACCAAGGCATTGCATATAATCACGAAGGCTTACTATGAGGGAAGTTTTAGAGCTAACAGTGTCATCAGGCTTTTCAGAATGCTGACATTACATGTCAGTCTATGCAGAGGGTTGGGGTAAGTATAATCGACTCATAGGAACCAACTTGAGTTAAAGTTCAGAAGTTCAGGTTATAATCATGAGTTTTGTGGTGAGGCTGTCGCTAGCATTTGAGGTCAGAAAGTTCTTGTCCTGTTGTTAGTCTGAGATTTAGGCTCTGGCTAGTGTAGCAGAAATTTGAGTGTCAGTAGAAGAGTTCAGTCTGTACTGTTAGTGATCACCCTGTGCCCAGTATTATGAATACATCTATCCTCAAAACATATTTAGGGCTAGCTGTATAGCCAGAGTGATTGTTTAACCTCCAACTAGTGCTTTTAGCTCAGTCTGTGGCCGCTAAAATGGTGAACTGTATGGTTTTAAGACCATGTGACAACAATTAGTACTCAGTCTCAGACTACCGTTGGGTCTAATAATGTGAGAAAGGCTTTGACTTAGTCTTGTAGTGTCATGAATTATTGTTTCACAAAGCTTTAAAACTTGGTCTTTAGGTTTCAGAATATGGGCAGAGTTTACAGCTTTTATCCCAAGTCAGTGCTTAAATTGTGGTCAAAAATAGGGCTCAGATCTGTGAGTTCAGTCTGTGTCCAGGGTTAAATTTCTTGCTAGATTTTTGACCAAGAATATGAAAATTGCTTTATCTTTGTTTGGTTTATTCTTAATTCATGTAAAAAGTGTCATCTCAGTTTCCCCAGTGGTGGTGAGTGGTTTAGTTTCTAGTATGGAGAATCAAACTGTGGCCAAGCTATGGTCAGCATTAGGATCCAGGTGGGACTAGAATTCAAGCTAGAAATAAAATGCAATCTATCTCAAAGATTTAGGATCAGTCATGCCTTTTGGGGAGAAGATCAGATTTATTTTCATGTTGAAAGCTCAAACTAGAGGTTAGGCTTATGGGCCTGGTCTATGATGAGTGTTAGGAATTCAATCTGTAGCCAGAGTTTGAGATGCAATCTGTAACCAATTAGAAGCTGTCAGGCTTAGGAGTCAAATCAGTGGCCGGTAATGGGGCTTAGTCTAGTCCCAGGTTCAGGGGATTATTGTATGATCAGATTTGTGAACCCATTTCTGGCCACGTTTGAGCTTAGTCTCTGAACAAGGTTAATTCTCATTCTGTGGTTATGCTCAGCATTCTATGAGCATGCTTAGGGCATATGCTGTGATCAGAATATGTCCTCAAGTTTTGAAGAAGATTCGATTTCACTTCTTGGCCACAATTAAGGGACAGTCCTTGGCCAAGTTAGAGCTTGGTCTCTGTACATGTTTTCATCTCTGTATGAGGCCAAGTTTAGTAGTCATTCTGTTGCCAATGTTGGGGTCATTTTCTGGTTAGTGCTAAGTCTGTGGAAATTGTAGCTGGGTTAGTTTCCAAGATCAGATCTCAGGCTGTAACTGAGTTACAGCATCAGTCTGTGGTGTGTTAGAGCTCAGTTAGTGTCTTTGCTGAGCTCTCATTTTGTAGTGAGTGTAGAATGCTAGATGTATTTCAGAGTATGGCCATATTCTGTAGCTTAGGCTACAGACTCAGCCCAGGAACAGGTTTGGGGCCTGTCGTTATGTCTGATGTTACGTTAGATGCTTGTATGAATTAAACACTTGTTTAAGGGCCATAGTTTGGGTATAGTAGAATATCAGGGACAGAGACTTAGTTGGGGCTAGTCACTGGGACTTACTCTTGGACCCGACTTAGGCAGTTACTTAGTGACTAGGTTGGGAGATTCAATTAATTTAATCATTGTTAAAACTTTGGGTGTTGCCAGAAAGAGACTCAGTTTATGGATAGATTAAGGTCTTCATTGGTGGCCATGAATAAGAATTTGGTATACAATTAGGGTTAATCTCCAAGTGCATAGTTAGGAGTTAAGTTTACACCTTGAGTTAGGCATATTTTTGATGGCCAGGATTAATCACAGGACCTGCACTCAGATTTGGCAACATGGTCAATGATTAGGCCTAGTATACTTGCTGCTCAGCCTGTGGCAAATTGTTAATCATATTTCAATGAAGTTGTCATACAAAGGATTTTGTAGAACACATCTCTACAAATTACAGTTGCTGTTATTAAGAAGGATCCGAGAAGAAAAGCCGATTACTAAATGGGAAATCAGCAATATCTTCAGGAATGTAGTTTTAGGAGGGGGTTCCATCCTCAGTGCCAAGGTAGGGGTAGGAAGAGAGAGAGAGAGAGAGAGAGAGAGAGAGAGAGAGAGAGAGAGAGGAAAGAGAAACTTTACATAGTTTAACATTTCTCACCCTTTTAGAAATAAACAATCATTAAATCACTGACTGCAGTGCATGATGACACAGCATGGTGAGACAACAGTCACTCCAGCCAGTCTGAGTAGCCACTGCAGCGTAAGTAACCACAGCTACTAGGCGGAAGGAAGGGAGAAATAGGCTACAGGAAAAGGCCTTATCTCTCTTAGTGGAACTAAAAGATTCTCACTCTGACAACCTTCTGTGAGCTAGCTGGCTGATCTCCCGAAAGCCTCATCGAGAGCCTCCCTGTCGTCATTTGTCTCCAGCCTCTTGCTTCTCATTGATTTCAGCTGAAAGTGAAGCCATTTTGTTTTTGAGACAGGGTCTTGCTCTGCAGCCCAGGCTGGCCCCTAACTCACTATATAGCCCAGGCTGGCCTTGGATTCCTGGCAATTTTCCTCTCTCAACGGCATCTTGGAGGAGGGGGTCACAGATGCCAAGGTGTACTAGAATGAATCAAGTATGTAAGAACCAGGGGACTGAAGTGACTGAGAGCCAGGAAAGGATCATTCTCCTCAAACACCCCATCGGGGGGACCTCAGTATGACCAAAGACTGCAATGATATGAATTAAAAATAGCACTTGTGATAGGCCAGGTGCAGTTACAAGTGCTTTATTGGGAGTAACTTTTTAATTCTTTGTACTAATTTTATGTGGTAACAATTTTTATTATTCCTGCTTTATAGCTGGGGAAACCAGAGCATATTAAGCATATGATTAATCTATTAGGCATATTAAGTATCCACCCATTTTTCTCAGAACTCTCTCTATTTGAGACCTAACTAATGGAGTGTCTTGTCTGTGAATAATAATTCATTTTATTAATATTCTCATGAATAAGATAAAATGCTCTATGTCTAGCATTTTGTGGATTCTCTGGAATGCTTTGGCAATCTAGCTAACTATAGCTAATGGCCTTCTCTGCCCCTCCCTGCCTCATTAACATGCTCTAGTAGGAAACCATCTAGGAAGTAACCAGTAAGTGGCTCTGGGAAAACAGGGGAAGATGGGTGGAAGCGCAAGAGAAGTAGCCGTCTCCAGCAACAGGTCTGAAGAGGATTTAGAGAGCCTTTAGAAAGCGTGTCAAGGGGCTACTGGGTCTTCAAAGAAAGGCCTGTGCACCCAAGTGCCGGAAAGGAAGCCCCAGGACGGTAGTTTGGGTGAATAAAAAGCACAGGCACAGCCAGAAGTGGTGGTGCACACCCCGCGAGCTTAGCACTGGGAGGCTGAGACAGGTGGATTGCAGTTCAAGCAGAGCCTGGACCATTTAGCGACATAGTGAGAACCTGTCTCAAAGTCATTTTTTATAAAAGGGCTGGAGATACAGCTCAGTGACAAGGCCCTGAGTCTAGTCCCAGTACTGCAGAAATATACATACAAACAAATAAATAGCTGTAACCTGACCTATGGGCTAAGATGGCCCCTGCAGTGTGGTTTGGGACAGGCCTTAAGCAAAAGCCAGAAACTGTCCTCCAATGAGAAACTCTTGTTTGTTCCTCCGTGACCTACCTCACCCTCACCTGCAATCTAAATGCCTCTGGGAAGTTTCACCCAAAGGACCATTAGCTAAAGGCCAGAGCTCCTGGACTTGTCACGTTCTCTGGTGCCACCTGGTGGGCAAGAAAGGGTAATGAGCTAGGATGTCGAAAGTTGGGCAGTTAGGTTTGGAGTGCAAGAGTGGAAGGAAGCACGTTTGGACCGTAGTGGGCAGGCGCTCAGGTGGGCTGGTACACTGAAAAGACAGCTCGGTCCTTGGTGAGCCTGATATATATGGAAAGGAAGCCTAGGAGCATAGAATGTTAGAGACAGGATGCGTGAAAGCTCGGGTGTACAACCGTAAGAGCATCAAACGATACTATTAACTACTTAACCACATACCAGCACTGTGTCACAGACCTTATATGAGCTTGTATCATTTAATACTTACAGCTATCTTTTGCCATATACCCATTTTACAGATAGGTAAAGTGAGGCTGAAATGATGTAGCTTACTGGAGTGAGACAGTGATCAAGCTTTTAACCAGTATGTCATCAATTGTAGCTGCTACGGGTCAGTCATATCAATGAGGATAGAATGTGAGGTTACAGATACCAAGAAGGAGCCTAAGAACTCTGAGTCTGAATAAGGTAGGCTCAGGTGCCAATGGAAGAAAAAGGGAACAAGTGTCAGGCACAGCCCACCTCAACCGTCGCTGCGTCACAAATAGAGGAAGCAGACAAAAGCGGACCCAGAGCTCACCCACCTGCTCCCTCTGCCAGTACATACAGTTTTGCATTCAGGGCTCTGTTGGACATCGCCCATTCCAGGCTTCCTGGTAGGCCAGTGTGACTCGTGACTCCCGCCCTACTTACTGCAGGCATTCTAAATTCCTTACTGTATCGATGGGTCCTTGTGCCAACACTGTCCCACAAGGAACAGAAGGCTAAAGGAAAATGCCACCTATGTTGACTGTGTGTTGACTGTGGAATTAGGAAATACCTGCGTATGAACGAAGTAAAGGGAATCAACAAACATGAGCACCCACCGGAAGTGGCATGCTGAATGCTTAACTGAGAAATTTTGATGAATCCTCCCAGCTTCTGTGAGACAAGTTCTGTAACACTGCCATTTTCTAAAATGAGGGTAATTGAAGATCAGAGAGGTTAAGCAACTTTTCTATAGTCACACAACGGATCAGTAGAGGAACCTTTTAATGACCACAAAACCTTTGCTGTTTTAGAGTAAAGGAAGGTGTTTGTCATTTACGTTGGAAATTTTTAAATAAGTAGAAACAACAGTAAACAAAATCCTCTTACTCAACATTGTCGCTTATTATTAGCCTAGTGTCGAGCTAATCTCGTGTGGCCTCTAATCTACTGTATTACTATTACTACTACTATTACTATTACTACTGTATTTGAAGTAAGCTCCACACATCATTTCAATTTATCCACAAAAAGTTCAGGATGCATTTCTAAAAGATACGGACTTCTAACAAAACATGACAATACTGTTATCATACTGGAAACTTAGTACTTATTACTTTGTATGGTCAAATATACATTTTGGTTAAATTTCTCCCATAATCTCATTTATTTTCTGGTTGTTCTTATTTATTGAGGCATAATTTATACATAGCAAAACGTATAAATCTCATGTATCTTGACAGATTTTTGCATAGATATACATCTGTATAACCAAGATGTATTTCAAAGTGGTTGAACCAAAAATATACTCCTGTGCACAATCTGTGAGCGTTCGCACTGACTGACATCCACAGTGGCAATGCTTACTCTTTTGATCTATTTATTTTTGGCTTGGAATTTCTTATTGAATAATAATAGCTTTTCTCCTTTTACTTCCCCTCTCCACCCTCCCTTCTTCCCTCATCCCCAAACCCCTTCCCATCTCCATAAAGTCTAGCTCCCGATTTCCTACCATCTCTCTTTTATTTCAGTCTTTAAATTATGTACGTTTTGGGCTATTTACATAAGAGAAACTGTGGTATTTAGCCATTTGCATCCAGTTTATTTCACAAGGCATAATAGTCTCAAGGTGTATCTATTTTTCTACGTGACTCAAATGTATCCTTCTTTATGACAGAGTAGTACTATTTGTGTGTGTGTGTGTCTGTGTGTGTGTGTCTCTGTGTGTGTGTGTGTGATATTTTCTTTTCTTTTCTTTTTTTAGGCTGGGTCTCTCTCTGTAGCCCAGGCTTGGTCTGAACTCTCTATGGAGCCCAAGCTGGCCTTGGACTCAAAGCAATCCTCTTGTCTCAGCCTCCTGAGTACCGGGATTGCAGGCATGAGCTACCATGACCACACTATGTGGTGCTGGGGAATCAAACTTGGGTACTTAGTGCTTGAATTAGCACTTGCTAGGCAAGCATTTTAACCACTGAGCCATTCCTCCAGCCCCATTTTTACCCATTCATCTGTTGATGGACATATTTGTAGCTTCCAAGATTTAGGTGTTAGTTTTGCTGCTATTAACGTAGCTATCACTGCAATATGATGTCTTTCACTCTTTCAGAAGGACACTCAGAAGAATTTCATTCTGATTAATGCGGCAGAGGACAGGGTAGGTGTACGTTCTTGTAACTTTCCATTTCTTGGATGTACAATGATGTTGAGAGCATCCTTTTCGATACCTAGTTTTTATATGTTCTGAACATGTACCGTGTCACACACCTATTGTTTTTAGTCTGTGGTTAACCCTTTTGTCCTTTAAGTGAAATTTATTTTAAATGATACATAAAAACATAAAATTGTACATATTAATTGGATATCTTGTGGTTTTTTCCATACATACATACATACACTGAGCAAAGTTTATTTCAGATTAAACATATTTATCACCTCAAATCATTTTGGTGAAAACTTTCAAATTCTTTCTTTTGGCTTTCTGAAGTGCACATTACATTATACTCATCCACAGTTATTCTAATGTGCAACTATAAAGCAGAGCTTCACTCCTATCTAGCTATAACTCAGTACCTGATGATCAACCGCTGCTCCTCCCCACGCCACAACTGTTGCCAGCCTCAAGCAGTCACCACTCCACTCTTAACTTCTATGCTGTCACATTAACTCACCTTGAAATGTTCTACCTAGGAATGAGGTCATGTTGTACTTGTCTTTCTGTGCCTAATTATTTCCCTTAACATGAGGATCTCCAGTCCCATCTCTGCAGTTACAGTGTTTGTCTTTTGATTAAAAGATAGTCTTAGCTATGATGAAGTTGAGTTCATCAACGTTTCCTTTTGTGGTTGGTGTTTTCTATGTCCTATATAAGAAAAAAAATGCTTCCATGAATGGAATGAAAAATCTATATTTTTTCTAGATTTAATTAATGCTTGCGTAAAGTGTAGGGTAAAGCTCAAAGTTAATATGTACTCACTTGACTCAGAATTATTTTTTTACCACTGAATAACAAGTTAGTATATTGTTGATTTGTTTCTCAGCTCTATTCTATTCCACTTGTCTGTTTATCCATGGTTTCACCAATACCACACTGCCTACCTAGTTACTGTAGCTTTGTAAGAATTACTTCCATCTGGTGTTTACTCCCTCTGGGTTACGGGTAGTGTTGGATGTGGTAGTGCTACTTCTCCATCTGCTATAATCTCGTCACCTTCTTCTCTCCTTTTTATTCTTTTTTGTTTTCCTGGCTATTTTTAGTTCTTTGACTTCTTATATACATGTTTAAATTAGCTTATCAATTTCCCACTTCTTGCTAGGATTGTAATATAGGAGCCTTCCCATCCATGAACTTGGAATATTATTACACTTACATAGGTCTCCTTTAGTTTGTCTCTAAGTATTCTATTGTTTTCATTGTACAGAACTTACAAAATATTTTGTAATGTTTGTCTCTAAACATTATCTATATTTAAATGCTACTGTAAATGGAATTATTTTCTTAACATTATTTTTCATACTTATTGCTACGATACAAAATACAATTCATATTTGTATATTAACATTTTATCCAGAGACCTTGCTAGACTCACTGATTAATTCAAGCAACTACTTTTAGTTCCTTTAAGTTTTTTAGCATAATCATATTGTCTCCAAATAAATAGTTTTTACTTATTCTTTTCTAATATATATTCCTTTTACCTCATTTTCTTGCCTTTGCTGGTGAAGACTGAATAAAAATACGAGAGTGGACAACATTGCCTTTTTCCTGGTATCGGAGAAAGTCTTTGTTCTTTGACCACGAACTATATTGCTGTGTGTGTGTGTGTGTGTGTGTGTCCCCTTTATCAAGCTGAAGAAGTTAGTTATTTTCTATTCTTAATTGTTGATAAGGATACTGAATTTTATCAAATGCGTTTTCTGCAAATGTTGAGATCATGTAGATAATCTCCTTTGTCCCATTAATTGTTAAATTACATTGACTTGCAGATGATGAATCAATCTTGTATCCACTCTGTGATAGTATGTTATACTTTCTACATATTGCTAGATTCAACTTGTTAATACTTTGTTAATGATTTTTAAAGAAATGTTCATCAAGGAAAATAGTCTATTTTTTTTTCTTATAGAACCTGTCTTGGTCACTTTCTTGTTGCAGGGACACAATACCCAACACCCACAACTTAAAGGTGAAGTTTACTTTAGCTCATAGATTCGGAAAGTCTCAATCTCTTCATGGATCTCTGGCAACTGTGGGAGGGCATGGTGAAGGTCTCGAAGGAGAAAGGCTATTCTTCCCATTGTGATCAGGAAGTAGAGCGTGAATACTAGCAAAAGAGGTCCACCCCTTCCAGGTCATGCCCCAGTGATCTGCCCCTTCCAGCTAGGCTTCATTTCTTAACAGCACAGGATATTAACAAGTTAATCCACTGATATAATTAACCTCCATGATCCAATCACCTTCCAAATACATGAGGCTTTTAGAGGCCATTCCAGATCCAAGCCATAGCAGTATTTTTGTCTGGTTTTGTCATCAAGATAATGCTGACTTTATAAGGGGAGTTGGAAAATGTTACTTATTCCTCTACTTTTTTTTTTTAAAAAAAGAATATGTTTTGTAATGGTATTTCCTTTAGAATCTGATAGAATTTATCTATGAAGCTATCTGTAATTTTCTTTGAGAGGAATTTTAATAAGAAAATGACTTTAATAGGGAAGACTATGCATATTTTCCACTTTTTCTAATGCCAGTATGGTTCTTTAATGTTGGTCAAAGAATTTGTCTATTTTACACAAGCTATAATATTTATTAAAATAGTTTTTCATAATTTCTCTACCATTTTAATGCCTGTAAAATCTCTTCATAGCCTCCATTTATTTCTCCTAGTAATGACTTGCATTTTCTTGAATTCTGGCTTCTGTTGTGTGTTTACTTTCTAATTGCAATGGTTTTCTGCTCTTGCTATTTTTTTCTGCCCCTTACCTTCTTTAGTTTGAATTTTTACTATCTTTTTGAGCTGGCAGTTTAGACTATTGATGTATAATCTTCCCATTGAAAACTGGTTTAGCTGGACCTGGCATTTTGGTAGTTTGTGTCAAAATAGAGCACACAGTTCAAAATGTTTTCAGAATTGCACTGCAATTTTTCGGTCCTGGATTACTTATAAAGTGTTGTTTAATTTCCAAATATTTGAAGGCATTTTTTAGTTACCTGTTGTTAGCTTCTAGTTTATTTTGCATTTAAATTTTTGTTGAAGCTTGTTTCATCACTGAATGAATTTTATTTTGGGGAAATGTTTAGCGAACACTTGAATATAGTTGTTTTCATCCTTTTTGTAAATGATAGTATGTGTATGTGTGTCAATTAGGTCAACTTCATTTGTTGTATTTTTTATATTTTTATTTACCTGTTGACTTTCTCTTCATTTTCTGAGTTTCTTTGAGAAATGTGATAAACTTTCCAGCTACAGTTGTAGATTTGTCTATTTCTGCTCTATGTTACATTAAATGAGTGTTATGTGTTTTGCAACTATGAAATTTTATGCACAAAATTTATGATTGTTGAATCTTCCCAGAGAAGGTATTAAAGTTTTTTTTTTTTTTTGAGACAGGGTCCTGCTCTATAGTTCAGGCTGGTACTGAACTCACTATGTAACCCAGGCTGGCCTTGAACTGTGGCAATCCTCCTGCCTCAGCCTCCTGAGTACTGGGATTACAAGCATGTGCCACCACCATGCCCAGTTTATGTGGTGTTGGGAAATCAAATTCAGGACCTTGCACTTGCTAGGCAAGCACTTTAACTGCTCCGCTATTCCTCCAGCCAAAGATTTTTAAATATCTTCCTTTAAATTTGATTGTTGAATTGACCCTTTGTCATTATGAAATATCCTTAATTATGCTTCCAGTTATATCAATTTTTTTACTTAGTACCTGTATGCCACATAACTTCTTCCATCTCTTTACCTTTGAATTTCTTCCATGTTTTATGAAAATTCTCTTTAACAGTTGAGTTTTAAAATTCTAATTTGAAACTTTTTGTTAATTTATTAGATTGTCTATTTTATTTGCATTTCTAAACGAGTTACTGAAGTATAACTTACATGCAATAAAATCACGCAAATCCTTGATGCCTTTTGCACACATAAAGCCTTGTGATGATCATGGGACTAAGATACAGAATGTTTCATCAACTGTCAGGCTTATTGTTCCCCTCTCAGTTACCCTATAGAAAACCATGATTCTGACGTTTAACATAAATTAAAATTAATCCTTATGAAATGACACAGTGTGTACTCTTTAATTCTGCTTCTTCCACTTCATATATTTCAGTGAGATTCATCCACGTTGTTTCATGTACTACAATCTATTTTTCAAAATTTCTCCACAAGTCCATTTATGAATTGAAATTTTATCTCAACTACTGTTAACCTGTTAATGCAATTTTTGTTATCGGTAGTTTCAGTTATGAGGAAAGCAACTGAAAACACTTATTTTAACATATGTATTGGCTTCATTCACTTCTATTGGAAAAGATATGTTGGAGGGGAATCACTGCATCACAAGTGGCATGGGGAAGGTGTGCCTGTTACTTAAGTACTTATTTCAAGTAGTTTTCTGAAAATGGTTGAAATAATTCTCTATCACATCAAAACAAAAGTTCCAGTTTCTCCACATCCATACTGACTCTTGATATTGTCAGTGTGTTTTTCACTTAGCCGTCCTCGTAGTCTTGTATTTCTAACGCATTGGTGGTTTTATTTACATTTACCTGATGAATGCTGCATCGAGTACCTTTTCATTTACGTTGTTGTCCGTTTGGTATCCATTTTCTGAGAAGTGCCTATTCAAGTGTTTTACTCCTGGCTAAAAAAAAGAAAATCAAGCTTATTGACTTATAAGTCACGTAAAATAAAATACATTCATTTCAAGTGTATAGTGTAATGAGTTTTGACAAATATTTTTACCTACATAACCAACATAATTTCACATGGAACATTTCTGTCACTCTCACATGTTGAATTCTCCAGGTGGTAACTGATGATCTCCCCTTTTCACTGTAGTTTGCTTTTCTTGGAGTTACATGTAAATGGAGTTGTGTAATATTCTTGGAGTTACATGTAAATGGAGTTGTGTAATATCTTCACCTTTGTTTTTCACCTCTTTCACTCACTTGAGATTGATGAATTTTGTTACGTGTTTCAGGAGTTAATTGCTTTGTAGCATTACATTGCATGGATATGAACAGCCTGTCACCTGTTGATGGATATTTGGGTTGTTTCTAGATTTTGCTGTTCTGGATAAAGATAACTTTAACATTTATTTTTAGGTCTTTGTGATACATATGCTTTAGATCCTTGAAGAATTATATCTTGAAGCAATAATACTAAAGTATTATTGCTGAGTTACATGGTAAGTACATATTTAACTTTTGTGAAATGATCCAAAACACAGTTCCAGAATTGTAACACTTAACATTCTTTGTAGCAATTCATGAGATTCCTTGCTTCTCTATATTCTTTTTAAAATAGATTTCTGAGTTTATTAGTATTGTCTTCCCTCCACATTTCATTTTTATTTTTTTTCTTATTTTACTGATATGTATATATGCAAAACATAATACGTTGAACTTGAGTAATTTGTGCACACACACACACACACACACACACATATATCTATATCTATATCTATCTATCTATCTATCTATCTGTCTGTCTATATATCTATATATCCTGGTAAAATTACAAATCCTTTCCCTCTTCCTTTCTGACCCTCCCACAGCCACTCCTTGCCAACTAGCTCCCATTATTCCCTCTGTTTAGTTCTATGAAATGACTGTGATCTGAGCTTCTTAGGTTAGAGGAACCATTAGATAGCTAACCTTCTGCAGCTGACTCATTTCACAGAGCATGATATTCTCAAGTTACATCCATTTACCTACAAAGGTTTCAAATCTATCTGTTTTTTGCAAGTGAGTAGTATTCCATAGTGTATAAATACCACAGTTTGTGTATCCATTGGTCTGTTGATGGGTATTTTGATGTCTTCCACATTTTAGCTATTGTTAGTTGTGCTGCTATGAACATGGGTACACATGTATCTCTGTTACATTATGCCTTTAAATCTTTTGGAAAATTTCCCAGAAGTGGTATCACTGGATTGAAGGGGATATTTATTTCCAGTCTTTCGAGAAATTTCCATACTGCTTTCTATACTGATTCTACTAGTTCACATTCCTACCAGCAGTGTAAGAGGGTTACTAACTATTTCTCCACAGCCTTACCAGCACTGACTGTTATTAGAGTTCTTAATATACACCATTTTCTCTGGGGTTAGATGGTACCATAGTGATGTTTTGACTTGCATTTCTCTAATGGCTAAGGACGTTGAACATTTTTTTTTCATGTATTTACTGGCTATTTGAATTTCTTCATCTGAGAACTGCCTATTCATTTTTGTGGCCCATTTTTCAATCGGATCTTTGATTTTAAGGGGCTTACTTTTCTTCAGTTACTTGTATATTCTACTTATGAACCTCTTATCTGAGGAATAGGCGGTAATTTTTTTCTATTCTATTGTTTCTCTCTTTATTCTGTTGATAATTTCCTTTGTCTTGCAGAAACTTTTTAATTTGAAATAATCCCACTGTTAATTTTTTTTTTTTTTTTTTTTTGCTTTGGGTGTCTTATTAACAAAGTCCTTACCTGCACATCTATCTTTTAGATTGTTTGCCTAATTTGACTGTCAGAAGGTTTAGTGTTTCAGTTTTCATATCTAGGTCTTTGATATACTTTGATTTGATTTTGGTGCATGGTGACAGGTGTGTGTCTGAATTCATTCTTCTGCGTGTAGATGTCCAATTTTCCCAGCACTATTGATTGAAGAGGCTATCTATTTTTCAGTGTATGCTTTTGTCTTCTATATCAAAGATCAGGTAGTTGAGGGTATTTGAGTTTGACTCTGCATCCTCAGTTCTGTTCCACTGGTCATCCTGTCTGCTTTTGTGCCAGCACCATATAGTTTTTATAACTGTTGCTTTGTAGTATAACTTGATGTCTAGAGTCATAATGCCTTCTGCCTTTGTCTTGTTATTCAAGATTGCTTTGGTTATTCTAGATCTCTCTTGATTCCATATTAATTTAAAGATTTTTTTCAAGTTCTGTGAAAAAAGTTGTTGGAATTTGATAGGAATTACTTTGAATCTGTATATCAGTTTAAGCAATGTAATCATTTTGACTATATTAATTCTAACGACTGAAGAGCAGAGGGTATCTTTCTATTTTCTAATATCATTTTCAATTTCTTTCTTCAGTGTAATATAGTCTTCTTTGTATAGGTCCTTCACTTCCTTGGTTGCATTTTCTTATAGGTTTTTAATTTTTTGCTGGGATATTGAGAATGGAATTATTCTTCTGAGATCTTTCTTTGTAAGTTCATTGCTGGTCTAAAGAAATGCTATTGATTTTTTAGTATTGATTTTGTAGCCTGCAATTTGGCTGAATGTGTTTATTATTTCTAAGAGTTTTGTAGTAGAGTTTTTGGGGTCTTTTATGTAGATAATCATATCATCTGCAAAGAAAGATCATTTGAGTTCCTCCTTTCTGATACATATTCCTTTTATTTCACGTTCTTGACTGATTGCTATGGCAAGGGCTTCAAGAACGATGTTCAATAGGAGTGGTGAAAGTAGACAGTCTTGTTGTGTTCCTGATTTAATGGGAAATACTTTCAATTTCTCCCCATTCACTATGATATTTGCTGCAGGTTAGGCATATATGGGTTCTATCAATTTGAGGTAAGACCTTTCTATACCTTTTTTCCTCAGAGTTTTTTTTTTTTTTCATCATGAATGGATGTTGAATTTTATCAAAGGCCTTTTCTGCATCAATTGAGATGATCATGTGGTTTTTGTTTTTGCTTTCGTTGATGTGGTGCATTATACTGATTGATTTACATATGTTGAACCAGCCTTGCATCTTAGGAATGAAGCCCACTTGCTCGTGGTGTGGGATCTTTCTGATTACTTGCTGAATTCTATTTGCCATAATCTTATTGAGAATTTTTACATCTATATTCATTAAAGAGACTGGTCTATAATTTTCCTCACTGGTTAAGCCTTTGTCTGGTTTTAGTACTCGGGTGATGTTAGCCTCCAAAAATGAGTTTGGTAGTGTTCCTTCTCTTTTAACTTAGTGGAAGAGCTTGAGAATCATTGGAGTTAGCTCTTCCCTGAAGTACTGAAAAAATTCTGCAGTGAATCCATCTGATCCTGAACTTTTCTTTGTAGGTAGAGACATTGTTACTGCCTCAATTTCCATGTGCACTATGGAGCTAGTCAAGGTTTTTATGTCTTCTTCATTCAATTTTAATATTTTTATGTGTTCAGAAAGTCATCTTTTTATTCCTAGTTCTCCAATTTGTTGGAATAAAAGTGCTGATACTCAACACTCAAAACTTAAGGGAGGGAAGGTTTATTTTAGCTCACAGTTCAGAGGTCTCAGTGCTTTCATGGGTGGCTGGCAATGGCTGATGGTATAAGGAAGGGCCTAGACACAGGAAAGCTGTTCATTCACCATGGCCAAGAAGCACAACCAGGTAAAGATGGAGCCGGAGAAGGTGCTATGTGCTTCTAGGTCAATTTCCTCCTCTCAAACAAATCTCATTGATCCACCCTTTCTAACAAGGCACCACCTCTTAAGAGCACAGGAAATCATCAATGGATTAATTCATTTGATGCAGTTACCCTTCATGGTCCAATCACCTCCCAAATACATAAAGCTTTGGGGGGAAATTTCGGATCCAAATCATAGCAACTACACACATTCTAAAACCAATAAAAAATTTAAAATGACAATACCCAATGCTGTTGTGAATGAACAGAAACTGAATCTTCCATCATCATTGGTGGGATTGTACAGTGTCCCTGAGATGTAGTCACTTCCACTTTATGTCCAGACTAGAACTGAGCTATCACATGGCTCCATGTAAGAAAAACATATTATATAGACATATTGCTTTAAAACATATGTGTTTTAATGATATACAATTGGATATATTTTTCAAAATCAATACAAATCTTGACATTTAGTAAACAAACATATCTTGTCATGTAACCAGCCATCATACACTTGAACATTTATTCCAGAGAAGTAAAAATGTATATCAATACAAAAACATATCTATAAATATTATAACAGTTTTACTTGTGGGAGCTAAAATTGGAAACAACGAAGATATCCTTCAGTGAATGAATCCTTAACCTGCTGCATGTACAAACAATAAAAAGGAGCCAACTCTCCATATACACAACTTGCATGAAGCTCCAGGGAACTATGCTAAGTGAAAAACAAATTTCAAGAGTTACATGCTATTTATATAACATTCTTGACATGACATAAAGATTGTGAAGAGAAAAGTGATTGGCAGGAAAAAAAGGGGTGGGAAAGAAGTGAAGATGAGTGTGAAAGTACAACATGAACGAGCATTGTGGGGATGAAAATGTTTTGCATCTTGACTCTATCAATATTATAATTGCAGATTTTTTAAATGTTTCCTCAAGGTGTTGCCATTGGGGAAAACTGGATCAAGGACACATAGAATCTTAATTTCTTACAAGTGCATATGAGTCTAGAATTATAGAAAAATAAAAATTTAATTTAAAAATTCCTAAGGCCATAGAAGTTTCACATAGCTGTCATTTCTGGAGCAAAGGGATAAATTGTAAAGGATGAATCTGTAATGATGGAGGGAAGAATGACACACAAGAGGGAACTTACAACAAACACACAATGGCAAAATCAGTCAACTCCTGTGGCTGTCAACTTCATCATTACCACCACCACTAAAATCCCCACTTTGTTTTACCACAGTAAACTCATTCTTGAATCATGAAAAGCTAATTAGCCTGTACATCTAATGACACTGTTAGTGTTCTCTAGAGGAATATTTTATTTAAAAATAAACTCAAAGTGGGTGCCAATATTCATACAAAGGTACTGTGAATAAAATGAAAGCATGAGAATCAAAACATTTCAGAGATAAGGCAAGGGAAAATTGCAATACATCATGAAATAGTAAAAACATTCTGTTAGAAACTCAAAGCTCATAGAGAAGTAGATATAAAACAGAAAGAAGTGAATTAAAAGTTGGCTAAATTCAGAAAAGTAATTGAAGATGAGCTCATTATAGAAAGGAGAACTAAATTATCATTGGCTTACAGTTTGGCTGACTGTAAAATCTTTTGTTCACACTTATTTACTTGCTTTTCTTAAAAATGTCACCCCATTGTCTTCCTTTCTGTGATGCTATTGGGAAGTAATTTCCATTCTTTTACAGTTAGTTCACCTTTTGTCAAGTGACCCTGAGGATTAGTTCCTTACACATAAACTCAGCACTTGAACATTTATTGGTGTTAGCCACTCTGAGTCAATTTTGCAAGGAACCTGGGAGAGTATATGAGTATCATGATCCAGGTGTTCTTTCATCTCTGGAAAGGTTTTCTTTTAACTGTACTTTTAAATATTCTGTTTTATTGTTGAATAAGGAATATACAGATTAGGAGGATATCAAATAAAGGTTAAATTGGACAAACCAGATAATAAAAGGTAAATAAGGAAAAAGAAAAGTAAGGTTATCATAAACGGAAAAAGTAGAAAAATAACCACTGGAACAAGGTTACAACCTGCCTAAATGCCAAGATGAGAAACGGGGCATGGTGGTCGTCATATGAGTCAATCTGGCTAACCTGCAGTCCCCAATTATTCTGTCAAACGCTGATCTAAATGTTGCTAGCATTGGCATAAGATCTTTTGGATGGAATTGAAGCTCCTATGTCATTGATTTGATGTAAGGGAGATTATTGAGGATGATCTGAGTGGGTGTGATCACATCAATTAGGAAGTGTTAAAAGTAGGGCTGAATTCTCTCCAAGAAACATGAGAAATTATGCTTGTGAATAACTGCCTGCTGATATTCCCCTCACAACTACTTGCAGTACGGATTCCAGGCTTGCTCAGCCAGCCCTGTTAATTGTATAAATCAATTATTGTAATAAATCACACACACACACACACACACACACACACACACACACACACACACCAACCTTTTTCTACTTCTCTTATTTAATCTGATTGATACATAGAGTAAACATGAAATGATATGACAAAGCTGAAATTAAACATATCACATACTCATATCAGTAAATGTGAAAAGACTTAATGTACAGTTTAAAAATGATTCAAGGAAAACAGAAGGTGAGCCTGAAGCATCTTGTAGTAGCAGAAAGGAAAGAAGTGCTAAAAAATTAAAAGGGCGGCAAGTGTCAAAGGAACGTGGAAGCCAATCTGAAAGAGCCCCCCGTGGCAGAAAGCGGTACATATCTGAACAATAAAATAAATATGACGGACTAAATTATATCTCAAATTATAAAATAAATATATTTGAGCTTTTAATGCTATAAGTAAACTACTAGTGATGAAATAAATGAAGGGAAAACAGAGACAAAAGTTTCTTACAGGAGACTTTCACATAATTTATACAGATTTTTCCAGGAGAAGAAAGTGAGCCATCACCTCCTACTCCACTGCCGTGGGCAGGTTTAATGACTTGCTTCTAAAAACAGAGGTAAAATCCACTTTGTAGTGAAGAGTCCAGTGCCCTTTCAAAACATTACAAGCAGTCACCGGAATCGCTCACGACAAGTCCCCCACACGCTTAAAATCCTTTCAGGTACTAGCTAGAGAAAAATGTCCGAATTTAAGGGTGCTAATGTGATTTTATTAGGTTTACCTGAATAATTTTTCTATATTAAGATCAATAGTGTCATATATTATAACATAGCCATGACAGTTGATATCCACATATCACACACACACACACACACACACACACACACAAACACACACAAGTTTCAAGGGTTAGAGGGTATTTTTAAGGGCTATTTTTAGAATTCTATTTAACACATCATTGTATAAGTATACATTAAAGTCAAAATCACATTTACAGAGAAATAATTTGCATCATGAGCTATATCTTATAGAAAAATTGTTCTATAAGACTCATGAGCTGTAGGGAGAATATAATTTATATTTCAAAAAAATTTATCAAATTCTTATTCAAATACCTGCTGTTTTTATTACATCAATTGAACATGAGGTTCCCGAAAGTGTAAATTTGGAGATTATAAATTATCTTGCAAAAAAGTGGGCCAAAATTATTATGAGCAAGCAAAATATCAAATATGAAATATTATTTATTAGGGCTGGTGATGTGGCTCAGTAGTAGAGCAGTTTCCTCACATTCTTAAGGTCTTGGGTTCCATCCACAGTACTGCAAACAAAAATATTTGGTGTATTTTATGAGAATTTACATCTTAATTTGCAATTTGCAAGTTTATGTTGATATTTGTTTATCACTATTATCTCTATAGCTATATATGTTAGCACATTTATCAGTATATTTTCTTACATTTTAACGAAAGAGCCCACCATTTCACTTGCATTGGTCCCACAAATTATACCCAAGCTTTGCTCTAACTAAATTGTTACATGAAAAGCAAATTACAAATATTCCTCATGAGCACAGACACAAGAATCTTTAATAAAACATTAACAACCTGAATCTAGCAATATGTCAAAGACAAAGTACATCACGAGCAATATGTTTGTCTTGAGAATCAGATTTATTTATCTTTTTGTTTGCAACACTGGGGATCAAGCTCAGGGCCTTGTTACTGAGCTACATCTTCAGCCCATTTTTATTTTTCTGATTTTAAAACAGGGTCTCACTAAGCTGCTCAGGCTTAGCTTAAACTTGCAATTGTGCTTCAGGCTCCCAGGGTGATGGGATTACAAAGTTGGATTTAGTGTTCAAATATCTATCAGTTTAACTTACAAAATTAACAAAATAATAAAAAACCATATGATAATTACAACAAATGCCAAAAAATTATCAATTTCAGTATCAAATCAGAGTGAAAAAAACTCAATGAACTAGAAAACCTCTGGAACATTAAAAGGTTTTCTATTAAAAATACAGCTAACATAATAATTAATAAGCAAATAATACATGCTTTACCCTTAAGATTAGTAGCAAGGCAAAAAATGTTTTCACCATTTCTATTTTACACTTTAGAATAGAATATAGGCTCTGATAGATATAATGCAGAAAGAAAAATAAATACAAAGCAGAGATACTGAAAAGGAGGAAAGTTGAGCATTTTCCTCACATCATTATGAAAAGTTCAAAAATAATAAAATTACAAATAAAAGGTTGATAATAAAATTAATTGGATTTCTATGTATAAGCACAAATCATTAAAATATAAAATGCAAAAAATTACAAAAACAAATGGCACGTATTTCATGTAAAATGTGTTGGTCCTCTATCCTGAATGCTCAAAATATTGAAGGTCTAAATAAATTGAGTATAGGATGTTCATGGCTTAGAAGACTCAATATTTTAAGATTTGAATTATCCACAAGTTAATTTCTAATTTCAATAGAATTCTGATCAAAATGCCAACTTGCCTTTCTTTTTGTAGAAATTGGGAGGCTATTTCTACAATTTGTATGGCATTGTACCTTGGAGAGAATCACCAAAATTATCTTTCAAAAATTATTAAAGTTGGAATATTTACACTGATTTTACTACCTAAGATAATGCTAAAACAAATAACACAATATGTTACTTACATAATAAAAATAGTTTAGTGGAAAAACGTAGAGTCAAGAAAGACATCAACTCACATATTGCCACATGATTTTTTGGCAAAGCCACTAAGATGACAGAATTAGGTACTGATACTGAAAGCAATGAGCTTTGAGTAATTCCTTATGTCATATACTTACATTAACACAAAATAGATCATAACTTAAATATTTAAAATTCTAAAACTCTTAGAAGAAACCCAAGAAGATTATCCTATTAACTAAAGACTAGCTAAACATTTTTAAATCAAGTGTAGAAAAGATCAAGCGTAAAGGAGAAAAGTAACACTCATATTTCATGAAATCCAAAAATGTGCTCTTGTCAAAGACACCACTAAAAAATGGAAAAGCAAGACACTGTACTAGAAAACGCAATTACAAAATACCTAACTGGTAAATGGTTCACGTCCAGAACATGGAAAGAACACTTAAAAACCAATAGTAAAAATATGCAATCCAATAAAAAGAACTTAATATTTAGAGGTTTTATAGAAAAATATCAATCACTGGCTCATGAAGGTCACTGAGTTAAAACTGTAATGCTAATTGCACCAAAATGGTTAAAAATAAGACGATGAATACCAAATATTGCAGTTTGCAAAATTATTAGATCTCTCATATATTGCTGTGGTAGTGAAAAAATGATATACAAATATTTCAAAGTTCTTCATTTCTTATGATATTGAGCCTACATATATACTTTATATTAGAGTTTTTCAGTAAAACAACCATAGGACATAGAACAGATTTATTATGGCATTTGGCTCATGTGATGCTCAGAAGCTTTCCAGTGTGCCATCTGCAAGCTGGAGAAGCAGTAAAGTTTGTGACGTAATTCAGTTCAAGTTCAAAGCCCTGCGAACGGTGGGGCATGGAGCTGGGGAAGAGTCCTGCTGAGGTCAGAAGTCCAAAGGCTTGAGAACCAGGAGCTCTAGTTTTCCAGAGGAGGAGAACATGGGTGTCCCAGCTCAAGAAGAGAAAGAGAGAAGAGATATAATTTATTCTCCCTCCACATTTTTTATTTGTTCTCTCAATATATTGAATGATGTCCAGTCACATTGTGGAGGGCAATATGTTGATTTAAATGCTAACCTAACCTGGAAATACTCCCATAGACACACATAAAAATAATGTGTAGTCAAATATAGGGACATTCTGTAATACAGTCAAATTGACAGATTAAAATTAGATATCACATATACTTAGTTTATGAACTAGCAATTCAACTAAAATTTGGTAATATTTTAAATGTCTATTAAAATATAATGCACAAGGAAACTGTGATATATTTACACGAATGAATGATACTCAGAATCATGATTGCTGCTGGCCAGGAGGATAAAAACTGCAAATGGATGTGAGAGAACTTTCTCAGGAATGCCAGAAAGTGTTTCTAAAGGTTTTGTATTCACTTGTTAAAACTCTTCAAACTACATATTTAAGATCTCTTCATTCTACTAACTCTATATATATCTAAAAGAAATGAAATTCTCATTAAAATTTGTTGGATACTTTCAAAACTGCTTATAGCACACTCTATAGTTGAATGTACGTATATGTTATGTACATGCATATGTTATAAAAGAAAGATTAAAAAATCAACAGTCTACATGTCTAACCAAAAAGATAGATACAGAATCATTATTAAAACCCTGGCGCAGGAAAAAAAAAAGCCATTTAGATGACAGTATTGGTGGACTGATTTTAAATATATAAAGAAGAGACCCAACACACACTTTTCCTGAAGAAAGCAAAACATGACATATTTAGCAACTTGTTTTATAAGGTCACCATAACATTTTGCCAAAGTTTGACAAAGGCATTATTAATGATAATTATGGGCCAATTCCTGCTACAAAAATAAATGCAGCAATTCTAAAATTTTCAGCAAATGAAATAGAACCCTAACTATACTATACACATATAGTACAATTTATGATAGTGAAGTAATGTTTCAGCACTCATGAATTCAGTGTTCAAGGAAACTTTATGGGCCACAAACACTATGAAAATTAAGAATTGACTATATATATATATAATCACAATCTACCGGTGTCATTGTTTCACTAAGTCAAGTGAGGTATAAAAGTCTTTTCTCCCATTATGTCCCTGAGCTCCCCAATTTATGAAATAATTATTTTAGGTATGTCATATATTGGAAGCTAGCATTATCCTGATAGCAAAACTAGACAAAGACTTAACCAGGATAGAAAACTATAGACCAATCTCCTTGACGAATATATATGCAAAAATTTTCAATAAGATATTGGCAAGTAGGATTAAGCAAGTTATTATAAAGACTATATATACACCATGATCAAGGAGGCTTTATTCTGGAGATGCAAGGTTAGTTTAACATACATAAATCATTTAATGTATTACACCACAACAATAAAAGCAAGAGCAAAAATCATATGATCATCTCTACTGATGCAGAGAAGGCATTTGACAAAATCCAACATCCATTCATGATTTTTTAAAAAACCCTGATAAAAATAGGTATAGAAAGACCTTACCTCAAAGTGATAGAAGCCATTTATGCCAAACCTACAGCAAATGTCATAATAAATGGGGAGAAATTGAAAGCGTTTCCCATCAATTCAGAAACACAGCAATGCTGTCGACTCTCATCGCTCTTATTCGGCCATTCTTGAAACCCTAGACAGAGCAATTAGGCAAGAGAATGAAATAAAGGGAATACATATCAGAAAGAAAGAAGTCAAACTATCTTTATTTGCAGACAATATGATTCTATACATAGAAGACCCCAAGAAATCCACCACCAATCTCTTAGAATTAAGTAACAAATTCAGTCAAATTTCAGGTTATAAAATTAATATAAACAAATCAATAGCATTCCTCTACAATGACAATGAGCTCACTGAGAAAGAGCTGAGAAGAATAATCCTTTTTTTTTTTTTGCATAGCTCCTCAAAAAATTAAACACCTAGGAGTAAACCTAACTAAGGAACTTAAGGACTTTTACAAAGAAAACTACATTGTGCTGAAAAATAATTGAAGATGATATTAGAAAATGGAAAGATATCCCTTGTTCTTGGATTGGCAAAATTAATATTGTCAACATGGCTATATTGCCAAAACTGATATGCAGATTCAATGCAATTCCTATCAAAATAACAACGTTTTCCACAAAACTTGAAAAACAATCCTGAAATTCCTATGGAACCAAAAGAGACCTAGAATAGCCAAAGCAATCTTAAGTAACAAGGCAAAAAAGCAAGTGGCATTATGATTCCAGACATCAAATTATATTACAAAGCACTATAATAAAAACTATATGGTACTGGCACAAAAACAGACAGGTTGACCAATGGAACAGAATTGAGGATTCAGAGACAATCCCAAGTGCCTTCAGCTACCTGATTTTTGACAAAGGGACTAAAAACATACACTGAAAAACTGGTAGCCTCTTCAATAAAGGGTGCTGGGAAAACTGGTTACCTACACGCAGACGAATGAATCTAGACATAAATGAATCAAATCAAAGTGGATCAAAAACCTAGATGGTAATATGGAAACACTGAAACTTCCAGAGGATAAAATAGGAAAAACTCCAGGGATGTAGAAGTAGGCAAGAAGTAGGATTTTCTAAATAGGACACCTGATAGAAAAAAATAGTCCCCAGAATCAACAAATGGGATTATATCAAGTTAAAACGTTTCTGCACAGTAAAGGAAACCATCAATACAGCAAAGAGAGAACCAAGAGTATGGGAAAACATTTTTACCACCTAATACCTCAGACAGGAGGCTAATAACCAGAATATACAAGGAACTGAAGAAAAATAGACCCCTCTAATTTAAAGACACAATTAAAAATGGGCAACTGGAGTGAATAGGCAATTCTCAGATGAAGAAGTATAAAAGGTCCTCAAATACATCAGAAGATGTTCAAAAACCTTAGCCATTAGAGAAGTGCAAATCAAAATATCACTAAGATATCCTCTTGTCCCATGAGAACGGCACATATGAAGAGCAATCTATGCTGGCGTGGTTGTAGTGAAAAAAAAAAAAAACCTTTTACATTGCTGGTGGGACTGTAAACAGATACAACCACTATGGAAAACAATATGGAGATTCCTTAAAATGCTGAAAATAAATATTCCATTTGATCTGGGGTTACTTCTTCTGGGTATCTTTCCAAAAGAGTTAAAAGCATTACACGAGAGACACATGTATACCTATGTTCATAGCATCAAAACTAACAATTGCTAAAACGTGCAATATGTCAAAGTGCCCATCAACAGACCAAAGGATACAAAAACTCGCATATGTACACAATGGAGTACTACTCTTCAATAAAGACAAATAAATTAGACTTTTTTGTAAATAAATGGATGCATCTTGAGACCACCATGCTTAGTAAAGTGAGTCAAACTCAGAAAGTAAAATATCTCATGGTTTCTCCAATATGAGAAACAAAGAATACAGGTATTTTTATAGAAGCAAATGGGTGTGATATTGGGGGTTGGGAGGATGAGGGAGGGAGCAGGAGGGACAATAAGGCAGGGAGGGATTGTAATGTTGTTGTGATATATACATACATAAAATCCTCAAGCTCAATGTAACCATTGTATATCACATATATGCTAATAAATATTGAGAACAAAGTATATCATATATGGTAATATATATATATATATATATATATATATATATATATATATATTATATATATCTCAGACAGTGTTGTCACACATAATTTTTTATATGTGACAGCATGGATTGCCATTCACCTGTGCAATAGGATAAGGAACTTCTACTCTATGTACTCATATCTTCATTTTTTTGTCTTTTCTTCCTCTTCATGCTCCAAGATTTTTAAAAATCATGTTCTTTCCTTTTAGAAGACTTCTTTAAACCACTGTTTAGGGTGGCCCTCCTGAAGACAAATCTTCTTAATTTTCTTCCAGAATTTTGAAGTGTACAGTAGATTATTGCTCTCTATATTTACTACAGTATCCCAGAGCTTCTTGCTCCTATTGAATTGTGACTTAGTATCCATTAGTCAATCTTTCCTCGTCACTCCACACCCATATTGTGCCTTGCCTCTGGAAACCACTATTCTGCTTTTAACTTCTATAAGATCAGCTTTTTCATATCACACCCATGAAAAAAAACATGCAGTACTAATCTTTTTGTGTTTGGTTTACTTTGCTCAGAATCATGTCCGCTAGGTTCATTCATGTTCTCACAAATGAGGGAATTTTATCCTTTTGTAGATGTATAGTATCCAAATATATTCACATACATGCTTCCACATTTTTCTTACTCATTTTCCAGTTGATGTACACATAGGTTGTTGCCACTTCTTGGCTGATGAAGATGACTGTAACAATCATGGGAATGCAGATGCCTTTTAGACATACTGGTTTTGTTTCATTCAGATATACTCTCAGAAATGAGATTTCTGGATCATATGACAGTTCCACTTTAGTTTTTTGGCAAACATTTTTTCATAAAGGCAGTAATAATTACATTTGTATCAACAATGTTCAAGGACTCCATTTTCTCCATATCCTTGCCAGATTTGTTATCCTTAATCTTTTTGATATTAGCTAGTCTTCCTGGAGAAAAATGATATGGCATTGTGGTTTTGATTTCCATTTGACTGAAGGTGAGAGATGTAGAGTGTTTCCTGATGTGCCTACTGGCCATTTGAATATCTTCTTTTGAGAAACGTCTATTTTAGATCTATTGCTCATTTTAAACCATTGTTGATTATTATTTTACATTGAGCTTTTGGCTACAGCAGAGAGGACAGAGCTGATAGTAACCAGATAAATCACAACATACTTTAATAACTGCATTAGTTACCTATTGTTCCATAGCAAATTGTTTTAAAATTTAGTGACTTGAAACAAAAGGTGCCTCTTATCACAAATGATTTCAGAAGGTCAGAAAGCTAGTAGAGGCTTAGTAGTGGATAGTTCTTCTCCAAGATCTTTCATAAGGTTGCTGTCAGGCAATGAGGGATGGAGTCTCAGCTGCCAAGCTCAATCATGTGGTTGCAGAAGGTCTCAAATTTTTGACATAAGTCATAGAAGTCTCCATGGGGCTACCTAATATGGCAGCTAGCTTCTTTTCCCCTCATCGAGTGATCCAAGAGAGACCGAGAACACAAGTAAGTGAGAGCACCCAAGAGGAAAGATGAAGTCTTTTATAACCTTGTCTCTGAAATGACATATCATCATTTCTTCCTTTTATACAGTTTGAGTTCCCAGTTGGGCATCCCACATCCAGGTGGGTGTGCTTCCCTCATTTGCTGGCCCAGAAATCACTCACAGTCTAATCCAGGCTAGTTCCTAATTGCCTAATCTAGGAGTGGCTCCTAAACCCTAATCCAGGCATGGTTCCTAATTGCCTCAAGTTCTCTCCAAGAACTTGTCACACACACAGAACAAACACTTTGTGAATGTCACAAGGCAGGGATCACTGGAAGGCCACTAGAATGCTGACATCAAGGGGCAATCTTACTATGCACCAGATGCTGTTAAGCACTTTATGTGTGTTAATTCATTAGTCTGCACAATGCTGATTCAAATCTAGGAAGTTTAGAACTGTCACTCAGCTGTATTACCTCTATGTTCAAAGATTGGTAAATGGTGTGAGGGAAATTTGGTAATGTGACAAAGTGACTGGAGTGGCAGTCAGGACTTTGTAGGTTTTATATTGTTTTAAATTAAATTGTCAGAATAGGCTACTCTACAGAAGTGATATTTGAGATGTCATCAAAAAAGGTAAGAGACATACCAATCTCAGGAAAAACTGATGTGGATACATTTCAGATAGAGGGAACATAATGTACAAAGACTCCAAGGCAGGAAGAACTTAGTGTTTTAAGGAACAGAAAGCAATTCGTACAATTTGAGTGTATTGAGTGAGGAGGGATGTTAGTTTTGAGATGGTCCTAGGAGGTGAGTGGGAGACAGATTACTCAATTATCTCAGGAGCCCTATAAAGTATGTATCTACATCTCAATTTTAGAATGAAGACAAGATAAGAAAATTGAGAGGTTAAATGTCCTGCTCAAGGTCACAATGTTATGAGACCAAGCTACGATCTAACAATTTCTATGATTCTTGATCTAGTTCCCATTTTGCCTTAGTGACTTCTATCTATCACGTCTTCTGTGCAACTTGGAGATGAGTTTTTCTTTTTTGGTATATGTCTTGTTCTTCCACCCCTCCAAAAAAAGTAACATCAGACTAAGGAACCACCAAATGCTTTTTCTCTTCCTAGTTCTGGCCAGGAATGTGTCAGAACACATACTCACCAGCTTTGGGGAGGGCCAGAAGTGAACACAAAGAAAATAGCATGCTTTCCAGAAGACAGACATTATGCAAGTTTGATAGATTGTCTTTTGCTGACTATACAAGTAGAGCCATTAGTGAAATCCTATGGAGATAAAACAGGCGTGAACCCAGACCAGGGATGACTATAGCACATAGATTTTGCATGAATCACGGCTGCATTTTCTTCCTGTCTGCTTCGCTATTGACCTACGCTTTTAATGACGGAAGCCGTCATTTTCTCATCCAGCTACATACCCAGCCTTAATTCTGGTTCTCAACCACCTGTAGCTGTGGTTTTGATCTTAGGTTTGGAGAAAAGTTTTGCACAACCCCATCTCTTGTGCGAGGAGCTCAAGAGGCATATCGGTAAAACTGGTCAAGATTATCAAAGGAAATCTTTTAAAAGTGTATGGAGATGGACCAAAATTTGGAGATATTTATTCAATAAATCTGATGAAAACCTGTGGGAAAAAATAATCAATCCATAGCCCTTGCGTCAGAGGTTGCACTCATCCCTTTCCGAACACTGTGTACCAAAGAACTCTGGGCAGGCCAGGCGACTTAGTGGCTCTGCGCTACAACTGCAGCCACATAGGCAGCTTGTACGTCCCCTGATTCTGGGGTGTGGAAAATGTAGTGGAAGCAGATAACCATCGGAAAGTGGCTGGCATTTTCCTAATTTCTGTGCTGCAGATACTGGGTGGGTGTTTCCTCAACTCACAGCATTCACTTAAAATAGAGCAGTCAATGAAGAACAATATCTCCCAATCCCCTACTTCAGGAACCTCCTGTCCTTGGCCTGGCCCTGGGTCATGGATCGGTGTACTAGTTTGAGATTAGTATCTACACTTTCGTGTGTGACCTGTTAGGTACTGGGCTTCACAACAAGAAATGAGTGGCAGCCCAGTGCAGAAGCTTCATCTGTATTTACAGATGCTCTCTATGGTCCACTTTACTGCCTGAGCTCCGCCTCCATGAAACTGGTCCCTGGTGCCAAAACCATAAACTGTCATCGGAGACTGCTGCCCTACAGCTATTAAACCATAGTACTGAGCATATTCCTGGGAGGAAGGGTGCAGCAAATTGTAAAGACTATCAGGGAGGAGATTTTATTTGGATCCAAGGATAAGGGAGTTCATGTCCAAGTGTGTTGTTGAGAAGTATAAAAATCACAGTGGCCAGCAATAGGCAGAGGATAAAAGCTTGATGATATCAAAAAAGGGAGACCAGCCCTAAGTTTAACAGACATGGCAGGAAAAGAGAGAATTTGAAGGTCCTGCGACAATTGCACTCACGTCTGGTGGGCAGGAAGATGTCTATGCTCAAGGCTGTAATTTCTCACAAAATGGCTAAGAAAGTACTTAGAGAAATCTAGTTCTTGGATGAATAGCTTTATCTTGAACTGTGAAAACAGTTTTCCAAAAAGTGAGAACCTTACTGGATGTGGGGACTTAACATACAACGTAGACAAGTTAGTTGTTATCCGCAAAGCTTTGTTGATCTAAGGGGAGTCAGTCTTAAACATAAAAGCAAAAGAAAAATTATCTCATCAGGGAAATCTGAGCTACACATGCAGGGCTAAATAACTTGCCCCAAATCACAGAACTAGTTCATACAAATCACTAAATAAATAAACAAATGCGCAAAATCAACAACAGGTCCTAGAGCCCCAGAGAGGGACTAGTATCTGTAGGAATATGTCATTTAATCAGAGAGTCCCTGCCATGAAGGTGAGATGACTATTGCCTAGAGAGGTTGTATATTCTCATTAGTGGTGTACAAAAGATTCATTTTCTGTGCATTCATAATAGCATTAAACATTGTCATTTTAGATCGTTACTTTTTTCTAGTAAGGGTGGCCCATAAAAAACCAAACAAGTTCATAAACAAACAAAAACAGTTAATAGAAACTGTCTCTAAACGGGCTTAGACATTGGCCTTAGCAGGCACAAACTTCAAAGCAACTTATAAATATGTTATAAATATATTCAAAAATTAAAGAAAATGAGCAAATGAAAGTATGATGATGATTTATCATCAAATATAAGCTATCAGTAAGAGCTATTATTTAAAACACCACAATAGAAATTCTGGAAATAAAAAATTCAGTAGCAGGGCTCGACAGCAGATCTGAACTGGCAGAAGAATCTGCAAATTTAAAGACAGATCGATCCAGACTGTGTAGCATGGTACACAGAAAAAAAGTTAAAGGATGCATAGAGCCTCAGGGGCATGTAGAATATCAACAAGTGTATCGTCATACACATAAAGGGAGTCCGAGGAGAAGGTAGAGAAAGGGGAAGAAAGAACATTCCAGTGGCTAATGGCTCAACACTTCTCAACTTTGAAAAACATTAATTTATATCCAAGAAGCTTGAGAAGCCCTTCTCTATTTCTCTTCTCCATAGGCTGAGTGTCCTTCAGGAGAAAAGTCTCTCTCTTCTCACATTCCTAAGAGCTGGCAACATCGGGATCTAGAAATCGGAGGGAGCAGAGTATTGGGCAGGATGTAAACAATGTCTGCTGTGCAAAGTTGAGCCAGTTAAATATTGCACAATGGTTTGAGGCCAAGCGAGCATTGAAGAAGGGCTCATGAGGTCCCATCCACCTCCTTCAGAGACAGGAAGGATGCTGATATAGGTAGAACCTAACTATCAAAAGGTTCTGCCTCTCCTAATTTGCAGACGTGACTAGGATTGAGCTTTGAAGCCGCAGTACCATAACACAGAAATCAATTTTTTTCCCTTTTCTAAGGTCACCAACAGTGACAGCCATGCTCCTCACAACTGAAAACAGCTCCTGTCTCCATCCATCATTTCCATGCTTCATTTCTCTAGTTTGGGCAACGTCCCGGCCCTTGGGGTGCTGGAATTAATTAACAGGCTTAGAGATATTGTTGTCTCACCAGAGGCATCAGAAACTAAGCTCTGTCTTCAGCTTTCATTGATTTTTTCCAGGGAGGGTGCAGCAGCAGTAGGTGACAGCTGCCTCCCAAAGTGTTTCAGTCCTCTTTCCCTTCCTCCCTCCTTCCACTCCTGCTCTAGTCCTGTCCAGGAGTGACAGGCATTATGGGAGCACCATCAGTTTGCTGTTTTCAGTGTCTCAAAATCAACATGTTGAATGATGCTGCATCCACTTTATAGAGAGGGCACATCCGTTTTGCTTGGAGAGCTGGCCTTAATTGGGTTCCCAGAGGGGAATCCTAACACCAGTGCAGAGAATTAAGAGCCAGCCAACAGATGGGGGCAGAAGCATGATGGAGCGGGGAGCAGGCAGGTCATATCTCCTGGACTATGAATCAACCATAAGACTGACAGGCTGGATCTGGGGAAACAGTTAAGCTCCCAGTGGAAAGCTAAGGATCTCAGTGGCAGAATGAAGTTGTTTTCACAGTATTTACACAGTAAGCTCTACCACTTCAGGGATCCTTTTGCAGAATTTAAAAGCAGCCACTTTGGACTTCCTCTGTTTATTTGTGGAAGGTGGAGGATATTTTCCTCCAGGGTTCTTTGGGTGGCACATGGACTCAAGTCCTGAGGCCCACACCCCTACCCAAGATATCTCAGCCCAATACTATGTGGCCTGTAGATTTCAGACTCTTTATTACAAGTAGTATGTGAGTCTACACACCCAGATATTCTATGCTATATCGTAACTGGGTAGTGAAATTTTTTCTTTTTTTCATTGAAATTCTGCTTTACTATTTGCAAGTCATAATTTGAACAATATTGAATGTGGAGAAGGCAGCAATCACTTAAAAGCATACAAATTAAAATTTGTACAATAATCAAAAATTCAAATGAATCTCTAACTTCAATACATTGAGGAGTACATGATTTAAAAGTTGTATTATGTACACAATTTTAGCTATTTCTTGCCTAATTATCATAAATATATATGTTTTGTTCATGCAAGAATTCCAAATTCTATAACACGTTACAGAAAAAACTTTTGCACAGCGAAAGAAGCAATAAAAAAAGTGAAGAGACAACTCACAGAGTGGGAAAGATATTCATCAGTAACACTCCAGACAACGGATTATTATCTAGAATATACAAAGAACTCAAAAACATAAAAACCCCTAAAATAAGTGAACCCATCAAGAAGTGGGTGGCTAAAGTGAAGAGAAGCTTCTCAGAAGAAGAAGTACAAATGGCCAACAAGCACTTGAAAAAGTGTCTGTTCGTCATTGGCCATCAGAGAAATGAGGGTAAAAATTTTAAGATACTCCTTTGAAAATCTTCTTTAAGAAACTTTTTTGTCTCAGGTTTTCTCCTCTTATTTACCTACAGTCGTCCTCTTGATGATCTCATTCAGGCCTCAAACTTTACTATCTTAATTTCTTTCCCCTAACTTCCCACCTGAAGTCTTCTCCATCTTTAAACTTTGATGTCCTGGCACATCTCTTTTTATCATACTATATATGCATCAGTTGGCAAATGATGTTAGTTCTGCCTTCAAAATACTTTATATCCAGAGCACAAATATTTCCCAATCTGGATTGCTATACACGTAACTATCCTCACCGCTTCCACCATGCCCTTTAAAGTTTGTTTTATAATTTAACATCCAAATGATGTTTTCTTCTAATTGAAAATTTTAACCAACATAGTTATAGATTCACAAGCAGCCATAAGAATTAATTCAGAGTAAACCATTGATATTTTGCTTTGCTCCTCAAATGGTAACATTTTGTTAGTATAGTTTCTCAACAGGTATATTGACATACAATTCACTGATTTGATTTTTTTTTTGGAGACAGGGTCTTGCTCTGCAACTCAGGGTGGTCCTGAACTCACTATGTATTCCAGGCTAGCCTTGGACTTGGAAATTCCCCTGTCTCAGCCTTCTGAGTGCTGGGATTACAGGTGTGTGACACTATGCCCAGCTTTATGTGGTGCTGGGGAATTGGGCCCAGGGACTTCCACTTGTCAGGTAAGTGCTTTAACCATCGTGCCATTCCCCCAGCCCCTTGATTCTGCCTCTGTACATTCACTTACATTTTGCGTGTATTAAGTTTTGCACAAATTTTATCACATGTGTAGGTCCCAGCACCACCGTCAAGACACAGACCATTTTCCCAAAGGTCCTTCGTGTAGCTCTTCTCTAGCCTGTCCACAATTCTCCTGCTTTACTCCAAAGTCCTATCCCTAAATCCTAAACTGCAATCCATTTCTAAAATCTTGTCATTTCAAAATTATTGTATAAATAGGATTACATAGTATGTAATCTTTGAGGATTTTTAAAATCCATCGTTTTTTTTTTCATTTTCTACACATTTTATTTATATAAATATCTATCTATATCTATGTCTATAGATACAGATATATGCAATACACAATGGTTAAACTTAGATTGAGAATTTTGTGGACATACGTATTGTGACAACTTCATAATCCCTTCCCTTTTTCACCTTTCCACCCCTCCCTCGTCCCTCTGACTCCCCAAGTCGCACCCATTTGACTCTTATTTATTTGTATTCTGTGTTTCTCATATTGGAGAAAACAACTGATTTTTAATCTTCTGAGTCTGACTCACTTCACTAATCATGATGCTCTCAAGTTGTGTCCATTTACCTCCAAATGATTCAGATCTATCTGTCTTTATGGCAGAGTAGTATTCCATTGAGTACATATACTACATTTGTTGTACTATACTGCATTTGTGGCTATTTCAGCATCTTCCACAACTTAGCTACTATTACTTCTGCTGCTATAAACATGGGTGCGTGTGAATCTCTGTTACATATTGCATTAACTCTTTTGGAAAGACTCCCAGAAGAGACATTGCTGGATCAAATGGAATATTTATTTTCTGTTTTCTGAGCAATCTCCACATTACTTTCCACAGTGGTTTTACCAGTTTAGAGTCCCACCAACAATGTAAAGGGTTCCTTTTTCCCCCACAACCAACATCTGTCATATTTGCATTCTAGCCAGCATCTATCATGATTTGAGTTCTTGGTATACACCACAATATGTATGTGTTCTCACAGGGATAATAAGATGGTATCTTTAGTGTTTCCATTTACATTTCTGTAATAGCTGGGAATGTTGAACATTTTTTCACATATATGTTGGCCATTTGTACTTATTCATCTGAGAACGGTCTATTCACTTCAGTTTCCCATTTTTAAATTGAGTTTTTGATTGTTAAGGGATCTATTTTTCTTCAGTTCCTTGCATATTGTAGTTATTAGCCTACTTTCTGAGGTATAGGTGGTAAAATATTTTTCCCATTCTGTCCGTTCTCTTATCACTCTGTTGATAGTTTCCTTTGCCATGAAGCAACTATTGAATTGGATATAATTTCATCTGTTGATTCTTGGGGCTATTTCTTTTACATCAGAAGAGCTCAGAAGAATAAACCGATCCTCAATAGCTCAGCAAAAAATTAAATACCTGGGAGTATACCTAACGAAGGAAGCGAAGGACCTATACAAAGAAAGCTACATTATACTGAAGAAAGAAGTTGAAGATGACATCAGAAGGTGGAAAGACATCTCCTGTTCTTGGATAGGCAGAATTAATATAGTTAAAATAACTATACTGCCAAAACAGATATACAGATTCAATGCAATTTCTATCAAAATACCAACAATTTTTTTTCAGAGAATTTGAAAAAATAATCTTTAAATTCATATGGAACCAAGGGAGACTTCAAATAGCCAAAGCAATCTTAAGTAACAAGACTAAAGCAGGAGGTATTATAATACCAGACAACAAGTTACACTATAAAGCAATAGTTGTAAAAATAGTATGATACTGGCACAAAAACACAGACCAATGGAACAGAATTGAGGGTGCAGAGACAAACTCAAATACCATCAGCTACCTAATCTTTGATAAAGGAGACAAAAGCATACACTGGAAAAAGGACAGCCTCATCAACAAATGGTGCTGGGAAAATTGGACATCCACATGCAGAAGAATGACTCCAGATACACACCTGTCACTGTGCACCAAACTTAAATCAAAGTGGATCGAAGACCTAGATATTAAAACTGAAACACCGAATCTTCTGGAAGACAAATTAGGCAAATATCTAAAAGACATAGGCGTAGGCAAAGACTTTCTTAATAACACACTAAAAGAAAAAGAAATATCCCCCAGTATTTCATTCTTCTGCTTGTCAAATTAAAAAGTTTCTGCAAGGCAAAGAAAATTACCAACACTGTAAAAAGAGAACCAACAGACTGGGAAAAAATATTCACCACCAACTGTTTAGATAGGAGGCTCATAACCAGAATATACAGGGAACTGAAGAAAAGGAAGCCCCTCGAAATCAAATACCCTATTGAAAAATGGGCAAATGAAATAAATAGGCAATTCTGACATGAAGAAGTTCAAATGGTCAATAAATACATGAAAAGAGGTTCAACATCCTTAGCCATAAGAGAAATGCAAATCAAACCATCACAAAGATACCACCTAACTCCAGAGAGATTGGCGTATATCAAGAACACAAACAGCAATCGGCACTGGCGAGGCTGTGGGGAGAAAAGAACCCTCCTGCACTGCTGGTGGGAATGGAAACTGGTATAACCACTATGGAAAGCAGCATGGAAGTCTCTCAAAAGACTAGAAATAAATATCCCCTTCAATCCAGCAACACCTCTTCTGGGAATATTCCCCGATGAGTTAAATACAACACATAACAGAGATACATGTTCACCCATGTTCATAGCAGCACAACTGACAATAGCTAAAATGTAGAAGACACCAAAATACCCATCAACAGACCAGTGGATACCCAAACTGTGGCATTTACACACGATGGAATACTATGCATCAATAAAGTCCAATAGTGTGGAGGCTTCTGCAGGCAAATGGAAGAAACTAGAGAACATCATGCTTAGTGAAGTGAGTCAGAAGCAGAAGGTGAAATATCAAATGCTTTCTCTGATATGAGAAACCCAGATCACAATTAGTTCACAGAATTTAATGTGAGGAATAACGGGAACTGGAGGGGAGGAGGAGGAAGTGGAAGCGTCAAAAGAGAGAAGGGAAGGATTTGCCACTTGCCATAATATGTATGTGTGCAAAATACTCAAGATCAATGTAAATTTATGTTTTGCACTTAGGCATATCAATAAAATGGGGAAAATGAAAAAAGAAAGTCTTTGCCCATACCATGATCTTCTAGACTTTCGCTTATTTTTTCCTGCAGTAAGTTCAGTGTTTCCATTAGAATGTCTACATCTTTGATCCACTTTGATTTGGTATATGGCAATAGGTGTGTATCTAGTTTCATTCTTCAGCTTGTGAACAACCAATTCTTCCAGCACCATTTACTGAAGAGGCAATCTTTCTTCCAGTGCATGTTTTTGGCCCCTTTGTTAAAAATCAGGCAGCTGAAGACCCGAGGTTGACTTTGTATTCTCACTTCTGTTTCATTGAACAACCTGGATTGCTTTGGTTATTCTGGGTCTCTTTTGGCTTCATATAAATTGTCGCATTGTTTTTACCAGTTTTGTGAAAAATGTTTTTGGTATTTTAATGGGAAGTGCATTGCATCTGCAAATCAGTTTTGGTAGTATGGCCATTTTGACAATATTAATTCTGCCTATCCAGGAACAGGGGTTATCTTTTCATTTTCTAATGTTCTGTTCCATTCCTTTGTCAGCATTAGCATAGTTTTCTTTGTAGCGGTTGGTCCTTCACTTCCTCGTTAGGTTTACTCCTTGGTATTCAATATTTTGAGGAGCTTTTGAGAACAGGATTATTCTTCTCAGCTCTTTCTCAGTGAGTTCATTGTTAGTGTAGAGGAATGCTGTTGATTTTTTGTATTAAATTTATATCCTGCCATTTGAATTTGTTAGTTCAAAGAGTTTTGTGGTTGGAAATTTGTGGGTCTTCTATGTGGAGAATCATGTCATCTGCAAAAAGGATGGTTTGCCTTCTTCCTTTCCAATACATATTGTCTTTTTTTTTTTTTTTTGGTTCTCTTGCCTAATTGCTCTGGCTAAGATTTTGATAACTATTTTGAATAGCAGTCATGACAGTGGATAGCCTTGTTGTGTTCCTAATTTAAAGGGCAATGTTTTCATTTTATCCCCATTTACTATGACACATGCAGTAGGTTTGGCATAAACGGCTTCTCTCAGTTTGAGGCAAGGCCCTCCTATACCTATTTTTTCAGGTTTTTAAAAAAATTATAAGCAGATGTTGGATTACATCCAAGGCCTTTCCATATCTATTGAGATGATCATATGATTTTGCTCTTGCTTTTCAAGAACTTAGCAGAATTCTTGAAGTTGTTGTGTTTACCCATGGTTCATTCCTTTTACTACTGACAAATACTCCACTTGGTATTAGTTTGATGGGACTACCGTCACAATCTGGATGATTTAAAATAAGAAAATTTAGTAGGGTTGAAGGCCTAGCTCAGTGATTTCAGTGCTTGCCTGGCAAGCACAAAGCCCTGGGTTTCACTCCCCAGTGCCACATGAACTGGGTGTGGTGGTGCATATCTATAATCCCATAGCTCAAGAAATTGAGGCAAGAGAATTAGAAGTATTGCTGCGAATTTGAGGTCTGCCTGGGCTACACAGTGAGTTCAGGATCAGCCTGGATGTGTGTGTGTGTGTGAGAGAGAGAGAGAGAGAGAGAGAGAGAGAGAGAGAGAGAGAGACCTTTTTAGCTCCCAATGGTGGCTGCCAATCCTTGGCTTGAAATTGCCATCAGTCTAACTTCTGCCTACATTTTGACATGATTGCCATCACATCATCTTTCTCCTGTGTGACTGTCTCTGTGTACAAGTTTCCCCATTTTTATTTTATCAAGACAAGGAAGGATTAAGTGTTCTGGGGGAAGAGGGAGTCAAAGGAGCAGTTAAGAGTCTAGGTGGTGCCCCTCAGAAGCATAGCAGGGTGTCTTTGCGTCAAAATAGTCTGAAGGGGAGCAATGGCTGACAGGTGGTTTATTTTATCTTTGGCTAGAAGATGTTGGGTTCAGTTTTGTGGGGGATGCAAAGGAAGCAGGCTCTTGAAATCTGCTTATCTCTGCTATATTTAAAACAATAGATCTTCTAACAATTTGAGTTTGGGGCTGGCGGGCGGGCTATTTTACTAACAGATCCTGGCCTGCTGTGAAGAGGTAAATAACACAGGGCCGACACACACTGTGGCTCATAGGAACAGGTCATATGACAAGTGTTCTCAATAATTTGAGGAATTAAAAATATTTTCTAGAGTAACCATACAATTTTACATTTCCTCAAGAATGTAGAAATGATTCCGTTTTTCCATATTCTTTCTAGAATTTGGTGGTGTCACTACTTTTTTTTTTAGTTTTTGCTCTTCTGATGGGAGTATAGTAATATTTTATTGTGGTTTTATTTGCATCTCACTAGCTGCTAATGATGTTGAATTTTTTTCATGTACTCTTTTGGCTGCCTGTGCATCTTTGTCCCTGAAGTATCTGTTCACGTCTTTTGTCTATCACTTAATGTTTTTCAGCTGTTGAGTTTTAAATTTATTACATAGATTAAATATTGCCTCCTGTCAGATATATGGCTTGCAAATATTTTCTCTCATTCTGTTGCTTATTGCACCATTCTATTAAGAAGATCATTTGCAGAGCAAAAGCTTTTTTATTTTGATGAAATCTTACCAACCTCTATTTTCACACATTGCACTTAATGGTGTCAAGTCTAATAAATCCTTGCCAAGCCTGAGACCCTGAAAACTTTCTCCCACTTAAAGAAAATATTTCAGTTTTATGTTTTATATATAAATGTATGGCCCATTTTTTTATTTTAGTTTCTCACCCTTATCATCTTTTTTTGATACTTGCCAAACATGCATGTGCTGTAAAGAATAGTTAACAGGGAAATAACTTGAGATGATGACTAACTTTGTTTAATGTCTTATGAACTTCTCACAAACAACTCAAGCATAATTGTTAGGACCACATATATTGCATTCATGTAAGTGGAATAAAAGTTCTATGAGTGGATTTTTCGACTACTTTCTCTAAAGCTTTTCGTGTAAATTAGTCTTTTGGTATTGGAACTTCTCCAGAGAAAATTGTATGTGCTTGGAAATTTATTCCCTATTCTCTCATGGCAGTTCATGAGCTTTTACCAAGTTTAAATGCAAAGTTTATCATAACAAAAATAATACTAGTAAAGCTACCATTTTCAATCATATTCCATACTCTCCCTCATCCCTCAAAAAAAAAAGAGAGAAAGAAATGAAAAAGTTGTTTTGTTTTTCTGGGAGAAGGGGAGATTGATTAGAAAGTTAATGTGTTCCACTTAAATTTTTTGGTATATGAGCCATTTTGGATTTTCAAAATAAGATGTGAAGTTGAAGTTAGGATTTATGTTTTTGTGCGAATGCCCAATGGCTGTAGCACTATTTGCTGAAATTTTATTGCTCTTCTATGGAATAGTTTGGCAATCTGGTCAAAAATCGGTTAGGCATATTTACATAGGTCTACTTACGGTTTCTTTATTTAGTTGCATTGATCTATGTATCAACACCACAGTCTTCATTATTGTAGCTCTATGGTAACCGTGAATATTGGGAAGACTGATTCTATCCACTTTGTTTCTTTTTTGATAAGATTGGCTTAACTATTGTAGAGCCTGATCTTCCACATAAATTTTGGAATAAACTTATCTGTGTCTACAAAAAATATTCTTACACATTTTTATAGACATTGCATTAAACCTATAAATCATTTTGGGGGAGAATGACACTTTTATTATGTTGTGTCTTCTAACCCATAAACATAACATATCTTTTCATTTAGTTCTTTAAAAAATCTTTTTAATATTTTGTGACTTTCAGCATATCAGCATACAGATCTTGTGCCATATATGTGTGTGTGTATGTGTGTATGTATACGTATGTATATATGTGTATATATATATATATATATATATATATATATATATACACACACACACACACACATTCACTTCATTTTCTTTGGAGCAATTGCAAATAGTATTACATTTTTAATTTTGATTTCTCTATGTTCATTGTTAGTATATAGAAATGCTATTGATGTTCTGGTGTTGGTCTTGTATCTTAAGACCTTGTTGAATTAGCTATTAGTTTTAAGATTTTAAAAAATAGATCGTCTTGAACTTACTACCTAGACCACGATACCATCTGCAAATAAGAAAAAGAGACAGTTGTATTTGTTCCTTTCCAATCTGCAAGTATTTTTTTCTTTTTGCTTGCAATAACACAGAGGCCACACCTTCCAGGACTATGTTGAATAAGAGTGGTGAAAGTACACAACCTTTTCTCATTTTCAGTTTTAGTGAGAAGCATTCAAATTTGCAATTTTCATCATTATTATTTTAGCTGTACATTTTAAAAAATAAATTCTGTTAATTAAAATGCTTATATCGTACCAAGAGATATAAGATGTTAATGGATTAGAGAACTTAATATGAATTCCAAAATTTAGCAAAATAAACATCAGTTCTCCTCTTGCTGGTCTAGAGGGAACTTTTCTTTGTTGGCCTTCATTTGTATTAGTATATACATATGATACACAATGATTATATTGAGCTTGAGAATTTTGTGCACATATATATTCCATCAACCTCACAATCCCTTTTCCTCCCCTTTTTTCCCTCACACCCCTCGTTCATCCTCCTGATTCTCACTATCTCACCCACTTGAATCTGTTTTTTATTTGTATTCAGGATTTCTCATATTGGAGAAAACGTGATATTTTATCTTCTGAGTCTGACCCGCTTCTCTAAGCATAATGCTCTCAAGTTGCATCCATTTACCTACAAATCCTACAAATGACTCAAATCTATCTGTCTTTATGATGGAGTAGCACTCTATTTTGTACATGTATCACATTTTTGTGTCCATTTGTCTGTTGACAGATATGTCAGCATCTTCTACAATTTAGCTATTATTACTTGTGCTGGTATAAACATGGGTGTATGTGAATCTCTGTTATATGTTGGCTTAACTCTTTTGGAAAAATACCCAAAAGAGGTATCGCTGAGTCGAATGGAATATTTGTTTTCAGCCTTTTGAGGAACTTCCATACTGCTTTCAATCATGGCTATACTGGTCAGTTTACAGCCTCACCAGCAATGTAAAACTGTTGTTTCCCTGCAACCTCACCAGCATCTATTGCTACTTGAGTTCTTGGTGTATGTCATTCTCAATGGGGTAAGATGGTAATTCAGTGTTGTTTTGTTTTGCATTTATCTAAAGGCTAAGGGTGTTGAAGATGTTTTTATGTATTTGCTGGCCGTTTGTACTTCCTCACCCAAGATCTGTGTATTTATTGCAATTGTTCATCTTTAATTGGGTCTTTGATTTTGAGGGGTCTCTTTTTCTTCAGTTCTTTATATGTTCTAGTTATTAACTTCCTGTCCAAAGTGCAGGTGGTAATTTTTTTCTGTTTTATCACTTCTCTCTTCACTTTTAATTATTTCCTTTGTTGTGGAGAAGCCTTTTAGTTTGATATAATCCCGTCTTTCGATTCTGGGGGTTCTTTTGCATTAGGTGTCCTATGAAGAAAGTCTTTGTCTGTGTCTATGTGTTCAAGAGTTTTCTGTATTTTGCCTTTTATGAGGTGCAGTGTTTCAGTTTTAATATCTAGGTCTTTGATCCACTTTGATTTTACTTTGGTACATAGCAATAGGTGAGTGTCCACATTCATTCTTCTGCATGTGGATAACCAATTCTCCCAGCACCATTTGTTGAAGAGGCTGTTCTTTTTTTCAGTGTATGTTTTGGCTCCTTTGTCAAAGATCAGATAGCTGAGGATGCTTTATTTCTTAGTTTTGTTTCATTGGTCAACTTGTCTGCTTTTATACCAATACCGTGTAGTTTTAATCATTATTTTATTGTAATATAACTTGATGCCTGGAATCACAATGCCAGCCACTTTTGTCTTGTTGCTCAGGATTACTGTGGATAATCTGAGTCTCTTTGGATTTCATATGAATTTTAGAATTGCTTTTATAAGTTCTGTGAAAATGTGTTTGGTAATTTGATAGGAATTGAATCTATGTATCAGTTTTGGCAGTATAGTCACTTAACAATATTAATTCTGCCTGTACAGGAACAGGAGATGTCTTTCCATTTTTTAATGTCCTCAATTCCTTTTTTCAGCATAATACAGTTTTCTTTGTCGAGGTCCTTCACTTCCTTAGTTAGGTCTACTCCTAGGTATTTAATTTTTTGAGGAGATATTGAGAACAGGATTTTCCTTCTCAGCTCTTTCTCAGTAAGTTCATTATTAGTGTAGACAAATGATATCCATTATTGTATTAATCTTGTATCCTGCCATTTGATTTAATTTGTTGTAAGAGTATTGTGGTGAAATTTTTGGGGTCTTCTATGCAGAGAATCATGACATCTGCAAATAAAGATGGTTTGACTTCTTCCTTTTCTAATATGTACTCCCTCTATTTTGTTCTCTTGCCTAATTGCTCTGGCTAGTTTTTCAAGTACTCTATTGAGTAGGAATGGTGAGAGTGGACAGCCTTGTCATATTCCTGATTTGAAGGAAAGTGTTTTCAGTTTTTCCCCATTTATTGGCAATAGGTTTGGCATAAATGGCTTCTATCAGTTTGAATTAAGGTCCTTCCATATCTATTTTCTCAGGGATTTTTAACATGAATGGATGTTGCATTTTGTCAAAGGCTTTTTCTGCATCTATTGCGATGATCATGTGATTTTTGTCCTTGCTTTTCTGTGTGGTGTATTGCATTATTTGATTTACGAATTCTGAGCCATCATTGCATCCTTGAAAAGAAGCCAACTTGATCGTGATATGTGATCTTTTTAAAGATTGGATTAATTCTATTTCCCAGTAGTTTATTATGGACTTTGCTTTTATGTTCATTAATGAACTTGGCCTATGGGTTTCTTTCCTAGTTAAGTCTTTGTCTGGTATTTGTAGCAGGGAAATGTCAGCTTCCAGAAATGAATTTGGCAATGTTCCTTCTCTTTCAATTTCATGAAGTGGTTTGAGAAGCATTGGTGATATTTCTTCTCTAAAGTACTGCTAGAATTCTGCTTTGAATCCATCCAGTCCTGGACTTTTCTTTGTGGGTAGAAACTCTATTACTGCTTCAATTTCCATGCTTGTTATGGATGTACTAAGAATTTTTATATCTTCTTGGTTCAATTTCGATATTTTATATGTATCTAGAGGTACATCTGTTTCTTCCAAATTCTCCAACTTATTGGAGTGTAAGTTTTTCAAAAATAGTTCTTTATAATTCTCTGAATTTCAGCAGTGTCCACTGAATTTCACCCTTTTTATTTCTAATTGCATTAATGTTTTTTCTTTCTTTTGATTTAGCTAGAGGTTTATCAACCTTATTTGTTCTTTCTAAGAAACAACTCTTAGGTTCATTGAGCTTTTGTTTCTGTTCATTTCAATTTCATTAATTTCTCCTCTTATCTTAGTATAAAACTTCTTTTCTTCTACTATTCAATTTAAAATTGTATTGTTTCTCTACAACCTTGGGGTACATTATTTACTTGTTCATTTGGGATTGGTCTGGTTTTTAAAAAAAATGTGTACTTTCATAGTTATAAATTTCCCTCTTAGCACTGCTTTCACTGTGTCCTACAGGTTCTTGTATGATGTGTTTCCACTGTTGTTTGACTGTAGGAAATTTTTAATCTCTTCTCTGGTTTCTTCTGTGACCCATTATTTTCTCAATAATATATTATTTATTTAGTCTCCATTTATTAGTGTAGCTTCAGTAATTTCTTTTCCTATTGGTTTCCAATTTTATTCCACTATGATCTGAAACTATGTAAGCATTTATTTCAACTTTTTTGTACTCTATCCCATGTGGTGCTGAGTTAATTTTTTCTGTATCTATGAATATTAAATTTGGTCAAATGCTTTCCATTAATTGATGCAACCATGTGGCTTTTCTTCTTTAGCTTCTTGATATAGTGTGTTATGCTATTTGATTTCAAATATTGATCTAGTCTTGCAGATCTGAAATAAATACCACTTACTATTGGTGTCTACTTTTTTAATTGCTAAATTCAGTTTGCAAATATTTTGTTGAGGACTTTTGAATCTAAATTCATCATAAATACTGTTTTGTAATTTTCTTTCTTTTATTTGTACTGTGTTTGTCTGTTTTTTGATATCAGGTACTTTTGGCCTCACAGAAGGAGTTGGAAAAGATCTTTCCCTCTTCTATTTTTTTGCAAGAGACTATGATAAAAATCAGTGTTCATACTTTAAATGTTTAGTAAAGTTTTTGTTATTTATTCGGTTTCATTGATGATTTTAGAAATTTTCAGATTACTTATTTCATTGTATTGTTGTTTTTTGTTGTTTGAGTGGATTGTCCATTTCATTTAAGTTGTCAAATTTATAGCTACAGGATTTGTTGTAGTATTCCCTTTTTCCTCTGTTGATACTTTTAGGGCCTGTATTGCCTATTTTGTTCCTGGTATAGGTAGTTTGTATCTTATCTATTTTTTTGTCTTGTTAATGGTTTGTTAATTTTTTTTGTTTTTTTTCAAAGAACCGGTTTCTTGTTTTATTGATTTTCTATTGTTTTCTTGCTATCAATTTCATGTCTTCCAATTGATTTGTACTTCCCTCTCATTGCTTTGGATTTAGTTTTTTCTCTTGTTTCTTGAAGTAGAAACTCAGATTGCTGATTTGAGACATTTTCTCATTTATAATATGAATGCTTAGTCTTGAATTTTTTCACAGAACTACTTTAATTGCTTATCACAAGTTTCAGTATGATGTATTTTCATTTTAATTAATGTCAAGGTATTTTAAATTTTCTCTTTCGATTACCTCTTTTACCCATATATTATTTACAAAAGTGTTGTTATGGTTTCCAAGTGTGCAGATTACCTGTTATCTTTCTATAACTGATTTCACTGTGGTTAGTGAACACACTTTGTATGATTGCAATTATTTTCAAGTTATCGTACTTTATTATGGTACTAGTGATTGAATCCAGGGACTTCTTGCTGAGCTGTATCCTTATTCCTTTTCTTATCTTTATTTTGAGGAAAGGTCTTGCTAAATCACTAGGTTGTACAGGCTAAGCTCAAACTTGAGATCTTCCTGCCTCAGCTTCCCAGAGTGCTGGAGCTACAGACGTGTGCCACCACACTTGGCTTTGAGTCTTGTTTTATGTATCAGAATATGATCTCTCTTATAGGTTTGAGGCTTTTGTAGGTAAATATTGCAACTTGAGAGCATCATGATCAGTGAAGTAAGTCACAGAGGCAGAAGATTAAATATCGAATGGTTTCCCTAATATGACAAACCCAGATCAAAATCATTTCATGGAACTAATTGAGGGGAATAATGGGAACTGGAGGGGAGGAGGAGGGGGTTGGAGCGACTAAACAGGAGAGGGGAAGGATTTGTAATTTTACCATGATATGTATATGAACAAAATACTCAAGATCAATGTAAACTTTATGTATTACATTTATACATATCAATAAATGGGAAAAGAATAAAAACCCATATGTGAAAATGACAAAAAGAATATATCTTGGTGAATGCTCTATAAGATCTTGAAAATAATGTGTATTATGCTGCTGTTGTGTACAGCATACTGTAAATAGCAGTCAGATCATATTAGTTGTGTTTTTGGGGTCTTCTAGACCCTTGATGATATTTTGCCTATTAATTATTTCAGTCATTGAGACAGAGGTGCTGAAGTCCTCAACTACATTTAAAGATCTATTGATTTTTTGATTTCTCCTGTTAGCTTTGCATTTTCTTTCTCTGTACATTTTGAAATTCTCTTTCTGGTGCCTATAGAATGCAGCTTTTAAATACCAAGCTAGAGCATACTTTTCTTGTGTTATACAAACTTCATCATAATTCTGTTTCATTCAGAACAGACAGCGATTGACTATACAGCCAGGCCTTTACAGAAAAACACTTGCCGAGATCTGAATTTATGATAGCAAGGCTCTGAGATTTGTCTATTGCTGCCTAACAAGTGACACTACGAAGTTGCAGCTGAACACATTATTTCCAATGGTTCTTTGGATGGGGGGCTCAGTTGGGCAGGTCTTATTTTCTCTCTTGAAGTTCTAGTCAGTCACAGCGGGTGCTACAGTCTTCTGAAGCCTTAGCTGGGAAGAATATTCAAAATGACACATTTACTTGCCTGGTGTCAGGGAGTGCACTAGGGGGTGTGGACTGTAGAACTCCACGTGGCCTTGCTTTTAAAGTTAGGATTTCCTCAGCATGGTGGTGAGGGTCCCAGAGGATCAAGAGAAGGATATAGGTCCTGCCAATTGTCTTTAAGTCTAGGCTTGCAATTGGTGTAATAAAACTTTTACTCTTTTTAGTTGATCAAGGTGCTCCCAGCTACTGCACACTCAGGAGAATTGTAACTCAGAATTGAGTAAGCGCAATGGGGTACATGAAAAAATGTAATTAATGCTGATTGTACCGAAGACTGTGGGGAAGCAATACGAGGTGAATAAGGATCAGGGTACAGCAGGTTTCTCTGTAAAGGAATTTCAGGGTGAGCGAAGCCAATTGTGTTTTCTACCCATGGCCAGTTTATAGTAGTTATATTGAGGTTTAGAGTGTTTGGAGAAACTGCTGAAGGTCAGTATCCGTATCACCACATAGGCAAGATCCGTACCAGATTGCTGGAGGTGTGTGATGAGCCCTAAAGGAGAGAGGGGTGTAGGGCTGAGAGCCAGTTCTGAGACACCTGGTAGAACTGAGTCTCTAAGAAAGGTACCCCCTTTTCATGAAGCCTTTCCTCACTCCATAGGGCCTACTCGAGTGCCTCAGGTACTAGTGAATATCTAGATCTTAAAGACACCCCAAATCCCTGCCACTGTGCCTTATAGGCTTCTGAAGTCTTTTTTTTTTTTCATATTTGTACTCTGCATTCCAAATGAACCGCTAACACCTTGAAGACAGAGACCTCATCCCCAATTTTCATTTCTTTTGGTGTCGGTGTTGAGTTGCCTCATTCACATGCCATATACAGAACAATTAAGAAAAGTTTGGGGGTGATTCAAATCACAACTAATTTTGTGCATGTAGACTTCTGTGATCTGGTCCCTGAAACAATATACCAGCTTCATTTCTGAATTTCGTCCATACTGTCAGTGACATACTTGTATACAAGTCATTCTAGGCAGTCTCCTCCCCCCATACCCTCCTCTTCCCTCTCTACCTCCCCCTCCTGCTCTTCCTCCTCTCCTCATCCTCTTCTTCTCCCCCCTCCTCTCCTTCTCTTCCTTTTTCCTATTTGACTTGATGGGTATTTTGTTCTCAATGTTTAGAATATTCCTTCCCTGGTCTGCCTCTCAGGCAGGCTTCAGGCTCAATCTGAGTGTATTAAAAATATGTTATTCATGACAACTTGTTAAAAACACTAAGGTGTCAGTTTTTTTCACACAGGGACTGTTATACATATAGGGATTATCACAATGGAGTTTTTTTAGTAGATAAGAAGGATTGGGCTCAAACCCAGCTACAGCAAGGAAAAGAAAGGTTTCATATACAAGGAGAAGGGCATGCGCATGTTGATAGTGTGTGTCAGTGGATGGGAAATTATTAGGAGGGAACATCAGGGATGAAGGGACATTCTGGCCCAACTGGTCTAACACGACTCTTGCTGCACACAGGCCAGGATGATGGGACATTATCTGAGAGGTGGTGGAGGATGAGAAACTTGCTCAGATACTGAGGGTAATCGGGCATTGACGATGGAGGTTTCCGGTTCTGGCTAAACCAATAAGTAAAATTCTTCTAAAAATTGGTCCATACAGAGATGCAAATGGAAGTGCAAGAACGGAAGCCTAGTTCAGCAGAGGATTTAGAGAAGCCTGACTAAGGTGTGAGTAAGGAGAGCTTCTTCGTCTTTTTCTCTGCCAAGGACCATTTGGATATTTATGGCTTTATTCGTGGGCTGTACAAAATTACCAAGGTAAAAATTAGCCATATATTGTAATTGGCAAAAAATATTGAATTAATTCACTCTTAATGTGATGTTTGGAATGGCTTCTCTTCTGTGGGCTGGACCAAATCATTTCATGGGCTATAGCTGGTTTGCCAGCCAAATATTCCCCACCCTTGGTCTGTTGCTACTTCTTCAAGGCCATTCTTCCTGATCTTTCTAGTACATATTAGATGCTTCTGTTTTGTGTTTGTTCCCACAGCCCTCTGTATTCGCACTTTAATGGTTATTTTCCCACTTTGCTCTGATTTAATTATGTACTTGTCTGTCTCCTTGACTTGACTATAGTGCTTAAGGATACAACAGACTATATCTGTTCTCAACTTGTTTTCACATTTACTCACAAGAATTTTAACACAGCAAACAGTTGCACTCGCTCTTCCTGATAAAGTCAGCAAGAACCAGTTTAATGGGCAGGTGTAGAAATGGTAGACAAGGACCATGTGGCCCCACTCAATAGTCTGAAAAGTTATTGTTGGTCTGGTTCCATAACGCTGTTTGCCAGAACTAAAAGGCTTCTTTGTGATGTTCTGCGCACGTACTGTTTCATTTTCCCAGCCTCCTATGCCCAACGTCGTAAGCACTGAGTGCCTACAAACTTAGCTTGCTTTAACTCCTCCAAATGCTCAAGATCCCTGACAGAGGAGCCAAGATTCAGCACTGGAGACCGTTCGCTAACTTTTGAGCTTGGGAAGTCTGATTTGGACTTTGTGAGAAAGGGGAAAGTGTGTGGTACCTCTGAGATGCCACTCAATTATAAGACAATTAATTTTTGTGAGATGGCTGGCTCCCTAAGGCTGTTTACTAAGCAGGGTGATTATGATTAAATATGACTTGCCAGTCTACGTGTGGCCCTCAGGAGACAGGACTCAGGAGAAGTTCTTATGTCATGAAGCAGCCCCAGGGTAGTAGATATCAATAGTCCTGTTCAATCAGTCCCTGGAAACACAGCCAGGATTAATAGGAAACTTGTAGAAAGTTGATCGACACCTTTTGGAAGGTGAAACCCTTTTCTGTTCCCATTAAGTGTTGTTAAAGCCATTAGCAGAAATTGGAATTGAGAAATTTAATCCTTCATGTAGTAGACTCAAGGACTGAGAAGATGGATGAGCTGGAAATACACTGACATCTTATAATAAATGCTTGGGTGGGGAGTGATAACTAAAGATTGAAAATTGACAAATGAGTCAAAGTGGCAGAGATGAAGACAGAGAGGGATGGAGTACAGCTTGTGTGCAGAGGTGATGGGGAACAGGAAAGGCGGCATCAATAATCCACCATGATTGCACACATGGAGGGCCAGATATGGATGGCTCAGAAAGTGGCTAAAATTTACTAGGAGGGAGACCGGGGAGACTTTGGTGCAAGATGAAGAGATCACTTTCCTGCTCTTTAGAGGAATAAATGGGCTAGCCATCCCCAGAAAGACAGGGTGCCAAAGAGAAATACTCCAGACTAAAAGTCAGAGGGTCTGTGACATGCGTTTATTCAGTTACAAGGTGACTGACTCCACCCCACCTCCCCAACCTCCCCACCATTCCACGGTTGGTTGTATCCTTTCAGCTGACTAATATAAAATTTCTTTGAAAGCTATTAAGCTATATGAATGTAAGGAATTATCATCATGGTCATCCGACTGAATCAAGAGCAAAACAATACTGCTATGAGGAAATATGTGAGATTTTAATTATTTCCTCTGATGGAGGTGAACATGTATGCAGATAATCTTGAACAGCAACAGTGCCCAAATGATTTATCTTGGGCTTTGATGACACATACCACGATGTTTTGATGGAAGAAGGTGGAAGGATGTGGGGTGTGCGTTGGCACGGAGAACATGACTTGCAATTTCCCCTGGCATTTTAGCTTGGCTCAGATCAAGAAGACTTGACAGTGGGAAGAAGTAGCCCACCAAGAAATAGTGATGAAATGGCCAGAAGCGCCATGTGCTGCAGAGATGTCACAGACTCTCCAAGCCAGGTGTTTACTCGATAGTTGGCAGCTTTCCACCTACTGACCTGAGTCAACATGATTAGATGGAGGCTTTCTCACTGGATCATCCAGAGGCTGAGGCCCTAGGTCACATTAATAGCTGTCATTTGAATCTTAATTATATGTTAGAAATTGTGCTAAGCACCATCTCATTCATTCAACTCTCACAACCACACTAAAGTTAGACAGTATCAACAGCATTTTTTATTACTTTTCTTTTCTTTTCTTTTCTTTTTTTTTTTGAGACAGGATCTAGCTTCGTAACCCAGGCTGGTCCTGAACTCACTGGTGTAGACCAGGCTGGCCTTGGTGTCAGGACAATCCAACTGCCTCAGCTTTCTGAGTGCTGGGATTACAGACATGCGCCACCACGCCCAGCTTTATGTGGTGCTGGGGAATCAAACTCAGGGCCTTGTGCTTGCAAGGCAAGCACTTTAGCCTCTGTGCTACTCCTCCAACCCCACATCTTCATTTTACAGATATTAAAACTTAGGCTAAGACAGGCTAGTAACTTGTACAAGGTCACACATCCTTAAAGAAAAATATCAATGTGGTATTAAATGAAGATATTAGCTCCAGAGCCTGTGCATGGAAACACTATATAATATTTCCATATATAGAATATAAATGAACTTGAGGCTCTGAGAAGAAAAGAGATGTGACGTGCCTAAGGTTGCTCAACTAGTTAGTCCTATATACTATTTATTCTTGAAGTGAATCCAGTATATTTACAGCAAGATTATTGGTTTGTTAGTTGATCAATGCAGACATTTGTTCATAGCTGAAGATTGCTTTTTTATTTGATCTTTCTCCTCTTTAAGCAGGACCTTTACTCCCATGCTCCTGATGTTTGTGTGTGTGCCTCCCAATCCATCCTCTTCTGCTGGGACAACTGGATAAGCACATTCAAAAGAATGACACGAGATCATGCTACGGTTTAAATGTGTCCATCAAAAAAGCATAGGCTGAAACCTTAATCCCAATACAATAGTTCTGGAAGGCAGAGCCTTATGGGAGGTGCCTAGGCAATGAGAGCTCCACCTTCAACTTTAGATTAATCTCAATTATTAAAAAGTTGGAGCCTATGAACTTGATCTCTCGCTCTGTCTTACTGTCTTACCCTTTCATATTCTGCTATGGATCAACACAACAAAAAGACTCATGCCACAAGCCAGTCTCTTAATCTCGGACTCTGTAGTCTCCAGAACTACAAGGAAGTAAATTTCGGCTCTTTATAAATGACCCAGTCTGTGGTATTCTGTCATAGCAACACACATGGACTAATTCAGACTTATCCAAAATTAACCCAGTAGATCAAATACTACAAGGGATTAGCTAAACTTAGAGACTCTTAAAAGAAAGCCCAGCTGTAACCTTAGCACCTTGCTCCCATTAACCTGTCTTGACTCTCTTGTAGCTTTTCAAACTCGATGGACAGCTCATTCTCAGATTTTATTTTTAGTTTTGTTTGTCAATTATTTGCCTCAACTTTTACCCACTGTCTCATAAGGTAGCAAAGATAGGCAATTATCTGGAATTATTTTTGACAAATGCCCCCAGGTGAAAGGCTTTGCACACCAGGAGAGCACTAGTCAGGTTAAGTATAGCCACCTTGCAAGTGGAGTTTTCCAGGAAAACTCGGAGCCAAATAATGACAGTTCCGAGGGGATGACTCTAGGAAAGGGCTACACTGTCCCTTTTGCTCTCTGTGGGTGTCAGGGTGTTGGGATTTTATTTTTATAACTATATTTTATGAACATTAAACTTAGGACCTTCACCTGAGCTACACCCCCAGTCCTACTTCCTCTTTGTATTTTGAGACAGGGACTCACTAAGTTGTTCAGGCTGAGGTTGAATTGGGATCCTCTTCCCTCAGCCCCCTCAAAGTGCTGGGATTATAGGCCTGTGCCACCATGTCTGGTGTAGGCTGTTGGTTTTCAGTGTGAATGCAGGCTAGTATTTTTCAAAGACTACTGTGCTGGAGTGTAGGGAATTGGACTAGGACAAGTTAAAACAAATATCATTGTTCTTATTATTAATAATAATTTTTTCTTGAAGAAATTCACTCGAGATTGATGTAAACTCTTAAAAATTCTCTAAAATTCTGAATTTTTTGTGACACTGTGGATAGGGCACAGGGCCTTCATACTGAGCTACATCCCTAGCCTATTTTTATTTTTGATTTCACTAAATTGCTAAGTTGCCCAGGCTGGGCTCAAACTTGTGATCCTTCTGCCCCAGGCTCCTGGAATGTTGGGGTTACAGGTGTGTGCCAATGAGCCTGTTTTGAAAATTTTGATTCTGACAGTTTTTGATCGTTTTCTCATTGTTTTTACACAAAAGAGGATTTTCTGGAAGGCCCTGTTCTATTATTTCCCCCTTGACTTCATGTACCATGACTTCCCTTGAATATATTTCTGATGGCAGCATTGAAGTCTTTCTCAAATCCAACATTTGCGGCCTCTCAGGTGTTGCTTTTTTCTTTGCTTGTCCCCTCTTTTACGTATTGTTCACAGTTTACCTGTTACAGTGATTGTCTCCTACCTGCTTTGCGGTTGAAAATCGGGCATCTTAGACAATACATTGTAGCAACCAGATCTTGATGTCCCTCTTCCTTCTCCAAGGCCTACTTTTCTATTGTTTTCCTGTTTGGTGACTTAATTAAACTATTACAAAGAAATGGATTTCCCCCTCAGTGTGAGGTCTTACCTCTGATATTCAGAGACAGTAGCCTTGCACATGTGCAACCGTCACTGTGGGATGGCAGTGGATTTATCAGAGCTCCCTATGACAACTGTTCCCTCATCTTTCAGTTCAGCTATGTGCGTTTTCTGGAATCACACTTAGATATTAGACTTCAGTACCTGTTAGGGGACGGCTTTATTGTGTTTGAAAATGTCCTGGGGCATAATGCTACAGTTAGAGCCAATCAAATATGGGGCCCTTTCAACAACAGGTAGTATTTGAAGCAATCCTTGAGATTTTCTCAGATTTCTTTGTTATCTCTGTCCTCGGTTCTTTTTGATAAGCTACTTGTGTGTAAGCTTGTCGTTCTTAATTATGAGAATTCCCAGCCTTCTCTTTGCTTAATTGCTTACCATCAAATAGCCATTGTTTTTGAGAGTTCTCTTAGACTTGAAGTTCTACAGTCTATTTGAAATACAGTAGTTTCTTTGGAGAGGGCTTTAGAGTTGTCTGTTCCTAAGACCTGCCTTTGTTGCTGGGCCAAAAGCTCTTACGCCACAACTCCAGAACTGGGTCTGGGATAGTGGCCCACTTCTCTTGGAATGACACCACATTTTATGATCATGGTGGTTGGTAGGGGCAGTGGCCTCTGGTCTTCCCAGCTTGTTTCTCCCAATGTCAAATTTGTAGACTATGAATGAGCTGGAGCAAAGGCATTTGGTATTCTTACTGTAATCTTGCTCAGTCAGGCCCAGGGGTAGAGACTTGGCTCTGATTATATCTGGATGAAGGACAACACCATTCCTTGGTCACATCGCAGGTATTACTGTCTTGCCTTAGAACAATTTTAAGAGATTTGAATATTTTTAAAAATAATTTATTTAATGGCTGGGGTGTAACTCACTAGTTAGAGTGGTTACCCAGCAAGCACAAGGCCCTAGGTTCGATTCCTCAGCATCACATAAACCCGGCATGGTAGTGCAGGCCTGTACTTCCAGCATTTGGAAGGCTGAGACAGGAGGATTGCCATGTATTCAAGGCCAGCCAGAGCTACATAGTGAGTTCAGGACCAGCCTGGACTATGGAGCCTGTCTTATAAATAAATAAACATAAAAATGATTTATTTCTGTCTTTATATATTCAAGATATTAGTCCTCTGTCAAAATTAGACTCCACAAATGAAAACTGAATCAAAAAAGGGAAATTGAAATGAACAACCACTTCACAAAAGAAATACAAATGACAAATAAATACATGAAAAAATGTTCAGCATCTTAAATATTGAAGTTCAATGTAAACATGTATCGCATAAATGCTATCAAAAACAGGGAAAATAAAAACATTTTTTAAAAAGAAAAAATGTTTAGCGTCTTTAGCCATTTGGGGCATCCAAATCAAAATGTTGAGATTCCATGTTAGTAAAATGGCTGTAGCAAGAAGTAAAACGATAAGTACTAGTGACATTTGGAGAAAAAGAAACCCTTCCTCATTGTTCATGGGACTGCACATCCGTAAACCCTGAATGGAAATTAGCGTGGAGAATCCTCGAAAAACTGAAAGTAGAAATTCCATTTGACCCAGATATACCTCTTCTGGATTCCTTCCCAGAATTGAAGCCATCGTATTACAACAATACATGCATACTCTTGGTTATAGCAGCACAACTTGAAATAACTAAATACTGGCCCAAAGAATTCATTCAGAGAATGAATGCACCAATAGCTACAACTTCTATTTGAACATGATCTCCACAGTGAAGTGTAACTCTCACTCCTTGAGTCTGGACTCTGTGTAGTGACTCCCTTCCAAAGAATGTAGTAAGAAGAGGAAGGAGGGAGGATAACTGCCATGGGGAACCAAGGTTACAATCCAAAGTGACGGGTTCTTTTAACAGGGCAACTCTTGCTATGATGTGTGGAGAATGGCACTTGGCCAATGAGGTCTTCCTTCTCTGTGCACATTATTCCAGTTTCATCATGGGAGAAACAACCAACAAGTGTTAGTTGAGAGACATTTTATAAAATACCTAAGCAGCACACCTCAAGACTTACATGATTATCAGAAACAAGGAAGGTCTGCGAAACCAGCACAGCCAAGAGGAACTAAGGAGGTACTATGGCTAAATGTGATGTGGGATCCTAGGCGAAATCTTTGACCATGAGGTTAAAAACTAAGGAAATATAAATAAAACATGGACTTTAGTTAATATTCATGTATAACCAATATTGTTAATTAATTATAGCAAGTGTACCATACTAATGTAATTATGCTAATAAACAACTGGATATTGAGTCTATGGAACTCCCTGTATTATCTTTCCTGTTTTAATCTAATATATTGAATTTGTTGATTATTCTGTACTTTCTGATTTTTCATGCTTTTAAGTTATTGCTCCCTTCTTTGTACTCAACATTGTTGAAATTGTGACTTTCAAATAATAAAGAATTATTTAAAAAGGCTTGAAACTCCTAATAGTTAAACCTTAGAAGCAGCTGATGTATTCATCAGTAGATGAATGGCTACAGAAGATATGGTACATACACCCAATGGGATACTACTCTGCCATAAGGAAAGATAAATTTGAGTCATTTGTAGGAAAGTGGGTGGACCTTGAGACCTCTAAGTTTAGTGAAGTGAATCAGACACAGAAAGTTAAATATCACATGATTTCTCCAACATGAGAAATCAAAAGATAAATAAGTAAAAAAATAAAATAAAGGTGATGGAAGAAAACAGAGAGGTAGATTTTGTGGAGGTGGGAAGGGGATGTGTGTTGGTGGGCGAAAGGGTGGGAAGGAGAAAAAGAAAGTAAAAACAATCAAGATGTGATATGTATACCCGCCAATTCCTCACATTGAATGACGTTATTAAATATTGCAAATGCATAGGAATAAAAAAGAATAATATGGGAGAATTTTTTTAAATGCCCCTATCATAAGGAGATAGAGCATGAGCTGGGCAGAAGGAAACCCAATTGGACTGAGGTCATTTTCTTGGAGTCTTTTGCGCGATGGGGTCCATGGAGACCCAGGGGATGAGCTAACTAGAATAGAATCATAGAATCAGAACTCTGTCAATTTTCTGTGCTTAATAATTTCTTTCCTGTCCCTGTCTTCTAAAGACGAAGCCTTCTGAATGTACGAATACTAAGAATGCTGCAATGTCTGAGTTGTCCACAAGGGGGCAGCATCTCATTATGATTGTTCTACAACCCAATGAGCTGCTCCACCTACGCAAACAGGAAATGCGGCGGCATTATATTCCCTTGGAAAGTTCAATATGTGTTGGTGTAATAAGGTTCTGAGAGCAGTTTTACTGAAAATAAATTGGTGAAGTTCTGTTAGAACCAGGATTTCAAAGTCATTTTACCGTAGACTACTTATTAATATAATTTTATTTTATATTTCTTAGTCAAATGCTATTAATGCCATCACATTTGGGAGTTGCCGTAATAAGCCTTAGGCTACACAAATTATGGTATCTATTTCCTTTGGCGTATTTCATAGCAATTAGTTAAATTATTTTTTTTAAATAATGAATTAGGAAACAATTTTAGATAAGAAAAGCAGGACATCCATTTGCATATAAAATATAATCCCAATTATTTACTTTTTTTCTATGCATTGGAAAAAGGCAGTAGATAAACTATAAGGTTAATAGGCACTGTCTTGGGTTGTGGGGTTACAAGCGAGTTTAAATTTCTCCTTCACATTTTTATAATTTATAATGGTTTACAAAGAAAATATATTTAACTAATCAAAAAAAGAATACATGTAAGAAGCGAGTACTTTGTAAGCCAAAATGTTCGCCTTCTTGGAGATTCTATATTTACGTTTGTGTCATCAATGAGTATGTATCAGAAACATTTTGAAAATTCCTGGGGATGTAAGCTCAGGGAAGGGAATAACAGGATGCCCACGATGAGCTTGACTCACTGGTGGAGCGTTATACCAGTGGAGTATTACTGTTCTGTGGCCAGCAAGAAGGTGGCCGCAGTGACAGGAGGCACCTAGTTTCCAGGATGCCAGACTGATACTCTTCTTTTGGCAAATGGTAGACTTGGAGATCTGAGATGCCATTCCCTTGCAAATAAATGCTTTTCCTTTCATTTCCCTGAGAAGAGGATGAATACAGAGACTATCACCATGACTCTCCACGTACAACTACCTGTCCTCCGGAGAAACATTGCTGTGCCTGCTTGCTTGTGTACAGAAACAGCTTCTGATGTCTTCCTACTTCCCATATGCTAGCTTAAAATGCCTGTTCTTTCCCGGGAGGCTAGAAAGAGAGGAGCTGGGCCTGCAGCTTTCAGCGCCTGTCTGCATAGAAACTCGGTGCTGTTTATCCATTACCAGTGTGTGCACCCCAATGGCCAGAGCTCAGTATTAGCATGTGTATAATAAGGCCTCCCTTGCAAATGGTCTGAACTGCATTTTTATTCATGGAAACTGCATTTAGCCAATCGTAATGTCATGATAGGATGTCATTTGCACAGAACATAATATGGACAGGAATAAAAAGCACAGTGCTGGGCAATGAGGAAAGCATGATTTTAGATCATTTCTCACTGAGCCTTAGTTTCCCTATAACATAAAATGAGTGGTTGGTCTATGGAACTGGTTCTCTGTTGTATTTGGAACAAAAACTTAGCTTCCTTTACATGGATCCGAAAGTTCTACATGATCTCCTTTTTTTGCTTTCATTTTCTATTACTTCCTCTCTCCATTACTCTAGCCCAGGACTTTCGCACTATCTCTTCCTTTTGCCTGGAAGGTTGCCTTCCAACATCTGGTTGTTTTGCACTTACATCTCAGTTTATCCGTTGTCTCCTTATAAAGGCCTCCCATGACCATCTTGTGGAACAGTGCCCGGAGCCTTGTCCCCTGCATTCTCTTTCCTACTACCTTGTTTCATTTCCTTCCTTGAAATTGTTACTTCATAAGTGCCTTGCTTATTCTATTGTCGGCTTACCCGACTCCGAGCTCCACAGAAATGAGGAATCTTGCTGGTGTTGTTTACTTCTGTATTCCTTGTGACTAGAATAATGACTGACACAGAGTGGGAGGAATAACAAAGCAAATACTTACTAATTTAGTAAATGCATATGTAGCAGTTGCCCTGTGCAAGTCTCTGCTCAAAGCACTTTACAAACTTTGTGAAGAAAAAAACTACATTTATTAATTTACCAAACACCTATATAGCACTTACTCTGTGTCAGTCTCCACTCTATTTGCTTTACAAATTTTAACTCATTTAATTCTCATGACATCTCTTTGAGGTAAGCCCTATTATTGTTCCCATTTTAAAAATAGAGAAACAGAAGCAAAGAGAAGCTAAGTAGCTTGCCCAAGATTTCTAATGAATTATCATTTCTAATCTTACCAAACATGTACAGAATAGATATATTTTTACCACATTTTATGTTTGTAAAACTAGACTTAGAGAAGGCTAATAGCTTGATTGGTTAAATGGCAACTGGGTAACAAAACAAGTACCCGGATGCTAGAGTGTCCAACACCAGAGCCCCATTTACTTGTCACTTGCTGGCTCGGCTCTGCCATGACTGCCTTACCCAACCTTTGTATACAAACACAAAGAGTCAGATAAGGTAGGGATTGAAAGGAAGTAAAAGATCTCTATAACAAATGTATAGTACTCTGAAAAAAGAGGTAGACAATGATATTGGAAAATAGAAAGACATCCCCTGTTCCCGGATAGACACGAATATTGTCAAAATGGCCATGCTACCAAAATTGATATACAGCTTCTATGCAATCCTAATCAAAATATCAATCTCATTTTTCACAGAACTAGGAAAACAATTCTAAAATTTATATAGAATCACAAGAGATCTACAATTGCCGAAGTAATCATGGGCAACATGATAAAAGGCAGGAGGCACCAAGTAATAATACAAAGCAACAGTGATTAAAAAAAAAAAACACAGGTAGTATTGGCACAAAAACCTTTTCAGACAGACAAGTGGACCAGTGGAGCAGAATTGAGGACGTGGAGATAACCCTATACATTTCAAACATCTGACCCTAGACAGAGGAGCCAGCAACATACACTGAAAAAAAAATAGCCTTTGTTTTTTTTTTCTTCCATCACTCTTTTACTTTTTTACAGTTTCATTTTTTCATATTAAGGAAAACTTGTGATTTTAACCTTCTGTGTCTGATTCATTTCCCTAAGCACGATGTTCTCAAGGGGCATCCATTTTCCTTTACAGATGACTCAAATTTGTCTGTCCCTATGTCAGAGTAGTCCATTGCATACATAGACACCACGTCTTCTTTATCCCTCTATCTGCTGCTGGACATATGAGAAAGGCAGCCTCTTTGACAAGTGGTGCTGAGAAAACTGCTTATCTCCATGCAGAAGGATGAGTCTAGAACCACATTGTTCACTCAGTACTAAAATCAAATCAAACTGGACCAGAAACCCAGATACCCAAACAAAAACACTGAATCTGTTGGAAGATAAAAATAGGTAAAACCCTTGAAGACATAGGCAAAGCATTTCTCAACAGAGTGCCTATTGCACAAGACATGACATCAAGAACCAACAAATGGCATTATATCAAATTAAACATTTGAAATAACTAGCAGAGTGAAGAGGCAACCTATAGAATGGGAAAAATTGCCTTCTACTAATTACACAGAAGACTAGCATCTAGAATACACAAAAAACTTGAAAAATTAGACACTATAAAAACTAAAGACCCATAACAACTAGCCCAGCATTGTAGAAATTGAATTCTTCTAAAAGAGTACCAACTGTCTCATAAAACATGTGAATCTGCCCCCCCAAATTATTATTTTCAATAGTATATAAGTTTACAAAACATAATAGTCATATTAAACATGGGGAATTGGTAGAAAATCTTTAAAAGTATGTATGCATGAAGTTAGGGATGAATAGATAGGTAAAAGGATAAACCAGATCTGGCAAAATGTTAATAATTAGTGAAATGTGAGTAAACAATTTATGATAGTTAAAATCTAAAATAACTAAGAATATATCCCTATCTGTTGCTTTAACTGTAGTATACTTACGTGATACAAATTTAAGTTCATTTAATGTAGCAAATTGATAGAGTCTTAAGCTGTTTAATGTAGCAATTCATTTATTTGATGTTGAGTGTAAGTTTATCCTCTCTGGGAGAGGCAGAAAGATGAGCAGCACCAAAAAAAAAAAAAAAAAAAAACCCACGGAGGAAGGGAAACATCTAAAGAGAAAGTGTAGGATTGGTATTTAAATCATTTTATTGATATGCTTATAAATAATAACAGCTGTTTTATAAAATCTGTGAAATCTCCCCATATCATCATTATTAGTAATAGTATAGTAGTTTGCAAAACAGAATAATTACGCGCAACATGGGCAGTTGGTATAAAATCTTTAAAAATTATGTATTCATGAATATATGGATGGATAGGTAGGCAAAATTATAAACCAAATCTAGCAAAATGTTAGTAATTAGCGAAATGCGAATAAATAAGTCATGAAAGTTAAAAATTCTGAAACAACTGAGTATACCATCATATCTGTTACTTTAAGTATATTTATATGATATAGATTTACGTTCATATAATGTAGCAATTTGATATAGCTTTAAGTTTGTTTATTGTAGCAATTCACTTATTTGGTTCTTGTTGTAAGTTTATCCTAAGAAAACTGACTGATGTACTCATAACTTTTTGAATGTACAATCATGTACATTTCAGTACTCAGCTAAGGTATTTGAAATTTAATTTTTCTTTTTCTTCCTCATATTTACTAGCCTGATGAATTACATGGTTTATTTCTTTTCTTATGTGGACTGGTGGATGAGGCCAGGTTAAAGAATCTCAACAAAGATATAGCAAAATATAGGAAAAAAGAGAACTTTGGGCAAATATCCCAATAAAGAGATCTGCTGGACTTAGAGAAGAGGCATCAAGATTTGACCACTGCGGCGATTCGAGGGGTAGGAAGCTGAACTAAAGAGTGGTGATTCGAGTGAAATGATTCAGATGCAGAAGGTTAAATATATTAAGTATCATATGGTTTCTCTGAATTGGAAAACCCAGAGTACAGGCATTCTATAGAATCACATGGTGTGACAGTGGGAGTTAGGGGGTAGAGATGGGGAGAGGGTGGGAGGGCCAAAGATGGGAAGGGATTGTAAATTTGATGTGAGATATATATATATATATATATATATATGCACAAAACACTCAAGTTCATTCTAAACATTATGCTTTGCATATGTATATTAATAAAAAAGTGAGAAAAAACTAAAGACCCAATCAAAAAAGTAGAAGTAAAATGAATAAATATTTTTCAAAAGAAGGAGTACAAATTGGCAATAATATGTATATGAAAAAAATGCCCAGTGTCTTTGGTCATTAGCGAAACACAGACCAACACTGAGATTCCACCTTCCTCCAGTCCAGCTCGCTATCACCAAGAATTCAAAACAACAAATGCTGACGAAGTTGTGGGGGAAAGGGAAACCTCCTATACTGTTGGTGGAACTGAGAACTGATACAAATACAATGAAAATCAGTATGAAGAGCCTTCAAAAAACTAAAAATAGAAATTCCAATTGATTCAGCTATAGTTCTTCTGGGTATCTTTCCAAAAGATTTAAAGACATCATATTACAGTGATATATGCATCCTCATTTATGTTAATAACAGCACAACTCAGAGAAACTTTGGAAGCAACAGATATGTCCATCAACAGATGAGTGGCTCAAGAAAATGTGACAACACACGCGCATGCACACACACACACACACACACACACACACACACACACACACACACACTAGAGTACTATTCTGTCATAAAAAGAGACAAATTTGTGTAATTTGTAGGAAAACAGATGCAACTTGAGACCATTATGCATTGCAAAATAAATCAGATGCAACAGGGTAAATATTGCATGGCTTCATTTGTGAAAATCCCAAACTATGAATTATTGATTTTACTTTCTTTTATAATTATTCTTTTTATTAATATGTGTTTGCAATACGTAATAATTACATTCTTCTTGGTGAATAGGCGCATATACAATATTTACTACATCTTGATCATTTTTATTTCACCTTTTCTCAGTGCCCTCCTCTCCCCCATCCCTAGATCCCCTTCCTATCACCACAAAGTCTACCTCTCCACTTCTCATCATCTCTCTCCAAAATATAAATAATTTCAAGAGCAAAATAAAAGGCAGCTGATAGAAAATGAGGAGGTAGACTTTGTGGAGATGGGAAAGGGATCTGGAGCTCAGGGTAGATGGGAGGTTGGGGACACGAAGGGGAAGTAAATGTGATCAAGATGCAATGTATCTATGCATCAATTCCCCAAGTTGAATGCAATTATTATGTTTAGAAAACATATACCAATAAAAATAACAATTATGAAGACAAATAAAATGATAAAAATACCAGAGAAGACAGGGATTGAATCCACAGAAGCCAGATAGCAGGCAGATCTCTATTGAGGTGAAGGGGATTCAGAGAGAAGCTAAGATTGAGGAAGGAGAAGTCCCTTCGCACAGCCCATTTGGAACACAACTGGGATGGACAGGACCTCTCCCTGAGGTTGGCCATACTCCCACCTCCTCCCACTGAGGAAGTTCTCTTAAGGTACGAAGTGAAAGGGACATCTAAGAGCAAAAGAGCCTGAATCCCAGAAAAAGTCGTTAAACAACCCCTATATCGTTCCGGCTTCAGAGACAACTATGGCCATTCTCAGGCTGTACATTTGGCTGGAGAATCATCACACAGGCTTAGGAAAGGCACAGGAGAAACCCATAGGTATGACCAATGTATGAGATGGGATGATTGGGCAGATCAGGTACTCCTTTCTGGACGCACAGACCAGCTAGTAACACTGACCACTCAGGAGAGACTGACTACTCCAGACATACCCAGCTGACAGCCCTATCCACCAAGCAGACTTATGGACTGGCCTGGATGGCCAGGCTAGTTTCTGACCAACGCAGACAACCTGCACATTCTAAATAATGTGTTTCTTATCATTTACCTACACTATCTTCTCTTTCCTTTGTTGATGTGCACAGGACTGTTCCACTGCACAACTTCACACACGCTCATTTCACTGAATTTATATGAGTGTGAGAAAAATATGGCGAGTGCTCAAAATTCAAAAACTTATGCAAAAGATGTATCACCATTCATCCCTCTCAAAATACTGCCTCATGCTTCAAATGAAGTTATGCTGTGATTTTTGCCACTCTGAAGCAAGTCTAGAAGTCTGCTTTTGTGTTTTTAGTTGCACCATCGTGGCTGCTTCAATGTCCTGAGTTCACTGACAATGTTTACCTTGCATGGTCATTTTCATTTTTAGAAAGAACCAGGTCATATCCTGTGGATAAGGTAGATGAGGACACGTTGTAATGTTTTTATGAGCCTGCCTTTCTCTCCGATGGTGGTTGGCACCGTCACTATAGTTATTATTATTTTTTTTGGAAGATAGGGTCTTACTCTGTCCTCTACATTGGTCCTGAACTTACTATGTGGCCCAGGCTGGCCTCGCGTTCACAGCAATCCTCCTGCCTCAGCATCCTGAATGCTGAGACTACAGGTGTGTACCACACGTCCAGCTTTCTTGTATTTTTGATCATACCTTGCAAAGACAGGAAAGAAAACTCTCAGAACTGCTTCAAAAGTGACAAGAATGAAAGGATACGTGTGTTCAAAGCCAGGGTGAGTATTTGGAGGGTATTAATGGCAATGTGTCTCTCAAATAATCCATTTAAAACTTTCTCCATATATATAGTGTTAACAGTGAACCTGAGTATTTTGTGCACATATATAATATATATAGGGTCAAACTTATAATCCCCTCCCAACTCCCACTATTACTCCCACTTGATTCTTTTATTTTTTAACATATAACCTCCCCTTCTCCTTCCCACCCTCTCACCACCCTTTTCCCTCTCCACAAAGTCCATCTTCTTATATTCTTCCATGTCTCTTACAATTTTTTATGGTTTGGTGTTTTCATAACAGAGAAACCATATAATACTTAACTTTCTGGGTCTCATTCATTTCACTGAGCATAATGTCCTTAAGGCGAATCCATTTTCCTAAAAATGACTTAAATGTGTCATTCTTGATGACAGAATAATACTCTATTTTGTATATATACCACATCTTCTTTATCTAGTCATTTGTACTTGGGCATATTGTCTTCCTCCAAGATTTGGCTATTATCAATTGTGCTGCTATACAAAATACATTCAGGTTATCATTACATCAATCAGATTTCTTTGGTTAAACTTATATCAAGGACCAAATAAATGAATTCCTACATTAAGTGAATTTAAGTCTGTATCTCAAAAGTATATTATACATAAAACAATGCATGTAATGGCATACTTAGTTATTTCATAATTTTTAAAGTATTCTTTCCCAAAGAGGAGCAGGAAGAAATGAGTAAGATCACTATTACAAATTTAGTTACAGAGCATGAAATTGAAAGATAAAAGTCAAGAGTTATAGGTTGAACTAATAGCCAACTGAGTTCTTAGCCAATGGACCAAGGCTCTGTGATCTTTGTCTTCATTGCTCAATGATAGCTTCAAGGAAAAGACCCCCACGAACCACTTATTTACCAACTCTTATTGTTTTTTAATATTAATGATATCCCAAATCAAAACCACTGCCTTCTGCAACTCCACCCTCAGTTAAATATCTATACACATCATACACATCAAAAAAGGTTCACAGATGAAGATTTTATACCAATTCTTATGTTGAATATAACTATTGTGTTTTATAAACTAATATACTAATAAAAATATTAATTATGGGGGAAGTTTCACAGATTTTTTTTTAGAAAGCTGATACTGTTTTAGTGGGTTGCTAGTCCAATGATTGATGCCTGCATTTTTGTTACACTTTCTCTTAGATGTTTTCTTTCCTTCATGTTCTCTTATGCTGCTTGTCTCTGTCTCTCTCAAAGATTCCTTCAAGTATTTTCTGCCATGCTGGGCTAGTGGTTGCACATTTTCTTAGGCATTCTTGTTCATGAAAATGTTTTACTTTCCCTTCAACTTTCAGGGATAATTTTGTTGGATACAACAACCTGGTTGACACTTGCTGTCTTTTAAAGCTTGAAACACTTTGCTCCAGGCTCTCCTCACCTTTAAAGTTTGTATTGAGAAATCTGGAGTAATTCAAATGGCTTTGCTTTGGTGGAATAAGGTCTGTTTTTCTCTTGCTGCTTTTGATATTCTCTCTTTTTATTATATTTCTTAGGTTTTGATTGTGATATATTATGGCAAGTCTCACTGCTGGTTGAGGTTATTTGGTGTTTTATAACTTTCTTGTAACTGAAAATTAATTTCTTCCTGGATTTTGGAAATTTTATTACATGATTTCAGTGAACAAATTCTTTATATCTTTGGTGCTTTTTCTGCTCTTTCTCTCACACCCATAATCCTCAGATAAGTTCTTTTTGAATCATGCATCATCTGTTATGTCCAGCTAGTTTGCTCATTTTGAATTTTGGTGTTGTGCCTAATTACAGCATTTGTTTCCTTAGCCTTGTCTTCAAGGTCTGAAATTCTGTCCTCACAATGCTTGAGTCAACTTCCCCTGCTTTCAAGTATTTTTCATATTCTAGGTTTCAACTGAATTTCTTTTCAGAATTTCCATTCCTCTATCAAAATGCTCCTTTAAACCTGCCATTTCCTTATTTACCTCAGCCAATTTTTTATTTGTGGCTTTTCTAAGTTCAGTAAGCTTTCCTTCCATTAGGACCACTATTTGTTTAGTAGGTTTCTCTTTAAACCTTCTGATCATTGCTTGCATCTCTTTGAGAATATCTTGTTTGAACTGGCTCTTGAACTCATTTATTCACTTTTTTACTTCCTTCCCTATGACTTTCATGGCCCATGACCTGAGTTTCTGGGGTCTCAGGCTTTTCTGTGTGTGTCCAGTTGCTTTGTCTTCTTCCCATGTTTCTGTTGTTGAGGGACTTCACTTCAAAGGCCTACCTGAGAGGTTTCTTTGAACAGGTATGGGGTTGTAGTTGGGGGGGGGGGTGCAAAATTCCTCTGAGTTCTGTGTTGGGAGTAGGCAGTGAGGGAGGACCTAACAGTCCAGTGGCCTCTGAGGTGTCCTGATCACACCCAGCTCCCCCACTAAAGTTCTCCTGCCTGTTTTGGCTTCCCTCCTCTGAGGTCAGGGCTCGCTGCCCTCTGAGGTGCTCCCACTACAGGGAGCCGGAATGGCAACCTTTCTCTTTTATCTTCCCAAACCTGTGCAACTATCTCTTGTGCCAGTTTATTCCTAGGCACTGTTTAAGAGTGACCCCCAAATACCCTGATGTGCTTTTCTGAGCCTCCTTTTACTTTATGGTCAGTTTTGGTCTTTTTTTTTTTATATACATCTCCTGCTTACATCTCTGCTTGTTACAGCTGCCGAGTAATGCTGTGGTCTAGGCTCCAAAAGGCCTTTTCTAGGGGAAGCTCACATTGTATTTGCAGTTTTCGTACCCACGGCTCATTTCTGGAGGCTGTAGCTACCCACTGCTGTCAATTCCTGCTTCTTTTGGATCTGTGCTTACCTGGGTCTGAGGTTCCAGGATCCAGGTGGGCTTTCCTCTCCATCTGTGGGTGCCTGTGGCTCACAGCCATTTGCATTCAGTGCTTCCTAAGCTGATGTTTTTCTCTACTTCTGATGTGTCTTCAGGTTTTCTGATCTTCGCATGGCATCCTTTCAATTGTTGGAGTACTCCTTCCTCTCCGAGCCAAGCGAAACAGACAATTTTTAGTTATAATTTCACTTTTTAAGTGAGTCCATGAGGAAACACTGTGTAGCTCTGTTGCTCAACTGTTGTCTTGACCAGAAGTCTTACATTTTAAACTTTAAACAGTCACCAGTCAGTGTATATTTTAATTACACCTTGTATATATACCGTGCCCCTCCAGTTGCTACTGACCTATATAGTGGTTGAGGTACTGCAGTTGTGCTTGTGTGTCCTTTTGTGGATATACTCTTATTTATAGTCCTTAACTGTACCAGCCACACCCGTCACCCATGAGTTTCCAGCCCTTCCCATCTGGAAAACCTGTTGGTCCAGCTTTGTCACTGGGAGTCCTCAGGATGCCATTGCTGTCTTCTAATTGTCAAGGCAAAAGGCTAAGGTAATCTCCAACTAGGTTAAGTGAATAGATCTTTGCAGAAATCTTTACCCAATATGCATGTCGAGCACCTGGCGATCACTGGAAAGTCAAACCTTCCCACTTAGGAGTGTCGATACTGAGGTATCATAGGGATGAGGCTGGAAAACCTCCTTATAATTTCTTCTCTTACTGTTCAGAAAATCATGGAATAAAATAAGAAAAAAACGAAAATTAATCATGGAATTTTTCCCTACAGTGCATAATGTTAAATATATTTCATATATCTGAAAGAGAGTAAATGCACTAAAGCATTTATCATCTTGCATGTGCTTCTGAGTGCACCACAGACCTTCAGAAAGTGCTTTTGCCTTCCCAAACCTATTTTTCGTCACCAATAGACTGCTCTCTCAGGAGCTTGATCACTCAGAAGTTCGGTCATTAGGCTCACTAGGGATTTTATCTGAACACAATAAGATTTTTAATTGTGTTTACAATGAAATGTCTGAATAAGTAAATGGAACCTTTTAACATCTCATTAATAACTATTAAGATGTGCTGGAACAGGATGTTATGCTGCGTGCAGCTGGTCATGAATAACAAAGTTGTATGCCTACCATGTGCCAGGTACTGTGCAAGGCCCTTTTACACACACCGTCTCTAATTTATTCAGTGTCTCTAAGAAGAAGGACTGATGATCTCATTTGCAGATGAGGAGCTTGAGAATCAGATAAAGAAAGTGACTTGCATAAGATCTGGATGCTGGCAAGTGGAGGAGCCAGAAGTAGAATATTTTGGGCATGACGGAGTGGTGGTGTATGCTTGTGACCCTAGTCACTTGGGAGGCTGGGGGAGGAGGACCACAAGTTTGAGTACAGCCTGGGCAGCTTTCTTAGTGACTGGATGCCCCTGGGTTCAATCCTCAACACTACAAAAAAGAAAAAGAAAAACTTGGTACAACTCTATTTTATAAACTTTAAGTCCATAATAAACTCAAAGTAGACATTAAACATATATTTTTCATACAGGCTCTAGCTATACTGCCCAGGCCGATCCCAAACTCCCGGGCTCAAGCTCCCCTCCTTCTTCAGCTTCTGAAGAGCTGGGCGTACAGGTGCATGCTATTTTGCCTGTTTTCACTAAATTAGTTTTAATCCAAATTTCTCTGATTTGTGAGTGGTCCTCTTAAACCTTCTTTACTTTCCTAACTTAGAGATAACCAGGAGAGAAGAATGTTCATTAGAGTAGTCCTTGACATCACAAGACACCGGGGCATCAGGAACTTGCTACGAATGAGAGGCAGGGTGAGGGAACAATGCAGGAACAGCGTGCTAGGCCGGTGTAGCAGATGTCTGGAACAGGACAGACCATCTCGACATTAATACTGGCTATTCTTCAGCAGCTTGTAAGAGGGCTGGGAAGCATCACAGCATGGAATCTGGTGACCTGGTGCTTTTTCTGGCTAGAACTGGCTTGGGCTTTCAGTCCATTTATATTATTCCTTCTTTCACATTTCCCTGGTGTGCTCCTCACAGTGTCAGCACACCACAGTATGGCATGACAGAAAGAACGCGCACTCTGGAGAGACCACCCTGGCTCCAGGGCGTAGCTTCGCTGCACCTCCAGCCTTGTGAGCTCAAGCAAGTCATTTAATCACCCTGGGCTTTAGTTGTGCATCTGGGTTCATGTAAACATTAAGCAAGCGTCTGGTTTAGTGTCTCATTCACACTTAGCTCTTAATAATGAATATAATTCATTTTCCCACATGTCTACTTCACATACCTCAACCCTTTCTCATTACTCATGTTCCACTTGAAATAGGCCTGGAACTTGGGGAATTGCTGTCTGTTCACCAAGGGATGCTAACCCCACTCTACTATATTTGGGCTTTACAGTAGCCACATATTACCAAGTGAAACTTGCCTATCACTTTCCCTGGATCCCTCCAACCACACATACTATTTTTTCATTAATTTTAATTTAAAAATTCCTCATTAAAAATAACACAACTATCTCATGGAGCTTAAAACAAAAAACAAAGTGAACCAGGGGGGTAGGGTGAGGAGGGATGGAGGGGTGGGTTGGGGGAGGGACAAAAGGAGAGTGGGAAAGTCCTTGTCACCTTGACAAGATACGTAGGTGCACAAAATGCTCAACTTCATTGTAAACCTTAAATTTTGCACTTATACATATCAATAAAATGGGGGGGGGGAGAATAACATGTTCATTGCTTTTAAATTATATGTGTAAACTCTAAAGAAAGAAAGTGAAGAAGACTTCAGAAAAGAGAGAGACATCCCCTGTTCTTGGATAGGCAGAATCAATATTGTCAAAATGACTATTCCGCCCAAACTGCTATACAGATTCAATGACATTCCTATCAAAATGCTAACAACTTTTTTCAAAGAATTTGAAAAAATAATCCTTGAATTCATATGGAGCCAAAGAAGACCTAGAATAAACGAAACAATCCTAAGTAACAAGACAAAGGCAGGAGGTATTATAATTCCAGGCATTTAGTTATACCACAAAGCAACAGTTATAAAAATTAGTTGGTACCGGCACAAAAACAGACAGTTTGACCAATGGAACAGAACTGAAGATGCAGAGACAAAGTCAAGTACCTTCACCTACCCGATCATTGATAAAAAAGACAAAAGCATGCACTCAGAAAAGGACAGCCTCTTCGATAAATAGTGTTTGGAAAATTAAATGTACACATGCAGAAGAATAAATCTGGGCACACACCTGTCATCATGCACCAAAATCAAATGAAAGCAGATCAAAGACCTAGATATTAAAACTGAAGCATTGAACCTCTGGAAGACAAATTAGGCAAACATCTAAAAGATATAGGTATAGTCAGAGACTTTCTTAATATGACACCCAAAGTAAAAGAAATAGTCCCAGAATTAACAAATGGGATTATTTCAAATTAAAAAGTTTCTGACAGAAAGGGAAAAATATTCACTACCTATACCTCAGACAGGGGGCTCATAACTTGAATATACAAGGAACTGAAGAAAAACAGACCCCTCAAAATCAAAGACCTGATTGAAAAATGGGCAAAGGAAATGAATAGGCAGTTCTCAGACAAAGAAGTTCAAGTGGTCAGTAAACACATGAAAAGATATTCAGCATCCTTAGCCATTAGGGAAATGCAAATCAAAACATTTAACCCACCATCTAACCCCAGAGAGAATAGTGTATATCAAGAATACAAACAGCAATCAGTGCTGGGGAGGCTGTGGGGAAAAAGGAACCCTCCTGCACTGCTGGTGGGAATGTAAACTGGTACAACCACTATGGAGGGAATTTTCTCAAAAGATCGGAAATAAATATGCCCTTCAATCTAGCGATACCTCTTATGGGAATTTTTCTAACAGAGTTAAAAGCATCATATAACAGAAATACATGTATACCCATGTTCATGGCAGCACAACTAACAATAGCTAAAATGTAGAAGACACGAAAATACCCATCAACAGACCATTGGATACATAAATTGTGGCATTTGTACAAATGGAATACTACTCGTCTATAAAAACAGATAGGTTTGAGGCCTTTGTAGGTAAATGGATGAAACTTGAGACCATCATGCTCAGTGAAGTGAGAAGAAAGTTAAATACCGAATGATTCCTCTAACCTGAGAAACCCAGATCACAGTCATTTCACAGAACTAAACGAGGGGGACATATTGGGAACTATTGAACTGGGGGAGGGTGTAGGATGATCAAAAAGTGAGAGGGGAAGGATATGCAATTTTGACGCGACATATATGTGCACAAAATACTCAAGCTCAAAGTCAACATTATGTATCTCATATATATGTATCAGTAAAATGGGGGAAAAATAACTTTTTTGAGATAAGTCTCACTCTGTAGCCCAGGCTCGTCCTGAACTCACTATGGAGCAAAGGGTGGCCTTGGATGCACAGCAATTCTCCTGCCTCCGCCTCCCAAGTGGTGGGATTACAGATGTGCACCACCACACGTGGTTTATATGGTACTGGGGAATCCAACTTGAGTACTTAGCACTTGACATAGCGCTTGCTAGGCAAGTGCTTTAAATGCTGAGTCATTCCTCCATCCAGGAAAAATAAAATTATATGCATAAAAACACGTGTATATACACCAAAAATTGAGTATAATTAATTTGTATGGAGTTGTCCCTCAGTACCCATAGAGAATTGGTGTCACAATTCCCCCAAGATACCAAAATTCATGGATGCTCAGATTCCTGCTGTAAAATGGTGTAGTATTCGCATACAACCTATACATATCCTCCCAGATATATTTGAAGTCATCTCTAGATTGTTTTCATACCTAATGCAATGAAAATAATGTAGGTAGTTACGCTGTGCTGTTTAAGGAACAGTAATAAGAAACAGAAATTGATATACATTTTAACCACACACACACACACAATTTAAAAATATTTTCGGTCTGTGACTGATTGACTACAATGACACAGAGGGCAGATTATATGCCTATGCCACACTCATGGTGAGGTGCCACGCAAAAAGCTTAAAGACCTTATTTCAACCAAATGTGAATCTTGACCCAGATTTAACCCGGACAGCAGGTCGTACCCAGCAAAAGGATTTAACTTAAAGTGTAGCCCACATGCAGAAATCCACAATAGCTTACTTTATAATCCTCTTACCCTATCTCATACCTGCACCGAATTCTTATTGTGTAGGCTTGGGGCTTTCATCATCGAAAAAAGAGTGTAGCATTTCAATTATAGAATGAATACATTCTGTAGAGCTAATGTATAGCATGGTGACTACAGTTAATAATATTGTATTGGATAATTGAAATTTGCTAGGAGAGCAGATATTAAATGTTCTCATCACATGTGCACAAATCACAGCCATCTGAAGTGATAAATCTCCCAAGCAACCTGATTATAGTAATCATCTTACAATATATATATGTATTTCAAATCATTACATTGCACACCTTTAAATTTATGCAATTTTATTTGTCAATTACATCTCAGTTTTCTAGGGAAAGAAAAGGGCACTGACTGTGGGATCAGATACCTCTTAGTTCAAATCTTGCTCACTCTCTGTATGGCTTTAGGCAAATTTTTTAGCCTCTCTGAGTCCCAAGTGGCTTACCAGTTAATGGAAATAATTCTAACATCTCATTATATTTCTTCGGCTCTTGACTGCATGACACACACCTTGTTAGGCACTGGGAATACAATGATGGGAAGGGAGATTAGCATGACATTGTAAGGGGCTGGAGGAATAGCACAGCGGTTAAAGAGCTTGGCTACCAAGGATAAGACCCTGGGTTCATTCCTCATCACCACATAAGCTGGACTTGGTGGTGCATGCATGTAATCTCAGTACTCGGGAGGCTGAGGCAGAGGGTCGCAGTAAGCTCAAGGCCAGCCTGAACTACAGAGTGAGACGGTACCTCAAAAAATATAATAGCATGACACTACAAATGTAAAATTGCAACTTTTCAACACAGTAGCAGAGGTACGTGGCATTATGAGACAGTATCTGACACGGTAGTCCATTGACAGGGCTTACTTGGTGACGGATTGAACTTGGAAGGCAAGGCAGAGGATTGAGTCAGGAACCATTCTCTGCTTGCTGGCTGGTAGCAGGTGTCATTCATCAAGGGAACAGGGTCAGCTTTGGGGAATAATTATGGCTGCTGGAAGATACAGGACACACACTTATTGATTGAAAGCCCTTCCTAGGAGGTGAGGATATTTGCATATTTTGTCTCATTCAATTAAATCACGATGGCAGCTTTATGAGGAGAATTCCTATTCACATTTTCCACCAGTGGAAACAGACCCAGAGGATTGAAGTGACTTGCCCTGGATCTTACAGCTAGTTAGTGACAGATCCGGGATTAACTTTCATTCTGTAGCCCAGGCACGTGCTTTCCCCACTACTTCACCCTGAGGGGCCCAGCAAGGCCACAGGGAAAGGGGAGGCTGGCTGGCCCTGGGCTAGGACTCCAAGAAGGCAGGAGGGGAGGCGGGAGTGGAAGGGGGAGAACGGAACGGAGAGAGGAAGAATGGTGGCAGAGGCAAAAGGGATTCTCTCCGGAGACTTGATGAAGATTTATTATTTGGAGACAGGTTGGGCAGGCCAAACTGAGGTCATATTTCAGAGTCCCCTCCTTCTACCAAATTTTGGCCCTGACCCCTGAGGTGGGGGTGGGGGTGGGGAAAGAGAGCAATTGAGGAGGCAGTTTATGAAGTAAGTGGCTCGGGGCCCAGGGCTAAATTTGAAATTAGCACGGGGATTTCAGTCAGAAGAGTCAAATTTCCAGGGCCAAGGCTATGTCTAGCAGCTGGGGCCCCGTGGAGAGATAGAAAACTGACCCTTCCTGGCTGCCACTTTGGCCCCAACCTTCCGGTCACCTGCTTCATGCCCCTGGCGTTCTAGGAAGCAATGAAGGCCACTCTCTTGGCTAATTTTCTCTCATGCCACCAGAAGCTATCATCTGTGCAGCATGCAGGGTGAGGGAGGAGGAAGCCGCCTACGAGCTCGCACTGGGGAGTCGGTTCAGGCAGATGGAGCCAGGCCCTGCCTTCCTCCGCCACTGACTTGTTGACTTCTCAAATCTGTACTTCCCTCACCGGGGCTTCCTGCTTAGCCCTGTTCTAGGTTTTGTCCTTTGGGGCCTGCTTGAGCCACAAGCTCAAAGTCAGAGCTCCCCAACAGGAGTGCCATTATCTGTGCTCAATCATCCTCATGTGAGTTCCTATATTCTTTCTGGGTGACGAGTAGGACTCTACTAATCCAGAGTTTCTTCTGACCACCTGTGGGGGTATGGAATAGTCTCAGGGGTTAAGGAATTTTCTGAGATGACCATTATAAAATTGGGAGATTTTAACTGCTTTGTATATATTTATGTGAACAACATGATATTTGATATACATCATATACATAGTGAGTGATTATAGTCAAGCAAATTATCATATTATCTCCCAGTTACCATTTTGTGAGTGTGTGTGTGTTTGTGGGGGGGGCGGAAGAGCACCTAAAATAAATGCACTACACAATGCAATGTCACTCACTCCAGTGCTCATGTGGCACACTGGATCACAGGACTTATCCTACACAGGAACAACTTCATACCCTCTGCCATACACCTCCTCCTCCCCACCACTAGCCCGTGGCAACCAGCATTCTACTCTCTATTTATGTATATATTGCCTTAAAAAAGATTCCACAGGTAAGTGAGCTAATACAGTATTTTTCCTTCTGTGTCTGGCTAATTGTACCTAACATAGTGCTTTCCAGTTTCATTCACCTCATTGTGCATAGCAAGATCTCTTCTGTTTAAGGCTGAATACTATTCCATTATGTGTATTACACACACACGTATATGTATATCATCATTTTTTATTCATCATTTGATGTACACGTAGATTGCTTCCATGTCTTGGCTATTGTGAACAATGCCGCGACGCATACGGGGAGGCAAGTAACTCTATGTGATACTTCATTTCCATCAAGATGGCTGGGTCATAGGGAAATTCTCTTTTTAAATTTTAGAGGAACTTCCATACTATCTTTCATAATGGCTGTACCAATTAAAGTTGTGTTCCTCTTGCAGTTAGAAACTATACTGAATGCTATAAGCCTACTGTGTATCATCTATCGAAACGGCTACATTATAGCTACGTGCAGCCATAGACTTCTGGGCCCTCACATCTGCCTTGTGTATCTGGAACATCTTAGCTTGCATGAAACAAAAAAGGAATCCAAGATAACAGTGGAAGGAAGGAGGTTCACCTTCTATCACATCAAAGTCTGGAGATAGGAGAAGCAGGTTCAGTGTGGCAGCTCCATGAATTTGTTAGGACCCCCAACTCCTTTCAACTGCCTGCTGTGTCTTCGTCCTCACAGCCCAAACTGACTGCTGTAGCTCCAGCTAGTACTTGCTCATTCTAAGCAGTAAGACGGGAAAGAACAGCACAAACAGGTCTGCTCCTTGTCTTTTTAGAAGATCACCCTCCCCCCAAAAAATCCTAAAAAATCTTTTCACCTATAACTCACTGGTCTGAACACAGTAGAACATTGGCTGTGGGATAGAGTTTTTAGCAGGAGACATTAAGGAGGAAGGGCGTGCATGGTGGGCTAGATACCCAGCGATCTCTGCCACGTTTTGTGTAAAAGAACTCATTAGCTTCACAATGTTCTGCGTGCGTTGTCAAGGACTAATGAGAAAAGAACAGAGGAGGACTTAATACATAAATGATGGCTTAGTCCCAGTGAAGGCCAAATGATGTCCCTGAGGGCTGTAAGAATGACAGTTTAGCAGTAGCTCTGATAGGAAAAAAAAGTGGTGCGAGAGCTGAGTCATAGTCTGCCTCACAGTAATATAGCATGACGAACTCAAAAGAACCTGTATCCCAGGCGGCACCATAGTCACGATCTGAACAGCAATTTAATTTTAGAAAAACAACATCATCCACCTTGTTAAAATAACTGTTGCTCATTTGATTTTTATTGGTTTTGTAGTTTTGTTTACATTTCATTTGGAAGTTTGCTTCAGCTTTATAATTGTATATCAGCCCGAGCACGAGGAGTTTGCAGTTGATCTTCTCTTTGTGCGTAGTTTGACACTGTAATGAAAATGAGTCAATAATTGGGATCCATACACAGGTAGTTTTCTTTTTCCTTCTAAAGGGGCAGCTCGACTGAGCTAGAGCCCGTTATGGCAAATGGAGGACTCTGGGAGCTGGAACCCCAGTCTAAGCCTTCTGGCTGTAAAATTCAGGGTTCTTTTCACACTGCCACCCCAGGGCTGGTGAGGAGGAGGTAGGGCTGTGCTGCAAAACAGCTGTGGAACCTAAACATAGCGTATGATCCAAAGAGTCTAACGTTGGAAGTGCTCAGAAAGGTCACATGGCATGTCTCTTGACTGAAGCTGGAGCCTCTCTATAAGCCAAGTGCCTGGGTCAAGGGGTGAGGATGAGGTTGGTAGTTTAGGATGACATAATGATGCATCCGGGGGGAGGGTTGATGCAGAGACTGTGTCCCTGACAACGAAGAGATTTTGAGATAATCTTCTGAGCATGTTCATGAGAACATTCAACAGCAGAAAGGGCCATGAAGTCAAATGTATGTATATGTATCCCCTAACTTGTCCCTGGTAACCTCCTCCCACCCCATTTGCCATCACTCCCATGGCTTGTGGTCACATGTGCCTATCCAGGCTCCTTTCACTGTCTTACAACCTGGAAGATGGTCTCTTGTCATGGGACAGAGGAACTGAGACAGATGTGGAGGCACTCTGAAGCCAGAGAGGTGGGGTGGAGGAGATGTTTCCAAAGGCCTTGTTTCAGGCCAAGTATAGAGGGACAGAAGGAAAGCCTTCTTCCTGTACAGCAGCAAGAAGTCTTCAGCCTGCCCACTGACCATCTCAAGCACTTTCTTAGGTTTTTCCCATTAAGAGAAAATTTCACAGGACTCTAGAAATTCAGAGGAAAACACCCAGAAAGACCTAAAGAGAAACAAGAGTAAGAAGTGAAAAAATGGGGGAGAGAAGGAAGAGAAAAGAAAGAGGGGTAGAAACAATTGAAAGACAGCTTGAAATCTATAGAAAAGTCAAGCCTAAGGGAAGGAGGGGCTTTTATGACAGGAGCCAGTGATGCCAATGGAGTCTCTGAGCTATGCCTCCTACATGGGGCAGACACCACTAGCCCAATCCTATCTTCAGGAAGCTTCCAGTTCATTCAGATCTCTTGATGAGTCCCCACATTTATAGGCATTAGAAAAATGGAGAAAGATTCATGACAAGTCATTGCATACTGGTAATGGAAAGAGCTCGGGCAGGCAGAGGCCAAAGTTACTTTTGGGTCACAGCAACTGCAAAGTGGCAGTACATGCTCAGGCAATGTCTGTCTTGGACAACCATGCTGAGTATAACCCAGCCGGGGTTCTTGGACAGCAGATAACCTACAGAGTTGTGGGAACAGATGGAGGGCCACTGGAGTGGGTACCCACCCCTGCACCACCAACTGAGTGGAAGTTCATATTGAAAAAAAACCCCAAGGCTCCTCTGGCCTGTTGCATCCCCCCATTCTCTCATGCTCAGCTGTCAATCTCTCTGCTCTCACAAGGAGCATGGAAGCTACCAGATGATAGGTCAATCCTTTTCACACCTAAAGCTCTGCTCTTTTCCTTGTCTTCTTTTTAATTGACAAATAAAATCTATGAAGTATAATGTAATGTTATGATTTATATAGACATTATACAGTGATGAAGTGAGGCTAATTATTCTCAATATAGAAACAAACTAAATGTCCATTGATGGATAGAGAAAGCATGGCGCATACACAATGGAATACTGATCGGTTCTAACAAGGAATGTGATCCTGTGATTTGTGACAGCATAGATGAGCCTGGAGGGCATCATGGCAAGTCAAATAGACCAGATACAGTGTCTTAGTTACTTGCCTTGTCGCTGTGACAAAATACCCAACATCCACAATTTAAGGGAGGAAAGATTTGTTTAGCTCACGGTTTCAGAAGGTCTCTCGCACACACGGTCCACTGACAGGGCAGCCAGTAACCGTGAAGGCACACGGCAGGGGCTGGAGAGCGGCTGGCCCCATTGCAAACAGAAGCCAAGGGCAAGCTGATGAGCGCCCAGGAAGAGGGTGCAACAGAGTTTCTGCTTTCTTCCTTTAAGCTGCCAGGTGCCCCTCCCTCACTGTCCCGCCCTCACGTCAATAACACACACCTGAAATCTCTGCCCTAGGCAATCCCCACGTTGAACAATTTGCCTCAATCCTTCCAGGTCACACCTTACACACCTGCCCCTTCCAGGTAGGCCCTGTCACCCAATAACACACAGTTCCAAATGTATGAGGCTTTTGGGGGACATTCCACATCCAAACTATAACATACAAAAAGACAAGTGACACCTGCTTTCACTTACATATGGAACCTACAAAAGAAAGTCAAATCCAAAAAAAATATATATATATTGTTATATGCATTGCCATGAAAATAGTGGAAATCTTGCTCCTGCCTATGTATAATTATTTAATATGCCTGGAATTTATTGTCTTAAACTGCGTTACCAAGAATGTTAACTACATATGTAAAAACACTGTTGCAAAATTTAGCATGCTATTGACTTTTTTAACTTAGAAAAATAAGAATTTATAAGTTTTAATATAATTTTTTCAGAATAAAAATAATTTGTTAATAATCTAAAAAAAATTCCCATTAAAGTGAAAATCCAAGCCAAAAAAAAAAAAAGTCAAATCCATCGGGACACAAAGTAGAAAGGTGGTTACTGGGTTAAAGGAGAGGGTAGACACAGGTTAATGGGTATAAGTTCTAGGTGTACAGGTGGAGTGAGCTCTAGTAATCTGTAGCACAGCACGATCCCTAGAGTTAACAATACATTGCACATTTCAAAATTGCTAAAAGAATAGATTTTAAATGTTCTTACCACAAAGGAAATTATGTGAAGTGAGGATGTGTTAATATGTTAATTAGCCTGGCTGTCATTTCCATCTCTTCTCATTATTCTCCTTTCACTCTCCATGCTCAACTCACTGCCCTTTTTCAATTCTCCACGTGCTAAATAGTCTAGATTTAGGTGGGGAGTCTCTGACCATAGCATATTAACATATATATCATTTCTGCTTCACAGAAGTCCTCTGTGTTGGGCATTAATGTGTATTTTAAAGACAAAGAAACAGACTCAGAGAAGTTAGGCAATGCAGCCAAGATCACACAGCAAAACAGAAGTTCATACTTAGAAATTTCTGTCCATTCTCCTACAATGTCAGACAAGATGCCAGGTACATTGAAAAATATTTCTTCAATGAAATTCTGCCTATTTGAGACCTACTGGAGCCAGAGTGAGTAAGTCTTCAAAGTGTACAGTTTTGAGAAAAGATTCTTGTGAAAACAAGATTGAAAATGCCATGCCAGGCTATTTGACTTGATATATATGTGCACAAAATACTCGAATTCAACATAAGCATTATGTATTATATATGTACATATCAATAAAACGGGAAAAGATACAAAATGCCAGGCTGGCGTGCCCACTGGCTGAGCCACTGGCCTAAAGAAAGGACAAGCAAGAGGGTTTGTCATCTTCATCTTCCTGGATAGCGCACCTGCCTGGTGGAGCAGTCAGTGTGCTGAGTGTCACATAACATAGTAGCCATATGTATATGATTGTGTGTGTGTGTGTGTGTGTGTGTGTGTATCTATCTATCTATCTATCTATGACTGTTTATTTCATTGATTTCCAGTACAGTCTTGCTGTGAGGAAATAAACTCAGAGAAGCTTAGCCACTTGCCCAAGTCCACACAGCAAGCAAGTGGCAGAGCCAGAACTTGAACTAGTGCAGTCTGTTTCCAGAAATCACTTGGGCAGTGATTACTCTCCATTGCCTCCCTACAGACATGTGCACCAACAACAGTGATGGCAAGGTGGCACATATCAACTGCAAAGTGCCACGGAGCAAACATGCCCTTTCTAGAAAACTGGCCCTGGCACACCTTCCTGGTATTCAGACCCAGTTCTTCCTCACCTCTAATCTCATTCATCACCCTCTCAGAGTGGTGGGGATTGTGTCATCGACCTGGCTGTGCTCAGAGGTTTCCTGTCTGACGCAATACCTTCCTCTATGAACATCTTCCCATAGTTTTAATTATCTCAGCAGTGTCATGATCTTTTCCATTCTTCTTCAGATAATTTCTGGGTGCATGTAGGTTTAGAATAACCATCAATAGCAGCTAAGCTGTATGTGCTACCTCCTGTGTTGGGTGCTTTCTATGGATGAGCGCTTTTACTCCTCCACAGTCCTGTGAGGTGAGTCCATCGTGCAGGTGAACTGACAGGCTCAGCAAGGTGGAAACCTGAGTGTTATGCACCAACTGAGCAGCTAATCTGGGCTCTGCCCCTTGGCCTCTGTGACTCCATATCTGGGGTTCTTATGTGCTCCTCAGGGAACACTCTCTGGAGCAGTGGAATTTTTATAAAGAGGTTTGTTTAGTACCTGTCCCATTGCAGAGATGGGGGAATTGGTGCTGAGGAGCACTTGGTGATGAGCTTAAGTCCCAGGCCTAAGGTGAGCCCTGATTTGAAGCCTCCACAGTTTGGTCCCTGTCCTCAGCCATCGTGAGTTCTTTGAGGGTAGGGCTGGGTTTGCTCCACTCCCCACCTTCTCCATGTCTATCACCTAGTATTTCAGCTATTATGGTTTTAGTCATCGGATACAAGTTACTCATAGTTTTCGTAGGGTCTGATGCTGAAGTCCTTCAACACCAGGTTTTGTCGTGCTCCAGGTCCGCACCAACCTCCCTCTAACAAACACGAATATAGATGAGGGTCGGAGCCATCTGTGCTGTTCTGTTTGATTTAAGGTCATCTGTGGCTTCACCGTCCAGATTTCACCACCAGCATTTCATACATTCATTTCCTGCCGTCTGCTTCGTGCAGACGTAAACACACAGAGACACTGTTGCAGGGGTGAGGAAGCCAAGGCTGCAGCTACCGACGTAATAGCTAAGAAAATAGACTCATATGAATCAAAACAACACCTAAAAAGTACTAAGATTTTTCCATATATTAGGTCCTATTCAAACACAGAAACGGACACGTGCGAGTGCCTGCACATGTATGCATGTGCACACACACCCACACTCACCTATAAACACACACACACACACACACACACACACACACGCACGCACTGCAATTTCCTTTACTCCCCCCAACAATTTATTAAGATAGATGCCATTTTCTGTCCCTCGTTTGTAGCCAGGGAGACTGATTATTGCCCCTAGTTCAGAGTGAAGGAAAGTATGACTCAGAGGAGACTAGCTGCACAGCTGAAAAGTGCCAGAAGTAGAACTCCAAGTCTTAGTTTCTTACTGTGACTCTAAACTGCTTCCACTCATCCTTATAGGACTGGTTGAGAGGCTGGCTCTGAGGAGTAAGCAGGAAGAAGGAGCAACAGCAGCTCTTAGAAGGGGGTTGGTTTTGGATGCAAGACAACTAGTTTGGGAGCTGGGAGAGGTCATGAGTTTGACTTTTTTATATATCAAGTATGAAGTGTCTCTGAGAGGTCCAGTCAGAGATGCCAAGAAGATAGATGAGTATGTAGTCCAAGGCTTCATGGAGAGTTTTGGGACTTTTCCTCATACGGATAAAAATAAGTGGCATTTATCCAGCACTCATTACATGCCAGTACTGTCCTAAAAGGCTGATATAGGTTAAGGATTATAACTTAATGCCAATTCAGTCTTATGAATTTGGTAATTTCTGATCTTTTGTTTTTGAAGATGAAGAAACTGAGGTACAGAAATGGTAAATGATTCAGGATCACACAGCCGGTGAATTGTGGAGGAAGAATTCAAACACAGGCAGCCTGAAACCTCTGAAGTTTGGCTTCAATTGGACAGTGGAACGAATAATGCCCACCAAGCAGGATTACCATGAAGATTAGATTCATCAAAACCCTAGAATTTCCATCAACTAGAGCTATTATCATTTATAATATTTAATATTATTTAATTCTTATTGAATCTTGATCACATTATTATTGCAATAGGTGAAGCCTAGGGATTTTGGACTAGGCTTTCCCTTACTTTCATCTTCTCAGTTTCCCTAAGACACTGAGCATGATCCCAAGGTTTCTCTCCTTAACTCTCTTTTAGCATCACTGGCTTTAAAGCACATTAGGCACCCCAGACACTTGGCTTCAGTTTGATCCATTTTAAGGTCTTTCCCTCAACATTGTCATGATGACGCTGTGGTTTTCATCCTCCAGCCCTCCTGAGATTATAACACCCAAAGAGCGACCTAGACACAACCCCCTCGCACCCAGAATTCAAAAAGAAAAACGCAAACGCGATCTTCGAAATCCCACATTTACTTGCTGTTGCCTGTAAACCCACAAGGGGGCGCTAACTCACATAGAATTCTAATGTTTTTGCTGCAGAAACTCATCAAAACCCGAAAACTGCATAGGAACTCCGGTAAACGGACCCCAAATTGGTCCCACAACTGAACCTTTAACATCAATCGGGGTCTTATCCTTGTACTGCAGCCTCCAGATAACCCCTATTCTGAGGCAGTGCACTTTGATGATTAAGGAAATGGGTCTTGAAAGGTGGCTATTTAGGTTCTAACTCTGGCTGTATCACTTCCGAGCCTCAGTTTATTCCTGAAAATGCGGATAAAACAGGGGTGCTATTAGTATTAGTAACTATCTGAGGAGGATTCTAAGGAAGAAATTAACAGGTTCATGTTTACAAAGACTTTAACACGGTGCCTGGCACCTGCTACACGCTCAACAGAAGTTTGGGATTTCTGACCAGCTGAGCCAGGTGCCACAAGGAGGTTCAAATCCACACTGTCTCTCAACTTGTCTTCTCACACTGTACAGTTCTGATGGCTTCATGGTACCCAGTTGGAAGCTCCCTGATGCCTCGCCCCATACCTACTTGGCGAGGCACCTGCCATGTGCACTGCACCCTTAGGTGCTAACTTTGGGTTTCATATTTCTTGCTTTATTTGGCCTTGAAGGTAGAAGTAGGTTACATGTTCTTGCCCTGGAGAGCAAGGACTTCCCAAACAAACAGGTACCTGTACACCACACACACACACACACACACACACACACACACACACACACAGAGAGAGAGAGAGAGAGAGAGAGAGAGAGAGAGAGAGAGAGAGAGAGGAGAGAGAGCTCTTCTGCCCAAACTCCAGGACCAAACCTCTGCCTCATGAGGAGGGAGTAAAGGTAACTGAGCCTTATAAGACAACTGGGCAGTTGGCTCAGCCCTTGCCAGGCACTCTTCCTAGTAAGGATATCCTTTGGGTGACAATATCCAGTTGAAGATACAGCCCATAAGGAAATTCATGACTGTTTCTTTTAGCCCTACTATCAATGGCCTCAGAACTCTTTTGGGGGATGTATTTAGAGACTTGCTGGTACTTACTGACCCAGCCAGCCAGCAGCTGGTGCCTATCTCCCTAACACTCTCTTTCTCTCCTCCTGTCCCCTTGTATATATCTGCACTCTACCTAAATTCTACGTGTGGCCTATGGATGCCCTCCACCAATGTTGCTAGCCACCCTTGACCCTGGGCACTCCACCGGCCTCCATGCCATTCACTTTTTTTCTCAGGGGGTTGAATGACTACTAGTTTTCCCAGCTGGGAGAATGTGCATGAGTCCTCCAGCGTCCCATCAGCTCATGGGGACAGACCTCCCATGGGTGTGATTCTGAAACATACATATAACAATATTCATTTCACAAATATTTATGAGGTCCCCATTGTGTACCAAACAGTGTTTTCAGTCTACTAGACACATTGGGAAAGAAGGAAAGGAAAGGAAAAGAAAGGGAAGGGAAGAAAAGAAAGGAAAAGAAAAAGGAAAGGAAAGGAAAGGAAAGGAAAGGAAAGGAAAGGGAGAAGGAAAAGAAAAAAATACAGATTTGTGTATGGAGCTCAGAATTGAATGGGGCTAACTGCTGGTGGTGTGCTTACTATGTGCCAGGCAGTGTTCTGAGTGCTTTACCATCTATTAACTTATTGAATCTTCAAAACCTCATGATACAAGAAAGATAAGGAATATCACTGTCCCCATTATTCAAGTAAGGAAGCTAAAACCAAATAAGATTTCATGACTACAGTAAGTTGAATAGTGTGTCTCCAATTCCATGTTCACCTGAACCTCAGAATGTGACCTTAAACTTCCAACTATCTCTTTTTAGATAAGATTAGTTTAGGATTCTAAGGTGAAGTCATCCTGGAGTTAGGGTGATGTCCTCATAAGAAGAGGAGGGGATACGTAAGCCACAGAGAAGGTGATGTGGAGACGAGGGCACACACCAGAGTTCTATGTCTCTACGGCCAGCAGTGCCACGGACGGCACACAACTGGCAGAAGCTCCCAGACAGGTGCAGGGAGGTTTCTTCTTGGAGCCCCCAGAAGGAACCAAGCCTGCTGATGCATTGTGTTCAGATTTCCGGCCCCCTGAACTGTGACAGCATCCATTTTTGTAGTTAGAAGTCATTCATTTCACGGTGGTTTGTTACACCAGCCCCAGGAAGCTAATGCAGTGACTTACACAGCTATGATTCAAACCTAAATGATCAGGGTCCTGAGTCTGCCCTCTGAATTCCTCATTCCTCTCTACTAGTTTCCATGCCCAGATAGAGAAGGTAGTTGGGAGGCCGCAACCGGGAAAATCGGAAGAGTAATGTCCACGGTGACCCTAGATAAATATTAGCTCAGTCACCTCTGAGCCTCAATGTTCTCATCTGTACAATTAGGAATTTGGGCTTGTTGCTCTTTAATGTTCCTTTTAGTCGTGACATTTTATAAGCCTATGATTCATGGTTTGGGGGAGAAGGACACGGTGACAGTAATGAAAGCAGGTTGTGGATGAGGGGATAAAGAATATGCATTATATGTAATTGACTGATTTTCAAAAAGCCTGTGGATAAAAATCCTATTATGGAAAATTTTTCATTATCTTTCTCTGTTGTTCTCTTTACGTCTGTCCCTCTCAGGCTCCCCCTACTTCCCCCTCACACATGCATATGCATCTCCACACCCACACATGCCCAGAGACTCCTCTCCAGCCCTGGAGAGTAAGTTCATATTTATGAATTTCAAACTGGTACAGAAGAAAGGGGTCAGGGTACGAATGTCCAGCAGTTCCTGGCAAGGAGAGAGGCATTGTGGGGAGGGGTGGGGAGGGCCCTGGAGACTTGGGCTGGAAACAGTGTTATTAAGTATGTTCATTAATGAGCCCAAGAAGGAAATGACTAATAAATTGATGGAAGGAGGCTGATGGCATCAAACCACTTGGTTAATTAAAACCACAGAGGTCTTAGAGTGACTCTGAAAAGTCCCTGAGGATGGAAGTGGTCGATAGGAGGCAAATCAGGAATAAAACCAAGAAACACCATTCGGGGGGCTATTGTTGAGGGGTTATCTCTTGCATGGCATGGTAACCAAGACCCGGGGAAAAGACAAAATGCTAAAATACTGTGGTTCTAAAAAAATCTTCCCTGACGTACCTTCCCTCATACTCTAAGCACCCTGACACTTGTGTGTTTCCTGAATCAGTGTGATTTCTGGCTACAGCTGTTTTCCTAGTGTGCGAATGGGTATGGGCTCAGGTCTAGAGGAAAGAAGAGGAGCCACGCTATCTCCAAAAGCCTCTGGATGTTGGCCAGGTGGATGGGCACATAAGGGTCTGCTCTGTTGTTAGCAGCCAAGTAGCTTCAGATTAGCCCCCAGAAGATGTTTCCTTTGGAATCACAGGAAATGACTTTGCAAACTACCACAACACCAGTGTAGGTGCTGGGGGCGGGACCTCTGAGGAACAACAGGGGTGAACACACAGCTTCTCGACATCCCTTCTGCAGTACAGTCTATTATTGGGGCATGGTCTCCTGGCAGGGTGGCAAAGTGCACACACTGGAAGTCTGGAATTAGGTTAGACCAAGCTTAGTTTCTTCATCCATAAAATGGGAGTAAATATAACATGTACCTCATTGAGTGTTTTAAGGATTAACTTAGACAAATGGAAAATGTACCAGGTTTGGCATATCGAGACTAAATAGCAGCCCAAGTAATTTCTATCTTGGTATCATTCGTATACCTCAAACCTACCAGAATTTATTACATCATCCCCACTCTATGTGTCTTACTTTAGTTGATGGCATCACCATTAATCGAGTTTCTCAAACTATAGACTTCAGTGTCACCTTCGGTCCCCCTGCTTTCTTTCAGCCCCTATGTGCAAGTGGCCATCCCTGTCGCCCACTTTATCTCTACTCTAGTACAGATCCTCATTACTTTTTACTGAAGACTGTTGCAGCAGACCTTTAACTGTGTGCTATGCCTCTGTCTCTCCCCTCTGTAGTCCCACCTCTACAGAGAACTCAGATAAGCTCCCTAAGAGAGAGGCACTGGGTTCCCTTCAAGATCAAGTCCACTCTCCTTATTTTGTCCTACAAGGAAATGCACCATTCCTTTCCTAGCCCACCTTTTGTCTGCTCCTCACATCACGCCCACCCTCAAGGCTCATTGCACCCCTTTCCCCATTGGGCCATCCTCTCTCATGTCACTTTGTCTTTCTTCCACTCTCCACTAGGCTCAAGTGTATCGTCCTTAGGCAGCGGATGTGGCTCAGTGACAGAGCCCTTGCCAACCTGCACAAGGCCCTGAGTTCCATCCCTAGCACTGAAAGAAAAAAATGCTTTCTTGAGAAGGCCTTCCTGTCCCTCACAAGAAAAAAAAATATTTTGCCCTCTTCTACTGTCAGCACTCATCAAAGTTCCACATCCAGCACTTCTCTTACTATCTAAATGTTGTTTGATGTGTCTGTCCTACCGGTCCAAATGCTCCCCGTTCACCTGCAGTCATCAGACTAAGCTGCCATAGGCCGAGAAATAGAATCAAGGTATCCATCTGTGGTCAGACTCTACCCTGGACAGTGCCCTGCTTGTTTCTCCACTGATTTCAAAACAAAACCTGTCATGGTCTCCCAGGGAACTTGAGAAATATAGAAAATGCACGTGACAGGAACTGATGTTGAACAAGCCAGTGTGACTGGATAAAATCTTTTCATAACAAGCCCTGATAAGCTTCCTGTCTTTAAGATAAATGACCGAGTGCCGATGGCTCTGCAATTACCAGATCTTCTAATTGAATGTCAAGACCCCTGCTTTGGGTGAACCTGTGACTCAGGCTTTCTCTGCCCAACCTCTGTCTACCTGGATGTCCTCTCTGGTATCCATGCAAGCTCAACACACAGGTGCTGAGTGCCCACTGTGGTGCTAGGTGTAGTGCAAAACATTTTCGGAACTCAGCCCTATTGAATCATCCTAACAACCCCACAAAGTGGGAATGCTTAATGCCATTTGAAACTTGATAAGGAGCCTGATGGTTCCAAAGGTGAAAGGTCTTGTTCAGGATTAGCTCAGGTAATAAAAATCACAGATGACATTGAGTGAGCTCTCACTATGTGCCTGGCTCTGTGGACAGTACTCCACGGACATTATTTTGTCTATATAATTCTGAAAAGCAGATATTACATCTCTCTTTTATAGATGGGAAACATGGGGCTCAGAGAGATGGTAATTTGACTAATATTTCATGATTAGTAAGTGGTAGAGCTGGCACTGTGAATCGGTGTTTCTCCGTCTTTAGGTCCAGTAATTATTCTGCCACTCCACACAGTCTCTTTGTCTCTCATCAGGCAGTGTCTACCATGGCAATGAGACACTGTGGTGCTCAGCACAAGGCACAGACAAACTAGAGAATGAAAACCAGGACATTGCTGTCCCAACATTTGGGTCAGGTGCTGATCTGAGCACAGTCCTAAGGAATGGCAGGCCATTTGGCGGCACTTGGCCCTGCCTCTTCAGGTCTCCGGGCTAAGAAGCCTCCTTCATTCTTTTTAGTTCTCTTCCTGGAGGTAAGCTACATCCTTGGGAGCAAAGTGGGGTTTAGATAAGGAAACATATTTCCTCCACAAGACCACTGTACTGAGAAACCAACCTCCCTGAGAACAAGCGAGCAGAGGTAAGATGTAGAACACCAGCCATTTATTTTTCCATGTGGTCCTCCTTTAGGAGAAGCATGGATGATATAGCTGGACTGTGTACTAAGCACCCTTCCTGGGAGACACCAGCCCCTGTGTGGTTCTGGACTTCACTTCTCCATAAACCCAAGAATAGGACAGACCGGAACCCTCCAAGGCTCTCCTAGTGTGAGTATTCTGCAGTTCTAAGTTCTCAAGAGGCCAACACTGATTGGCTGCTGCTAACCTGTTGAGTGCTGTGAATTTCCTGGACCAGCTCCCGGGGCCATGCACTCCAGTAGGAAACTTTGGCTGCAGCATCAAGTTAGGTGCTTCATCTTCTTCCTGACAGGCTCTTAAAGTAAGTAGACTGATGGAGTGTGCAGCAAAATGATGACTCTGGCAAAATCAGTGAGATCATGTACCACCCCCCACCCCCCCACCCCCACACACACATCAACCTAGAGCCACCGCCAAATGAAATGGCTGTTGGAACAGAACCGGCCCAATCCATTAAAGAGATGAGAGTTCTATTAATTAGGAGGGAAGTTTCAAAGGCAGACAGGTCAGCAACCAAGGTCCACAGCTAAGCACTACTCAGTGGGGAGAACACATGGGTGGATTCTTCAGGCTTGATGGTAGAGGATGGAGACCAAGAAGGCAGCTGAGCTACAATGGACAGCACCAGTCTGGCAAATGCTATTAGCACCACGTGGGCCTAGCCTCTTCCACATGTCATCTCTGCCACTAAAATTCCCCTCAGCTGTTCTGGGTCTTGTTTCCATACCTTAATCCACTGTCCCCTACTTTCTGAATTTGTCCTTCCTGTTTTATTTTTTTTATAGCACCTATTGTCTTAGATGCTCTGGAACATGTCAAAAAGCCACAAAAGACTCTCTTGTGCCCCTTTCCCAACAATACCTTTTGAAAAAAAGGTAACCACTAGTCAAGAATCACCAAAAGGGTTTGTGAGAGTATAGGTGAGCTCCACTTATACAGACTCTTACTCAGTAGGGCTAGCCAAGGCTCAAGGATCTGCATTTATAATTTATAACAAGTTCTCAGGTGCTGCCAGTGTTTTGAGGATTGATGCACTGGTCTGGCTTCTTCTAGCCACTGACCAGGTTTGCATATTCTCTTTTGTATATGCCTTCTTTTGCTCATTCTTATGTCAATCAAATTTATCCATGTCATTGAGTGTCTCAGTAACTAATTTTCTATTTTCTACTTTTGGCTATAGTTTTAGTGATACATCATATGGATATATGATATTTTATTTATCCGACTACTGATGGAAATTGAGTCAGTTCTGGTAGTAGACTCTTTTGAATAATGTTGCTGCTATGAAGCTTCTTGTATGTGTTTTTGGTGGGCAGTTGCACTCATTTTCTAGATACATGTATATAGAGTTGCTTGATCACAGGTGATATATCCAAATCATCACACTGTTGTTCTCCCATAGAAACCCTTTATTGGGTTCACATCATGCTCAGAACAAGATCCAAGCTCTTTCCTGTGGCCTATAAAACCCAAAACATGGGTCTCTGTTGGCTTCTTTGACATCAACTATATCTTATCCTCTTTTTTTCTTATACTTTAACTATATTAACCTTCTTTTGTATGTCCAACACACCAAGTTCATTTCCATTGCAGGGACTGACAGTAACAGTATTAGTATTCCCAAATACAAAGACCAACTGCCTTGACTGTGTGAGAAAGAGTCAGGAAACACGAAACCAAAAAGCTTGGATTTTCCTTGAGTTTCCCCCATCTTTTCACCATCTAGTACTCCATTGTATCACTTTAGCTGGTATGTCCAGTGTCCTGAACATCTTTCAGTCATCTAAGGACCCACTGCTAACGATTCTCATCTCTACTAACAACTTTACACCAGGCAATCTAGTCAAACCAAAATGCGAATTAAATCCACAACAAGACACCACACACCCTCAACTCCCACCCCCCCCCCCCACCCCACACACACACACTCTAAAAGGGCTAATTTTTTAAATGGACATCAATAAAAGTGTTGACAAAGTTAAGGAGCAAGTGGAACCCTCATTCTCTCCTGGTAGGAGAAGGCATGGACACGATCCTTTAGAATATTGTTTAGCAGAATCTAACAAAGAGATATAGCTGAATATATGCCCTGGGGCTCCTTTTGGGAAAAACAGGCCCTGAGCTAGAAGGTTCGATCCACTGACTCATATTATATCTCCAATTGTTCTGCTTGTTATTTTTATTTTACGGTTAAAGAAACTAAGGACCAGAAAGTTTAAGCAACTCATCCACACTCCTATAACTAGTCAGATGCAAAACTTGAAAATATGTCTGCCTCCGGTACTTAGAGAATTTAATTAATTAATTCATTAATTCATCCATTCTCATCATGCTCCAGAGTGTATGCCTCTGGATGTCTAAGAGATCCTGCCTAGAGCGTTTCTGAAGAGAATCAAGGAAATAGAATTCTCTATATAAAAACTAGACTGGTTTGACCGGTGGACTGGCATAGAGTTCCATTCGCAAACTCTCTCCAGCTTTGTTTTGAGTCAGGGTCTTCTTGCTTTGTAATCCGGGATGGTCCTGAGCTACTAGTTCAATGGTCACCTTGAACTCACGACAATCTTCCTGCCTGGAGGATTGGAGGAAATCCTGAGTGCTGATATTACAACTATGTGCCATGACACCTGGCTCATGTGTGCTGGGGAACTGAACCCAGGGCCTTGCTCTTGCCAGGCAAGCACTCTAACCTCTGAGCTATGCCCACAGCCCAAGCTCCATTGCTTGAGTCCTATCTATAGTAATCTGCCACTACGCCTATTCTTGAAACAGACATAAAGAACTAGAATATCAATTAAGAGCAAAGAGGCTCATTCCAAAGATAGAAAAAACAGGACAGAGGGAAATTAGGTAGTTTGTCCAAAACACAGCAAATTAGAGGCAGAACTGTGGTGAGCATTAGTTGTCCTAAGGCTCTATTGCTTCCATCCTGAAGTCCTGAGAGTCTTTCCAGATGTTCAAGTAGTTCTTCAAATCCACCTTAAATCCTGGTGGAATATGGAGGAGGTGAGACTTGATGTGCGTTTGGTGGTGGTGCTAGTGGGGGTTCCTAAGAACTTACATCTCTGATACACATCAAGTCTTAAAGGAATTGCTAAGGAGGATAAAGCACAGAAGGTATCCTGGCACCACATAGGACGACAGGCCAGGGCTGCTGGAGTCACGGCCTGCCCACTGCTCGCTCCTCGTGCCAGCCAGCCCCACAGCCCTCAGCTCGGGGCTGAAAAGAGACATAGGACAGGGCTTCTTAATGAGAACATTTGGGAACCCGGGAAAGGTTAATGATCTGCAGCCTCGACCATCCGTCAGCTGCCCAGCCTGAGACAGTAAACACGGTTACTCATCTAATTAGCAGGAAAGGCTGGGCAGGGGCTAAAGATGGGACCTTGGGGATTGCAGACCCAGTGTCCACCCACTTAAGGCTGCTGATAGAGGCTACCAAAGGGCACAGGGCCCCATCCTGGGAGGCGGTTGGGAGGGAACTCACTCCCAGTTGGTCCCCTGCAGTTCTGACCGCAGGCTGTAGTGAAGATATGGAAGCGCATGGCCATTTAAGGGCCTCCTCTGTGACAGCCACCAGGTTGGTCAGTTCTACACATGTCATCTTGTTTTGTTCCCCAAGCAGCATTACATGATGTGTTTTTCATTTGCTGAGCATCTGCTGTATGGCACTTTACGTATATTATCAAATTTAATTCCCCCAAGAGTCTTAGGAAGGAGCTGGTATTTCCTCCATTTCACGAGAGAGAAATCCGAGGCTTACAGAGCACAACCGGCTTATTTGCTGACTCATTCCACTCGTGTGTTGCACACTCACTGTCCAGTAGGTACTGCCATAGGTGGAAGGCGAAAAGACACACACTTCATCCTCCTAGAGCCTAACGGCTAATGGAAGAGACAAATATTAAACACAAACTCACACTGCAAGTAAGCAGCAATATGAGAGTTGGGATCTAGTGCCGCAGAAAGCTGTAAGGATGGAGGGAGCAGAGGTGACAAGCGCAGCAGTGGGAGTCAGACTCACGACCAGCCCATCCTGTTTCCAGGGGGCCAGGCCTTGAGGCAAATGATGTTATTACGTGTGGGGGATGTATCTAGGCACATGTGATCACTGTACTCTGGGAGGCAATTTTACCTTCCAGCTGCTAGGAATGATCCGAGCTCCAAAGAGTGGGTATGGAGCTGAGAGTAGCCTTTACTGAACTGCCAACGGGGAGAGCCAAGGCAGAGCAATGGGTATTCTTTGAGCACCTGTACATATCCGGTGCTGTGCCAAGTCCTGGAAATAGGTGCCCGGGAGCAGTCAAAAACCTAATTTTTTTCCACAGAGGCTTCTAATCTAGGTTGGAAATGAAACTTGTTTTCATGGAGAATTAAGGAAGAAAGCCAGTTAAGAGCAGATCTGGGCAGTTCTTACTGATAAGCTCCAAAGCCTGAGAGTCTTTGAAGGTTTCTTGGAAGAAAGAGCAAGAAAAAGAGAAAAAGTGTGTAGGGAAGGGAGCACAAAAGTGAAAGAGGGAGGGAGAGACTAAGAGAAGAAGAACAGAGATGGCAAAAGAGAAAAAGACAGATAAAAGAGGGGAGAGCCAGAAACAGGAAAGGGACAGAGTCAAAAGGTGACAGAACAACGCAATGGTTTGAGTATGAGCAACAAAATGAGAAGTGGTGAGAGGAAAAAGGAAGAAGCTAGGGCCTTGTGATTGGACAGGAGGATGATGATGCCACTGTGTACTTAGAGGCCTTCTGACCATTGGAATCAGGCTCCAAATGGTTTCTGTACCCTAAAAAGATACTTTCCTGCATTGATAATGGGCACAATCTTTTGGGCAACTGCAGAGAGAGAGAGAGAGAAAGAGAGAGAGAGAGATTGACAGAACCCCTCACAAAGAGCTGTATATACCTCTTCACCACACTCTCACTTTTATTAGCTTAGCTTCTTAGAAAGTTGAACACAACACAACTTGCAAAGAGAATCTTTTTTCTTTTCCCAGTAAATGACATTCCTGTTACATCTGGGACAGGTTCATCACTGGGAAATGAGTTCCTGTAATTAGAGCCATAAGAAAATGTTGTCCTCTAACGAAGGCTATCAGAAGACCTAAGGCCAAATTAAGATTTAACCACTTATTAGCTCTGTGACCTTGAGTTGTTTCATCAACTTCTCTGGGTCTCAGTTTTCTCCCCAACGATGGAGTGGTTGTATTTAGTACTTGGATGCTTTCCCACTTGAGCACGTGCAGGAAACAGGTGTAGCCAGGGCCCCCAAGGAAATCTATCCTGATGACCTTTAATTTGAAAGGGTTGAGGGGAGGAGAGGGGATCAACAGATCAGATCAGCAGGCAGTGTGGAATGAGGCAGGGGTATAAATAAAGTAATGTCTAAATAAGTTGACTGAAATGGAATGGGCCCCTGGAAACTCAGCCCTTGGTCTGGTTCTCTTGGCCCAACTGGTCGGCTCCAGGGAGGGGCCTTCCACATCTTACACTAACCTCTCCTGGCTCCTATTTGCCTCCTATTCCCCTTCCACATCACTGCTTAGTAGGACTGATAGAGGCCACTGTGCAGTAGGGCAAATGCCTCCGCTCCGTTTTTATTTTTGGTGGGGAATGAAATTTCAGTTTTGTGCAATGGAATGCATCAGTGCCCCGTATCTCATGAACTGCCAAGAGGGATTAATGGAGGATCCCAACTAAGAAACCATCATGCTGTGTTCGTGGGACAGGAGGCAAGGTGAAAAGGCCTGATAACAGGCTTCTCTAGACTAGTTAAGGGGGCCTTATGTAAAAGTGGCCATATGTTACTTGACTGCTTCCTGACGAGGTCAGACTTTCCTCTTTGCCCTAGCCTCTCCGGCCCAGACCAGCACTTTTTTTTTTCTCTCTGTGACTCAATTACTGAAATAGTCTCTTTCTAGAACTCTTTGCCTCCAACTTCTTGCTCTGTTCCATTCATCCATGTTTCACCTTGAACTTTCTGTATCTCAACATTGATCAGGTATCTCTGCTACTTTACTGTGTACTATGTGAAATTTGGTACTGAGTTATCTTACTAATTATGTAATTCTTTTTGCCAAGCACCATACTTCTCATAAAAGAGGTGTTCAATAAATGTTTGATAGATGATTCCTGGAATGCATCAATATCCCAGGCCAGTCACTGTGTTTGTCATTGTAGGAGGGTCCTACCCTGTCCTACCACGGCCTATGGTCTTAGTGCCTATCGATGAGCTTCTCTCAGGGTTTGTGATCACTTACTAGACCAGAAATTCCATGAGGACAGGGACCCCATGAAATTCCATGAGGAGAGGGACCCCATTTATCAGGTACCTTCCATGAGGACAGGGACCCCATGAAATTTCATGAGGACAGGGACCCCATCTATCAGGTACTTTCCCAAAAATACCTCCCACCTAACAACTTGCATTGTGTTCAATGAATGCACAAATCACTCTTGCACTAGAATTCACTTTCCCTCCACCTCTGACGGTTCATTTAGTAGTTATTCACTGGGCACTTACTATGTGTAAAGCATTGTCCTAGGCATTAAAAATTTAGCGGTGAACAAGACAAACAAAACCCCCCGCTTTGATTTAGCTAACATTCTACTGGGGACAACGATCAACCAATGAACACATATTTATGTAACCAAACGTGAAGGAGTAAGAAGTGCTAAGAAGAAAATGGAAGCAGGCTAAAGGAGCAAGGAGTGGGAGAGGGAACTCCTATTTAAGCTGGGGACTTAAGGAGGTGACACGAACAGGATCTAAACGAGCTGAGTGAGGAAGCCTTCCAAACAGAGGGGACTGCGGTGCAAAGGTCTTGACGCAGGAATGTGCTTGGCAAGTTTCAGGAATGGTAAGGAGACCAGTCTGGCTAAAGTGTAGAGAGCAAAGAGATGGGGAGGACGCTGAATCAGAAGGGGACTCGGAAGGGTGTGGAGGCCGTAAGGGAGAGGTGACATATTATTCTAAGTGAAACCAAAAGCCAGACGACTTCTAAGCAGGCAGGTGACAACAACTGATTAATGTTTTTAATAGATCTTTGGACCCTAGTGAAGAAAATCCTGCAGGCAAGAATGGAAGGAGAGAGCCCAGCTAGGGAGCTAGGGCAATAGCTCAGGTGACAAATGACAGCTAGGTCCACAGTGTTAGTACTGAAAATGGGGGAAGTGGGAGGTGGTGGCCAGATTGGGATGTATTTTGAATGCAGAGCCGACAGACCAATGGATAGTTTCCATGTAGGATGAGAGAGAAAGACAGAGGGAAATCTAGCATGATTCTGAGGATTTAATGCAATTCAAATCCCAGTTTAAAGGCTTAGTCCAAAGCCACCTGCACTGGGAAGCCTTTCCTGTCGCTCCCTCCCTTCTTTCCATGGAAATCAGTGTCTCTCCTACAAAGCTCTGTCATGTTGCAGCTCTACAATGCTAAGGACAGCATCCCACCCTGCAGCAGAGCAAAGCTACCTGTGCCCATCTACCTTCCCCACCAGACTGCTTAGAGCTCCGCAGGGACTCTGACAGGGTCACCTCAGTGGTCTCTATCAGACTCAGAGCATGATGTGTGCCTTATTGTTGACCAATAAATACCAATGAGATTGGATAGATTAACTAAATTGAGCCTGTTTATTGTTGCTTCTAATGTACGGTGGCAAAACTTTCCAATCTTTAGAAGGCAAGCAGAAGAATTATTTCAACACCACCAGCTTTTAATTACTGAAGTCCACTTGATGGATGCCTATACTTGAATTATTGACATCATGAAGAATAAATTGTGGTCCCTTGATTAAAAGAAAGCTCACGTGTTGAGTGAGGGGCATGGAGAGTGCTGGAGGGTGGGCTGGTGAATGAGCTCTCTTCCTCAGCTCTGCTCAGCTCCAGCCAGGGAAGTTGGGGGGAGACGGGAAGATGATGGAGATGGGCTCACATGCTTCGGAGAGAAATGGCAGGCGTGAGGCAAGGACTTGGGGATTGTGAGCGCTGGGCATATGGATCTAGGTTCAAGTTCCAATTCTGCTTTTTATTACTTCTTGAGCTCTTAGCAGGCCGGTTTCTTGTAAGTTAATTCGCTAACTTGATTTGAAATACACGTCATATATTTTGACATACATACATCAATGCACAGTGTGCAAGCTCCCCAGGAGGCTTCCTGACCCCTTTCCCACTCAGTGCCCCTGCACATGTAGCTGCCATTATAGTCTCCATGGGGGTAGAGCAATTTTGCCTATTTTTTAACCTTTATGGAAATAAAATTCTACAGAATACATTTTTTGTGTGTCTAGTGTTTTTCTGAGCAAGTCATTTGAAATCATTAAGCCTTAGTCTGCCTCTCTTTGGACTAGGAATACCAACAGTCCCTGTACTACAGACAGGTGAAGATTTAAGACGATGAAGCATAGAAACTGCTGTGCAAAGTTCCCGGGACGTAGAGTGTACTCAACAATTAGTCCTCACCTCCTTTTCCTTCCTTCACCCTCTTCTACGTTCCTAGTGCCGTGTTAGGCACTAGTGGGGCACAAGGGTGTTATGAAAGGCGGTTCATAGCCTTAAGGAGAGAACAGCCCAGTTAGGAAACAAGGATGAACGGCAGCTGGTAAGTGGCAAAGGACGCGGTGAATATAAGATACTATTCACATAATGAATATAAGAACGTCAATTACTGATCCCGCTGCTGAGTGGAGAGGAGACAGGCGATCTAATGAAATGATTAAGAGCACAGATTTTTGGATTCTTTGGACTTTAGTTCTGATCCCAATTTTTCCACTTACCAGCTGTGCAACTTCGAGGATGTAGCATAATGTCTTTGATCTTCAATTTCTTTACATATGAAATGGGAGTAATATTATCCATCTCTGGGATTGCTGAGAATATTGAATGCAGCAGCACATACATGTACAATGTCTGTCAGAGGACCTAGAGCATAGCTTACAATGGAACGCTGGTGTTGAATGAAGCTCTGGCCTACTTTCTTCCTCTCTCCCTTTGTCCCTTTGTCCCTTTCTCTCTCTCTCTCTCTCTCTCTCTCTCTCTCTCTCTCTCTCTTCCTTCCTTCCTTCCTTCCATTTTTTCTTTCTTTTCCATGCTCTGGCAGATCAGGGTTCATTAAGATCCAGAGGCAATGGTCAACCAGAATTACCTAAGTGGCTCGAACTGCCCTATCCATGCTGTCAGAACAGGTAGCATAGATTCTGAGGTTACCGTGGACACTCCCAGAGCCACTTCTTCGCTCATGTCTCTAGTCTTACTTCACAGACACTGAGAGATGCTTGAGCTAAAGAATCTGTTTCCACCATCGCCCAAACTTGCTTTTTTCTTGTCCAGCAGACTTAACATTTTGTGATCCAGGCCCCTAGCTGGACTGTGTGTAGCCTTCAGGCAGGAATCATGGTAGACTGGCCTTAGCACGACACTGTAAGGTTCTTTTGTCACCTAGGGGTGCAAATTTTTTTTAATAAAAAAGAATATTTTAGAGCAGCTTGAGATTTTAAAAAAGATTGAGAGGAAGGTACGGACATTTCCTCTGTCCCTCCTCCTCCTCCTCCCAAAGCATAGGTACATCCTATTGCTCCATCAACATCCCTCACCAGCCTTGTACACTTGTTACCATGAATAAGCTTACACGGAAACATCCTTGCCTTGCCACCCAAATTCCACAGTTTCCATTAGGGTTCACTCCTGTTGGGCTTGGGCAAACACATGATGCTATGAGTTCCCAATCTTAGCATCATACAGAGTATTTTTTCTCTCCTAAAAATCAGCTGTGCTCCACCTGCACATTCCTCCTTCCCCTCAGCCCCTGGAAGCCACTGAGCCTTTTATGGTATCCATAGTTGTGCCTGAGGAGTGCAATTCTCACAGCCATTTTCAAGCCAATATTTAAAAACCAAAATTCCTTAAACACTGTTCAGCAGCACAGTGTTTTGAGAAAACATTTTCAAAATGATTTTATGCATTCTGCTTTCTACTGTTCAAAACAAAAGTTTTTTTAAAACAAGCTTGAAACTCAACATGTCTTGAAAATATTTTTCAAACCAAAACAAATGTCTCTAAAGCTTCTTGCGAATATAATGATTAGTGAGATGATTCAGCCCCAGTGAATATTTTCTCTAGTGGTATCCTGAAGATTGTATTTTTAGGACTTGATTTAGCTAGATTATTTTCTCAAAAACACATTTATTTCCTATCTTCAGACTTAGCCAAGAGACCAAGAAAATTTAAAACTTTAGAGTTTCAACACAAAACTTATGTCAAATAAATGAATCATCTTTCGATTTTCATCTTGGCTGCCAGGGGATTCAGAGCTCCACTAGGTAGAGGTAACTTTTTCACCTTTGCTTCTCCCTTCCTCTAGTTTTCTTATCACTTCTTTAGTTTTATTTGTTGTATTTCTCTGAGTTCTATATTAATCTATTCATTTTGAATTGAGAGGAAGATACTAGTGACGTAAAATATAAATATTTCAAATATCTACAAATAAAACAATCCACTCAGTAGAAAATCAGAAATATATTTCAACCAGTATTCCAAAGACAAAGAAATTCACATTTGTAGAAAGATGCCCAATTTCAGTAATATTCACTTAAATACAAATTTGAAAAACCAAGGACTACTGCTTAATACACATTTGAACAGCAACATTGGAAAGTTAGATGGTTTCATGAGCTGGTGTTGATGTGGAGAATCACATTCTCGGGTTCTGGTGGTAAGAGTGTGAACTGGTTGGGCCAATCTGGGGAGCAACCTGGAGGCACTTAATGTAATTAATTATGCATAAGTCCTACAACTGAGTTTATAATTCTGGAATTGATCCACTAAGGATCTGTGTGATGGTATTTATGGAATCACTGTGATAATAATGAAAGCAACCTAGATACCTAACACAAGGTGAAGGGTAGGTAAAATGTGACCTATTCACATGCTAAGAATCTAAGGGCAGAACTTTAGGTCCTTGTCTTAGTCAGCTCAGGCTGCCATAACAAAATTCTATAAATTGGTGGATTAAAACAACAGAAATTTTCTCATCATTTTGAAAGTGAGAAGTCCAAGATCAGGGTGCTACCATGGGTGGGCACTTTTGAGGATTCTGTTCTTGGCTTGAAGATGGACTCCTTCTCAGAGAGAGAAAGAGAGAGAGAGAGAGAGAGAGAGAGAGAGAGAGAGAGAGAGAGAGAGAGAGAGAGAATATTGTTTGGCATGTCTTCTAATACGAGCACTAATAGCACCATGATTTCTTCATCTTTGTGACCTCAGATAAAGTTAATCACATCCCCGAGTGCCCTCCTCAACTTCTTTCCATCCACCTTCATATTGGGAGGCTGTGCTTCAACTTACGAGTTTTGAGGGGACACAAATATTGAATCTATACGTTTTTCCCAGTGTTCCCTCCCCAGCTCATACCCTTCTCATATGTAAAACACACCCATTTCATCCCAGTGGCTTCCAAGGTCTTAGCACATTCTACTACAAACTCTCAACTCTTGAAGTTCAAGGTTTCATCTAAATTAGATATGAGTGAGATGCAGGGCACATTTCATACCGAGGCTGATTTCTCTCCAGCTGTGAACCTATGAAACCAGGAAAGTTACAACTATGGGTTTCTAGAGTATAATAGTTGGACAAGAATTGGATAGACATTACCATTCTAAGGGAGAGAAAGAAGAAAGAAGAAAGGGGTGATTGGTCACAAGCAAGTTGAAACCTTAGCAATTAAATCATAAAATTCAAATATAATCTTTGGTTTGAAGCTCTGCATTGTGGATCCCTTGAACTCACCCCAGTGCCCTGATTGACTGTGATTATGCCTCAAAGGCTTTGTTAGGGTGCTGGCCTTGTCCCCAGTGCTCTGGGAACTCTGTCTCCAGGATTTTTAGGACAGTCCTATCCCCCAGGCTTCAAGGCACAAAACATTTTTATTGATGAAGCCAGGGAGATCGGCAACACCTCTTGAAACTGAGGAGGCCTCCTTTATGACCTCTGAATTGCGCTTGGGCTAATTCTTCCTATTTTTTTTTTATTAATTTGGAAGATTACGTACATTTGAGGTGGAATAGCTGTATGGTCCCATCCTGCAAAATCTATGAACACTGACAACTTTTCTTCATCCTGTTCTCTCTCCTCTGCTTTCTTCAGTTGACACTGGCAGAGTTTTTGCTGGTATTACTGCATTGGAATTACTGGCATTTGGTAACAGGGCTGATTAGGCTCATGAGTCACACTCAGGGTCTTTTTTATCAATTCGTTGTTCATGCACACCCTCAGTGTTCTCTTTGGAACCTGTTTTCTTATTTTCTGAAAATGGACAGCAATGAAAATTTCCGAATTCCCATATTCTGGGTCTTTTCTGAATAACAATTCCTTCAACTCATCTTTCTCCTCTCACATTTTTACTGAAATCTTCGGGAAAAACCAAGCCACTCCTGCGTCATTGCTTAAAAATAAGCCCCACTAACTACTCAATGCATATACTTGTAAGTTCTACCTTTTATGAAACACTGCAATATACTTCACCCAAGCTGTTTGCTTCTTTACAACAAGACAAAATTATCTCTTTTACAGTTTTGAGCGTATGTTTCATATTTCCATGGGAGATGTCACCTGAATTATGCTAAATGTCCATATTTCTAGCATGTACTTCAAAACAGATTTTTCAAACATTTCCTTTCCCCATAATTATTACTTTATTAGTAAATGTTTACAATATATAGTAATAACATTCAGCTTAGGAGATTGGTGCATATACACGTCTTAATCATTTTAATCCCTCTCCTCCTCCCCATTCTCCTGTCGCCCCCACCCCAAGCCCAGATCCTCTTCCCATCCTCACAAATTCTACTTTCCTATTTTAAGATACATAATGTTGAATAACAGAATAATAAAGGCAGTTTCACACTATAGTACAATTTATGTAAAATCCTATAAAATTTTAAGATCACATTTGTCTAAATAAATATAGGAGTCTTGGATCAAAAGATATTTATTAAATACATGAGAATGGATATCTAAGGGGATTGAAGGAAAAAGGGATTGAAGATGGTGAGTGAGAAAAAATAAAACTGCTTAAAATAAAAAAGTGGTGCTACACATCTGTAATTCTAGCATCCCAGCATGTCAAGAGGCCGAAGCAGGTTCCTGAAGCCCAGTCTGAGCAATTTAGTAACTTAGATCTTGTTTCAAAATTAAAAAAAAATAAAAAGGGCTAGGGATGTAGCTCAGTGAGAAGACCCTGAATTCAGTTTCTTGAGACACACACACACACACACACACACACACACACACAGAGAGAGAGAGAGAGAGAGAGAGAGAGAGAGCATGCACGTGTAATGATGCTGGAGAGCATAAATATGACTAAGTTAAATCTACGATGCTAGAAGTTAAAATAATGAGAAAATATTATAAATTTAAAGAGGCTGTTATTGTGTTTTAATACTAGTTCTTTTTCCTCTATAATTATTCTTTTTTAGTATGTATTTGAGATGCATCATAATTACATTCAACTTGGGGAATTGGTGTGTGTACATATCACATCTTAATCATTTTTACTTTCCCTTCCACCCTCCGCTTTCCCATCTCTCTATTTCCCCAGATCCCCATCCCATTCAATATATGACAAAACATTCTGGCCTTTAAGATACAGACTTTTAATTGTAATGGTTTTTATTTTCCAAATTGAGACAATCTCTGTGCCTATCTCAGAATCCTGTGAATGGCAGACAAGGAGTCAAGATAACTTTAGTGGAAATGAGGGGTGGGATTTTAGAAAATCAAGTCTTACTTCACTTTCAGAATAAGAATGTTTAAAATGTGGGTATTATATTTTTTCCCAAAAAGATGCTGCAATGCTTTATTATTGTGTATAAGAGAGAAAGGGATCTCTGGACAGGGCCTTTTCAAAACTCAACCCAAGACCAGCTAGTCCAAATGGGCTGATCATGATACACAATGTGAATTCTATTGGCAAGGAGGGAAAGAGGGAGGGGTAGAAGCAGAAGGAAGGGGGAGTGTGGGAGAGATTAAAGGATGGGAGCACGGCTGAAAAAATTATCTGGGGCAGAGAAAAAAAAATTTTTTTCAAATGAAGGGATCGGGATAGTCCTAGAGCGGAAGAGAGAGATTGTGTCGATCAAGGAAAAACCCTGGGGAGTCGGATTGAGAGGTCAGGAGTGGGAAGGAAGGGAATGTTCCTGCGGCCATCTTCTCAGGCTCTCATGCAAAGGTCCTCATTTACCTGGGAGACACGGCCAGCCCGGATGACGCCCTCCTCTCAAGCGTGCGCCCATACACACTTCATCACAGACAAGCAATGAGCTAAGTCAGCAAACCAACACTTCCAAAAACTGGCACTAGAGAAATACAAAACTGGCTGTGCGGTATTCCTTTTCCCACTAGACACGAGGGCATAAAGCTTACGCAGGAGTAGAATTCCCTGCTTATACTCCCACCTTCCGCCCTTGCGGTGACCATTTCCTGAACTCTTCGTCACTCTTCTTCACTAAGGACCAGCTCACAGGCATCTTTCACTCGTCAAATCCTATTCTCCACATTGGAAAGACAGCAGATCCATCCTTCTCATACACGGTGGCCTCGCATCTCCCTGATCCTTTAGCCCCGCAGCTACTCCAGTCACTTGGCATCACCGGGCATGGATTCACCTGTAAAACACTCAACTCCCACATCCTGCTGACACCCAAACCTCCCACAATGACTGAGTTTGCTCTTTAGCGTTGCCGAGGGCATCAGTGCCCCAAGCTCTCTCCTTCCTCTTCACGTATTTCTTCCTCCAGCCAGGATCTTGGGACATATTGATGATTGGCAGCATCTTCAGACCTGTGTCCTCCAAGTACCATATCTGCACTAATTTGCCTCAGCTTTATGTCCCTCCGAGCATTTGATGACTCCAATCCCATATTGACTACTGTGGGAAAAAGGAGCATCACCCCCAAAATTAAAGCTTCTAACAATCAGAATCTTCAACTTCAGCTGTGTGCTCAGGCTACTCTGCAATTCGTCCCATGCCCAGAGTCATCTCTTTCCTCCCTTCTTCTCAGGTGTATTCTAAGTTTCTTAATCCCTCCCCTTTAACCAAGAGTCCCTTTCAGTCTACCCACTCTTAACTCCTCATCAGTTCCATAGACTCTTACTTCTCAGAGGAAATTGAAGCCACGTTCAACTCCCCCCCCCCCCCAACCCACAAACATCTCCTCAGCTTCACCAGCTCTCACATGATTATTTCTCCGGTAGCCACAGAAGAACTTGCTTTCCTCTTCTAGTTTCTCCATTCCTGCCCTTATCTCCCCGTCTAACCCTCCTACCCGATCATCTCACCTTGAACCTTGCTTGCACTATTTTCTGCTTTTTAAAAATCTTTATTTCCTTCATCTCTTGTCCCTTTACGTCAGGTGATCTATATGCTCGATTGTTCCTCATCTCTAGAGATCTTTTCTTGAACTATCTACTGTTAAAAGTGCCTACCTTTTCTTCTTCTTCTTCCTCTCTCTCTCTCTCTCTCTCTCTCTCTCTCTCTCTCTCTCTCTCTCCTTTGATACAGGGTCTCACTCTGCAGTCTAGGCTGGTCCTGAGCTCACTATATAGCCCAGACTGGCCTTAAACACACTGCAATCCTTCTGCCTCAGTCTCCCGAGTGCTGGGATTACAGGCATGTGCTACCAGGTTATGTGGTTCTGGGGAATCAAACTCAGGTACTTTGCACTTGCTAAGCAAGTGCTTTAAATGCTGAGCTATTCCTCCAGCCCTCCATCTTTTCAATTTTAGAAGCCACTACTCTATATACAATCTCTGCTTCCTCATCTCTTATTTGATTCTCAGCCCCATGTGACCTGGCTTTCAATCATGCCACCCTGTTACTGCACGCACGCGCGCGCGCGCACACACACACACACACACACACACACACACAATCATTTCCCGTTAGTCCTCACAATTTTTTTTATTACAGCTTCATTGAGGAATACAACAAATTGCACATATTTACAATATACGTTTTAATAAGTCTTGACACATAGATACACCTGTGAATCTCGGCCAAGATAATGCATACCTTTCTACTAACAAGCTCCAAACTACCCCTTTGTATACCAAACATCCCCACGCCGTCTCTAAGCAACCATTGATCTGTTTTGTCACCGTAGATTAATTTGCATTTTGTAAATTTTTATACAAATGGATTCAGATAGTATGTGCTCTTCTTGTGTAGTATTTTTTACCTATGTATTTTACCCAAATAATTATTTTGAGACTTGTCCATGTTGTGCAAGCATCAACAGCTAGTTCTTTTAAATTGCTGAGTAACAGAAATATACCGCACTTTACTTGTCCTTTCATGTGTCTATAAATATTTGGATTGTTTGAAGTTTGAGAATATTTTTAATAAAGCTTCAATGTCTGCATGTGGGCCATGGTATATACTTCTGCTTTCATTTCTTTGGGATAAGTGCGCAGGAGAGAAGTGTGTAGGTTGCGGGATAAAGGCTTACATGAGACACAAGGAAGTTGGAGGGTAGATGCATGTTTCATTTTTTTTAGAGAAATTGTCAGACTGTTTTCCAAATTGGCTATGCCAGTTTTTATTTCCACCAGAAATAAATGAAAGTTTTGCATTTCTGCCTTCTAAGGTGTGTGTCAGGATAGCTCACTGTGGTTTTGATTTGAATTTTAAATGACTAATGATGTTGAACATATTTTCACATGCATATTTCCCCATCTATATGTATTATGAATTTTCTGTTTTGTCCACTTCTTATTTTATCATTTATTTTCTTATTATTTTGTGTGTGTGTGTGTGTGTGTGTGTGTGTGTGTGTGTGTGTGTGTGTGTGTATGTGTGTGTGTGTGTTACTGAGAACTGAACCCAGGGCCTTTCCACTGAGCTACATTCTAATCACTGCCACCACCATCACCCTTCTTTGAACACTGGATCTCACTGAGTCACTACGTTGCCTGGGCTGGTCTTGAACTTGCCTCATCTTCCCAGGGTCCTGGGATAACAAGTGTGTATCAGCACACCTGACTGTCAGTATTGAGTTTAAAGAATTCTTTACATATTCTAGATACAAGTCCTTTGTTAGATATAGGATTTTAAAATATTTCCTTTTTTATTTCAGTAACAGTGTTTTGTGGGGACAGAAGTTTGATCTTGATGAAGTCCAATTATCAATTTTGCTTTTATACTTCATTCTTACTGTTCCCTATTTTGAAAATCTTTGCCAAATAACAGGACCTTAATAATTTCTATTATGTGTCCTAATAGAAGTTTGCTACCTTGATCTCTTACTTTTAAGTCTTTAGTCCATTTTAAATTAATTTTTCTATATAGTGTTAGATAAGGGTTGAGGTCCTTTTTACTGCAAGTGATATTCTATTGTTTCTGTGCTATTTGTTGAAAATATTTTCCTCATTGAATTGTTTTAGCATCTTGGTCAAAATTCAACTGACCACATGTATGGGTCTGTCTTGATCTTTCTATCATGTTCCATTGCTATATATGCTCATCTTTATACCAATAATATACTGTCTCAATTATTATGCTTTTATAATAAATCCTAAAACACTTGCTGTTTGTTATACTTGGTTTTTATACATCTAGGTCCTTTGAATTCCAGTTTAAATCTTAGAATCAGCTTGTCGATTTTTGTAAGAATCTTGTTGGGATTTTGAATGAGATTATTACACATCTATAAATCATTTTGGAGAAAATTGATATCCTAATAATATTGAGCCGTCTGATCCATAAACCTGTCCCTCCACTTACTTAGGCCTTTTAGAATTTCATTTAGTGATGCTGTGTACACGTCTTCTGCATCATTTGTCAAATTCATTTCTGAGTATTTATATTATTCGATGCTACTGGCAATACTATTTTTAAATTTTCAATTTCCTTTTGTTTGTTGCTAAGATCCAACAATTGATTTTTTGAATACTGACCTTATATCTTGCCACCTTGCTAAACTCCCTTATTACTTATAGTAGGCTTTATTTTGTTTTTCTTTTTTTAGGTCCCTGCGATTTTCTACAGAGAGGATCCCATACTCTGGAAATAAAATATCTTTGTTTCCAACCTCTATTATTTTATTTACTTTTCATATCTCATCAAATTGATTACAGTTTTCAGTAAAATGTTGAGGGGAAATAGCACGCAGACTTTTAATATTCAATATGCTATTAGTTGTCAGTTTTTCATAGAAGTCTTTTATCAGTCTGAGGGTATATTCTTCAGTGGCCACTTTTCACAGTATTTTTTAACATCAGGAATAGATATTGAATATTGTAGAATCTTTTTCTGCATGTATGATGATAATCACATAGGTTCTTATTTAGTTAATATGGTGAATTACATAACATTATTTTCAAACAGTAATCCATCTTTGCAAAAACTAGATTTAGCTATGGTGTTTTACTTTATATTTCTTAAAGGTGTAGCTTAAGAACATTCATATGAGACTTCTCTTCTTTTAATATAGTCTTTTGTGCTATGAATTACACTCCGAGCACTATTTTACCTGTTACAAAATCTGCTATCTTATTGTCCCTAATTCAGTGTAAATAATTTCAATGTTTGCTTTGATTTCCAATTTGACTTATGAATCATTTAAGTGTATTGTTTAGGTTTTTAAAAACTATTTGGGGACTTGGGTATCTTTCTGTTATTTCTCATTCAATTCTACTTTTGTTAGAGAAACTCTCAGTAGGATACTAAACTTTTTAAAAATTATTCAAGCTTGTTTTATGAGCTAAATATGCTCGATCATGATAAATGTTCTATATGTGCTTTAAAATGTTTATTTTATACTTTATGTGGAATGTTCCATAAATGTCATTAAGGTCAATTTCATCGAAAGTACTTTTTTCGTCTTCTTTAACCTCATTGACTTTCTGCCTACTCATTCTATCAGCTATTGAGGGAAGAATATTAAAATTTCCAACTCTAATCATGGAGTTGTCTAAGTTCTCTCAGTGTTTGCATCATCTATTTTTAAAGCTCTGTTATTAGATGACTAATATGAAGACACTTATGTATTTTTTGAGGAATTGACCCTTTTAACATTGTCAATTGGTTCTTATTGACCTGAAGTCTATATTTCACATATTGATACAAGGTGTAATATAAATATACAGATAATTTAAATTTTTAAAAAAATTATGATAAAAGACACAGTGCTATCAACATTCCTCAAAATACTTCCCCTTACTTGGAATCCACTTATCTCATCATTCTAGCCACTTTCTGAAGCAGTTCTAGGAGTTCTCTTTCCTGAATGTCTTCGACGAAAAAAAAAAAATATGGTGGACGCTGCTAAGTGCCATCCAACAGAAAGGCAGGCTAGTGAAAACATTACAGCGTGTCCTAATCCACCTCATTCACCAGACCTGGCATTGCAAGCCATCTGGCTCTTCTCCAAAGTCAAAATGACCGCGAAAGGTAAATGTTTTGAATAGATTCAGGACATCGAGGCAGCCATGAGAGCACAACTAAAGACACAAAAGAGGGTTTCCAGAATTGCTTCAGAAAATGGCATGAATTAATGGAATAAATGGGTTGGAAGCAAAGAACAGTATTTTCAGCAGACTAATGGCAATGTGCCTTTTACTGTAATGCTTTTTAAAACTTTAAATATTCACCTTATTTTTCAATCACATTTCATATAAGCAATTACCTTCTCTGTATATGCGGTTGGCATGGTTAACGGGTTTTCTCTTAGTTTTTTAAAAGATATTTTTTGTTCTCTTCCAGCTAGTATTTTTTAAAAGGAGGAACATGATGTCATTTTTCTTGTTTCTATGTATGCAACGTGTTCTGTTGGGGTGTGTGTGTGTGTGTGTGTGTTACTGAGGATTCAACCCAAGGTGTTCCCATGGAGCTACACCTCCATCCCTTTTTTAATTTTTTATTTTGTGACAGGATCTTTTCCAACATAGCCCAGGCTGAGCTCAAATTAACAATCCTCCTGCCTCATCCTCTTAGGGATCACAGGTGTCCACCACCATACCCGACTTCTATCACTAATTTTAAGAATTGGATTATCGTGTGATCTGGTGTAGCTTTTGAGGCTTTGATGCTAGGGATCTTTTGAGAATGTCAGATTTGTGAAGCTCAGAATTTTTATGTAATTTAGAACATACTCATTATTTCTTTCAAGACTATTTTCTACTCTCCCTTTTCCTTTGAGCGCTCTAAATACACATCCATTAGGCTGATCAAAATCGTCTCACCACTGACTATGTTAATATTTTTCCTATTCTCCCTGTATATAATTCTCAGTAGTTTCTAATGATATCTGTTGAAATCCCCAAATCTTTTCTCTATAGTCTCTTCCTTCTCCATTTATTTCTTACATGCTTGTGTTTTCTCGAGCATCTCTCCTTCATGCTCTGCACACTGTCTGCTTCCAGGGTTTTGATTGCTATATCTATTCTGAACACTACTAAAACCTGTTACTTTTAGGTCAGGCCATTCAGCATCCCAGTGTTTCTGACACTTTACATGACATCTTTTCCGAATGTTCCCAAAGGCATTTCAGCTCATGCAGAAACTATTATCTTCTCCTGTATGTTTTATTACAGTAAGAAGCAGCACGTGAAATTGGTTACCAAAACATTAAACATTGTTTCATTCAAAACACCTTCCCTGTTCTCCAATCTATTTAATAACTACATTCTGTCAATATTACCCCGTAACATCACTCAGGTGTTTCCAATCTTCTCTATTAAAATTGCCATCGCATTAGCTCACGCTATGTATGTCTTTTTCATTTACATTATTTTAACAGTCTCTTTGCCTTTATAAACGAATCATACCACCCTTCAGTTTCCTTCTGATCAACGAGATCCAGTTCCAACTTTTTCTCACAGCACACAGATTCCCAGGACTCATTGTGTCTTTTTCCATTGTGAGTTTTCATACGTCCAGCGTTCACATAATCCCAAGTGAACTATTTTCTATTCCTTAGAGAAGCTATGTTGTTTCATACTTTTATGTTCTTGCTGCCCAAAATACCCTTTTCTTTCTGTGTGACAGACTGCAGATTACCCTTCCAGTCCCAGCTCAGTGGCTCATTTTTCTGTGAAGCAGTCACCAAGCCAGTAAGGGTGACAACTCTTCTTTTTGAGCCACAGAAGTACACGGTACTTCTATTGTATCATTTATTACATTCTACTGCAAATATTTGCTCATGACAGTCTTTCTTGCGGCATTTTGAGCTTCCCTGAAGTTTAATTATTGTTTTAATCATTTCTGTATGCCTTTATTTCTCACAGAATGCTTAACTTATAAAAGGAGCTTAATAAATGCTTGGTAATATATAACTATTTTTCCTTGGTTATAAAGTTGGTGAGCAGATGTGGCAGAACTTTAGGTTTTATGAATTCAAATCTGTTTCTTTCACAACATTTCAAGTTAAATACCTCAATTTTTAAAATCTTTCCTCTTTGAGTTTTCTCTCTTTTTTTGTTCAGTTTTTCCACACATATTTTGTAGTGTGAGAATTTAAGTCTGGAAAGCTACAGAAAATATGGAAATGTGTGTCTTCCAAGGATAATTACAACAATATTTCACATGCTATATGCTGTTATGCAATGCTACTCCTCCATCAAGAGCTAATCCATTTTGTTATCTTTTTGAGTCCAGGTGAGACAAGTGACTGCTTTGGATAATAAAACACAATGGAAGTGATGCTGTAGCAGTCCACAGACTAGCTTCTAACTGGTCTGGTAATTTTCACTTTCTGTTTATTGATAACTAGCCACGTATCAGTGACTTGAGACCACCAGTGCTTGAAAAGCTCAGTGACATGGAAGAGCTTTGGACAATTGAATGTCATATTCAGAGAGAGGCCAAGGTGCCGTACCTTCAGTTGACAAACATGTAGGCAAAAAGGCTAAATTGAAGGTCTGGGGGATAGCTCAGTGGTTACAGCACTTGCCTAGGAACGGTGGGTTTGTTTCCCCAATAGCACATAATAGCTGGATATGGTGGTGCACGCCTGTAATACCAGTGCTTGGGATGCTGAGACAGGAGCATTGCCATGAGTTTGAGGCCAGCCTGGATTCCATAATGAGTTCAGGACCAGCCTGGCCTGCAATGCCAGAACCTGTTACAAAAAATAAATAAATAAAGCTACTTTGAAAGTGGAAATGCCTGTTCTCAGCTGTTCATCTCACATGATCAGAGACAAAAATCCCTGCCTAAAATCCTTCCTAATTTTTAATCCATGACATTGTGAATCAAATAAAATTGTTATTTTAGGCCATAAAATTTTGAATAATTTGTTACACAGCAACCAATTATCAAAATGGAGGAGAGGGGAACATGACTAACATGTCTTATTTTTAGGGAAAACTTTTTGTTACCCTAACCTCCAAAATACTAAGAGAAGATAACCAACCTACGCATTGGAAAGAAAAATAAGGACAAATGAGAAGTCTTCTTGATACACTTACAGGAAATAAATGCATAGAGCTTGATATCCCTTGACATGGGGAAGACAACATATGAGTGAATTCTAAACATGCAGAAAAGAAATTATTTTCTCGCTAGTACAGATAAGGAGCAAGGAGAGGTAACAGCTGTTTTAGAAAGCAAGAAGTATATTCCCTAAAGTCGTGAGAGGCTAGAATAATGGGTTAAATATAAACAAAATAATTTAACAAGCATTAATGGAAAGTGATGCAATTGAGTCCAACCTGCACATGTATAAAAAATAAATAATTAGGACGACCAGTGAGAAAATAATTTAGGTGCCAGTAACTGCTCAGAGAGATAATAACTTCCTAAACTACATTATTAGAAGTGGAAAATTCCAAATGAAGGAGGCTGATTATCTTTGCTTTTTTAACTTACAAAACACTTAGAAGTGTGTCCTCAATTCTATGAGTAGTAGGGAGAATTTAAGGACACAAAATCATTTCACCTGGAGGAACTATTGACCTTTGAGGTTTGTCAACCTGAAGAATCTCCAAAAGCATATTTATTTTTCCCATTTTATTGATATGTATATGTGTGATACATAATGTTCACATTGAACTTCAGTATTGTGTGCACATATACATTGAGTCAAAATTACAAACCCTTCCCCCTCCCCCTCTCCCCCCGTTCTCACTATCCCCTCACCCCCATTTAGTTCTATGCAGTGACTGTGATCTGGGTTTCTCATGTTAGAGAAACCATGCGATATTTCACCTTCTGCCTCTGACTCACTTCACTGAGCATGATGGTCTCAAGTTGCCTCCGTTTATCTATAAAAGCCTCCAACCTATCTGACTTTATAGACAAGTAGTATTCCATTGTGTACTAATACCACAATTTATGTCTTTATTGATTTTTGATGGGTATTTTGGTGTCTTCTACATTTTAGCTATTGTTAGTTGTGCTGTTGTGAACATGAGCATGCATGTGTTTCTTTTATTTATTTTTTGAGACAGGGTCTCGCTCTGTAGCCCAGGCTGGTCCTGAACTCACTATGAAGCCTAGGCTGGCCTTGGACTCATAGCAATCCTCCTGCCTCAGCCTTCCCGAGTGCTGGAATTACAAACATGTGCATGTCCAGATTTATGTGGTACTGGGAATTGAACTCATGGCCTTGCTCTTGGAAGGCGAGTGCTTTAACAGCTGTGTCATTCCTTCAGCCCTCTATGTCTTTATATAATATTTTAACTCTTCTAAAAGCATATTTAGATACGTTCATCAAATTCTGAATGTCCCACACAATTCCTCAACATCTGGTCCCAGCTTGGATCCACTGTGGTGATGTTCTTCAAAACTAACTGCATAATACTCTGACAAGATCTGGAAAGGCAGAGTCCAGAAGGAGAATTGCTTCTGGGCTTTCTCATGGTAAGATCTGATTAAGCCAGGCTTTCCCGTAAGACCTCTGAGGTAAACTGTGATGGGTCTTGCTTAGATGGCCCTGCTATCTCACAAACAGAAAGGACTTCCAATATTCAACTTAGAAAGGCCCAATAGGCCTGGGCTGAAGGTCAGTTGGACATGATTTCACCAAGGTTTTGCCCCTGTGTGCTTTTCTTTGTGATGTATGACTCATCATAATTAAATTTTGAGCTAGATTAACTGTAATTCCTGCACTTATTAGGCGATCAGGATTTAAAGTCTTTGTAAAAGAGGATGAGCTGCTCATTCTGATAATGCAATTAACTACCCAAAAGAGCTAATATTTTATTTTGGGGAAGAGTAATTTTTGGTCAATGATGCATTTTATTTCCTAAATCCCTGCAGCAGTGGGCCACATCTTCAGTGAGAAAGCCATGCGAAAGGGTAAAATTAGAAAGTTCATTGTGTTTGGAGGTGGATCAGTGTGAACTAAGCCCCAAGCCCCTGATCCCTGGAACACACATGTAACCCAGAAATCTCCACATCAATGTTCACCTGGGGGGCAATTCTAGAAGTCATCTCCACTGCTGTCATCTGTATGTACAGAAATAGGGAATAACAGTAGCACTTTGGAAATTCTTTGCCTACAGGATTCTACTCAGTTACAATATTTCATCTGCATGATCTATGTGAATGCTGGTTGTGAAGCATCAGGAAATGCTTCTTGGAAGTGGTGACATTTGAGGACAGTATTGAATCAGAGCTTGCAGCAGAATTGTGGCACGTATTATAAGGTCAAGGAAATCAGTTATTTTAGGAATCAAGAGGAGATCAGCACAGGGATGAATAGAAGCAGACGTGTTCAGCCAATATAAAAGAAGAAGAAACTTTTAAAACTTGCCGGTTGATTGGATGTTTGGGGGACAATGAGTGGATAGAACTAGGGTAAGTTTCCACGTGCCTACTTTGAATGATAAGGTGTATGGTGGTAGATCAGGTAGAAAAACATGTTTTATGTGATAAGATTATTTCTTCTGGAACAGTAAAAGAGATTTTGAATTCAAGCTATCTGTGAAACATCAGAGTAGAAATATCTAATAAGCAACTGGACATGTGGATCTGGGACTCAGAAGAGAGGAGGTGTAGATTTAGAGGCACGTGACATAGTAGCACAGCCATGGATTTAGACCCCGTTGGCAAGGAATGACATGTTTCAATTTATCTATGAGAAGACAACCAAAGACTTAACACTGGGGAACACTAAATCTAAGTGGATGAGCTAAGGAGGAGATGGGAAAGAGACTGAGCAGAAACAGAGAGCAGAGACTTCACTATTGGGAACTGAGCATCATTAAAACAAATGACACAGAGGACATCTCTAAATAAAGACAATCAGTATTCTCCACAAAAGACTTAAAGGTAGATGGCCTCAGGAAAACCCCCACAGATTTAAAGTTTAGCACAAGTAAAGATAAACTGGGAAAGGTACAAAGGCAATGATTTCAGTGAATACAATAAGAGTTTTCTCTGAAAGCAGTTTGCTACTATTGCCCACCCTGCCAAGGTGACTCAGTAGAGCTTACCCTTTCTGGGGCCCATGTGGGCTTCACTTTCTTTTCCGTGATCTCCGGATCCCAGACAGAAACATCCATCCTTTATGCTTTCTCCAAATCCTTCCTTGGGCAGTCACTGCTGCTGGGTGGAAGCTGAGGTTGGGCCCTCAGTATTAGAAGCTTACCACAGTGTAGTCCAAAGCATATCTTCTTTCTTATCTTTCTGTTCTTGTATTCAGCCCCAGCTCCACTGAAATAGAATTATCTAATGTATCTGGTATCTTACCTTTGTGCCTACGTCATGCAACAGTTCTCTCTTCCTGGCAGCCTCACTCCCCCACTCGTTTGCTATCTTCTTAAATTCTGCTTAGCTTACATAGATCGATCTCATGTACCACAAAATCATCCCAGATACCCAAAACAGATGTGAGTCTTTCCTCTAGACTGCCATAATGTTTTATTCTCTCATGGCATGAATTGTACTTTGCCATGTATTTGGAGTCAGCCATATCTGTCACCAATTTCTCCCTAAACTATGATGGATTCCATGAGGGCCTGAACCATGTTCTGCCCTTTATTGTGTCTTATCCACCAGCACTAAACACAGTGCCTGCCATAAAAACATCCAATAAATGTTTATAATAAATTAGTAAAAGTATAAAGGAAAGAATAAATGACTTATGGAAGAGCCCAGTACTAACCTCAGAGAAAGAACTTTCCCATCTCTAGACCTTAAGATGCAAATATAGGCTTATTACGAGCCACAGGTCTGTCTCTCTCCAAGAACCAAGAAGTTTTGCTATATATTATGCTAAATTTTTCGTTGGTCAAATATACACTTACTCATGGTCTGTAATTTTAATTCTCCACACCCATTTGTGAGTTAATACGGTAATATAAGTGACAGTTCCTGGCCTGGGTATGAAGTATAGACTTGCATTCAAATTGTAATATTGTCTGTTACCCACTTTTATTCCCTATATTCTGTAAGCAGGAATATTCATCCATACCCTGCTTCCCTCCCAGTACAGTTGGGAGGCCAGAAAGACGTGGCTCATACGGGTTCTTTACAGCAATAATCTCTGAGCACGGGTGAGGGACTGTCATTAATGAGGCAATTAGCTTGGCTTAAAGTAAGGGGGTCTGAATTCTCTCCTAGTTGGGTTAGGTTGCTTCTTAATCACTATGCTGGCTGCTCCAGAGCTCTGGGACACAATTTTGAGTTATACAGATGACACTTGTTAATGACACAACAATCTATGGTGGAGGAAGAGCTCAGATACGGTAGGGGTCACAAGGTAACAAACAGAGGAGACTGCCTAGAGTTGGTAATGAGATCAGGGCAACGTTGCAGGGAAACGGAGGAGCGATCGAGACCAAGTGTGGATGTCCGAGCAGTTTGTAAGAGCAGTGTGTTGTGTGCATGTCTGTGTGTTTGTGTAGGTGTGTGCATGCACATGCGCACACATGTGTCTGAAGGAGGAGGAGGGTCTTTAAAAGCAACAAGTCTTGTCATTTCCATAACCTCCCCTTGACAATTTGCAAATCATTCTCATAGCAACCATCTCCAAGGTCAGAAAACAGCATTTCCACTTCCCAAGATAGTCTCACCTACAGAAGCATCTTAATTTTAACCTCTCCCGTCCCCTCCCCTCCCTTCCTCTCCTCTCTTCCCCTTTTTCTCCTCTTCAATTTGCTCCACTCCTCTCCTCACTTCTCTTCTTTCCTCTCGGTTAATATCTACTCTCAACTTTAGGACTCAGGATAGTTGTGGAAAATGAGGCTCAGAAAGTGAAACAACTTGTACAAGGGGTAGAGCTTGGACCTGAACTTTAGGCTGAAACTATTTTTCTTTAACTTTTAACTTTTTGCTTGTATATAAAAACAACAATGCCCATTGTAGAGCTTTTGATGGGAGGGAAGAACTCAGACAATTCACCATAATCCAGACTTCTAGAGATAACCATCAATGCTGGATCCATATGTCCTCTCAGCTTATTTTTTTCAAACACAGTCTGACCTGCTCGAGGTTCTGCTAAATACAAAATTGCATATTCCAGTATACCATCCACTGCATCGTGATCTGTGTAGTTCCCACCTTGTACCACGAGGCACAGCCTCTTACCAATCCCTGGAGCCTTCTAAATTCCCATTTGTCAAATTGAGTCTGTACCAAGTAAGATGCTTGGGGATTTCAATGGTAACAGTATTTTGGGAGTCTCAGTGCATAATCTGTGGGGAGGGTCTCAGTGCAGGGCTTGGGGCTGAACAGTGAGAAGCGACTCTGGCTCCTCTCGCAGTCACTGTCACTCACTGAAGATGAACACTGCCAGTTGCATCCCCGCTGAGCACTCCTTGGGAAGACTGGCTATGGCCTCCCAGCATTCATTTTCCCCTTGGTTCTCTCTGTTCTGTCTCCACTCCAATCTTACATGACCCAAAAGCAATAACCTGCAGGGCTAAATGGAATGTAATGACACTAAATACAACTTGAGAGCATGAACAGGTCATCTTGTACTTATCCGGGCTTGCAGTTTAAAAAAAAAAAAAAACAAACAACAACATCATTTTTTCCCCCTGTGTTTTTCCCTGTTGGGGTTCGTGGTTGGCCTTACATTGTTTGGATTAGAAACTGACCGTTTCTGAGGAAAAGCCTATAGTAGTAAGTGTTCGAATCTATATGGGAAAAGCTCAGTAGAAATATTCACCTCTTATGAGCTTATATTTTCAGTGATGGCACAGTTCTTCATGGAAGGAGGTGTTGTGGGGTGATCGCCACTGAGAGCCTACTCTCCTGGGTACTCAGATCACTGGGACCCCCTAGGAGAAAGCTCCACTGAGCATTGGAGAGAGTGAGGCTATGATGATTAGGTAGCCCAAGGAGGGAAGGGAAAATCGCCTCTCTCCCCCCGCTAAATATGCCTTTGGTCTATTGGCAACTGTGATTAGGTTGCTACTCATATTCGTTTTTTACATCAAAGGCTAATTACAGAGTTCACAGCAGCATTTTTCAATGTGTAGCTTTTGAACTGCCTGCATCAGAAGCCCTTTAGTTGTGGCCTGGGAATCTGCATTTGAAAAGCATTCCAGGGAATACAGATACACACTAAAATTTGATCCCCAATACTCCAGCCTTTCAAATACCTTGTGAAAAAAGGTATCATGATTAAAGAAGTTTTGGACACACTGCCTAATACGTCCTTCTCTTGGGAGATTCATAATGCATATGAGCCTAAGATATCCTTTGATAAGGAAGTAATCTTGTGTCCACTAGTACAAGATGTATTAAATAAATTATGATACAGATAAGCTAAATCCCCATGCTGTATTGTCAAAGTAAGTTAGCCTTCCAAGGGTTCGGAAGCAGATTGGTATAGATGTTCAGAGAAAATGCTTTGGACTAGAAAGTCAGCCAGCCTGTAGCACTTAATAACTGTGTGATATTGGGAGAGTTCTCTGAAACTGATTTCTTTTCTTTACAGTGGGGATAATAATAGTATTCGTCTGATAGAGTTATTGTAAGTTGTTAATAAATGAAAATATAGTTTTAGAATTATGCTTGGCACATGGAAAATGATCATAACTATTAGCTCTTATGAAAATGTCCATGATATATGGTTAAATTAAAATCAAGGCTAGAAAATGTGTATATCACGCTTTCATTTACATTAAGAAATTGTATATAATTAATAATTCTGTAGTAAAACAGTCATGAAAGGATATTTACTAGTCTGTAACAGTGATAACTTTATGGTTTAGGGTTGAGAGGAAGTAAAATAGTCAATTTTTTTTTGAGACTGCATCTTGATCTGTAATACAGGCTGGCTTCAGACACACTGTAATCCTCCTGCCTCAGCCTTCTGAGTGCTGGGATTACAGGCATGCACCAGCATGCCCAGTTTATGTGGTGTTGGGGAATCGAACCCAGGGCCTTGGTGCTTGCTTGGCAAATGCTGTAACCACTGAACTATGCCCCTAGCTCCAAGATTGTCAATTTTTAGTTTATATTCATCCTTTTTAAAATGTTTATATTTTACCTAAATATTCTATATTCTTTTTTAAGATTATATGTTTTTATATACTTGACCTATAGATTCAATAACACATTGGAAACATATGGCTTGGGGAATCAATAACCATCTGTATTCTTTCGTTAGCTTTTTGGCTTTTTCTCTAGCTTTGCAAGGTATAATTGACAGATAAGAATTATAAATATTTACAGCACACATTGTGATCAATATATGTATATATTGTGAAACGAGTAAGTCAAGTTAATTAACGTAACTCCCATTTCACATACTTAATATTTGTGTATGTGCTGAGTCTACCTAAGGTCTCTCTTAGGGACTATTAGAAGACCAGAGAAAGGGAATAAGGGAAGGAGTTGGGAGACGTAAGGGAAGTTAATAGAGAGGATGGACATGATCGAAATATGTTACATGCACATATGAAAACTCTACACTGAAATCCAATATTTTGTAAAGTTAATATACCTAATATATTTTTAAAAGATCTCTCAGAAGTTTTCAAGGATATATTAACTGTAGTCACCATATTGTATAAAAGATCTCTGGAATTCTATTCCTCCTGCTTAACTAAAATTTTGTGTCCTTAGATCAACATCACCCCACCCACCCCCCACTTTCTTTTTTTTAAGAACACACACATCTGAGCCACATGTTGTTCGGAATACCTGTAACCCCAGCACTCTCAGAGACTGAGGCACAGTGATCAGAAATCTGAGCCCAGCCTGGGCAGAGACTGTCTCAAAATGAAAATAAATAAATAAATAAATGGGCGGGGGATGTAGGTTGGTATGAAGGTCCTGGATGCAACCCTCAGTACTTAAAAATAAATAAATAAATATTAATAAAATAAAAACTCACACTTGGAGGTAAAAAGAACCCTGTTTAGAATTGAAACCCAGGATGGCCTGGACGATACAGAATAATGAAATGGAAGTATGGTTCATCCTTTCCTGTTTCCAGAGAGACACATTCTGGCTGGGTATAGCTTCTTTTCCCCTTCCGTTATTCTCACCATCTATCTGACTCATCAAGCTTGCTGCATGCTGACCCCTCTGCTTTCTGTACCCTGACAGCTGTTGTGTATACAAATCTATGCTTGTGCGTGTGAATCTTGGATTCCTCGTGTTGGTTATTGCGTTTCACAGAGGTGAGCCCATGTTCCAGCCTACTGAGATTGTTTCAGATTCCAGTTCTCACAGCCAATTTGTCAGCTGGATGCTCTTGCTTCCCAGGATCCTGACTCTCAGAAAGCATACCCTCTGTCTTAGTTTTCATAGAAGCCCTTAGATAAGAGTGGTGACCTGACTGAGTCTGGTGTAGAGACCATGTTGGTCACTACAGATGCTGATGCACATTATCAGCAGCCACTTGCTAGCTTTGGAGTCTCACCTGCAGTCTGTGGGTCTTCACTTGATCTACAAAGGGCTCAGAAGAGCACAAGTCAAAAGCCTTGTTAAAATCCAGATGCATCCTGTCTACAACATTCTCCTGATCTACAAGCCTTGTAACCTTATCAGAGCAGTAAATTAAGTTAATTCTGCCATGACTTGTTTTCCTAAAGGCCCTACTTAGTGTTATTACTAAAAGAGATTTGATTTAAGCCCAATTGTGGTTTCAATTTAGACATATTTACTGTATTTCCTTACCTGTTCAGTGTCCCTCCCTGTCCCCCCAAGGCCTGCCTGGTGGCTGGGCATAATTGGATATATAAATTCATGCAAAAGGGCTAATGGAAAACAAGGGCTTTCTGTACACTTTGCAACATAACACCAAGAAAAAATTTGCCAAAAATTTCGGAATGTTGACCTGTTTGTGTTTATTTTGAATTCCTAACGCCAGACACTACATTGTGCTACAGGAAGGGCATATTTTGGGGAGAGGAGGGACGAGGATTTTTATGTTCTTTGCACTATGATAGCAAATTTATCTATCATCCACATGTGATTTTGGTAATGGAGGATTGTATTGGTCTCTTAAAGCTGTTGTAACAAATTACTACAAACTTTCTGGCCTCATGCAACAGAAATTTATTATCTCAAAATATGGGGGCCAGAAGTCTCTTCTTATCGCTTACAATGGGCCAGGAACAAGGTGTTGACAGGGCCAGTCTCCCTCCAAAGGCTTAAGTGGAGAATATGTTCTTTGCCTCCTCTAGTTTGTGGTGGTGGCTGGTACTCTTTGGTTGGTGGCTGAGTCACCCCCAATCTCTGCTACCATAATCACATTTCCTTCTCCTTTGCTATCTAGAGTCTCTCTCTGATTCAGTCTTATATAGATGCTTGTGATTACATGTAAGGCACCACGGGATAATCCAAGTTGATCTCTGCATCTCAAGGACCTTAATTTAATCGCATCCATGAAGTGCCATAGAACAAGTGTCCCCAAACCGCAGACTGTGGACTGGTCTTGTTCCATGGCCTTGGAAGGAACAAGCTGCCAGAATAGACCAGCGTAGCTCCACCTCCTGTCGGGCTGCCCTATTATGTTCTAATGCCTAATGCCACTGCTGGTCTGACAGGAGGTGGAGCTTTGCTCCCCCAGTTCTTGAGAGGTTAATTTTCAACGGAGCAGGTCCCTAGTGTGAAAAGGTTGGGGATCACTGCACAGAAGGTAATATTTACAGGTGTAGGGATTAAAGCATGGATTTTTTGTGTGTAAGGAGCTCTTCTATTAGCTTATCAGAGGGACTAATCCCAAATGACTAATGTACACCTCTGCTAAGCCCTACACAACCTCTTGGTTTTGTCTAAGTATGAACTGGATTGAAAAAAAAGGAAAGTCTTGCAGAGGTGCCACTAGTCTTCCTTTCCTCTTCTGGCCCCTTTTAGTGTGTCCACTGTGGATCTATTCATGTACATTCCGGATTCTGGCCACACACACCCTGATGGACATAGTTCAGTATAATCCACTCCTGAAATTCGTCCTTGCCAGTTTGCATTCATGTGGGTGGCTTTCGACCCCCACAGTATAATTTCTGACGCAGGTTGAAACTTTAACGGGGGGGAGGGAATTGATGATTGGCTCACCAATAACATTTGTCTCTAGAGCTGGCAGAAAGCACAGAGGAGCCATTTATGCAATCTAATTATTACGTCAATTGGGGGATGGAGTAACGTTTCCCAGATGCCATTTGGCACCTGGAGAGCTGCAAATCAGCACTATCATATCAGAAACATTAACATAGACCATTGATTGAATTCATTGATCCCCTGACTCCCTTTCCCCCTTTTGGGTTCTTATTTTGTTTTAGAGTAAAATGCAACAGCTTTGTTTTACCTCTGCTAGCTACCATGTTCAGACAGGGGTTCAGATCGATTAGATGTCTTTTACAATTAAAGGTACTTAAGGAATGATGTATACTTCTTGATTGCTCTCCCTTTTCCTGACCTTTCATCACTCAAAATATCCGTGGCCAGTACGGCTGAGATCTGGGCTCCAGAGAAAGCTGAAACAGGCAGGAAGGAGGGGTAACAGGCAAAGATGCTATTGAGTCCCTGCATCCTGAGCCTGAGAACTAGCTGCTCAGAGCTTTTTACCAGGCTCTGTGTGCCCATTGTTGCAATAGTTCCTTGGTGTTCAAGCATTGTAAGCCCCAAAGAAGACTTACTTTTAATTACTCTTTTTTTTTTATCAGTAACTAAGTAAGCAGTTGGGATTAGCTCAACTGAGTGCAATGTGTTAGAGCCTGAGGAAAAGGATGTTAGGATTATTGGGGAGGTTTATAATATCCCTCTTCTGCTTCGTTCCCCTTCTATAAATACTTCTCCATCTTGTAGGCACATCTCTGCCATATTTTCACTAATTGACAAAGCCTTTCATTCCACAATTGGAGACAAAGCTTAAAATGTAGCTAACTCTAAGGAGAAGGAAGGCAAATATTTAAATGTATACTAAGGAGTAAGTGACTGCTACTACAGATTCTTTGATGGTCCATTAGATTAGGAAAGGATTTCACAGTCATGGGTCCAAACTCCTTTTAATGAGGAGGGAATTTAGAATTGGTTCCCAGAAGGTCTTACAACAATTTATAATAAATTCTTTTCTGAAAGAAAATTTTAACAGAGGAGCTCCTTACGAGCATTGAAGACATCACTTTTTGAGCAATTTTATTAAGGACGAGTTCTGAAGAAGCATCATAGAGCCAACTGTTAAAGCAGATCAATCATCCAAGGAATTAACGGTGGTCTATCACCACCACTTCAAACACTCCCCTCCCTTGACTCTGCTCTGCTGGCATTCACCAGACTCCTGGGTGTCCTTTTCTTCTCTGTCCCCTTGGCATCTAGCATAGTGCCGGCTTCATGGAAAGTGCCCAGCAAGTTTAATGAATGCCTGAATCTCTCTAGAAATAGGAAAGGCTTTTCATGGAGCACCCCCACCCCATGTCCTCTCACTCTGTCCTCTCTGTGCATACACATTGTTTAGAGAGCTGCCCAGGTCGGGGGTGGGGGGTTGCCCTTGGGTGGAACTAGTGATGGTGTCAGTGGTCAGAGGTTAAACAAACTACCCCTGGTTCGGCCCTTGCTCCTTCCTTGGAGCATATGAGGAGCTACTCAGATTGTAGACTGAGATATTTGGAAGCAAAGATCATGAGATCAGTGTGACTTTGGAGCTCGGAGTGATCAATTATATTTCTGGGTACTGTGGGCATCCTAGCATAGGAAATACAGATTGCAATGGGGAGCTGGCACATCTCCCCTGCCCACCCCCCCACCCCCCACTAGCTTGGGAGAAGTCTTTCTGAGGCACTGGTTGGGACTACAAGCCTACAAGATTAGAGAAGGCACTATTGCGTTTTGAATAAGCCACTTAAAACATCTGTGTGACTTGTGGGAGAGAAGTAACAAGTTTGAGCTGTTAGGATCCGCCCTTCGCCTCGTAGTACTTTCTCCAGACAGCTCTCCCTGTTTAATCTGTCCCTTTGCTGGCTTGGCCCCCCACCCCCAGCACACCTACTGCTGATTGGGTTGTCTCAGTTAGGTCCTACTGCTTATGCCTCCAGTGTTTATGGTAAAAGTTTTCAGTCAGGGACGTCAATGGGGAGACAGGGCAGCCTTAGACGCAGGACTACCCATCAGCCTCAGATAGAAACAAGATCCAGCAGCCAGACCTACTCCTGTTGGCTGATGGTTCAGCATTGGCTGAGAGTCGAGAGAGCCTTCTGTTGGCCCGAACCAATGAAATGGAGCCAAAGATACAGTCTCTCTAGCCATTAAAGAGACACTTCCACCTGTGATTGGCCCCGGGATACTTCACTTTAGGATTCTCCCATTGGCTTGGAACAGCATGCTGGCAGCTAGGTCACCCTGTGGTGAGCAGGCACCTACGTAGGCATGCTGTTGGACACAGCCTGCTGCTGGGCACTCAGGGGAGAGGCAGATAGAGGAAGTATCAAGATCCTCCTTCTGCTTAACTGGTGACATCTTGGGGGGCCATCCACTTCTCCTTTCTGTGCCTTTCCCCTCGGGCTGGGCCTGATCGCTTTCCTGGTCCCATTTCCCCAAGGACTTCGATTCCCAGGTATGGTGGTGACTGACAACAGAGGGTAAGATGTAGCCTTTTCTCACAGTTATTTGCATTGTTGCAGGGGATTCCTAAAATCCGAGATGCTGTGATGGTCCAAAGAAATCATAGGTTCATAGAATTGCGATAGCCAAAGAGAACTTTGATAGTTCCCATTTTACAGATGAGAAGGAGAACTGAGATGAACGCTGGGAGGGGGTGCAATTTGGTCAAAGCCTAGGGCTAGTTTGGGACAGGTCTCCTGACAACAAACAAGGGCATTGCTGAACTATCACACATGAATTGTGAGCTGTGATATTTTGTGTACCTTTCTGTTACTCTTCAAACCACAGGCTTCCTGCCCTGGGAAACTTTTATTCATACTGGGAAGATCTTCAAGGCACAACTATGCCTTAATTAACTTTCCCAACACGCTTTAGCTGTGTCTTTGATAGACAAAGGAAGCTTGCACCATGGGCTTTCTCTGTTTTCTTACTCTAATCTTGTGAGTACTAACCCACGGTAGTGAATTGACTTTGGCCAGGGCTCTGCAATCAGGCAACCAGCTGCCTACCTAGGAAGTTGCCCAACTAGGGATGCTAGTCACCAGCACCACAGTGTTAGAGCCATAAGGGTTCGAAATGCAGCAAAGACACAAGTCAATTACTATCTGACAAAAAGTGTGATCCTAAGCCAGTTGCTACATTAACATGAGTGCTTCATTTTTCAGACATTTAGCCTCCAAATCCCTTTGAGGTTAGAGACATCAGTTGATTTGTTCACGTGTAAGATGAGGCTCTGAAGAGTTTTGTAATCCTGGCCGTGGGTAGCTCTCTATCACCAGCAGCAACAAAAAGGATAAAGAGATTTTGATTTCTTGATCTGGCTTCCCCTCATTCCTTCCGTTTCCTTGACGCTTCTGCCTCCTTTGTTCTCCTTTTCCTGTCCTTGAGAGGCCACTGTAAGTCTTGCCTCATGCAGGAGCCTTCTCTTTCTGGGGCTGCCCACACCGCTCTCTCCCTCGTTTGTGTGCTCAGTGTCCCTCCACTCGGTCACCCCAAATGACATGGAACTATACTCTGTTTTGTACTTCTCACCATTGTTTTTGTGTGTATTAATGTCATCTCATGCAGACTGTAAGTTTCATAAACGTACGCTACACAGCTTATACTTACTGTGTGTGCCCCGTGTGGTCTGGTGGACACAAAAATTAAAGCAGACTCATAGCGTGTGTAATGACTCGAGGAAAGTTTCCAATATATTTAAGAGTGTAACTGAAAATACAAAACTCTACGGTCACCATTTCATCAAAAGAAGGAAAACAAGATCAAATGAGCAGGAAGGAATTACACTCAAGTGTACAAAAAGGGGGTTTGGGTGAGTTTAAACTTCCACATGTTTACCTGATTTCCCAAATTTTCAACAAGGAGCATGTGCTGCTCTTTTGAGAAACAAAAGCGTAATTTGAAAGATTTAGTATAGATTTGTGAATGCTGAAAAGTATAACAGGAAGAGATTCCCTTGTTTTGAAGTCAGAAAAGCCTGGGGCACTACTGTGAGAGATACCAAGATGGTAACTCAGAGACCTTACTCTCCAGGAACAAACGGAAGAGTGTCCTGAGGCTGTGCCTTTTAGCCTCTTCTGAAGTCTACCTGCTACACTGGGTTTCCCCTCTAGTCAGTGATCCCCGAAGTGGCTACATGGTTTTTCCATGATTCCTTGGAGTCTCCGGGATGGGAAAGCCTAAATATTTGTTTTTAAGTCAGCTCTACTCTCTTGCTAGTCTCTCCTAGAACTCCCTGCTTGGCCTCTGGAACATCCCAGCACATCAGAACATAGTCCATCTGCCCCCAGGTGGCTGAAAGTTAAAAAGTTGAAAACACCTAGCAATAGAACATCATAGCGCACTGAATACTTGCTGGGAAGGGATCTCAAACTGACTGCCATTCAACACCTTTGCAAAGCCAGGTTAAGAGCGATACTATTGAGGAAGCACCATCTGAAAGCAATGCGTACAACCCATCCATTCTTCTCAAAGTGAAGCCAACAGAATAGCCTCAGGTAACTACCACATTCGCCTTTTCCTTCTAGTTAGACCAACTTCATTCACAATTAGAGAAAAAGATTGACTCCATTATGCAAAGAACTAGTCTCTAATTGGTCCAGAGGTGGCCACATGACTCAAGGTTAGCCATTTATGATCTGGAAACAGACCTACGTGGTGGAGCTTTCTACTGGTGTTCCTCTTGCTAGCAGTGGAGTCTAATATACCTTTAATTGTGTACTCTTGTTTGAAGCTATGAAAGCTCTGGTTCAACACATAGTCATTGATTATTTGGGAGATAAACACATGTGACGTCATTGTAACCATCTAGGCTTTCATCCTTCCATCAACCCACCAAACATTGAGTTTCTTCTATAAACATCAATTTTTAATTTTCATTTCTCAAAACACAAGCTCTTAAAGCCAAAACTTTCTTATATGTCAGATACTAAAAGTCATTTTAGCTTAAATTAAAATATTGATAGTCTTTATCCCATTGAGTGTGAATATTCATATATAGGATGACAGAAATATTAATGCATTTTATTATAGAGGTCTATGCCACAGCCTTCTAGAGGTTTTATGTGGTACGAGGCATATGCAGGTGATCACCTTGATAACATTCAGAATTCCGCAAAATAAATAGCCCCAGGGATTTTAAACAAGGCATTTTAGCCCTGCAGATCTGAGCAAGGGGTTACGGTGATACCCTACCTGAGTTGGTCAGAAGAAGAGGAAACCTCAGAGCCAAGGGAGTAAGACTGCAGGTCTTGACAGAGGAGGGATGGCTGAGGTTCTAGCCAAGCAAACACCGTGGGTCACTCAGCCATTAGTCCAAAGGGCTTGAATAAAACTGCAAACAGAAGATAAAATAAACTCATGAGACGGGTAGAATTAAAATAGAAAAGAACAGCCTGAGAATAAGGAGAATGAGTAGGAACCTGGACAGCAGCAGGGACATAGTGTCTATGACTCTGGACAATTGGCTGACACCTAGTAGGCAAAATTTTGGACAAGGCTGGTTTTAAAGACAAAATACTTCTGGCAGGCAGAATATATGGTCTCTTTTTTACATAAAGTTTAGAACTCTATTAGCTGGAAGCAGGGTCCTGAGAGAATGTAGAGTCTAAGACAATTTCTTTGGCTTTTTTCTAACTCTATATTTTTAGAGCTTTTTTTTGGAAAATACAAGACATTTACACACAAAGTATATAAATCATGAACGTCTAACTTAGTCAATACGTGTGTTTATTGTTGCCCAATTTTTTAAAAATGAAAATTAGCAATACTTTTGATGCCCAACGTGTGCCCCATTCTCTAATTATAACTCTTATTTCCTCCTAACATGCAACTTTTCTGACTTTTGCATGAATCACTTTTTTTGTTTTAGTTAAATTTTTTACATGTTAGCATGCTTTCCCAAACCATAGGGTTTTGGCAGCTATTGAATTTTGACATAATCATGGAGCATGTGCTTTTTGGTGTCTGACTCCTCTCATTCAACGATGATTTATGAGATTCATCGGCACTGTTGCATGAAGATTATATTGTTCCTTCTCATTGCTGTATAATATTCTCTTTGTGAATATGCCACAAGTTATTTTTTCATTCTTTTGTAGACGGGCACCTAGTCTCTTTCCAGTTTGGGGCTGTTAAGATGAACATTACTAAGGATTTTTTGTTTGACTTTTGATGTACAAAAGTCTACATTTCTGTTGGTATTGGAATCAGCCAATCATAGACTCTGCACATGTTCCATTTTGGTAGATGCTGCCAGTTTCCAAAATGTGTAGCAATTTCCACTTTCCTATTGTGCCAAATCCTTATCAACACCAAGAACTGTTAGATTAAAAATTAATTATCCTGGTGGGTATGCCATGGTATCTCACTGTGGTTGACTGTGAAATTCTCTGGTGATTAATGAAGTAGGGCATCTCTTTACATGTGTATTTGCTTTTTGCTATACTCTATCACGCGAGTCCTACTTAATTCTTTTGTCTATTTTTTCCTACTAGACTGCCATTTGCTTATTCATTTGTACCAGGTAGTTGTAGATTTTAGATGCAAGCTATTTTTTTTATAGGGGATAAATATACACTGTCCAGGACTGGACCTTTCCAGTTAATACTTTCTGAGCTTCACTTTGTTATTCTATTTCATCAGGTTTCCCAGGCCCAAATGCCCTATTTTGCATGACGCTAATGAGCTCACCAGAACCCTGGAGGGCATCCCACTATGACTGTCGAGTTCTTCCCTTTACATCCTCTTCCCTTTCCCCCGTCTCTTTCCCACTGCTCTTCTCTTTCTCTTCCTTCCTCCCTTCCTTCAAACCTTTCTTAGAGCGCTGCTTATTATTCATAGGTTGGATAGAAACAAACTTCATTCAGCTGTGATGTCAATAATCGGTCCGAAAATCCACATTCTGAAAAAAAAAACTTGGTGATTATGCAGTTGTCTCTTCAAAAATGAGAAATTGGAAGCTCAGAGAAATTAAGGGTCCTGCCCAAAAGATCATACTGCAAGTTGGTGGCTTTGCCAGGATTAGCTCTCGGGTCCTTTGCATGTACAGCCCAGGTTTTAGGGATACCAGGATGCATGAATACACATTGACTGGAGTGTTTTTCCTCTTTTGAAAATAAGCGCTGTGTCTGTGTAACAATGTAATCGGTAGAGACTATGGCTCATGTCTGTCTGGACCCAGGTTGAGAGATCACATCACCTCTGCTACTATCCCATCTCCTGGCTGTCAAAGCCTGAAGGACAACAAATGGCTTGAGTAATGAGATGAGTTAAGATAGTGTCTCCCACGCTGAATTATGTGCCAGTTCCAGGACTACAGGATTCTGCCACAATCCATTTACACAAGAAATTAAATTGAAGATCGCAATGTAATATTCATATATTAAATCCTGGCGGACAATCAAAGTAATTAAGGCCAAATGCTCTGAATCATCCTGTGGCATCACGAACATTCTATTGCTGGGTTTTTAGAAGGAATTATTTCTACAACCAATTATCTTAGAAATCATTAAGGCTCCTTTGGAATGTGAATCATTTGAAAGGTGTTACAGTACCCATACTATCCAAACCTTTCTGTCCCCATGGAGGAAAAAAAAAAAAGAATTTGTTCTAGGTAGGGGTGACAGGTGTGTGGGGAAAGGCCTATTTCAAGAAACTAGAACTAGGGGAGAGGAGCCTGTCTCTGGCCCTCTTTCTCATTGTGTTTTTCAAAAGGAGCAGATATATTTCACGGTGAATGGAAATGGTTAAACTAAAGCAACTACTGGGATAATCTCAACCACAAACTCATCTGCTTGTTTTGTAGCTCTGTGGCTTTCATAAATACATTTTACTGACTTAGAGAAAAAGAACACGAAGAGTGAGGTGGCTCTGTGTAGCTCCACAGTTCTGAACGGACTCACCCTTCAAACTTTCTTCACCATGTCCCACCATAGTTCACTTCGTCATTTACAGAATCTCTAATGGTCCTCATGTCTTGGTCTCAGTTCCTATCAGCCTCTGTTATGCTCAGCATAAAGTCCTCAAATTATCTAGTGGTCCCTCCTCTAGAGCACAAGTCCTTCAAGTGCTAAGATTATGTCTGAAATTGTCTAGCATCCCCACACCCGTCCCAGTGCATGAGTCATAAGAGGTACTAGGGGCACGGTTACTGGGAGTACTAAAGACTAAAAAGAAGAATGAATGATTAAGAGAATGAACTGACCACCTTAGGCAAGGACGGCTCTGCTTAAGAATGACATGCTTAATGTCACAGCAGCATCAAGGAGAGGAATTAATCTTCCTTCTCTTCCACAAAATGCTTTTAATTTCTCCAAAAATTCTTTCAAACCATCATCAACAGATGAGAGCCTGCCACCAAGAATGTGTAACTCAAAGATAAACAGAATGTGTTAAGTTAATTTGTATGTTTCAGAATTGTACTTAGGAAACAATCAACTTATTTTACTTGAACTGATTGCAAGACTTCTATGCATCTTGAATACTGCATAGAAAAGGTCTCTGATTCATCCCTTTTGCCAGTGGGAATAATTAAAAGTGTGCATATACAGTAATATTCCTGCCAAATTATTTCTTCTCATAAATATTTATCCATAGCCTATTTTGTTGATGTTGAACAGCCTCAGTATTACTTCAGTATTACTTGGCTTTACCTTGTAAATTGCATCTCCCCCCAGCTGTGTCACAACTGTGAGATATTTGACTGTATCTTGTTCATATCTCTTCCTAGCTCTAACTCAGAGTTTGGCAGGGAGAAAGTATTCTTTGTAGAATATTCGAGTAAATGGACGAATATGAAGGGAGATGGAGGCTCTAAGGAATGTTACTTATCACCAAAGTTGAGCTACACAAAGCAAGCCCTGTTCACTTAGGTTATCTTTGTGATCAGTTGGTTACCTTTAGCATCCCCGAGCTTTTAGGCTAACCAGATCCATCCACCAAACAGTACGCCCCTTTACAAGACAGTGTCTCCTTTCTCCACGTCCATAGCACCAGCTAGAGGGGGCGGTGCAGGCTGTGTGTCAGCCCAGCCAGATGGGCACCCCAACAGCCATCTGCAGCTTTCCTGAGAGGGCCTCTTGAGCCTGCATGTTTCATATTATTCTAGATCCATAGTTAGTACTAAAAACTGTGCCAAGAAATATTGATACTGCACAAAATCAATAAACTGGGGCCACAGCTAAATATTTATTGGGGCAGACAGTGATGCCATGTTTGCCCAGAAAATTCAATCAAGTTCTGTCCCATTACTGTGGGTTTAGATTTGAACGAATTAGCTCTTAGTCATAGAATCCCAGAATGTCAGAGCATCGAGGACCCTTAGAATACATCTGGCCTTGTGTAACCCCAAGGTTTTCAAACTTTTCTTTGGTGAAAAACACTTTTCAGCTAGGGACATCTTACGGTACTCCTGTCATTCATGGGGGATGCAAGTCCCTTGGCTTGGCCTCTCCTCATCTGCTTCAAGCTATGGAAGAAAAAAGGCAAGTCTGGTGAAGTTCAGAAGAACTATAACACAATGTGCAGAGTGTCCTAGTCTTAGACCGGAGTCAAGGCAACTCTTAGTCACGGGACCTGACAGTCCACCATTCTGCACATGCCTAAAGGGACCTTTTGGATAGAGTCATCTAAACTAGTGAGAAACATCGACGTCACTCCTCCCTCTCCCCTGATGATGCAGTAACTCACAGACTCTTAACCAGGAGTGAGTTTATTTTAAATAAAACACATTGTTACTAACTGTTATAAAGCCCAGAGGAAAATCCCAAGGATAGGGGACAGATTGAAGTAAATGTCATTTATTAGCATGCTTAGTTGGTTCAGTGGCACCGGCCTGTCATCCCAAGCTGAGGTAGGAGGACCACAAATTCAGGCCCAGCCTGAGCAACTTAGCAACTTAGTGTCCTGTATTAAAATCAAACATTAAAAATGGAGCTGGAGCACAAGATGCTCAACTCCATTGTAAGCCTTAAATTCTGCACTTGTGCACATCAATACAATGGGGGGCGGGGGTGGAGCTGGGATTAAGCTCAGTGTGACAGCCCTGTACTCAATTCCCAGTACAACACATAAAAAAGGGATACTTAGTAAAGACAAAGAGAAGAGAAGCAGAACTAAAACAGGGCCTCCTACTTCCACCCTGGCCATGGTACCTGGCTCTCCCTATATCCATGTCTCCCTGAGCCTCCCTGTGGCCTTCTGTAGCAGTGGTATCTTGTTCCTTGTTAGTTTCTGCCTGTGCCCATCTTGGGGCACTATTGGTACCTGTCTGCTGGGTTCGGTAGTGCAGCCAGTTGTGCCGATTTTATGCAAGTTTTTTTTTGTTGTTGTTGTTGTTGTTGTTTCTGAAGGTATCTGCATGTATTACTGTGTGTGTGTGTCTGTGTGTGTGCACATATGTGTGCATGTTCTATGTGTGTAGACCTATCTGTGGCCTTTATTTCAGTAAATGATTGGCTCTACCTTTCTGCTTTCAGTGCTTCGCCTTACATGACTGACTGGGCAACATATGCATATGCATATATATATATATATATATATATATATATATATATATATATAGAGAGAGAGAGAGAGAGAGAGAGAGAGAGAGAGAGAATGGGGGGTTGAGTAAGGATGTAGTTCAGAGGGAAGGCCCCTGGGTTCAATACCCAGTATTGAAAAATAAATAAAAGAAAAAGAACAAAAAAAGAATGGCTAATACTCAAGTTGGAAAGGAGAGAGCTTTCTGAGCAAGAGACACTGTAATGGCTCCAACCGTTCTTGAAACCAGGTCTCCATCCCAGACTTTAATTTAGCCAGGCCTGTGGTAGCTCATACCTGTATTCCAAGCACTCTGGGAGGCTGAAGCAGGAAGATCACAAGCTTGAGCCCACTCTGGATAACTTATCAATTTATCAAGACCCTATCTCAAAATTTAAAAAAAGTTAAAAGTTAAGGATGTAGCTCAGTATGAAGGTCCTGGGGTCAACATGTTGGTTTACATAAAATTCAGCCAGGCCGAAGGACCACAAGTTTGAGTCTAGAACTTCCAGCATAAACAAAACAAAACAAAACAATACAAAGAGAGACATCACTTTGAAATCATGTGTGCCCCAGTGAAAGGAAAAAGACACAGAAAAGGGACAACGTGTTTCGGAGTCCCTTTTGAGTTGATGCTTCTCTTCCATGTTTCTCAAATTTCATTTATATTTCGTCATCTTACCATCACCGTCATGGCCTCCCATACTGTGTCTGCCTTTGGTGGGTCGAGTTTTTCAATTCATCTGTATCTTTTCTTATTTTTCTACTTTTTTCTCTCCTTTTCTCTTCCTCTGTTGTTGTTTGTTTTCTCTTTTTCCCTTTGTAGGCCAAACTTTTTCCTGAGTCTGTTTTTTGCTTGTCTATGTCTTTCCTCTCAGGTCTTCCTTCTCATTTCTTCCCTGCTATTCCTTAGTCTTCGCGACTTTTCTGTGGGCCTTTATTTTATTCTGCTTCCTCCCCCTCCTCCAATTCCTATTGTACTACCTCCATCTTTCTCCATCGCTTTTCTCCTTTTTCTTTCCCTTGCCCACCTTTCTCATCTCTCTGACATTCTTGCCTAGTATACGAAGGTGAAGGTGCGGGCCTCTTTTCTGCTTCCTTCTCCCCAAATGGGCTTCAAGCAACGGGAAAGGGCACCGGGTAGCCTTTGTGGCCTGGGCTGGGCTGTGGGCGGGTGGGCTCATTATCTGTCTTCTCCATCATAGGAGGGCGGGGTAGTTGCTGCTCCCTGGAACCAATCCTCCCATCCTTACTTCCTGCCACCAGGCCCCTATCTGCAGAGTCACACTGCAATTCCAGCCGCTGCTTGCATTCCCTTCACGTCCCTTGCAGAGCAATGAGCCCCCAGGTGCGGTGGGAGAATCCATCAGCCACCCGACAGGGCTAACGATTTACTCCTGAGAAATAATCCATATCCGGATAATGGATCACCCCGACTCCCTGAAACCATTTGTCTTGGCACTTAAATGGCACCAGAATCCAGGGGACAGAGCCATGGCTCTATCCTAGGTTCATTGGGAGATGAATAAGCTGGAATAATAATGTTAAGGATCATGATAAGAAAGACTTCACATTTGCATAGTGCTTTTAAACCCCATAAATTTAGAGGAGATTAGCCTTCCACGGCACTTCTTTCCCTCAATCTCACACACCATGAGCCCTGCTTGTAGATTCAGAGGCAGGGGACTTTAAGTGACTCCCTAGAGACATCTAGCCTGCTACTGGCAGAAGTGGAAGGAAAATGATTTTCTGACACCCTATCATTGTTGTTTTTTTTTTTTTTTTCTGTTAACATTACATGGAATGGATGTCAACATCAAGACACAGAGGGTTCAGACAGTCCTGAGTTTGAATCTCTCTTCTGCATTGGCTAGCTACACAGGCTTGGACAGATTCACTCAGAACCTCAATGTTGTTCCTCACAAAATGAGAATCTTCATAACCCTTCCTCAGAGAACTATGAGGAGAATGAAGAGAGATTAAGTATGTTAAACTCTTGTTATAGCGTTTGGTTCATAGCAAAAGCTCCATGAATGTTAGTTATGATTCTTACTACTGCCTGTGTCTTTGCAGGACGCTAAGCGACTCATACAAATGCATGAGAAAATTGGTCTGGAGAAGGAGAAGAGATAATTGATGAGCCAGTTTCCACAGAAGTGTCCCTGAGGCCAAGAATGGGGGAAGGGACACAGAAGGATGAGTTCTGATGGCAAGAGGAGCTAAGGACTCAGTTTGGGCTGGGCTCTGGAAACAGACAAAGGAAAGGGGGGTGATGGGAATCTATGCTCAGGCCTCCAACATGTTTTATTGCTCAGCAGGATCAATTGTTGGCTTTAAATTCAACCCAGTGAAGGTTCCCTGTGCAGAGGCTCAGGTGTCTCTGTTTCCTTGGACAGTTTCCTGCCCCCAAAAGCTGGACAGAGAGCTGTTTCTTTGGGGAAATACTGAAGCTTAAAATTTTTTTTGTCTTTGCAGAAGGCCAGCACAAACTAAAAATAATGCAATCCTATGCAGAAGCCTTTTGCGTAAATGGAAGTTCATTGTACAAATATAAGAGTGGTTATTAATATTCCCAATAATAATAACAGTAACAATCGATCTTCAGAGCTCATTCTACAGAGTGTGACTGCTGGAGTTTGACACATCATCTCAGATGGTGAGAAACATCCCCAGGGTCCATCTACGTGCAGGATCTCAGCCCACAGTGTCCTCCCCCTGTGCTGGGACCTCACCCTCTCAGAGTCATACACATAATTTAGCCTTCAGTGAAATGATTCTGACGCTATTGAGGCTCCCTGGAGAATGGATGCTGTGCGGAGGTGGGGAGTGTGGGCTCCTGACTTCAGGCTGCAGGAAGGGGAAGGATTGATACATGTCCTAAGCTCCAAGGGCTCAACTCCTTTGGAGATGAGAAGGACTTTGTCAAAGTCTGAAGGTTTATTAATAATTCTCTCCACTGAAGAGAGCCCCATGTTTATCACTTGACAAGTATTTAGTGAGAACCCTCCATGGGGGGATCTAAGGAGACTTAGATCAATGTGGTCGAGACAGACCACAGACATATAAAGACTATTGACCATACAAAACAGCCCTTTGAACAATGAGAGGTGAGCAGCTATAGCACACTGGAAAACACCCAGAGTCAGGAGACTTGACGTCATTTAGTCTTTTTGAGTCTCAGTTTCCCTACTTTCTTAGAAAGACAGCTTGGCATTCTTGAAAGAGCATGGACTTTGTAGTCAGATAAACATGACTTAAAACTTCAATTACTTTACAAACTGACTAGGGGTCCTTGAACAAGTTTCTTAACTCCTTTGAGGTGCAGTTACCTTATATACAGATTGGGCTGTAATAAAAGCCCCTTCCTCATAGGGTTATGTTGAACATTCAATGAAAGCGTAGTGTGAAGCACTAAGCATAACGCCTGGCACATGGTAAGCACTCAATAATCAGTTTCTATTATTATAATATGCAATGGGAAAGGCAGAGCATGTTTAGAAATAGAAAGGTTTCATTTTCCTTTTCAGCTCTTTATAGGACTGACATTAAATTTCATAGAAATGCAAACCAAAAAGCTTATATGTAAATAATAATTATAATATCACTCTATAATACCTTTTATGTGCTTCCCCAGTATTGCTCACTAGATTTGGTATGATCAAATTTACAGAACAATGAAATAGCAGAGGAGGTAAATTATATACTCTTTGTGATCTTAGGCTTCTCTCTGAGCTTCCGTTGTCCCATCTGTAGAATGTGGCTAAGAACACCTACTTCACAGTGCTTTTGTGAAAATTAAATTAAAATGTGTATAAAGCACTTGACACAGAATAGGCGGAAAACAAATGTCAGCTCCATTCCACTGCTTTCTTCCTTAAACAAGGGAGAAAGAATCGACTTCGCAGGGTTACTATGAGGCTGAAGTCAGGTAAATATACACGAAATGCTTGTAAACTGTAAAACTCAATAATAGTCATTACACAAGAGTTGTTATTTGTCAGGCACCGTGCAATTAACAAATGTTAGTCAATTAAATAAGCATTGAATAATTGCCTACTATATGCAAAACACTATTTTAGGTACAAAGAGCGATCCAAAGAGATGAAGACCATCAGAGTGGATGAGCCCCTTCATCCAAGAGTAGAACATTAAGGACAGGACCTTGAGGCGTGCTCCCACTTAGAGGGGAAGGAGAAATCGGCAGTAAGAACACTGCTGCAGCACCGTGCCTTCAGAACTAGGAGCTTTAGAAACAGATCACAATGTGGGTTTCTGCAGAGAAGGCAGATCAAGTTAGGACAAAGATGTGCCCCCTTGGAATAGGTGTCCAAATGACCTTGGTAACTTCATAGAGAACAGTCACGCATGCATGTGTGTGTGTGCAGGAGCAGACGCTATCTACCTGTGGACAGAGGAAGGAGTGAGTGGGGAAAAGTAAGGGCAGCATGTCAATTTTTCTTTGAGGGCAGTCAAAGCTAAGGCAGAGAGAGGAGGGCTTAATGATAGGTAGATGGGACTCGAGACAGAGGAAGACCATTGGCACATAGAAGCAGCTCAGTGTCTCTGATGGCTATGGGGAAGAAGTCCATAGAGAAAGAGAAAACGAGTAAGGAGATGTGAGAGGGTTAATGAACAGGCAGAATAATCAATCTGAGAGGTTAGACCTGAGAGGTTTTACCAAGCGAAGTGGGGCTTTCGGCCACTACAAAGAACCTCGGGGTAGTAGGGCAGCAAATGTTGCCAGGAGGACTGGGAACTGACAAGGTGCTGTGGCATCTAGACTCAGGAAGCTGTGAGGGCCTTCAGTAGCCGGGTCAAAATGGAAAGATGTAAAATCGTGAGTGGGTGGCAGAAACTACACATTGAGGAGGTTTCGTCCACCTAGCAGCAGATAGAAATAGAATAAGGTCAGGGAAAGATTTGGAAGAAGGTTAAGATGTTCAAGGCAGGGGGAGGTGGGAAGAGACTGAAGGTATAAAAGGGTGAGAGATTCCTCAGAGACTCGGGCACAACGACAGGAAGGGCTGAGCTTCAGAACGTCAGTGATAGGGCTGTCTCTTTTTCCTTCGTGGTGGATGGAAAGGACAAAGAGACAGTGGGGCCAAGGTTCTGTATTTGGTCCTGGAACCAGATCTTAAGTGCTAATATCATGATCCCTGAGCACATACCTCACAGGGTACCTCACTACCACTGAAAAGATTTGAGACATTCTCTGGGCCCTCAGGATCTGTGATTTCAAGGATAAATTTATGACTCCTTCCTATTTTTTTTTCTTGGGAGGTGGAAGAGAGGTGTACACTCAGTCACAGAATACTAAGCCCCAGAGTCCAGCCCGGCAGATTGGCCTACAGTCCATGACATGTACGCACGCCACTGTCTCTTCCTTTCCTTTTGCTGAAATTGCAGCTGCAGAGTGCTCTTTAAAACCAGTGAGGGCGCACAATCACTTAGACACTTGGGATGTTCTGTTATTTGTTACGGCAGTAGGGCCCAGAGTCCTGTTATCTGGTTAAGTACTTCCTCCACTGAGGGCAAGTGGAAGAATTCGAGAATATAGCCTAGTCTTCCGCTCTTTGACATGCACAAACAGACTCTTGGATGTGTCAAATGACCTTTCTGCCACTTGATCTAGACCCAGTTATATCTTTTTTTCTATAGCATGGCTGCTGTCAGATCATCCTGCAGATGTCTCCCAGGTGGCATCTCCCTACTCTGTCCTTTAACTTATACTTTCACAAGGCTTCTGGGATCTGAAGGGTAGAACAGCAGAGCAAATGTGATCCCTGGGTGTTTGTAAGTAGGACAGAGTGCTGGGTCCCAGGAGCTAGGGAGTGAGCTGGTGCCAGACCAAAGATGCTCAGAAGACAGTCCTCACCAACATTTGTTCTTGCGCCAGTTCCCATGCCCATAGACTAGCCTCTCTGGTGCCTTAGACGAGTGAGCAGGAGAAAGGGGCAAATACCTCTCTAACTGTAGGAAAGTAGGACTCTGGAGATAGTTCTCCATCTTGGTTAAAGGTTTGGGTTATCCCAGGATTGAGTTATAGTGGAGACTTACTTGCATTGATAAAAAGCAATTAATAGAGGAGATGATGAAAAGTGGGAGAAGTCACAGGCTCAGAAATGCCAGTGGTTGGTTTGCAAAGGGGATGCTTTCATCTAAGCCTTTTCTCCCCCTCCTCTTTTTGATCTCCCCACCTTTTGTGCTTGTCCTTTCCTTTCCTCTGCCTGCCTTCTGCTCGCTCCATCCACCCCCACCCCACAGCTTCTGACGTGATTTCTCATGATCTACAGTCAAAAGCCATTAATCCCGACAGGCTCACGGGGGTCCAGTTAAGCTGTCCCATGAACCAATCCTGTGAACAGACAGACCAGGGGAAGCAGCAGGCAGACGGCCCCCCACCCCACCCCCTCAAGGGTAATGGCAGATAAACCAATGAACCAGAGTGGCTGCCCCTAAAGTAATCGATAAATCTCTCGGGTTCTAAGAGAGGTGGAAAACTCCTCAGCAAACAGTGCTCAGGACATTTTCCATGACCTCCTCTGCCTTGAATGTCCACGGCTTCCCAGCCGTGCAGGCCAGGACTGACTCTGCTCTCAAGGTGCCGCTCCCAGATTCCGCCTGGCCCGTCTCAGTTTCAGAGGGAGGTCATTCCTTCCAATGGGATGTGACAGGTGCCATCTTCAGGCTCCTGGCTGTGCTCCCAGAGGCAGGGACTGTTGCTGACTGCAAATCCCCCAAGTGCTATGTTGGTCTGAAGACAGCAAACCCTAGGGTGGGCTGATGACCTTTCAAGACCTCACAGACTCAAGGTGGGACAGCAGTGTGATGTAATGGATGGAGCCCTGCACTAGGAGGCTGAGCACCTGGCTTCCGGTCCCATTGCAACCACAACTTGCTAAGCTGTGCTGGGTAAGTCATTTCCCCCTTTTGGATCTTAGTGTCCCTGCTGTGATGTGAGGAGGTTGGACTAGATTATCTCTAAATTTTTAATTTCAGAATTTACTTTATACAAAGTCTGATAAGCAAATTCTGAAATTAAAAAAATAATAAAACAGAGCACTGTTTGGAAAACTTCTGGCTCCAATTGGAATTTGTTTGGGCATTGCCTCTCTAGGGCTCCAATTGAGTTGCTTTGCCATCAAATCCTTCACCCTAAACTCCCTCTTGGTACATGGAGATATTTCCCAACACCCAAGTTCAACTAAGATACAAAGATCTCAATAGGTCTAGCCTTCCCCTTCTGCTGATCTAGTTCTTCGTATGGGGCTGGCTTACCCGGACGGAGTCTCTTCAAAGGGAGCCCTGCGGGAGATGCACCATTGGCACCCAGATTTTAACTCAGATAAGAGGACTGGGTGCCGAAGGGCACATTTCATTCCACTTGGTATTTTCAAAGTTTTTTGAAGTTGAAGAATGGCACAATAAGTAGTTGTACAGAATATTAACAAGTTGATCTCCTAAAGGTTGAGGGCAGAATGCTGGTCACCAGAGGCTGGGGGAGGAGGAACTCAGAAAAGGTTGGGTCATTGGGTGCTAAGTTGTAGTTAAAGAGGAGTAAGGTGTTCCGGTGTTCCATTGTATGCTAGAGTGATTACAGATAATGATAATGTTCTGTGCATTGGGAAAGGTTAAAAACAACTTGGTGTACTTTTATCACAAAGATAAGGACGGTTTGAGAAGATGGATGTGCTTATCTGATTGGAATGTATTTGTATTAAAATATAACACAGTGCCCCAAAATTTGTAAAAGTTTTATTTTATGTATCAGTAAACCTAAATTTAAATTAAAAATACACATATGCTCACTCATAATTTGCCATATTTTGTTCTCTCTCTCTCTCTCTCTCTCTCTCTCTCTCTCTCTCTGTCTGTCTGTCTCTGCCCTCCCCAATGTGGAAGTATATTTCAGATATGACTCTTTAATCCTAAATATTACAGAATGTATCTCCTCAGAATAAGGATGTTGTTAGCTGGGAAGATTCTCAGGCTTCATATGAGCTTTGGAATTCTCAGTAATGAAAACTCTCCAGTTTCTGAGGCTGGACGTATATGAGGTCTACAGTCCAAATTTCAGTCAGTGTGTGTGTAGTAAGAAAAGCAGTGGAGCACAAGAGAAGCAGGAACAAACGATGATTCAAGTATATGTTAAATGAAAAACAGAAAAAGCAGTGTCCTCGTGTAAGTCACTTCCCTTCCTCAGACTACAGTTTCTTCGTCTGCAGCCTATAAGAATCTCTGTTTTGCCAACTTCCCAAAGCTCCACGAGGTTCAGTATGAAAATACATATAAGAACACTTTGGGGGCTGCCACACTTAAACAAATTCAAGAGAAATGCTTCTCTGTCCCCAAACCTGGAGGTCTCTGGCAATACCCAAAAGTGTATAATCCCCTGTTCAACCCTCAAACACGTGTTACTGGAAATGACAGTGGCTTATGTCTCTTACCATTTTAAAAAGGCATCAAAACACCACCGTTATTTTTTTCAGATAACTCTATTTTTCTCTCATTGATTATAGCATGAAAGTAGAAGATTAACTCCCTGCCTTTTATTCTTTGACATTTTTCTGTGCCCCCTTAGTTTGTACTATTCTTCCCACCCATCCTGTTGAGACTTGTAAGAGTTGCAAAATCCTCTCATCCTGCCTACCTACTAGCTCAAAGAACAAAATGCTTTACAAAATTAAGCGAGCATTTGGGATTTTTAACTTGATTTTATCTTTTCATTCAACCACAGGGGTATGTGTGTGGGAGATGCACTTGTCAACTAAAAGCAATTTCTCTGCCTCCTTGGGGACTGAAGCGTAATCGTAGCTCTGTCTTTCTGATGTCAGGATGAAACTTGCATTTTCCTGAGTGGTGTCAGCACACTGACAGACAGCTCCTGGGATCGAGCAAGGAGTACTGGAAAAGAACGGGTGGGGGAGGCAATCGATCTGGAGACTGGTCTTGGCTCGTCTTTTCTCCCCTGGGTGACTGTGGTGGACTTGTCACTTACTTGCCTTACTTTTCTGACTTAAGACAACGGAAATTATTCTCCCCACTTCTACCTCACAAAGATTGTGCAAGGACTTTCTTGGGCTTTGATGACATAAAAATATTTGGAAGTAATAGAGGTATGAAAAAAAAAACTATGGGAGCAGTGTGTCTTGGGATCTGCTGCGATACGCTGCTGAATAGCCGGAAGGGGATTCCCAGTTTTCCTTTTAGAACCCGACTTGTGAAATAAGAAAACTGTGGCTCCTCTGAGGTTCAAAGAGGTCCCACAAGGATCCCTCGTGATTTCACTGATTCAACCTTGAATCCAAATAAATTCCTCCTAGACACAAAAGCAAGGACACGGAATCTGGAGGCATTAGGGCTCAGTCTCCTTGAAATGAGTGCCCATTGTCCGTGTGTATGCCATATAGATTTTCTGATAGGATTTCTCAAAAGAAGGTGTTGGAAGGCAATCTGCCAATTTCTTTTGCGGGCCTAGGGCAGGAGGATTTTGTTCTTTACTTCTTGAAAACGTGAAAACCATTAGGACAACCTATAAAGGCAGGTAGGCAGTGGGCCAGAGATCCCATTTCATAGAGACTCAGGTTGGGAAGCAGACTTGTTCAAGTTCACTCTGCCAGCAGCCAGCCCATCCAGCCACACACCTGACATTGTACCATCAAATACTCTGCCCTTTCTACTCTTCTTCAACTGCCTTTTGCCTGATGTAAGAAACTCAGCAAGTATTGTGTTCAAAGGAAATAAGCTGGCTAGGAAGCACATGTCGACATATTTGAGTGGATGATTTGCATGAAGTTTGCTCATTTGAATACACCTAGATCCTATCTGGAGTTAGTTTTCAAGATCTGATTAATTTTTCATGCTATGTATTCACACACTTACCTTAAAGAAGTAGAACTGAGGTAAAGTGATGAGTTTCTCCAGAGGGCTGGCCCAATATTTCTTCCAAGGGGGTATAATAGAAAGGCAGTGGTGAAAAGGCTTACAGGAAGAAACTTCTTTCTCTATATTAGCTTCTCTAACTTCAATGGGCATGTGCACCCTGGTGGGGAGTCTATTAAAAATGCTGTTTTCTGGTCTTCATACTCAGAAATTTTTACTCAGTAGGACTTTAATGGGAGAAGGAAATATACATTGGAATGGCACATCCCATGTGACTCTGATATATCACATCCAAAGGACTATGCCTCGGGAAACCCTCATCAGTGACAGGGTATAAGGGCCTTCAAGTCTTAGATTTCATTTAATTAGCAATTTTTTTTTTTTTTTTTGCTTGGGTGCCAAGCACTCATGAACTTCAGAAAAAAGGAAGGAACGTCTGAAGCTCTCCTTTTCAAGATCAACAAGTCCCCAGATTGACTTCTTCACTGTGGCTACCAAGTTCATAGTAGACAATAACTTAAGTTAGGAGCACGGTGCTTGACTCAGTCGAAATTCTAGAGGCAACGAGCTAGCTATAGAACTTTATGCTAAGGACTGTCACAACAAGGACAAAGATACCCAGTATGTCCCCTGTCAGCACCACGGGATGAAGGGTTGCAGATCTAGGCTAGTAGGCTTCTGGCTGCTTGTCAGGAGCACTAAGGACCTTTATATCCTTGCGAAGGAGATGTTACGTCTAGTTATGTGTCCCTGCACAGGAAGTGAGTTCTGCTTTTTACTTACAGACCAACTTCCTCAGTTTTTTCTGGGTCACCAAACTCAGGCCCAAGTACCTGTGTCACTAGCACAACCCCAACCAACCTACAGGTTCCAGTCATTCTAACTAGCCTAGTGCTTTGTTCAGCAAAGGCAAAGTTATAGATGGTTTTCTATAAGTAGTATTTTCTAACTTTAGAAAATAATGTTTATTAGAGAAAATTAGAAAATATTAAAATATGGAAACAAACAGTTAAAATTGCCTATAATTGCATTGTCTAAATACAGTCATGATTAAAATTTTGATGTATTTCTTCTTAGCTTTTTCTCCCTATGTGTAGGCATATTATTTATTTTTACTGTCTGTATTATAGTGCACATACATTTTGCATCCTGAATTTTTTCATTTAAAAGTATCATAAGTGTATTTTCAGATTATCATATAATCTTCCCAATCATACATTTTAAAATAATTGCATAATAATTCATTCAATGAATCCACACTATTCGTGTATCTCAATATCTGGCATCTACTGGGCATCTGGTAAGTATTTGTTAAAAGAATTAGCGAATTTGAGCATTTTGTGCACATATGTATTGTAAACCTTGAATTTTGCACATATACATATCAATAAAATGTGAGGAAAAAATTAACGAATTGATGAATGAAAGCATTCCTCTGTTGTATGACATTTGCTAAAAGATTTATAAAAAGAATTTAATACTAAATAATTAATTGAAAGAGGAGAGAAGTCAAAGAAAAAGATTCTTTTTATGCATATATCTTAGAATTCTGATCTCTACTTTTTCCTGTTTTTTCTCCCAAATAGTACATGCTTCTGTTTGTCTGAAGCTTTTTCATATTCAGTAATATTCCCATTTTACAGAAGAGGAAACTGAGTCTTAGTTAAATAACTCCCCAAATTACAGATCTATTATGTAGCACAACTGAGCTTCCAATTGAGGTTTATTAACATCCATAGCTTTATTCCTTTACCACACCACACCTCTTGAAAAAAAAGCAAGAAAGAGAGCAGCCATGGATTTGTACTTCAGGTGGAGCTACTCTGGAAGCAGGAAAACTTCAGGAAACCATTGGAGGCCACTACAAAAGCTGGTGCTGGCTAAGCTCATGGTAAGGCGAGACTTCAATATCCAGCACCTGGAGCTGGACATTTCTAGACGTCAAACTTGTTTGGCTTGGATGACTGGGTATTTGTACAGCAGAAATTGGCGAAAGCAGGTCTGATGAATGTTTGTCGTCTTTGATTACTTTTCAAAAACACAGAAAACTGGACACAATTTAGAAAGTGGTGCAAAGGCAGAGGGGTACCATGTTTCCCAGAAAGGAGGAAAAAACGAGTGGAAGCCGTTTACACTCAACGTTGGCTCTACTGTGATAGGAACTGCACAGCAAAGCACAGGCAAGTTTCCCATTTTATGCACCCCTTTTGCCACGTTGATGCTAAAATCAATGGTCAGCAAAGCAAATGTATTAACTGCTGCCCCCGGAGGATCTGTGGTTGCAGCTTGCTCTTGTCAGGCTTCCGACAAAGCTGCTGGAAGAGGAGCTTCCGTGTTTCTTTCTACCTCTTCATTAGCCTTTTGATCAACAGAGTCCCATTTTCCCCGTAGACAAAACAAGACACAGTCATGTCTGTATAGCTTCCAATGGCAAATTGAGGGAAAAATATGTTTGGACCCCTGGGCTTGAAGAGGAAAAAGGAAATGCACTTTATGCCTAACATGGTCCATCTTTGGTAGCGACCTCTAACAAAGGATTTAGGGGACAAAACTGATTTATGGTCCACCAGAGGCTATGAACATTGAAATCTGTTGTGGCGTCTGCCTCCATGTAACTTCAAAATTTAAAAATACAAAGTCACAAAAGAAGTGTAAGAAAATCCAACACAGTACTACCCCTCATTGAAATATCAGGTATCACATTCTTTCTAAAAATAAATGTTGGTGCCCCTCCTATGCCAGTACTGGAAGCGAAAGTATAGGCTGTGAAATCTGTAAGTCAACAGCAGCAGGGGTCTCCTCCTCATATACACGTGACACTGTGCTCTTCTACCTCAGTTTGAGACTAATTCCCTCCAAACCAAGGTTTCCAGGCAGGAAAGCATCTCCTTCCCTGGGGAAGTCACAGGGTAGGAGGAATAAATTTACTCTCAGAATCGGGGCTCCATGCCTGGAAAAACCCATTTCTCATCCACATTCTTGGTCTTCTAGAACGGAGCGGTGACTGGAAATCGGACTTGCAGGTACAACAGCTGAGGTGATGCCTCTCCTGAGATGGGGGTTGGGGGTAGGGGTTGGAGAGTTCCGAAAATCTGAAGCAGGGCTTCCCCTTCACATTCAGGGGTCCTGGGTCAAGGACTGCTTCCTGCTTAGGTCAGGGCTGCTAAGGGCTGAGATGACATCTAGGCTAAAACGTGGGCCTTTCTATGGCTGGCATTCAGTTTCACCATCAGATCTAAAGATTCCGGGACAGGTGCACCACCTGGCCCTTAAATTGTTTCTTCTGGGGACAGACCTGCCTTTATGGACTCCATTAAGGGTTAGGGGCTCAGGGACCTCCCATCCCTCTCAGATTTGGGGCTCACCAGGGCAGAGATGGCGTCTCCCCTCAGACTGGACTCCCTGGGGAAGGGGCAGGGTCCTGCCCTGAGTCAGAGCTTCTCAGGACAGGAGCTGTGTCTTGGCCTCCCTCTGCGTGGGGGAAGGGGCTACAGGACCAACGGCCCTCCCCTCCAGCGGGCGGTAGGGGGGGCTCCCCGGAGGCCCTGCCCCTTTCGTGACAGACTGGAGGTGTCCGGTGACCAAGACACTCAGAGCTGGGTGCGGGGTGCGGCCCAGGGCGTGGTCACCAGGGGCTACTTAGAGCGGCCGGTGCTGGGACAGCGCGGAGGTTGGCTGCGAGGCTGCCGGGCGCTCGGCGCGGGTCATGGCGTGGATACTGGACTGCCTTTTCGCGTCGGCCTTTGAGCCCCGCCCCCGCCGTGGTGAGTGGGGCCCACCGAGTCCGGGGCTGGGGTGCGCGGCTGCAGGCGGCCGGCGGCGGCGCCCGGCTGGACGCCCGGGGGCTTGGCTCCCCGCCCCCTGGCCTCCCTTCCCGCGGGCTTTTAGCTAATTGTTCCTGGCCCAAGGGACTGCCCCGTCGAGGACCCGCATAAATCACCGGCTTTGCCGGGAACCCAGAGCAATCGTGCTAATGGCTCGGCAGGACTCGGCAGGACCCGGGGCAAGCGCGGGGGCGGAGTCCCTGGCTCGGCCGCCCGAGGGGCAGGCCGGTGTCTTGGGCCAGAAGCGCAGGAGCGCTGTCCCTCAACCCAAGGGCTGTAAAGGCCCAAGGATGAACACTCCTGGCTGGGCAGCCAGGGCCCTGGACCCCTGAATAAGGAGGTGGGGGTTCTTTCTGTCTTGAAGCATGTCCCCTTATCCCAGTCTCAACTACAGAATACAGCCCCTTAAAGTCGTCGAATTCAACCACTCCATTTAAGAGATGATGACATTGAAGCCCAGCGATGGGAAAGGCCTGTGCAAGGTCACCCAAGGAGTTGGCAGCTGATCTGGGACAGCTTAGGTTCTACTAACTGCTCACTACCCCCAGACTGCCCAATGGCAGTGGCCTCAGGTCTTTAGTATGGGTCTTGCCTGGGGTACTTGTGATCAGGGCTTGGTTTCCCTCTTGGCATGGCATTGAGGACGTACATTCGCAGTGATCACAGCACAGGTGTGTGCATGTGGGTGCCATTTCACCCTTTTCCTAGAACTGCTTCTAAAAAGTAGATTTTGGAAACTAATTATTTTCTGTTCCTTAAAATTTTAGGAGACAGATATTTCCTTTGGGAGATTTCCTAGGACCCCCACCCACACTGTCCTTCACTCCCCCTTAATAGGCCCCACCCCCTGCAGGCTGCCACCTGCCCCCACTGCCACCTGTTTTTCCATAGTCTCCACCTCCAAAATCTATATTGGTGAGCGTGCGTCATTGGTCATCAGCGGTACAGCAAACCTGCGTACTCTCTTCTTTCCTCTGCCCCCTCGCAGGCAGGGGAGGGGAGGCAGCAAGAGGAGGGGCCTCGGCAACTTAATTCAGCAGAGACTTGGTTTTAGGCCTTGCCAGGCCCAGCACCAGCCCAGCCACCCGAGAACCATCCCAGGAGTGTGACCTCCTGCTAAAAGACTGCTGCATGCCTAGCCAGTTCAAGTTCAGTCTCTGGCAGGATACAAGCTCTCTGAGAATGACAGAGCTCTGCACACACACAGGAAGTTTAAATTTTCCTTTCAATATTTTTTTTAAGTTTATGTGATCTTGATGAGAAAGAAAAAGGAGTTTTGTAGGATGCCTCCTAAGATCTTAAGGCTCAAACAGTCTACCCTTGTGAAGAAGGTAGAGGAACCATTCCAGACCTAACGAGGATGCAAGATTGCCCCCTAATTCCAATAAGATCAAGGGTATGAAATAAACCCATGGAAGAGAGTCAGTATCGCATGAGGATGCCCACCCCCATCTAAATGCATTCCAGTCTAGCAGAATTGTAAGGCTTCTCCCTGAACTTAACCCAAATTTGTGTCCCCAGGTCTCCCACCTTTTGATCCAAGCACTTCCCAGGAAACAGGGCCAACTCCCTCCATCCTCCACTTCCCCACTCAGCCCGGTTCTTATGCAGTCCAAATCTCCTGAGTTCTCCAACGATTTAACATATGACATGGCTGCAAGGCCCCTACCCACATCCAGCTACTCTTCTTTGAATGTGCTCCAAGTTATAAATGCCCAATGACCTGGCCAAAAGAGGATTTCCAGCTGTGCCCCTATAAATATAGTCCTGGATGGCTGGCCTTCCCTCTTTTGGAAGCCCATGCCACACCCAAGGTATGCACATGCATAGCCATAAATACACCCATACATACACATCCCACACCCGTGCATATCCACATGTAAACCAGGAGCAAATACATACATTTAACATGCATCACAAACTTTCTTATTAAAATTTTAATGATGTATTTTAACGCAGCCTATCCAAAATGTTATTATTTCAACATGTAATCCATACACGTTGCAAACTTTACTCACATCACCCATGCACCACTCTCAAACTCTATGCACGTGCCACAAGTTCACAAAAGACTTATTTATATTGAAATTACTTTGAACTAAAGGTAATTAAAAATAAAGTAAATTCAAGTTCTTTTCAGAATCTCCACTCTTGATGTAGTTGGTCTTTAAACCCAAATGCAAGACCTTATACTTGCTATTGCATTTGTAGCCTGCAGTGCATTACTGTCTACACCAGCTCTGTTAGTCATACAATAGCAGCTAATATGTGTGAAGTGCAGTCTAAATTTTGGGCCCTTAGTCCCAGTCGCTTGCATGTATGATCTTCTTAAGTCACAGATAGATTTAAGATAAAGAATCTTTGGATACATTTCAACCAGGTAAGAGCCCACTTCACTGCAGCCCCTCCTACCCCGAGAAATGTCGTGTAATGTGAGGGTTAACTTTGTGGGTGACTATTGGTATTTTGTGAGGCTTGGTGTCAGGCTTGGTGCCTCACTTCAAGTGCCTTCAGAAATGTTCAGGAGTCAGAGGCAGGGGGAAGTAGCTGGATACTAGTTGGGCAGAATGGGGGAGATGTTCTAAATGTTCTTTCAACCCTATCTCCCTTGACCAGGAGAAGGTTTAAAGGCAATAATAGCAACAGGCAACTATATGAAGTCGTTCAAGAGAGACATCATTGAGGTGTAGGAGGAATCAGAGCCCAGAAAAGCCTTCTTTCCTAGGAAAAGGGCTAGCACAATGCCCACCTGAATCCATCCCTTCAGTTCACTCTTTGCATTGGATTTGGTCTCAAACAACTGGACTTCTGTAAGGCAGCCAAAACTCCAAAGTGAGGGGACCCTAGGGCCCACTTTACATACAAATTTGATCTTTTCTTGGAGATAGGACCAAATTGATTTGCTGAGCTCAGGCCTGATTGAGCAGGACCATTTTCCAGAGCTAGGGCAAGATTACCAGTGGAGCACACCCCACTCCTCTGGTCAGGGAGTCCGGTAAGCACTAATGGCAAAACTTCCCTTAGGTTGCAATTCTAGATTTCTCCATAAGGAAAAAAAAAAAAAAATTCAGCAACTGGTGTGCTACTAGAGCTTAGGCTCCCAGGTTAGACCACACATTACCCACCATGCAGACAAAATGAGAAGTTGTGTGACGAAACCTAGCAGAAAATAATCCACTTACAAATGGACATCAGACTCCAGCAGTAGAGTTGACATTCACCAAGTTTAACTATCTAAGGACAGAAAGCACACTGAGTATTGCTAGAGCAGGGAATCAAGTCCTGAGAGTGCTTATGGCAATGGTGGAAGCAACACCCCACCTTTGTTTTCATACTTACGTACCAGGACAACCTCAATGTCCAACAAGAGTGCAGTGGTTAAATAAACCCTGCGATACATCCATTTGTTTGAGAATATACAAGCAAAACAAATGACATGTAGTAAGAACACATAACATGGTGTGAGAAGTGTCATAATTATAACCATGCCATACATGCACTTTTGAAAGACTGGAAGAAAATTCAGTAACAACAATATAAAGTTAGAGATTCTATTAAAGTGGTGAAGTAATATTTTTCCTCTTTTATGTCAAATGTGTATCAAGTTTGTTTCTAAATTAGTCTTAAATTTTAAACAAAGGTTTTAGCAAAGTTAATCCAAGGCCTATGAAATGCAACAAATCTATACAATGACTTAGAATCCTAACTTAAGGATTTTCTGCATATTTTAATTTAAATATAATGACTAGGTCAGGCAGCTGAACTTAACTTGCCAATGATCATAAGATGTTGCCTTATGCTGGGTGGAAAGAGACACAGTTGGTTTAAATCCTAGGTCTACTCTTATGGTACTGCTATGACCTAACCGCTTTAAGGTGCTATAATAATGCCTACATTTCTGGGTTATGAATAATAATGTCTATTATTGTTATTGCAGATACTATTATAAAATTAAATGCAGTCTAAGGCTTACATATTAAAAGATATGTTTTTGTTTTTCTTCAGATATTTGCTATTTCTAAATATCAGTCACTTCACATAAACTACCTCATTTTATCTTCATAACAAAAAGTTATTATCATCCCTTATTTAAAGACAAAACTTGAATAGCTCAGTAACTTTCTCACAGTTGCACAGCGGCTGAGAAATGATGATTGTGTTCCCTTTTATGAAATGTGGATGAGATTAAAAGAGATAACATTTGCAAAACTCCTGGGATTATGCTGACGTACGACAGTTGTTTAGTAGGTGCTCAAGCTACTTGATGCTACCTTGCCCAGGGTCCAAATTCAGGTGTTTTACTTATTTGATTACCTATAGATTTCTTTCTGTGCAAAAGTGCACATTTCAACTGGAACATGCAATGCAAACAACACCTGTGTCCTCATCACTGGGGCTGTGAGTCACTAGGAAATGATTTCTCTTTCCTTTTGGCAGTATCCTTTGCTCTCACGTGTGCCTGCAGAAGTAGGTAGGTGGCATGTTTAATGAGCCTTGGCAGGATGGGTATCCGATACCCAGCAGCCAGTAGGACCCTGCTTATCAAGGAACCCTACAATGCGGTATGGGATTAGACTGAACCCCCGTTTCAACTATCTTCTGTAAGACATGGCTGACCTGTCGTCGTTAGCTCTCCCATTGTCCTTCCCAAGGTGGGGCCTCCAGGACCTTCTCCGAGGCAGACAGGAGTAGGAGCTAGAGAAGCCTGTCTCAATTTAGAAATCCTCAGAAGGACTCAAACCTAGATTAACTTGAGGAGCAGAGTTAGAGTCAGTGAGGGAGGGTGGCATGAAGGATAAAAAGGAGGGATGGAGAGGGAGGAATAGAAGGCATCCTCCAGAAACTGGGAACATCCAAAGGCCGGCCCTCGGAGCTTCTTATCTCCTGAATCTCAGTACTTTTCTGCTCCACAGTCTCTTCATCCTTCCCTGGATCGTAGCCCCTCCCACATTCCCGGGCTGCTTACCCTCCCCACCCCCTGTTCAGATGCAGCTTTTGCTAGCAGTGACTTGCTTTTGTCTCTAGGGGGAAGCAACAGCATCAGGGAGGAGGGGGCTCAGACTGGGGTCTTCTGTCGTTTCAGCAATTTGGATAAAGGGCACATTTTGTTTTCTTTTAACTATGAAGAAATAACTAAGAACTTTACAGAGATGTGTTTTAGGTGCCACACAGTATACTCAGAGAACCGCCCCCAGCCCCTTAATTCAGTCTGCCCCTAAACCTGAGTGGCTACCAGAAATGGAAGGTTCTGGAGCCCTTCTTAGATTCTGGAGGGGAGGGGTGCATCAGCCATAGGTCAATCGTGGCAAGAAATAGTCACTTTTTCTTTAAAGCACACTGGCAGCTGCAACCCTGCTTCCTAAATATGTGCCACCGTGCTTTAAAGAAAGAGGGTCTATTTCTTGTTCAGGACACTGAGCTGAAAGTTTCAGACTTTCCTCTGCAGAACACCATACTGAAACCTTGGTCTCATTAACACTGCCAGGAGGAACTACAGAGTGAAAATTGGACTTAAGGTCCATTTCTTCCGGGCCTGCATTAAGCTGATCAAAACATCCTAAAAGAAGAGGGACTATTTCAAGAGTGTCAGACAAATTGGTAATGAGAAAAACTGGTAGCTAAGTCAGTCAGCAACATTCTCTGAACAACCTGGTTGAGACTCTTTGAGCCAGGATGAGGAGAAAAGTGGGGGGCAGGGAATTCACCATACGCTTCTTACACATTTACTATGCAGGTTAGGCATTTGTCTGGCACGTTCCATGATTTACTACCTTCAGTCATCTCAGTAATTCTAAGATAGGCATTAAACATCTCTATTTTACATTTGAGAAAACTGAGGCTCAGAGAGGTGAAGTACACAGCAAGTAAGTGATCAAGTGGGGACACCAATTCCAATTTGTCTTATTCCGAAGCTTGTGGTCTTTCACATCCCCCATGGAAACGGCAAAACCCCTGATCTCAAGGGCTGTACTCCCTCGAGGAAAGCAAAATCTCTCTTCTCAATAAAAGTATTTTTGGAGGCCTGCTCTTATAGAGCCTTGGTTTTAGGGTATAAGCAAGCAAACCTTAATTGTTAAAGTGCTCCCCATCTTTTCTCTATATAAGCCTCATGTTATAGGTGCACAGTTCCTGATTTCTGGGTGGGTGGGGGGCTGGGAGGGGATTATGGCTGCAAGTTTAAGCTCCAAGAGGTGTACGCATGTGCGTGTGTGTGTGTGTGCGTGCGTGCGTGCGTGCTTGTGTGTGTGTGTGTGTGTGTGTCCATGGCACAGGTAGTGGTGATATTGCCAGGGTTCCAGCAGCCCCTCATCTCCCACCATTTCCAGAGGTCTGGGGTTAGGATAGAGAACCTTCCATTATGCTAAAACCCTCTGCCTCAGGACTGCATCCTATAAGCCACAGCCTGGAGCTATTTCAGTTCATCCCCATTTCACAGGCAGAAGCACTGAGCTGGAGTGAGCTAAGCAGTCTCTGCAAATGCAAATGGAACTTTCCAGGATTTAGACAAATAGTACAGTGATGTGCCTGTACACACACATGTATGTGTGTTGAGGATGAAGGCATGACAAAAACCTTTGAAGAAAGAGAGGCTTCATCTGAGCGATCGTGGAAATGAAGCGGGTATATTCAGAAGAGAGTGAGGAGATGTCAGTCTGGCTTGGAGCGTTGAGTGGCTGAAGGCAGGTGCTGGGAGGTGCCAAAGTTTGTGTGAACTCTTTGTACTGACTTAAGTGCAGCCAAACTGAAGGATTCAGGGGGTCTGGCCTGGCACAACTTAGACTGGCCTCTCTAGTTCTTTTTTCTGCCCAGAAGGAGACTTTTTGGCTATATGGTACTTCAGGCAGTGCTTTTCCTGCCCACCCAGGATGAGGTGCTAACCCAGACCCAGCTGGGGGGAAGGTTTATGGATGTTCCAACTGCTTTTCATCCACACACTAGGCTCATTTGTGCCAGCTGAAAGGGCACAATAATAACAGTGGCAATTTAAATCGTGCTTCTCACTTTCCCCCCTGAAAAGTGGCAAAGTGACTCACCATCGTTGAATTGTCCCTCTCTCTCCACCCCCTGACCTCTTTGCAGCAGTCTAGGATGGTTCCCTGGGGGCTGAGCTGGAAGCCAGAGCTTCCAGAGGTCCTTTCACTGTGTCAGGGCTGACACCATGCCCCCTATAAATGTGTTTCCCCTGAATGCAATGTATTGCTTTAATTTGAATTTCTAGGAGGAGACTGCTCGGGAGGCATTCCAGAAGCAGCAGGAACCTCATTAGGCAAGCACAATGCCCCCACCCCATCGTGAATAGTACAAAATGGGGCCCATTCAGGAAACTTGGGGCCCTCTGCTTATTTTTCTGTGTGTAGTTTGGTATGGAGATGGCAGATCTGATTGAAATTTATCACAAAGCAACTTCTAGGGGTGGGGGTGGGGGCTACTATCAAACCAGATCTGGGGGAGCTGTGAAATCACTCCTTAATCTACCCTGACCACTCACTCCCATTCCCCTCTACACCCAGTTCCATAATGTTACGGTTAAAAATGCGCCTTCTCAGTTCTTTCTTTCAGCACCAGTGTAAGGAGAGCTCCCAGGACGAGCTGATGCGGTGCTTGCGTGCCTAAAGCAATTAAAGCATTGGCGGTGTCCACAAGGCAGGTAATTAGGTGGAGAAGGAATCAGCTGTCTGGGAGCCAGACAAAGTAATTATGCTCAGTACTCTTGGTGCTGTCAGTGCACTCAAAAGAAAGATTTGTTAGGAAATGATACTGTTTGATAGAGACTTCAATGTCTAGCAAGAATCAGGGGATTCTCAGTCAGGCTGCCTGGGATAGAAGAAAGGTTTAAAGAGCACAACAGTCCTGAGTTTAAATATCAGCTCTACTTCCTCATCCTATGGTCTGTGTGAGCTTGGGGAAATTAATCAACTACTCTGAGCCTGGTGTGTGAAGTGTAAAATAGTGATGATTATAGTTCTATCTCACAGCCTCATCTTCAGCGTGAGGACTCAAGGAGATAATGCATGTAAGAGCACTTGGCACTGTGCCTGGTACACAGTGAGTGCTTAATACATAATAACAATATTGCGGTGGTTACTATTGTTACTTTTACTGTATACCAGGCACTTTCCACAGAAGCTCAAAGTTTCAAAAGAGGATCAAATTGCAGTTATAATTGCAGTTATTGCATGCTTCTGTCATGACAAGTATGAAGAGTGTAATTATGGCTCAAAGGAGGGGCTCTCCACAGGGAGGGAGGGATGCAGAATAGCAGAAAAAGTTTTGTGACTCTTGAACTAGGTCTTACAAAATTAAGTAGAAGTTTGTCAGGGGGGCAAGGAGGTGGGGGAGGGGAGGGCATCTGGGCAACTGGATTTGCCCACACAAGGTCAAGGAGGTGTGAAACAACCAGGCCTCGAACAAATAGTTGGGTTCAACTGGGTACAAACTGGGATCTCTTGTCCCAGTAATGGTGGTGGCGGCATTGGCTTAGTGACCAACAATCTTTCCAGCTTACTCCCACCAGCCCCCCCGCACAGTGCGCTAGGCGCCCTACCTGGCCAAACGTCCCGTCCCGCGTTGCTCTCCTCTTCCGTTCCTCTAAACAGCGAGGTAAGTTCACACCCTGCCCCAGCGGATCTTGACATTTGCAGACACAGCGGGGAGCAGGCGGACCTCCAGTGAGAAGATGAGGTCGACGGGCGGTGCCCCAGGTTGAGCCATTAGCCCCAACCTCCTCCTTCCTCCGGTCCAGGTGCGACTTTCCAGCAGCCCAACCCCCAACCACACATACACACTCACACACACTCACCTGGAGTTCTTTGTTTTATTTTAAAGGTAGTCCGGTGCTTTTGACCACTACACCCATAAACTCCACCAAGAAATACACGTCAGTCAGCCCTCCATCTAAGCCATACACTGGCCACATGCATTTACACCTCACACCTGAACATACAAATTAAGATACAGAGAATTCTCACATAACATAAACCTTTTAACACATACACCTTAAAAAGACTTATAGAAATACCTTGCTCACCAACACACACTGCACATCACAACAAATACCACCTGCAAACCCACATTGACACACCGAGTCTAAAGGTAAGCACACACCAAATATACATAGACACACAAGCTTCAGTGAGCACACACACGTCCATACTGCATGCATTTGCACATTCACCACTGCATGATCATAAGTCCCGGGTAGAAACACACATCAAACACACCCACACCCTGACCGCACCCTCACAGTCACACTCTAATCGGTCAGAACCATACAACCTGCAAGAATACACACACTAATACCGCCCAAGCACATGCTTCATGTCAGAGCGCAAACCAAACACACACCACACCAAGCACCTGCGCTAAAACATGCACTGCACACACACCCCCAAACACACCCGGCCACATACTGGACACACACCCTGACATACCGCACTCTTGCGCGCGCGCGCGCACACACGGTACATGCATACATACATACACACACAGCCTGCCCCTCCTTCTCTCTGGGCGGAAGAGAAGGGGGCGAGGAGTGGAGGCGGGGAAGAACGGAGGGAGGATGGGCTGCGAGGCGGGGCGCCCACCGAAGCTCTTTTCCCTTTGACCTGGGATGTTGCCCCTCTGTTCCCCATTCCTAGGCAAAGGGAGTCAGGTGGGTCCAGGTAGGGTCCAGTTGGAACCCAGAAAAACGGGAAGGTCCGGGAAATCAGCCGGCGGGCGCGAGGACTCCGCGGGGACCCTGACTCAGATTGCGGTCGACCCCGCCTGAGGCTCCTCCCCCAGGACCCCTCCCCCTGCTCATTCAATGCTTTGACCTCTGCCCCCCTCCCCCCAGATGTGCTGCTTCCCCCTCAACCCACCTTACCCGCCCCACAGAGTGGGCGACTCTTTTAAGGGGTTTAGGGATTTATTGGTTTCAAGAAGTAAGGAGTTGAGATCTGCACACGAGCTTTCCGGGGAGCCTGTTCTAGTCTCGCTCGAACACTTTAATGGAGAGCTCACTATGCTTCACAGCAACACATCTTAGTAAAAACAAAGGGCTATTGGAAACCGCCGACTCCAGCTCGGACACACAGTAGGACGCTGCGGATGATCCTCCCTCCCTGTCACGTCACTAAACCTGGCAGGGCTATGTGCAGGCTAGCAGTGGCCAGCAATGGCTCTCGGGCTGTCGCGAGCTGTTTTCTTAGCGCACACACACCTAGCTTTAGGAAGGCAGCCTCAGACCTGGGGCCACCGGCGGCGGGGGCGGCAGAGTGGTTGGAAGTGCTTAGCCGCCCTCTGGGGAAACTGAGGTCCCCTCCCGCCTTGAGAGAGCTACAGGAGTTACTTCAGAGTGCTCTGCTGCCGGATGACTCACTGGCTCCAGTCCTCCTGCGTCCTTTCAGCAGAGCTAGACTGCAGGGGAAGGGAGCTGGAGAAACAGGAGCTCTTCCCTTCCAGTCTGCGGATCTGCGACGCATAAACGCCATGTAAATCGCACTGGCTGCAGAGCTACTAGAGGTTCAAATCCCGCGCTACCACTTTGTAGATGACTGCCTTGGCAACTCAATGGCATGGGTCGCGGGGTAACCGATATTTACCGGAGGTAATATACTTGTGTAGGAATTACTTAACCCAGTTAGAATTTTTTTAAAAGTCCATTTCCACCCCTCACCTCCTCCCCCCCCCCCCGCCCCGCTTCACCAAAAAGATAAAAATATGGGAGTTTGAGGGAAAAAAAGGGGTTAGAGGCTGGTCGGGGGTTGGGTGGGGGGACTTGACCACCAGCTGAGGCCCCAATCAAGGCCAGTAAGGCAGAACATGGGCAGAGGTTCAGTTCACTTTTTGTTTCTTAAGGTGTGTGCTATGTTTAAGGGAAATGGTTGCAGGGATGATTATTCAGTGATGGGAGTCACCTACCACAGTTCCAGGTCCAAGCCCCAGTCCTGGGAGCGCTGAGCAATGACACCCCATCACAGAAACTCCCTATGCCTCCCTCCTTGCTGCAGATGCCCCCCCCCCACCACGATGCACATTGATATTTGTAAAGGTGTGGTGGAAAACTCCTTGGGTGCCAGAGATGTCTCCTGTTGCCTTATATTCTGCCAGTGCCTAAGACAGTGCCAACCACACAATCAGTCCCTATGATGTAGCAAAGGCATGCTCTGGATGAAATTCCTTAGACAGCACTGAGACCTGAGGGTACAGAAAGGATTGTTAGGAACCTGGGGACGTGATTTCAATAGTGACATTCCAGGCACTGTGGGGGCTGAGGGGCTCATTTACCCTTCCTCAGAGCCCTCCATTTCTAAGCTGCCTGGAATGGCACTGTTTCAGTACAGATGAGGCTTTTGCAGTCAATTAAAAAGAAAGCCTCTTTCCTGGAGGGCAAAGGCCTTGGCCAGCTAAAGGGTGAGTCACCACCTCAGAGTTGGGTAGCTGCAGTGGCGCTAAAATGGCAATGAGTCGGTACAAGATGGCATGTGGAGATTACCTCTGTGATGATAAGAAGGGAGATGAGGCAGGAGCCTCAGCCTTAGTCCCTTGAGGCTGGGCCTAAGTGACAGAGTGTCTGTATTCACATGTGTACAATCAGCTCCTAATCCAATTCCCTCCTTCTGCCACCACCGTGTCCCCAAGGATGGCCCTGGCAGACTTCTCATAGGCAAAAGCAAAGCAGAGAGAACCCTTCTTCAATGTGGGGTGTTTGGGAGATGTGAGTTTCAAACCTGAGTCTGCTGTGTACTTTGTGACTCTAGGCAAACCCTTTTCCCTCTCTGAGCTTCGGGAACAAAATAAGTGCTCTGTACTTTCTCATACTCTTCCCTGTAGTGCTATGGGGTATCACCCCATTTCTCAGTTGAGAAAACTGAGGTTTAATGGTACTCAGGGATAATCGACTTGCTCTCTAATTTTGTATCATCATGTCTTTGAGTATTTGTGTTACCAAGATAATCACTGTCATCTGTATGGACAACCTGCCAGATCTCTGCCCAAGTTGGCTTCCAGTGCATTCTGGTTCAAATACTGCCTCCCAGCTGCCTCCAACACCAATATGTTGCTGGCTACCTGAGCGGATTTTTGTTTCATCTCCTATGACACATCTACCTCTCCAACTCACACCGTTCCCTGGCACATCAGTCTAAAATTTGACCTTAAAAAGTAAGCATTACCAGAAAGTACCCTCTGAGATCTGCCCCTTATCATAAGTTGGGGGGTCTGTGTGATGCCGTAGTGAAGGAAGGGGAACAGAGATGCCTATCAGGACGACCTGCAGAAAGTGTGGGGACAGAAAGAAGAAGAGGGAGGGAGGAGAGAGAGAGACAGAGAGAATATAATATATCAGGGACAAATTGGACCAGCCTCAAACTGCCAAACTATAGCTTCCTCATTTTGACCCCTGTCCTGGTCTGATGCTCTAGAATGTATTATACAATGGGGAACGCCCAGCCCAGGGAGGAAAATGTATCCTGAGTACTCAAATTCCACTCTTGTGTGGGGGAAGGAATAGGTAATTCCTGGTGGGGGGGGGGGCAGAGGGAGAGGTGAGGGCATCCTGGTGGTAGTGGTGGTGGTGAGCTGGTAGTACTTGAATAGAAAATGGTGGTAACAAAGCTACTGCTAGAACCAGGAGGTCTGTCTCCAAAGAAGATAAGAAAATTTGCCACTGGGCTTCTGAACCTCATTTCAGACCCAGGCTCTTCAGAGCCACAGCTCTAAGCTTTTACCAGAGTCAGCCCATGTCTCTTGGGCCTCCACTGAACTTCGTGTATCTGAAGCCAGCAGCTACCTCTATCCTTTCACCCTTCTCTCTTTTACTCTGATTCTGTTTCTTCTTTCTTCCCTTTACTTTGCCATTGTTGATTTTTCTCTCCTCTGTCCTTGTCCCTTTTTGACAGCAACCTCCCTTTTTTCCTTTCACGTCCTCCAAGACAGGAGGAAATTCAATGGAGGGGTAGTTGTGTATCTGAAAATTTCCTCCACTTGAGATCTTGCATTTATAATATTGCCCTTGTTGCATTAGAAGAGCATTTTTAGCTCTTGTAAGTACTATATTTTTGTTGGACTAAGAGGAGGTGATTTGTATGTGATTGGTGTGTTGCAGATGCAAAGAAAATATTTTGGAAAAGATTTGAAAAGGGTGGGCTTCTGACTTCCTCAGGTGTCCAGATATGCACAGAAGACACACAGAGAAGGTGACAGCAGTTTGTAGGGTGTGAGGGTTGGGGGGTCACTGATCATCGCCACTTAGGTGGGTACCGGAACTTGTGGAGTCGGCTACTGGTTGTTCTTGCTGGTCATCGAACTTTCCACAAAATGGCATTTTCTATCTCTGATGAAAGCAGAGGCCTGCACAAGCCTGGGAAACAAGAAGCAAAAACCATGAGGCAAGGGGTAGAAGAAATTGTTCCTGATGTGTACAGGGCAAGCAAAGATTGTTCTGTGCCCTGGAGTGCTGTCCAGGTCAGGGCAGAGGAAAGCAGTGAGTTATAGGAAGTGTTACCAGAAGAGCACCTGGGCCAGGAGCTTTGGGACTTCCTTGCCTCGGATGATACCAATTAACTCTCTTTGGGTACATTTCTTAACCACTTTAACGTCCACTTTCCTTCAGCTTTCCTTCTGCTGGAGTGGGAGAGTGTGTGGCATGGCCAGGGGAAAGGGCATCAATCAAAGCAATCAGAAAGAAGGAAAGCTTGGGGTGAATTTTAAAGGAGAGACTTGTTTTCAATAAGGGAAGAGTGCGGGGTACAATGAGAAACAGTGGGAGTCTCCCAGGGACTTGAGCAAACAGGTATGCGTAAGACACTGAGCTGGCAGCTGTGTAGAAAATTGTTATGATTCAGCCCCTGCCCCACCGGAAAGCAAAGAGCGGGGGCATCTGAGCTGCACAGTCGAGCGCTCACAGTGCTCGCAGTTCTCTCCGCACTAGTAGAGCAGCGGCATTGCGGATTGACTAACAGGTCCTGCAGCCCATGCTTCCCTGGTCGGAGCAGCCAAGAGGTAGTGCAGGGGCCAGGCACCAGGGGTCTGAGTGCTGCCCACTGTGGGGTGTGAGAGGGGGGCGAGGGGGGAAAGGGGGGCTGAGTGTGCTGAGCAAGTCGCTCAGGCTTTTGCGTTGATGGCTCAAACTCAGAGTGCCCACGAAAGATTAATTTTTTTCTGATTCTTGACAGGAACCGGCAGTAGAGAATTGTAGTTTTTGCGCGCTCCGTGGGGGCTTTGTTTAACTTTGCAGATTCTGCGCTCTCTCCAACTACGTGGGAATGTGGGGGGGGCGTGAGGGGGGGGGGCAGCACAACCCAGCTCTGCCTGAACGCCCGGATCTCCAAAGCAGTGGCAGCCAGATGCTGAAGAAACCCCACCTGGTGGAAGACAGAGTCTACACCCCCCCCTCCCCCCCCACCAACAACAACCCTTCCTAGCTCAGGGTCAAGGCTCACCAGCAGGGCTGGAACAGGCCTAGGGCTGGAAAGGGAGGCCAGCTCAGACCGCCCACCTTCACCCTGTGCCCTTAAGATTTGCAGGGGAGTTTGGGGAGCAGGGTCTCTTTTGAAGGTTGGATAGTGGTGGTCAGTTCTGTGTCCAGAAATTCAATAAACCCCTTAGCATAATCAAGGACTCTGCAGACATAAGGTGTGCATCTCTAAAGTGCTGGTAGATGAAAAGGACAATAAAAAATGATGGTGGCTGTGTTTTGTCCAAGGCCACTTAGTCACTGAGGAGGCCTCTGACTCCAGGTCAACCGCATCATAGTCAATATATTGGTCTAATTTTAAAGAAGGCTATGTGGACAGGCAATGAGATCCTAGAAACCCAGTTACTTCAATGTAGTTTTAAAATATTATTCCTATCATAAAAATGCAATGGAAAACTTCTCCCACAGCCCCAATTCTCTATGACAGCCATTTAAGATTTTGAGAAAGAAAACTGGCAGAAAATTGAATGCTTGTTGAGGAAGATATAATCAAAAAAGAGGAATGGAGGTTTAGGGGGAGATGGAACAGGTTTCAGCTGAGGTTCTGAGAACTTCTTTATTCTGTATGTTTCCTGAACATGGCCTCTGTCCAGAAGGTTTGGGGCAATGTCCCCATTTGTCTTTTTTCTCCTCATATCCAATCTGTAGAAGCCACATATGTGCTCAAGAGAGGCAAATTGTTGACGATCTTCCTTTTAATTCAGCCTCATTTCCCTCCTTCCCTCTCTTGTAGTGAATGCAATCGAGAGGGGTGGTGTGTGTGTAAGTAAATGTATATGTGAGAGTATGAGAATGTGAGTGTGTAGAGTGTATGTCTAAGAGGGAGTGTGTCTCAGGGAGAAGCTTTGAAGAGAGAGGGGAGGGGGTTAAGAAAGTGTGCAGAATGAGGTAGAATTTAGAGTACATACTGAAAACCTGCATTTGAGTAAGGGTCTGACTAGAGCTGGTAAGCAGGGGAAAATAACCAATTCTTAATGGTCCTTGCAGGAATAAAGGAGAGGAAAGATAGCCCCTCAGACATTTGGTATTTATGTGACCTTAACCAGGCTGTAGGATTCCAAGGGCAAGAACCAGGGCTTTCTACTCTGGATGCCTCTCCCTTTCCTTCCACCATTCCTAGTACGGCTGCTTAACAAAGGACCCAGGAAACAAAGGAGGGGCATATTTTGGGCGGGCCAGCTACACTTTTTCTACATTTCAGACAAGACTAGTCCTCCTATACCTGGGAAATTAGCTGCCCTGTGTCTCTGATCATGGGAGTCTTTGTGAAGAAATAGTTCATTTTAGCCCTTCTAAAAATGTGCTTCCTGCTGACAGTGGGTGAGCACCCATTTTCATCTGCAGAATGTACAGCAGGAACATTCTTCAGCAGAAGCAGTCTCTGCCTCAAGCTCCATAGTGATATTTCTATTCAAAGTCTTTCTCTCATATTCGACTCCCAGGGATGGGGGGTGGGCGACGATTCCTCGACTGGGTACAGCACTGAACCTTTTGGAGGATTCTACCCTTTCATTTAGTTTTCACCACAGCCACATCTAGCAGGTATCATGATTCTTACTTTATAAGGTCAGGGGTCTGAGGCTTAGAGAAGTGTGATAATTTGTTCTAAGTCACATCATTGTTAAATGTGTGAACTTACATGTGGCAAGGGTGGAACTTAAATCCAAGGTTCGGCCTATAATTTTAGCAGTTTTCTGGGCTACCATGCTGTCAACATGGGAGTGGGCTAGGCTGAGACATAGAGAAGAATCAGTATAAGGGGACTGTGGTGCCCTTCCCCTCTATTCATTCCTCTCCTCCACCTTTCATAATTGTCTTTTTAAAACATACATATATTGTCTATCTATCTATCTTCACTTCTATTTTCCAAGAAATGTCACAGAACAAGCATATATTATAAGTTCTCAAAATTCCAGCCACTTCTTTAGGATAAAAGATGATCTTGACTTGGACCTTTCCAGAAAGTTCCTTACAGCAGATGTTAATGATGAATACTAACAGATGCTATAGTTTGGCAAGAAGGGAAAGGTTTGGCCCAGGGATAGGAAAGGACAGCAGATTACATTTTCCTGTAGCGTTTTTGTGTACCTAAGTCACAAATTCTCTGGAGCTTTAGTTTGCTATTACCTATAAAAGGTGGTAGTGGTGGCGGGGGCGGTGGTGGTGGTGGGGGATAATCTTCAACCTACCTCCTTTTCAGGGGTTGTCGTTAGAATAAAAGTGGCATGATTCATGTATTCGTGAATCATGAATAGCTGTTTTGGTTATAAGACCTTTATGTTCTCTCACACCTTCAGAGTTTATAATCCTATGATTCACCCAGCGAATCCTTACTGAATACCTACTATGTGCTTAGGACTGGAGAGAAAGGACACATACACTGAGCTTTGAGAAAATGAAAAGCACAAGGCAAATTAGGCATTAACATTTTTACCTCCTATGGATAGAATGTCTTCTCTTTTACTTCTTCCACTGCAGTTTAATAGAAGCAGCAACCAAAAGGGAAAAAATGATGTACATGACATGCTGTGTGTTGCCGGCAGTATTGTGCACTCCGACACAAACTGCAGGTAATAGTGACTGGATCAATGTCTTGTTGTATTTCATGTCATATTGTGTTGCTTACACCATCCATTGGAATGTTTGTAGCATAAAGATTGCCTTTCACTACCCTGAGCTAGAGCTGCTTCTTTAGCCAATAATGTTTTTAGAAGGGCATCCCACATTCAATGGAGTGACGACTGTGTTTGTTTACAAAGATGTTGTAATTGTGGTGGCTGCTTGCCTTCAGATATGACTTCCTCTGGTTTTACGGAATTAGGCTTTGATTATGTGTGCATTCTTTTGATTTCATTATTTAGCGATGCAGAATCTTGTGGCGATTAAGGACAGATGGATGAGGCAGTAGAAAGTGTCCTGAGACTGAAGAGAAATGGTTCCCGTCCGTCCAGGCTCTGCTGTCAAATTGCTGTGTGGCCTTGAGGAAATCCCTGCCTTCTCTGAGCCTTGGTACTTTGAACTATAGTATGGAGATTTTTGTCTAGGTGATGGATAATGACTCATCTGTCTCTGAAATAGTCTAATATTCTAAGTAGTTCCTAAAACATTTTTAAAGCCAAGGCTCTTTTAAAGATATTTAACAGGACTACCTCCAGATTCTGAGTTTTTGTGGTGGCGTGATGGGCTGCCTCCACGAACTGAAAAGCGTTGCCCCCAGATTTAATTATCTTGGGGCATCACCACTTCATAGGATAAGTGAGTTATTTTGCTCACGGCATCTGCAGCCTGGGCAGAGATGGAGGTTATGGGATAACAACTTACAGGCTAACTCGTTAATGCTTGGGGGCGCCGAGGCTGTGCCTCAGCAGACCGCAGAGGTCCCCACATGGTTTCACCTAGAGACCTGTAGCTCTGCCCCCCACTGGGGTGTATTAATGAGGGTGTCTTTGTCCACCCTCATGCTGCTCCTATAGACATCTAAATAATTTTGATGCAATGTCTTCTGGGCACCCAGCCGCAGGGGCTATCAGTGCCTCCAAAGGTCTCCCAGCGACCAGAGGTGAAATTCTGATGATGCCATCAAGTGCCTACTTTACAGGGATTCAAACCATGGCGCTAGCGCAGGCCTGCTATTTTCTTCTAGGTGTTGACGAGTGGGCCCTGCCCCATGCCTGACTATTGGATGGGGCAGTGGAGGAATTAGTCTCCAATCTGTGAAGGTTGTGGATTTACACCTACCTGAGAGCATTCCTGTGTTCTCACAATGTTGAAGGGGGAACTTCTCTAATGGTAATTTGCTTTTTCACCTGTGCCATGCATTTTGCGAGGATCTGAGGAACAGGCTCCATGCCACCCAAGGGTGTTTCCCCCTTATGCACTACCTGGGATTTGATTTGGGGGTCCTTCTGCTATTTGTTCAAAATTTCCCACTTGAAATCTGTTAGTTTCCTAGCTCCTTTACTGATTTAAGTGAAATCATATGTTCTTTTGCTAGTGACAATGTAAACTAGATGATCTGCAAGGGAAATGGAAATGGGGACAATAGACATTTACTAATCTGAATAATGACATTTGCAATATTGAACTATGCAGTTAGTTTTTGTAAGTTTTATCAGATGACTTTTAAAAATTTTAACCTGGATGAAATTGAAGAGTGAAAAAGAAAGATCTATTCCCAATAGTCTCCTCTGATCCCTTTACCTGTGTTAAAGTAATTCAAATTTAGTAGAGATTGAACAGAGTACTTTGTTCAATGCATTGGTACAAATTCTAATTTTATGTAATTGCTTTTGAAGCCTGATATTTCCTGGCAAACTCAGGCTTTCTGCAAAGAGCCTTCCCTATCAACATGTTTATTAAAAACTAATACTGCATATCACAGAAACATTACCCATTCAACTCTCACAGAACCACAGAAATGGCTCCTGTGTCATTTCCCCACCTTAGAGAGTAGGGCACTGAGGCTCAGAGAATTCAACTGCCTTTCCTAAGATCACACAGCTAAAAATATAAAGCTTGGCATTGAATTCAGTTCTGTTTGGCTTGAACTCCAGTGTCCAGTGCAGATATTTATCTAAAGCAAATTTTTGCAAGTGTCTTGAATTCTAGACTGAAACCGAGCTTCTCTGCTTTCATATTTTTTCTTGAGTGTCTCTGATTTCATGGTCACTTCAGCCTGGTGCCATGATATGTTGTTGAAAGGGAAAGAGGAAGACACTTTGAAACAACACAGGTCTCTTGGCACCTCCTTCCCTGTGTGCCCCTTGGCAAGTCAGGCCTGAGGCACAAGAAGAGTGTATGCGGATCTCAAGAACCTGTTGTGTGCCTCTCTCCAGGGCTGAAGCCTGCCTTCTCACTCCTCCTCCCTCTCCCACCCACCTGTTTCATGCCTGGGCACCCTGGCCTTCCTAGCTCTGCCTCTGTGTTGTGTTCCTCTGATGCCTTGTGAGGGCTGAAGGCAAAGAAGACAGTGTCAATTTTGCTGGCAGAACTGCAGGGTATGACTGCTCTTAAGTTTAGCCCTGTATGTTCAAGCAGGGAGGCAATGACAAACGGTTTATTCTAAGGCCTTTGATTTCCTTCGGAATTGTAAGCATCTAGGCTGACTCATCTCTCAAAGGTTTCTCCCTCTCTCTCCCTCTCTCTCTCTCCCTCTCCTTTTTGGGCTGGTGTTGATTTGAGGCTTTACTGTTTGTTCTTACCTTATTTTTTTTTTTGAGAAAGGGAGGGACTGATTTTCATCTTGTTATTTGAGGAAAGAACCAACCAGCTCTGCTCTTGGAGTTACCAGATCTGGTAAGCCTCCTGAGGAGAAATAGCTGAAACTCCAAGACAGGTAAAGATATCTTGCCTGGGGCAAGGGGCAAGGGGGAGTGTTGTGAGAATTAAGCCAGATCTAGGCTGTGTGTGTGTGTGTGTGTGTGTGTGTGTGTGTGTGTGTGTGTGGATCAGACCCTGAACTCTGTGTTTGTGTTTGTGTGAGGATCTGACCCTGGACTAACAGACTCCAGCCTGTTATTGTGAAGGGAAGGTTGCTGAGGTTTAGTCTGGAACTGTGATCAGATGTATGTGCCTTTGGTTAAAATGGTCATTTTGTGATTGCTATTTGGTGGTCGGGCTTAAGTGTTTACTTTGGGTCCAAGGAATGATGCTTTGCATTTGAAGAAATTTTAAATCCATCCTATGGGTTTTGATCTTAGTTTAGTCCACCCTCCCCACTTCCGTTGCACCTCAGTTATCTGGTAAGCATCTCCGTTGCAATTAAAAATTTCCCCTGAGTCCTGTCAATCTCACCCCGTGGCACTGATTTGGGGCAGCACCCCTTCCCCTTTGGCTGGTCTTCCTGTTTCAGGCTCTCTATCCAAATCAGACTTTTCATGGCTTCCTGTGATTTATTTCCCCAATGTACCAATCTGACTCTGTCATTCAATGCCTGTGACCCTACAGTGGTATCTATTGCCTTCAGGAGAAAGTCTGACCCCTAGATATGGCTTACAGGGTCATTGATGATCTTATCCCTGCCTGTCCCTGTGTTGCAGCTTGAAGATGACAACTCCTCTCCCATCTCTTTGCCTTTGCCCAAGCTGTTCTCTTTCTGCATGCAACCCCCTCCTTGTCTGTGGGCAGACTTCGATGTTTTCTCCTTTCTGCTCTTATAGTACTTTGTTTATATGTGGACCAACTGAATTATCCAAGGTTTGTAAGTTGCTGCTAACCTGTATATCTCCTTCACTGCATTGTCATTTTTTTTTTTTTTTTAATGAGAGGAGTAGTATTATCTTGCTCAACTTTTGAATCTTCAGCACTTGGCACAAAGTGGGTAATTAATATTTTTTTTCTTTTAGTGAATGGATAAGAACTCAAAGGAGTAACTGAGAATATGCAAGAAAAGATGCTATAGGGTGCAGGGAAATGCCCCCTGGGGGTGAGGTACAGCCCCAGAGTACTGTGAGATGTTGGAGAGGAGGGAAAGGGGCATACCATTGACATTAAGACAAATTTTACTCTGATCCCCAGTTCTGTAAAAGGAGACTCCTTGGAAATGGTAGGAAAATGAAGTTTTTTTTTTGAAAAGTAATATAATCAAGTTGCATAATTGCAGTAAATACAGAAAAGGCAAGAGGCAAACAGAATACTACCATTCAATACAGAGCTTGTTAGTATTGGGTCTATTTCCTTCAGTCTTCTTATGCATGGTTTTCTTCACGAAGTTTTTATCATAATTCATACAATTCTGTACTTTGGGTTTCTTATTAAAAAGCTTGCTGTGATCATCCCTTTAGGGTTGCATAATTTTCTTTACTGTGGTCATTATATAACCCTTATAAGCAATTTCGTTGCTGGGGTAGCCTTTTCCCCCTAATTTCTTTTTCTGTGACAGCTCATGTCCATATGATTTTTCCTGTGCATAGGAAGATTTCACTAGGATAAATTCCTAGAAAGGGCATTACTGGGTCATAGGACCTGGGTACAATTTTTGGCTCCAGACCTATGTGTCCAGTTTGCTTCCTGGAAGAGTTGCATGATTTTACATTATTCTCAGCTTAGATGAAACCCTCCTTTTTGACCCAACACAGACGGCATTAAGTATTACCATGAAAAAAAACTTTTATCAATGTCTAATTAATTAATAGAAAATACTGTTTTATGCTTGTCTCAAAGTGCTTTGTAAAAATTGTAAGCCTTTTCTTTTAGCTTGATTTTCTTTTCTTTGTTTTTACTTTATTTTGGCTAGTTAGGGTTTTCTCTTCCTGGACTATCTGTTCACAGCTTTTTTTTTTTTTTTAAGTTGGATTGAAAAAAAAAGCAACCAAAGGCAGCTCTGCTTCAGAGCTTGAGAGTGAAGCCACCTCCCAGTTTTCCCTCCCCCCCGCCACCCCCCCCAGTCCCCTCCACCGGGTCCAGTGACAATTGGATGATGCAGTCTTGATAATCATCCGATTCCAGAATGGGTGGCTGCATTCTTTTCCTGAAGGCAGTAAGGACACGGTGCCCCGGAATCATGCCCCCTTTGCTGTTGCTGTCCGCCTTCATTTTTTTAGTGAGCGTCCTGGGAGGAGCCCCGGGACAGAAGCCGGACCGCCGGACCAAGATGGTGTCAATCCACAGCCTCTCCGAGCTGGAGCGCCTCAAGCTGCAGGAAACTGCTCACCGCGAACTCGTGGCTAGGCATTTCCTCTCCCGATTCAAACCTGGCCGAGGTGAGCTGAACCCCGGAGTGCGGCGTCCTCGCCTGCGGGCGAGTAGACCCCCCGGGCAGGACGGGACAAGTTAGGGGTCCTGGCGCACGAGAGGGGTTCGCGCCTGGTTCCGGACTTGGTCGGATTGGGGAACCCAGGAAGCAGGAGTTGAAGGGTGTTTGTGGAATTGCAGAAGACGGAAAGATTAGTTGAGTTGGGTCGATGCGGAGCGGGGGTTACGGGGCAGGAAGACGGGACAGCGGACAGGTGAGGAGAGAAACCCCAGGCGCAGTGTGGGAAATGGGCACAGCGAGTCGGAGGCGAAGGGGGACACTCTGAAAAGGGAATGGGACAGAGACCACGCAGTTCAAAGAGATAGAGAGACACTTGGGGGAAGAGACGCACCCAGCCGGGCGAAACGCGGGCCGGACACGGATGGGGGTGACGGCCGGAGGATCACCAAGAGCGCTACCCCGCTAGGTTGCCGGGAGCGGGGTGCCGGCGGGACGCCGCGCAGGACGGAGTTCGCGCGCGCCAGGGGGCTCAGGCCGACCCGCGCAGATTTGGCCGCGGAGTTGGGGAGGCGAGAGAGGGTCGCGCCAGCCGCGGGACAGGGGAACGGGATAGGAAAGCGCGGGGGCCGCTGGTTCGCGGCCGGGCACCTGGGAGAACAGCCCGAACTGAGTGAACGGAAGGTGAGGAGACCCCGCGGGCAGCCGCCGCCGCGGGATCCCGAGCGCCGGGCAGCCAGGTGTCGCGGCTCCTCCCGCCGCAGAGCGCGGAGCCGACGGCAGCCCGGTGCGTGCGCGCCCGCAGTAACTTGGCGACCCTCACCCGCGGCGGCGCTGCCGGCAGAGCCCCTCCCTCCGCCTGTTGCTTTATCCGGGCACCTGGGAGCCCCTGGATTTAGGCTCTAAGTGTGGTAACAAGACACTACTGGTGCGCAGTAAGATGCGCTGTGCGCTTCCCAACCCTTAGCTTGTCTGGGTTGGCTAAATTCTTGGAGTCTAATGTGTCAGATAGGATTGGTCCTGTCATTAGATGGGGAAACTGAGGCTGAGAGAAAGCACAACACTTTTCGCAGGCTAGGAGTTTCCCTCTCCCAGTCTCTCCCCACTGCAAATCACGGCAGGGCGATGTTTTAGTCACTTCTCAAGTCCCATTTGTGAGTGTGCGCGTCTTTTTCTTTTCTCACAGCTCTCTCCGACGACCGTCCCAACACCGTGGAGAAGTGGTTTCTGATCCTCACAGGACGGGACAAGGGTGAGGGTCTTCCGTACTTTCTTTAGGGAAGGCATAGAGTGCCATACCCCTTCCCGCACCGTCGGGCGCCCTAGGCTGCTGTGCCCACTGCCCCTGAAGACGCTCCCCCTCCCTCCCAGAGCCTCTGAGGGGGTGATAGCAGGGAACAGCGCAATCGCGCGGCCACACAGTGGGCGGCCCCCTGAGACCCTCCTAAGCCTACCCAGTGGGCGCACCCAGACGCAACACTCTGAAGGAATCGCCCTCATTGCTTCAAGGTGCCCCCCCCCCCCGCCCCACCACGGGACCTAAGGACGTTGAGCCCCGTGGGGGCATTTGAGTCACACTGCGCCTTTTCGTCAGACCACTGCAGGGTCTTTTTGACTCACTCTCCAGGGAGGGGCGCTGCGGGTTCCGGTGAGGGTGCGGGCGGGGGTGGGGGGTTGACTTCGGGCAGTTGCGTGGAAGCGAGTTACAGCCCTTCCTGATAGAAACGCTGCGGGGCTTTGACGTTTCTCATTCTTTCCCTGGGCTCCCTAGCCGAGTCACTGAAGACATTTGGCATTCGCCTGGAAGAGGTGCTGGTGAATGAGCTTACCCGACGCAAGCGCCTTGAAGTGAGCGCCGAGATGCAGGTCGAAGATGAAGCCAATGGTCAGACTGCAGGCCGTCGCCGTCGCCGTTGTCGAAACGTGGTGCACAGGATGTTTGGCCGCATCAGGCGCTTTTTCAATCGCAGGCGGCGAGGGGATGAACCCACCACCTTGCCCCCTGAGTTCACTCGCCGTGGGCGTCGAGTGAGTTCGTCCTTCCATGTTTGGGTCAGGGCCCCTCCCTGGGGTGTGTAGTGACGTCGGTGTGTGGGGGGGTCGGCCTGGATCCTCACTGGGAGGGGAGTTGAGCAGAATCCTGGGAGGGTTGTGCTTGGTTTGCCACAGAGAGTAGCTTGGACCCTGAATGCCAATGACCCCACATTCTCCCCAGGTCTAAGATAGTCTGCTTCTCCCCAGGGTGCCGTGTCTGCTGATAGCCTGTTGGAGCTGGAGGATGGGGCCCTGCTGCTGCAGACCTTGCAGTTTGTACTTCCTATTGGTCAGCGACTCCTGGGATCCAAGAGAGAGATGAGCCTCAATCCTATTGCAAAGCAAATCCCCTATGTTGTTGAGGCTTGCTGCAAATTCATTGAGAAACATGGTAAGAGAACCACGAATGGTTAAACCGAGGACAGAGATAGAGAGAAAGGAAGTGTTCTACAAATGAGGAGAGAAAAGAGGTGGTGGGATGGAGGGCCTGGACAACATTACCCTGACACCAGTGGAGCCTGGGATGCAGCTCCTAAAAGAAGGAAAATTCCAGGGGTAGGGGGTTGGAGACACTGAAAACCTTCTGGCCTTTTCTTTTAGGCTTAGATGCAGTGGGGATTTTCACCATTGAATACTCTGTGTGGCGAGTGCATCAGGTAAATTGATTTTATTTCCATCTTTGTTCCTTGGGTAAGAAAAAGTAGATGGAGGTGGGACTTCCCCATAGACCTGAAGGTAGCGTCACGACAGGTAGGAGGAGCACCTACCCTCCCGCAACATACTGTCAATGACCAAGAGGTAGCCTGTGGTGGTCAAGGCACATAGCTCATGTTTTCTCTCCCTTCTAGCTCCGTGAGGAATTTGATCATGGTCTGGATGTATTTCTGGATGATGATCAGAATGTCCATGATGTGGCTGCACTCCTCAAGCAGTTTTTCCGTGACATGAAGGACTCTGTGCTGCCAGATGATCTGTACATGTCTTTCCTTCTGACAGCAAGTGAGTCTTCTGCCCTCCCTTGTTAGGGCAAGGAAGGGCAATCTTGCAGGGACATAGAGGGTCTAATAACAGAGTCCAGGCCTTTGGATCCTCAAGGAACTGAGGCAGAATGAAGATCAGAAGATGAAGAACACCTCTCCAGAATATATAGAAGTATTATTCGTCAATAAAAAATGAAAAAAACACCTTTCCAAGTTACTTTCTGTGTCTCTTAACAAATAAATCCATTGTTTGGAAATTTCTCTAGAGTTTCTTAAGATGTGTGCCCTCTCAGGGCAAAGAAGAATCCAAGTGGTGCAGAGGTCTGATTTTGAAAGGGGCGGAGGGCACTTCTTTTTTTTTTTTTTTTTAGGGTCTCTGAACTTAGAAGTGAGCAAAGGAAAGTTGCATGAGTACTTTCTCCAAAGCCAACAGCAATTCTGAAGCAGAAACTTTGGGCGTCAGGTTGCTGCCAAGACCATCCCCCTGATCCAGCCTCTTTTCCTTCTTGTAGCTCTGAAGCCCCAGGATCAGCTTTCTGCCCTTCAGTTGCTGGTCTATCTGTTGCCACCCTGCCACAGTGACACCCTGGAGTGTCTCCTGAAGTCCCTGCATAAAGTCACTGAGTGCTGCGAGGACTCCATTGGCATTGATGGACAGTTGGTAAACAGATCTGGGAAAGGGTAGTGAGAACAGAAGCTGGGAACATGTGTGGGGGTATAAAGGCTAGTGGGTTGGCAAAAGGAGAAAAGAGAGAGAAACAAGCACAAAGAAGAAACCCATCTATTTGTTCACTTACTAGTACTTCCTTAAAGCCTGTCACTTTTTACTTTCTTTTATCTAGGTTCCTGGCAACCGCATGACTTCCACCAACTTGGCCCTGGTGTTTGGATCTGCTCTCCTGAAGAAGGGAAAGTTAGCCAAGAAAGAGTCCAGGAAAACCAAACTGGGGATTGACCACTATGTTGCTTCTGTCAATGTGGTCCGTGCCATGATCGATAACTGGGATGTCCTGTTCCAGGTAGGGGAGGTTTTGGGTACACATATCTCATGCATTTCTTATGTGTCCACAAGGCAGTGGAGAGCTGTATGTGAGTAATTAAAGCAGAAAGCCACAGAATCGCCTCATCTAGAAATTCCTCACACACTAAGTAGTTCTGGTGTCTTTATGCCTTGGTACTTTCTAGAGACGAGGACAAATGGAAAGGCATTGTGCAATAAAGACTAACATTGCTAATTTAACCCTCAGGTGCCTCCCCATATTCAGAAGCAGGTTGCTAAGCGTGTGTGGAAGGCCAGTCCTGAAGCCCTTGATTTCATCAGACGCAGGAATCTGAGGAAGATCCAGTGAGTATTTTGTTGGTTTCTTTATGCTTGGTCTGAAGCAAAGTCTACTATCAGATCAACTAACTTACTTAAAAAAAAATTTCTTCCCATTCAGGAGTGCACGCATAAAGATGGAAGAGGATGCTCTGCTTTCTGATCCGGTGGAATCCTCTGCTGAGGCCCGTGCTGCTGTTCTTGGTCAAAGCCAGTCTTTTGATGAAGGTCAGTCCCCCGCTGTAGGTCAGGCCCTTGCTGTAGGTTAGGCCCTTGCTGAAGATCAGGCTAGGTCTTTGCTGAAGATTAGTCATTTGAGGAAGATAGGTCCCCTGAGGAAGATGTGTCCATCAATGAAAGGCTAGTATTTGAATACTTATTAAGGTATTTGAATACTTTAATCAAGGAATAGTCTTTGGGGAAGTTCAAGGTCTTAGGTTCCCAAATGACATTGAAATTCAAGGTCCACATCTTGAGGGCATACTAGAGTTTGATGACAAAGGTAATGACAGTGGTAGTGATGATGGAGGCATCTGGAATTTTGGTCATCTTCCTCCCCTTGAGGATATTCTAGAATTAAATGATGAAATTCCAGAACTCATCGAAATTCCAGGTTTTGAAGAAGTAACTTATTTTAATATGGTCCCAGATCCTGAAGGTGCTGCTGACATACCAGAAATCTTCAGCTCTGATGAGAGCCTGAGCTATGACCTTGAAGATGAACCAGATTTTGAAAGTCAGGAAAATGTTGAACTTGCTGAAGTTCCCTATCTTGATGTGGTCTCAAGCAGCGAAGATGCCTCAGGCACTGATGAATTCCCAGGTAATGAAGAAGCCCCAAACACTCATGAAATCCCAAATAATTCAGTTGCCTCAGGTAATGATGGAGCCCAAGATTCTAAAGAAGATTCCAATCTTGAAGAGATCCTGGCTGCTGTTGAAGTCCGCAGTGATGAAACTTCCAATACTAAAGAGATGCTAGGCTATGAAGAATACCCATAGGCCCATGGGATTTCAGACCCCGAAGGAAACCTAGATTTTGAGTCAAATTCCAAACAATATGACGCCAGAGACCAAAGACGTCTCCATTCTCAGTAAAATTCCAAACCCTCCACAAGACATGTTGTCAATCTTAAAGACGTATGAATGTGGAGGAAGTCCCAATGCCTAAATATCTGTACCTGAAAGAAGTTCAGAATCCAAAGGCAGTTCAGTTCCTTAAAGGAAATTCAGGTGTTGCATTGCCTGTAGACACTGCTTTTCTTAAAAACAAGTCTCAACTTGGTAAAGTCATGGACTATAAGTCCTCCTCAGAGTCACTGACGAGTAACCTCCCCTGCCTACAGTGCTGTAGCTTCCAGCTCCAGCTTTGTGACTCACTTGCTTGGTAAAACTGGTCAGGCTTCTTGTGGAGTGGTGGTGGCTGTTAGGAGATGACCCCCTGTCTCTTGTGCTGAGCATGGGGTACCTACCTTACTCTCTCTCTCTCTTTGTTAACTTAGCTCTTTCTCCCGCTTCCACAGTGATCCTAATTTACAGACCAGTGTGCAAGATCTGTTAGACTATAGTTTTCTTACATGTCTTCTTGCTTTATCTTGTATTTGAATCTCAGAACAAGGTCTTAGTGCCTTGGGTGCCGTGTGCAGTATGAAGTCTAGACACATACGAAGTTAACATTGTTACTATTTTCCAGATTCCTCTGAGGAGCCATCTGTGTCTCCCAGCACCGCCCGTTCCAATGACCAGGATGAAGGCGCGGGTAATCATCCCATTCGGAACCGCCCTTTGCTCCGTGTGCCCCGGAAGAAAGAGGGCAAAACTGGCACCAGATACTTCTTTCCTTAGATATTTTTCCTTCTGTAAGGTGCCAGACAGGGGAAAAGGGTGGGGGTAGACCTGGAATGTCATGAGAAACACTAAGGAGAGGCTCAAAGGTAAAGATCTGTGGGCAAGAAGGAGTTCCTCCTGATGCTCGGGTCAGGATGGGAATTCCAAACACACTGCCAGCCCCTTCACTGGGGATGCTTGGTCTCCTCAGCTTGTAAAACAGATGTTTCTGTGTCATGACCAGGCTCCCTGGTGCTACCTTGCCTTCTCTTTTACCCCTGATCTTGGCTTTCTCTCACTACAGTTGTTCTTTAATCGATGTTGCTTTTGTGGTAAAATTTGTCCCAGAGAAGCTCACAAATCTCGAGGTGCTTTCCCTCCCCTAAAGAGGATTGCATGCTTCTCCTGACTTTCCTACCCTCCTGCCAAGAGCTCAGCTGGAAAGGCCCTCAAGAGGCATGCCTGAACGATATAGGTCAGCCTACCAACAGCTGACAAACAATTGATGCTAAACCATGTCGCACCAACTCGTAGCTGTGTCCTTCCAGCAAGTCAGCCGCCTCAGGATTTCCTTTTCCCAAGTTATTCAGACCAATCACTCGTCAAACAGCAACTTCCCAAATTCTGTTCGGTTTTGCTCAGGTTAGGCCAACAAGGAAACCTCAAGTGTAAGTCTAGTTAGCTTTTCTGGGGTCAAAAGTTAGAGGAAAAAATTAGATTTTAGTACCTGGATTTGTTTTAAAGACAGCTGGTGTTCACATCCTGTTGTCTGTAAAACAGCTGGTTAGGTATGCTCACAATAGTTCAAGATATAATAGTTTCCAGTAGTCAAATTTACCTGATTACAAACATTCTTATCTATCGTCTCTGTAGTTCCTCTATGCAGGACGGTACAAATTTGGCGGGACACACTCTGGTAACACTAACATGGGTTACGTATGACATCCAAATTACAGCTGACATTCATGGGCAACAACTGCCAAGGTCCATAGAGTGAAGAATGTCTTGTATTGAGGGAATTGGATTTGATCATACGATGGATGGTAACCGCAGAACTCGAAGATTTGTGATTCTTAAAACTTCTCTGGCATTTAATCATTAATAAACATCGGTGTTGTGACAGCAGCATATTTATGGCTTACTGTGTGTTTTTTTCACATTAAATTTTGGAGAGAAGCTGGGGAGCTGTGACTAGAGATTAGAGGGGAAAAAGGACATAGGATAGTGGAATAAAGGGGAGAAAATAATGTGGAGAAAAGAGAGGATGAGGTGAGATAAAGGAAAGGGCAGAGTAACACGGGACAAAGTGGAACGTGAAGAATGGAGTGGAATTGAGGGAAAAGACGGGTGACGTGGAATAAAACACAGATGCATGAAGCCCATGCTAAATGGAAGGGGGTATGGGATGACGGGGAGGAGCAATTCAACACGTGATAAATGGGAGGGGTGGCATGAAATGAAGAAATGGAGTGACACAGAATAAAGGAAAGTGGTAGATATGGAATGAAATGCGATTACCCAGGTTAAAGAAAAGGGATTAAGAGTTAGAATAAAGAGGAGAGGTGGTGTGGGATAAAGAAGCTGGATGATAGGGAATAACAGGGATAAATGGGGTGATGTGGGATGAAGGGGAGGGATGGTGGGGAATAAAGATAGGGATGTGTGGGCTAAAGACAAGGGTCATGTAGGATGAGGTTAAGAATGGTTTGGGATAAAGGGGACGGATGACGCGGGATGAAAAGGAGGGATGGTGTTGAACGAAGGGAAGAGAGAGAGTGGTGTGGACTCAAAGGGAGGAGTGATACGGTGCAGTGTAGATGCCCTGTATAGGATAATGTAATGTGTAATGTGGTAATGTGGCATACAGGGAAAGGATGGTGGGGAACAAATGGAAGGGATGTGTGGGCTAAAAGGGCGATGTTATGTGGAATAAAGCAGACAGATGGTATCAGATAAAGGAAAAGGAAGCATGGGATAAGGGGAGGATGGATGCTGAATAAAGGGGAGGCACAGTGTTAGATAGAGGGGAGGGGTGGTGGGGGATAAAAGGGATGGTGTGGAATAAAGTGAAGGGGTGTTCGGGAAATAAGGGAGGGGTGACTTGGGATAAACGCGAAGAATCTGTGGGAGAAAGGGGAGGTATGGTTAAGGCAAAGGAGACGAATAGTGCGGGATAAAGGGGAGGGGTGATGTGGGAAAAATTGGAGAGGTGATATGACATGGTGTGGATAAAGGGGAAGGATTGTGTAGAATACAAAGGAGGATTGATGTGGGATCAAAAGGAGTGGTGGTGGGGATAAGTGGGAGGGATGTGTAGCATAAAGAGGAAGTGTCATGTGGTATAAAGCAGAGTTGATTTCAGATAAAAAAGAATGTAGGATATTGGGGAGGGGGCGGGGGTATAGGGGAGAGGTGGTGCGGCATAACAGGGAGTTATGGAGTAAAATAAAGGGGAGTGATGTGTGGGATATAGAGGAGGAATGATGTGGGATAAAGAGGGTATTGTGGGATGAAGAAGAGAGGTGATGTGGGGTACGAAGAAGGGATGAAGATAAAGGGTAGGCATGATGTGGAATTAGGGGAGGGATGGTGTCTTATTTATTTTCTTGCTGCTAGGACAGAATACCTACCATCCATAACTTTAGAGAAAAAATATTTATTTTAGCTCACAGTTTCAGATTACAGTTCACTCATGGCCTGGTGGCTGAAAAACAGCGGAATCACGTTGGCAGGGCCAAGGCTAGAGGTAGAGAAAAAGCTCCTCACAGCATTGCAGAACAGAGCCAAGTTTGGGAGAAAGATATACCTACCCTTCAAGTTCAAGCCCCAAGCAGCTGCCCCTTCCAACCAGGCCCAACCTCCCCAAAAGTACACAGTGTCCATAGGTACACGAGCATTTTGGAGGACACTTCACACCCAAACCCAATATCCTAGTCCTGGTCCCCAAAAGACTCAGATTTACCTCCTTATGCAAAATGTAATTAGTCCTTCTCTAAGAGTTGTCAAATTCAACAGTTTTAGCACTAGGAAAAAGTTCAAGTCCAAAGTCTCCTCTGAGATGCAAGGCAAATTCTCAGCTGCAAGTTTCTGTGAAAAACAGAGTTCAGGACTTCCAACATACAGTGGCTAAGGGTAAATACACCATTCCAAAAGGGAGGAATGGGAGGATAGAAGTCAGTTAAGTCAAAGCAAGTTCTAAACCCACCAGGGCAAGGGTTAAATCTTGTAGTCACATACCAAGCACCCAGAGTAAACCACAGCAAGATATGAACTCCAAAGGGCTTGGGTGGCCCTGCTCATACAGTATTACTGCTAGCTGAAACCTACATCTTCTTCCCTTTGGGTGAGCCTCACTCACAGTCTGTAGCCTTCCTTGGGGGGGGGGGAATCCATACTCTTGATTTCTCAAAAAAATTGGGGTCTCTGTTGCACCTTAAGTTTCTCCTTCATAACTTTATGCACTGCCCTTCCAGGGACGCATTGCCTGGCCGCCAAGGCCTTCTTCTGAAGTCTCAGTGGAACCTCCATGAACCCACAACTCTTGCGATCTGCAAGTCTGTAAAGCCAGGGCTGTGTGGATGTCACCAAGGTCTGCCACTGGCTTGAGTAGAAGCTGTGGCCCCTTGGACAATCACAGTTGAGGCCCCCAAGTTATTAGATGGTTGAATGTCAGGTGTCTCTCTCTTTGGCTCTACAGAATGCTCTGGGTATGTTTGACAAAGTAAAGTCTTTTGTCTCTCCACTCTTGAGTTGGTAAAGGGCGGGGTCTTGTTGACTTTTGAGATGCGATCAAGGCACCTTTTTATAGTTTTGAGTGTAAGGACTTGGCTTTTTTAATATTAATTTTTTAAATGTTGTGCTCTTTAGCCCCACCACTGCAGTCCATTTTAGTTTGGCACTGCAAAATCTCCCCTTCATTTTTATTAGTGTATATATGTGTATATATATGTACATATATACATATGTATACACATATATATGTATACATATTATATATATAATATATATGTATACATGTACATATATACATATATATGTATACATATTATATATAATATACATGTATATATGTACATATATTATATATAGTATATAATATATGTACATATATATTAGTGTATATATGTATATATATATGATACACAGTGGTTACATTGAGCGTTAGTATTTTGTGCTCATATATATCACATTAATGTTACAATCACTTCCCCTCTACCTTTTCTGCCCTCCAACACCCTCTTTTATCCCCCACAAATTCTGATATCATACCCCTTTGGTTCTATAAAATATCTGTATTCTGGGACTGCAAGTTTTTTATATCACTTTTCCTTGCCATTTTTTTCCTGCATTTTGCCATAAAGTTGGCTAAAAGCTGCAAACAGTACCCAAGACACAGTGTGAACATTGGATTGCCTTGAGATTTCCTCTACCAGATTAAGTAGTCCATTGTCTTTAATCTCAGTTTCAAGCAAAGTCTCTGGACAAGGGAAAGATGCCAACGAATTTTCTGCCAGAGCATAGCAGGCGTGTTTTTTAGATCACTTGCCAATTCAATTCTGCATCCCACCTGAAACTTCTTGAGCCTGGCCTTTCCACTCCACACTTTCATCAGCATTCAGGTCTTTTGAGCTCTGACCAGAATCTCCCATTGATGTTGGCTCAGAGCACTCCAAGGCTTGTCTAGCCAGCATCCTCAAACCTTTCCAAACTCTTCCCACAGACCAGTTCCAAAGGCTTCCAAACCACACATTCAGGTAAAGTCACAGCAACGACCTCACACCTTGTACCAATTTCTTAGTTACTTTCTTATTGCTGTGACTGAATACCCAACCCCCAAAATTGAAGGAGGAAAGATTTCTTTTAATTCACTGTTGTAGTCACAGTCCATTTATGGGTAGATGACTGAAAAATGGTGGAGTCACATTGGCGGGGTTGGGGCCAGAGCTGGAGAGAAAGCTCCTTACAGCATGGCAGAACAGAGCCAAGTTTGGGAGAAAGGTGAGATACCCACCCAGCTCAAGTCCCCAGCATCTGCCCCTTGCATCCGGGCCACACTTCCGAATAGTACACAGTATTTATAAGTACATAGGCCTTTGGGGGCACATTCTAGCTCCAAACCATAAGAGATGGTGTGAATTTAAAAGAAGGTTTGTATTGAATAAAGGTGAGGGGTGATGCGGGGTAAAGGTGAGGAATGTGTGGGGTAATAGGGAGCATTGCTGTGGAATAAACCAGAGGGGCTGTGTGCGAGAAAGGGGAAGGGTGACATGGAATAAAAGGAAAGGGTTGCGTGAGATGAAAGGGGGGAATGGTATGAGACAAAGAAAAGGGTTTGTGGAACAAAGGAGAGGAGTAATATGGGATGAGTGGGGGATGGGGTAGGATAATGGAGATGGATGTGTGCTATCAAGGGGAGGGTTGATGTGGGATAAAAGAAATGAATGGTGTAATATAAAGAGGAGGGGTAACATGGACCAAAAAGGAGAGATGATGTCAGCTAAAGGGAGTCAGTAATGTAGAATAAAGGGACTGACGACATGAGATTAAGAAGTGGCCTGAACAAAGCAGGGATAGAGGGGAGGGAAGGTGTGGGATAAAGGGAGGTATGGTGTGGAATATGTGGGAAGGGTGTGTGGAGTCAGAAGAGGAATGGTGTCCCGGATGTGTGGGATAAGGGAGAGGGGTGATGTGGGACAAAGTGGAGGGATGATGTGGGATAAAGGGAATTGGAAATGTAGGATAAACGAAAGAGATGATGTGCGATAAAGGGGAGAGCTGGTTGAGATAAAGAGGAATGGTGGTGTTGCATACAGCACAGTGGTGATGTGAAGTACACAGGAGGGATGGTGTGGAAAAAAAGAGGAGAGATATGTGGGATATAGAAGAGGAACTGTGTGAGTTAATGGAGAAGTGTGTGTGAAAGAGGGGAGGGTTGATGTGGGATGAAGGGGAGAGATGTTGTGGGATAAAGGAGAAGAGTGATGTGCTAGGAAAGGGAGGGTGGTCAGGACAAAGGGAAGGGATGTGTGAAGCAAAGGGTAGGAATGTGCTGTACAAAGGTGTGGGGTTATGTGGGACAAATTTGAGGGATGTATGGGATAATAGGAAGTGTTGCTGTGTAATAAAATGGAGGGATTGTGTATGATAAAGGGGTGGGGTTATATGGAGTAAGAGGAAGGTGTTACATGGGATAAAGGGGAGGGATGGCGGGGAATAATGGAGATGGATGTATGGGAACAAGGGTAGGGTTGATGCGGGATAAAGGAAAGGGATAGTGTGGGATAAAAAAGAGAGGTGGCTTGGGATACAAAGGAGGAATGGTGGAGATAAAGGGAGAGGCGATCTGGGATGAAAGGACAAAGGGAAGGGGTGGCATCTTAGTTACTTTTTCACTGCTGAGACAGAATACCTGACACCCACGACTTAAGAGAAGAAAGATTTATTCTAGCTCACAGTTTTAGAAGTCCACAGTCCATCCATGGGTGAGTGGCTGAAAAATGGCTCAATCGTATCCTGCAGTGCAGGATCCAGGACCTGGAGCTGGAGACAGAGCCCCTCACGGCATGGCAGAAGTGACGACTGGTCTGAGAGGAATGGTGAATCTCGCACATGCCCTTCCAGGTCAAATCTCAAGTGTCTGCCCCTTCTAGCCAGGCCCTACCTCCCAACAGTACAGAATTTCCATGGGTACTTGGAACTTTTGGGGGACACCCCAGATCCAAATCACAAGGATGGTCTGGAATAAAGAGGAGAGGTGGTGTGGGATGAATGTGAAGAATGATATGAGGTAAATGGAAGGGATAGTGTAAAATAAAGGGGAAGGATGTGTGGGATATGGAAAAGGAATAGTGTGAATTAACAAAGAAGTGTGTATGAGAAAGGGCAGGGTTAATGTGGAAGAAAGAGGAGGAATGTTGCGGGGATTGAAGAGGAGGAGGGATGCAGATAAAAGTGAGGGTGAAGCGGGGTGAAGAGGTAGAATAAAGGGGAGAGATGTGTAAGATGCAGAGTTGAGAAGATGTAAGATAAAGAGGGTTGCTGTGAGAAGAAGAGGAGGAATGATGTGGGATAAAAGGGAGTGATGGTGTAGAGTGAAAGGAAAGGATGTGTGAGGAAAGGGGGGGTTGAAGTTGGATAAAGGAGAAGGACAGGAGGAGGGGTAAAAAGGGAGGGGTGATTTGGATTACAATGGAGAGGCCACGTGGCATAAAGGAAGGGGCGATTGAGCTAAAGTGTAGGGAGGGAGTGGAATTAGGGAAGGGATGGTGTGAAATTAAGGGGAAAGGCGTGTTAAATAAAAGCCCAGAGGGCTGTTGTTGCCTAAGGGACCGTATGGGATAAAGATGAGGGGTGGTATGGTGACGTGGGATAAAGTGGAGGGATGCCTGAGATAAACAGGAGGAAGGATGTGGGACCAAGAGGTGTGATATGGAAGAAAGGGGAGGGCATTGTGTCAGGAGGGGAGGGGCGCTACCATGGGAACGGAAGGGGAGGCGTGGTGTGAGACAAAAGGGAGGGATAGTGCAAAATAATTGGGAGGGATGTGTGGGGAAAGGGGGTTTGACATGGGATGAAGGGGAGGGATAGTGTGGAATAAATTGGGGGGTGATGTGAGATAAAGAGGAACTGTGATGAGGGATAAAGTGGAGGAATGAGTGGGATAAAGAGGAGGTTTCATGTTAGATAAATGGGAGGGATACTGCGGGATCAAGAAGAGAAATGTGTGGTATAAAGGGGAGAGTTATCCTTGGATCAAAGTGAGGGATATGTGGGATAAAGGAGAGAGGTGATGTGGGATGAGGGGCGGGATAGTGTGGGATAAAGTGGAAGGGTTTTATGGGATAGAAGGGAGGAGCGCTGTGGGGTGAAGGAGGGGAAGGGTGTGAAATAAGGAAGAAGGTTATTGTGAGATGAAGGCGAAGGGTGATGTGGGATAAAGGAGCGAGATGGTGTGAGTGCACATGGAGTCCTGATATGGGATGAAGGTGAGGCGTTGTGTGAGATAACAGGTTGGATGGAGTGGTTTGAGGGGGAGGAGTGGTGTAGGCTGAAACGGAGGGGTGGTGTGGACCGAAGGGGTCTGATGTGCGGGACACAGAGGAGAGAAGGTGCAGATATTTAGCCTAAAAGGGAGGGGTGATAAAGAGAAAAGGTAATAAGGGGAGGGATGGTGTGGGATAAAAAGGGAGAGTGATGTGGGATAAAAGTGAGAGATGGTTGGGAATACATCGGAGGGATGTGTTGGATAAAAGAGAAGAATGGGTGTGCTAGAAGCAACGGTCGGTGTAGGATAAAGGGAGAAATGCTGTGGGATGAATGAGAGAGGTGATATGGAGTAAAGCAGAGTTATGTGACATAAAGGAAAGTACGGTGTGGTATAAAGAGGAGGGGCGATGCATTGTGGGATGATGGGAGGGTGTGGTACAGAGCAGGGTGAACGTGGGGTAACAGAAAGGTATGATGTGATTGAGAGGGGTGGGGTGATAAGGGATAAAAGGGAGGGATGGTGTGGAATAAAAAGGAGGGATGTGTGTAATATAGGGGCAGAATGATGTGGGATAAAGGGAGGAGCAGTGTGAGATAAGGGGTGGAATACGGGGAAAGGTAAGACAGGATGAGGTGTTGGGGTGTGTGGGAGAAATGGAGAGGTGAAGTGGGGTAAAAGAGCAGTTTTGTGCAGTCAAGGTGAGTGGTGGTGTAGAATGAGTGGGGGAACATGTGGGGTCACGGGGAGGGGTGTTGTGGGGTAAAAGGGAACAGTGATGTGGCATAAAGGGGAGGGATTTTGTGAAAAAGGGGGGATGTGTGGGACATGGAGGAAGAGTGTAATAGGACCGATGGAGAGGTGGTGTGAGATGAAGAAAAGCGCTTGTTAGGATAAAGGGGTGATGTGGATTTAAAGAGAAGGATGACGTAGAAGGAAGAGGAGGGATGTGTGGGATAAAGAAGGGGAGATGTGGGATAAAGGAGAGGGTTATGTTGGAAAAAGGGGAAGGGTAATAATAATGTTGGAAAAAAGGGAGGATTGTGCTGGATAAAGTTGAAGGGTGGTGTGGGGTAAAAGAGGTGCAAGAGTCAGATAGGAAGGGATTAATCTGTGAAAAAAGAGGTGGGCATAGATACTCCCAGATTTCCCCGATCCCAAGGTTCTGATGTGTTACAGAATTAGGAATTCATGTATTCACAAAAAAATGTTAAATTTTACATCACGTGATTTTGTTACCACAATAAAATTATTGAAAAAAATAAAAGTTAGAGGTGTATGGGATAAAGGGGAGGGTAGAAGTGGAATAAAGGAGGAGGACAGTGTGGGGTAAGGGGAGGAATTGTGTGAGGAAAAAGGAGACGCACGTGTGCTAACGGGGCGGATTGACGTATGATAAAGGCCAGAAATGGCAGGGGATAAGGAGGAGGTATGATACGGGATAAAGAATAGGGATGATGTGGGATAAAGGAAAGGAATGGCATAGGATAAAAGGGAGGAATAATGTGGGATGGGGGGAGTGAGGCGGGGTGAAGTAGACGGGTGATGTGGGATATTAGGGAGGGGTGATGTGGAATAAGGGGATGAATATGTGGGATATAGAGGATGTAAACGGGCAAATGGTTTGGGAAAAATTGGAGGGATGTATGGGATAAAGAGGAGGGGGTGATGAGAAATGAAGGGGAGGGAGATGTGGCATGAAGGCGAGAGATTATGTGATAAAGGGGGGAGCGACATGGGTAAAAGGGAGGGGTGGCGTGGGATAAAGAGGAGAGAAGCGTGGAGTATAGATTAGTAAGGGTGAGAAATGAGGGCAGGGGTGGTGTGGGCAGAAATAAAGGGTTGCATGGCATAAAGGGGAGACATGGTGTGGCATACAGGGTAGAGGTCATGTGGGACAAAGGGCAGGGATCATATGGAGGAAAGGAGAGGGATGAGTGGGATAACGAGAAGGTGTGACATGGAGAAACGGTGTGAGATAAAGGGGAGGCAACGTGTGGGATGAGAGGAGGGGGTGATGTGGAATGAAAGGGAGGAGTCATGCGCTAAAAAGGGAGGAATGGTGTGGCATAAAGGGGAAAATTGTGGGGAATAGAGGGGATAATGTGGGATATTGAGGAGGTGTGGTGTGGGGTAACTTTGAGGGGTGACGTAGGCTAAAAGGGAGGGGTGCTGTGGAATAAAGGGGAGGCATGGTGTAGTACAAAGAGGAGGGCTCATGTTAGATAAAGGGGAAGGGTGGTGTGGATTAAAGGGGAGACATGTGCGGGGCTGTGTAGTATAAAGCAGCTGAGGGAGCATATGTAGTGAAGGAGAAGATTGTGTGAGATCAAGGGGATGGGGAGATAAAGGGAGCCTGAATATGAGCCAAAGAAGAGACATGACGTGGAATAAAAGGGAAAGATCCTATGGGCTAAAGGGGAGGGGTCGTGTTAAAGGGGAGAGATGGTACGGGATAAAAGGGGGGATGGTATGACAGAGAGGGGAGGAACATGCTGGGTAAAATGGAAGGGTGGTGCGGGATAAAGGGGAGGGAGTGTGTTGGATACAGTGAAGGCACCTGTGGGGTAAGGGAGAGGGGGATGTGGATAAAGGTAATGCGATGTGGGGTAAACAGAAGTGATGATGGTGTGGGATAAAGATGAAGGGCAGAGGCGTTTTGGGAATAAGGGAGGGGTGATCTGAATTAAAGAGGAGGGATAACGTGAAACATAGGGGGCGGGAGGTGTGACAAGCAGGGGAGGGGTCTGCTGGATAAAGGGGAGGGATGGCGTTGGATAAGGATGACAGGTGCGTGGGAATAGGGGGAGGGCTGAGGTGGGATGAAATTCAGGGGCTATGGAATAAGGACAGGGACTGAGGAATAAAGGGGAGAAATGTGTGAGGAGATAAAAAGGCGGGTTGAGGGGGATAAACGATAGGGGTGGTTTGAGACAAAGAAGAGTAGTGACGTGGGTTAAGAGGACTGGGGATGAGGGATAAATGGGGGGTAGTGTGGATAAACAAGACGGACTTGTGGGATATAGAAGAAGAATGTTGTGGGATAAAGGGGGGGGGGGTGATATCAGTCCCCAGGCTGCCTGGTGCTAGGCTGGGGTGGTGGAGACTACTCAGGGCTTTGCCCGTGCTAGGACAAGAATTCTATGAATAACATATGGTTCCGGTTCCTGAGTTAAGTCTTAGTGTCAATGTGGCAACCAGTTTTTTGACCTGATGGAATAAAATGGACGCTTGCTGTTGTGTAAAGGTGAGAGATGGTGTAGGAGAAAGGGGGAGGGATGGTGTGGAGTGAAGAGCAGGGGTGATGATGGATAAAGAGGAGTGACCATGTGGGATAAAGAGAAAAATGTGGGACATAAGGCGGAGAGGCGTTTTGAGATAAAGGGGAGGAATGGTATGGGTTAAAGGAAAAGGATATGTGGAACAAAGGGGGGTTGATGCGGGATCCAAAGAGAAGTGCTAGGAGGGTGTGGTGTGTGATAACACGGGAAGGATGATGTGAAACAAAATGGAGGTATTGTGTGGGATGAATGGAGGGATGGTGTGAGATAAAGGGGAGGGGCTATGTGGGACGAAGGGAAAGTGAGATGTGGGAAAAAGGGGAGAGGCAATGTGGGAGAATGAGGAGGGGGATGTGGGATGCATAAGAGGGATGTGTGGGTTAAAAGGGAAGGGTGTGTGGAATAAGGAAGAGGAATGATGTGGGATGAAGGAATGTGACTGTGTATAAGAGAGGGAAGAGGTGCTTTGGGAAAAGGGAGAGGTGATGTGACATAAAGCAGAAGTGTCTGCCCTGGATTGGATCTGAAATGTCACCCAAAAGCCTCACGTTCCTATGGATACTGTGTAGGGTTGGGAGGTGGGACCAGGATGGAAGGGCTGAAGGTGTGGGCTTGACCTGGAAGAGCGTGTGGTGGTTCTGCCCTTCCTCCTAGTCTCTGTGTACCACCATGTTGTAAGCATTTCTGCTGCTGGAGTTCTGGCTCTGGCCCTGCCCCTGCTGCAGCTCCACCATGTGCTTCCTCCACCGATGAACAGATTGTGATCTTCTCAAACTGTAAGCTAAAATAAATCTTTCCTCGCTAAGTTGTGGATATTGGGTATTGAGTCAGAGTGACAAAAATGTAACCAACACAGAAATTGGTAACAGAGAAGTGGGGTCATTGCTGTGCTTAGGAAAGGTTGGAGGATGCTCGCTTAAGTCTTGGAGTACTCTGAACTGAGCTTGATGGGAGATTCTGGTTAGAGCTCAGAAAACCAGAATGCAGATACAACTGTGGATTGGAAAAGCCAGTCTCAAGAAGTTTCAGATGGGAAGGAGGACTGTATCGGCAAGTGGCCTGAAAACCATGTGCGCTATGCTCTGGCAAAAAGTTTGTCAGCATTTTGCCCTTGTCCAGAGACTTTGCCTGAAATTGATATTAAGGGTGGTGGACTGCTTAACCTGGTGGAGGAAATCTCAATGCAGACCAATGTTCAAAGTGTTACATGGTTACCCCGTTACCATGACCCCTCCCCTTTATCCCATACTAGCCTTCCCCTTTAATCCACATGTAGAATAACTTGGAGGGGTGATGTGGGATAAAGGAGGGGGTGTGGTGGAAGGACTGGGGGGTATGTTGTAGGGTAAAGGAAAGGGGTGATGTGACACAAAGGGGAAGGATGCTGTTTGATGAAGGGGAAGGGTATTATGCAATGAGGGGGGTGTTGGCCTGCGGTTAAGAGGAGGGGTGGTATGTGTCACAGGGGAGGGATGTGTGGAATAGAGGACAGTTGAGTAGTACAAGGGGGGAATGGTGGGGGATAAAGGGGAGGGGTGAATCGGACAAACGTGGTGTGTGATAAAATGAAGGATGATTTGGTATAGGGGTAAAAATCATATGGAATTAGGAGAGGGTGTAAAATAGAAGAAAGGGAGTGGGTGATGAGCTAAGTGAAGGAGATGTCCTGAGATAAAGGGGTGAGTGTGGTAAGGGACAAGAAGAAGGAGACAACTTAGGATAAAGGGAAGAAGGATTGTGACATCAGGGAAAGGAGAGGGATGAAATGGGAGAAGGGAAAGAATGAACTGGAATTAAAGAGATAAAATGGAATAAAGGATGAAGAGCTTTAATTGAATGAAGAGTAAGGAAGGACTAAAGCAGAGCAAATGGTTTAGGAGCAGTGAAGGAGAAGCAGTGGAGAGGAATGAAGCTGGATAAAGAGCCATAAATGGGAAGGGAGGGTAATAAGAGGGAAAACACCAGATGTCTCAACGAAGAAATTTCTTTTGAATCAATGAAACATGAAAACCTAGAGACATCTGGAGACATTAACTTCCACTGGTAAGTGGAATAACGTGCTACTGTGTGATTGATGGGACTTCTGATCCTTCTTGAAATCTTAAAGCTTTGTGACAAACTTAGAAATTTTCTATGTCAAGGACAGGGTCCCAGTAACTGGAATGATGTGTGTGTGTGTGTGTGTGTGTGTGTGTGTGTGTGTATGTGTGAGTGTGTTTAGAGAGTTGGATAGTATATTTCTTTGCATAGAGCTTTGTAGACATGTATCACTGGGCTTCTTAGATAATAATAATTTTATAATAATTGTAATGATAGCTAATGTACATTGAGTTATTCTGAAATATCTAGAATGATGTTAAAAACTTTACATGCATCATTTAATTTAGTATTTACAATAACTTTATAAAATTGATGGTATTGTCATCTTTATTTTATTCTTGAGGCAAATAAGATGAGGAGGGGTTAAGTAACCTGCCCAAATTATGTAGGTCATGTACTAGTTTGGGTTCTTTCAAAAGGCAGAATTTATAGATTCTATAACGTAAAGGCTTACAAATCTGAGGACAGAGATAGTCCAAGAAGGCGACCCGCACACATGAGAGGTGGAGTGGTAGATGGCTGCGCAGCTGCCAAGTAGAACTCCCCTCAGGGACTGCAGGTCAGCGGTGAGAATCCGCTGCGGATCTTGGTTGTTCAAAGAACAATGGTGAAGACTGGAGCCTGAAGACTGGTGACTGAACATCAGCAATGAGCAGACAGGTGCAAGTTGAGAATGGAGCGAATCTGTGAGGAAGATCTGAGGGATGTAGCAGGTTGGTGTCCATAGAGGATTGCGAAGGCGAGAGCTTTCCCAGAGGAAGGAGCTATAATTACAATCTTTCTTCTTCCTTTCTTTCATACCCTTTGAGTTCCAGTTGGGCCTCTCACATATGGGGGGGTGCTCTTCCCTCGTTTGCTGGCCCATAATCACTCACACTCTAATCTAGGCTGGTTTTCAATTCCCAATGTAGGTGTGGTTCCTGATTGTCTCAAGTTGACATAATTTCTCCCACTGCCACAGCTAGTTAGTGGAAAAATAGTTTTCAAGGCTGGATTGTTGAAATATTAGATTTTACTAGCTCATCTATTTTGAGGTTGACACAAAGATGCCTTGTGATCTCTGCAGCCATGTTTTCGGGTCGAGATTTGCCCCTGCAACAAGTAAGCTTCAGGTTTCCCCCCTGCTATCCAGATAAGACAGGCAGTTAGACAAAAATCATGACAGAATCTAGCCGTTGTCACTGGGACTTAAGAACCTTAAAGCCAGAGAAAAATGCGGAGCTCATCCATTCCAACCTTCTTCTCATGTGAATGGTGTTTGACTGAGGACAGACCTACCGAAGACCAGAGATCTGGGGGTAAGATTCACCCAGGCCTTTCAGGACTTCGTGGAGTGAAAACAGTACAACGTGCCCCATGGAGAGTTAAGCTGCACTTTTCCCAGTGAGAAAACGAATAGGAAAGCAAAATTCCTTCAGGACACACTTCCTTAACTTTCTTGTTTTCCCTCAGACAAGTTTTCTCTTGATCTTACATCCTTCCCAGGGCTGACTTCTAACCAGGGAACTCAGCATGCAAGTGTGGGTAGATAGGAGTATTTTTCTCACTCAGCTCCATTTTCTAAGGCCTTGCTACTGTGAATTCTTTTCTTCTCCTGGGTGACTACAACAGTATTGAGAGAGGAGACCCACCCATTCACTGTGTTCTCACACCTCTCTCATCTTTCCCCTTTCAGCACCTCCACCACCCCAGTAGCTTGGTATCACTGATCCTGACCTCACTTTTAAAAGACTTAGCTCCAACATCTCATAGAAACTTACAACTCCCAGCAATGGCTGGGTCTGCTTGTTGGCCTCACTGGGGGGTCCAGAGTCCCAAGGTTTTATTTCTTTTTCATTACTTTTCTTATCCAGCCACGTTGGGACATATTTGATTATTGCCAGCATCCTCAGGCCTGTGTCCTCCAGATGTCACATCTGCAGTATGTAACCATAGGTTTAGGTTCCTCTGAACATCTGATTACTCCAATCTCATAACGACTACTGTGGAGAAAGGAGTAGCAACTGGAATATTGGTGTTCTACTTTCAGCTGGGTTCTCAGGCTGCACTGCAGTCCTTCTCAGGCCCCAAGTCGTAACTTTGACCCCTTTTTTCCCAGGTGTATTCTAAGTTTCCTCGTCACTTCCCTTCAATAAGAGCCTGTCTCAGTTACTTTTTCACTGCTGTGACTCAAAACCGAACATCCACAAATTTAGGGGAGGAAAGGTTTATTTTAGCTCACAGTTTCAGAGGATCACAGTCCATTCAGGGGCGGCCGGCAACAGTGGAAGTACATGGCAGAGGCAGAGGTGGAGGCAGCTCCTCAGGACATCACACACAGGAAGCCAAGTCAAGGCAAGTTGAGACTAGTCCTCCAAGGAAGGCAGGAAGCAACTTATCTATCCTTCCAGGTCTCCTCCCAGTGATCAGCCCCTCCTGGATCCAGGTGTGCAAGGTGAGTAAACCCCCACTATAAGCCTGCAATATAATTTACATGGATTACACCCCTCCAGATTAGGCCCCAATATCCCTAAAACATATGGTTCCATGGACATTCTATAACATTCAAATACATGAGACTTTTGGGGGACATTCCGGATCTAAATCACAATAGCACCCCTCTTCATTTGCCCCATTCTACATAATGGCATATATTCTTTCTTCTTTTCCCCATAATTATGCTTCTCATTGAAACATATTTGTGATATGTAAGGATAGCATTCAACTTGGGAAACTGGTGCATATACACATTGCATATTATTCATTTTTATTTCCTCTTTCCCTCTCTGCCTTCCTGTATCCCCTTCCCCAGACCCACTTCTCATCTCCACAAAATCTACCTCTCTGTTTCCTACCATCAATCTTCTATCTGCCACTAAGATTATCTGTAGTTTGGATTTCTCATGTAAGAGAGATCGTGAGATATTTAACCTGCTGTGTCTGATTTATTTTGCTTACCATGGTGTAAAATCTTAAAGGAAATTTTGGTCAACTTAATCTCCTTGACCTGTACCTACAAAGGGTTCATTAGCTTTCACTCCAATATTGCAAACGTTGCTTCAGTTTCAGAAGTCCCTAGCGGAGTTCCGCTCTTGCTGTGTTTGCTTTTCTCTGGTCTCCCCTCTCCCCATCCCCTCAACTCCTTACTGCTGATACTATTATCAGTTCTCTTGTGTGAATCTTTCCTTATTTCAAGTGAATTCACATATTTGAGCATCTCCCATTTTTAGAAATGATTTCTTTGATCTTTCATCACCCTGTAAAAATTGCTCTATCTCTATACTAAGCTTAGTGAAAGAAGAGTCTATTCTGTATATTTCTTACGTCTCATTTATTCTTCAATTCATACCAATCAGGCTTCTGTTCCCACAATTGCAATGAAGTATTGTGGCAGAGGTGACCACCAATAATCTACTGTTATATGCAATACACTTGATCTTGGTGATGTCATCTCCTAATGTTTTATTTATAACATTTTAAAGTTAATCTTATTTTTTTTTTAGCATGAGATGTAGGTTCACATGCGGCTTTAAGAATCAAAGCACAGAGGTTCTGTGTACCCTTTACCCTGTATTTCCAGTAAACATCTCGCTAGACGTCAGTGCAGCATCACAACTAGGACATTGAAATTGATACAGTCCATATAAATGCCCCTCCCTGTGAGAATCCTTTCTGTTGCTCTTTTCTAGCAAAATACACAAACCTGCCTTCATGTCCCACTGCTTCTCTTCCTAATCCTTGGCATCCAATCTAGTCTTCATTTCAATAATTTTGTCATTTCAAGAATGTTACACAGATGAATTTCTACGTATATTACCATTTGAGCATGATTTTCTTCATTCAGTGTTTTTCCTTTGAGATTCATTTAGATTGTTATTTTTAAACAAACTTGATCAATTTTTATCACTAAATAGTATTTCATGATATAAATGTTCCCCACTTTGTTGAACCAATGACTTGTTGAAAGACAGGGTAGTTGTTCTTAGGCTGTTAGAGATAATGTCTCTACAACCATTTACGTATAGAACTTTGAGTAGGCATGTTTTCATTTCTTTGAAACAAATGCCCAGCAGTGCAGTGGCAGGCCCTAGATAATTACATGTTTAATCTTATAAGGAATTGGCAAAATGTTTTCCGGGATGGCCATTGACCTTATATTTGTCCTAGCAACATAGTTGCTCTACATGCTTTGAAAATTATAGAGTTATCTCTATTTTTCCCATAATTATTATGCTTATTAGTATGTGTTTGTGATACATAAGAATTACCTTAAATTTAGGGAATTTGTGCATATACATATCTCATCTTAATCATTTTTACTTTTTGATCTCTCTCCACCCTTCTATCTTCCTCTGATAGTGTGTGGTTATAAAACATTATAGTTTTACTCTGTATTTCTCCGATACTTAATGAGATATAACATTTTTTATATATATAGTTAAGGTTTGAATCTGGAATGTCCCACGAAAGCCTCATGTATTTGGATGTCATGAGGTAACTATGGAGTCATGTGCTATTGGAAGGAGGTGCGCCCTGGCTGGAAGGCGCAGGTGCTTGGGGATAAACCTGCAGAGATTGCATCGATTTGTTAAGACTAGGAAATGCCAAGGGTGGATCTTTCAGGTATGTGTGATTAACTTGTGGGCCTGGTAAAGAAAGAAAAACACCTACTCCAGGTGTGGGGAGTCCAACTGACAGCTCAACTATAAAAGGAAGGAGGAAGAAACATTATTATAGCTTTTCCCAGGTAAACTCACGACTTTGTCTTAGTCTCCAGATGTGGGCTTTTTCTTTTCTCACTTGGCTTTCTCTCAGTCATGCCGCAAAGAGGTTTTCCCCAACAAGACTTCTGCCATGTGTGTCAACCACTGCCCAGCACCCATGAATGCACTACGTGAGGCCTTCTGAAACCGTGGGCTAAATTAAATCTTTTGTCCCTTAAGTTATGGATGTTGGGTATTCTGTCCCTGCAATGAATAAGCAACTAAGACATGTATTTATTTGTCACCTACATACTGTTCTACAAAATCTCTTTTCTTAAGGACATTTGCTCCGCTATCATCTGCTTAAATACTGTCCTTTGTCCACTGCGTTATCTTTGTACTCCTGCCAAAATCAACTCATCATATTTGTGTGGATCTTTTTTGAGAGGTCTTTGTTGTATTGATCCATATGTCTGTTGATCTGACAATGATTGCAATGACTACTTTAGCTTTCTGGTAAGTTTTCACATTGAGTAGTGTGAGTCCTTCAACTTTGTCTTTCTTTGGTATTGCACTGGGGTTTTTGGGCGATTTAGTAAATTTTAGAATTATCATGTTTTATCTAAAATATATCTTGCTGGAATTTTGTTTGAAATTGCACTGAATGGTTGAACTTGATATCATTACAATACTGAACTCAAGAGCAATTTGCTTCCATATTTTTAAATTTCTTCCATCAGTTTTTGTAGATTTAAATACAGAGCCTATACATTTTGTTAGATTTGTAGTTAAGTACTTCAATTTTTAGTATCATTGTAAATGATATATTTTATTTCAAGATCTAATTGCCTGTAGCCACTATATAGAAAAGCAGTTGACTTTTGTATATTGGCCCTGTATCATGTATTTTCAGCATTAGTGCTGATTTGTTCAAAGAGTTCACCTAATTTATTTTTTAGATCCTTTAGGGTTTTCTCCATAAACTTTGGTGGCATCCATAAATAGAGATGGTTTTATTTTTTTCTAATTTGTGTACTTATTTTTCTAATCTAACCACACTAGGTAGAATTTCAAGTACAATTTTTAAAAGAAATGGCAAGACTGAACACACTGGCCTTGTTTCTGACTTTGGGGAAAAATTGTCTAGTATATCACCATTAAATATGTGAAGTGTATTTCATTTGTACGTTTCTTTTCAAGCTAAGGAAATTCCTCCTCTATTCTTAGCCGGGAATTTTTTTAAAAAATCATAAATTAGTGTTGGCTTTCGTCAAATGTTTTTTCTGCATTTGTTGATATGGCCATATAACTTTTCATCTTTAGTTGATGTTATGATGGATTACATTGGTTGATTTTCAAATGTTGAATCAAACTTACCTGGAATCAATCCCTCATAGTCCTCATAGTCACAGTATATAATTATTTTAAATGATATTATATTGACTCGCTAATATTTTGTTCAGGATTTTTAGTTCATTTTCAAGAAAGATTTTGTTCCCTGCTTCCCCTATCTTGTAATATTTTTGTATTTGGGTTTGATATGAAGATAATACTGGCTTTATAGATTGAACTAGGAAGTGCTGTCTTTATATACTGTTTTCTGTGAGAAGTTTGTGGAGAATTAGTTTTAACTATTCAGTAGACATTCAACAAAATTCACCAATGAAACAATGCAAAACTGCTATATTAGTTTTAGAAGATTGTAGTGATATATATATATATATATATATATATATATATATATATATATATATTGTAATGTTCAGGCTGTTTATATTCCAGTTGATCTACCCTTTTCATGTGGGCTTTTAAAGAACCAGTCTATTATCTAAGTTATGAAATATGTGAGCATAAATCTGTGTTTATTTTTTCCTTGTTACTTTTATAACGAGTATCGAATCAGTGACTAACTTACTGTTCATCTCTGATATTGAAAATTCATCTATACACTTTCATTTTTTTTGCGAACCTGGCTATTTTTCTCCAAATTTCTTCTTTTTATTAGTATGTGTTTATGATACATAGTAATTACATTTGACCTGGTTAATTGGCGCATGTACATATCACACATTTGTCACTTTCACTTCCCCCTCCCATCCTCTCACCCCCCACATTCCTTCTCCCTTTCCACAAACTTGTCTCCTTGTTTCCTGCAATGTCTCTCGTGTGGCTTTTTTTTTTTACTTATTTCTACTTGGGGTTTCTCATATTACAGAAGCCCTGTGATATTTAACATTCTGTGTCTGATTTATTTCACCAAGTATAATGTTCAAGGTAGATCCATTTTTCTACAAATGATTCAAATCTATCTTTCTTCGTGGAAGAGTGGTACTCTATTGCATACATATGCATCAAATTTTCTTTATTTGCTCATCTATTGATAGACATATTAACTGTCTCCAAGATTTAGCCATTATGAGTGGAACTGCTATGAACATGGGCATGGAAATGTCGCTGTTATACAATGCTAACTCTTTTGAGAAGATACTCAGAACAGCTACAGCTGGATCAGATGGAATTCCTATTTTCAAAAATTTTCAAGAAATTTCCATACTGACTTTCATAGTGCTTGTGCCAGTTTACAGCCTCATCATCAACATCCTCTTCTCCACAGCCTCACCAGAGTTTGTTGTTTTTTGAGTTTTTAACTGTAGCCATTCTTACTGGAGTGAGATAAAAATTCAGTGTTGCTTTAATTTGCATTCTTCTAATGGCTGAAGATGCTGAATACTTTTTGAGTACTTTTTTTCCATTTGTACTTGTTCTTTTCAGAAGTGTCTCTTTGTTACAATCTGGCTATTGTTTTACCAGTTTTATTTGTCTTTTAAAAAAGAACTGCTTTAGTTTCACGATTTTCCCAAAAACTTCTGTTTTTAATATCAGCCTTTTCTGTTCTGCTTTTTAATTATGTTTAATTTGCTCTTATTTCTCTAGTCACGTAAGAAGGAAGCTTAAATTACTCATTTAAGAACATTATTATTTTCTAATATATAAATTTATTACAATAAATTTTACCTATGCTTTGCTTTTGTTGTTTACCAGAAATTCTAGTAAATTAAATTTTCATTTTACTTTGCTTGAAATATCTTAAAAATTTATCTTGATATCTGTTCTTTGACTTAGAAGTTATTTAGAAGTCACTTTTTCAATTTCCAAAAATTTGATATTTTTAAAGCTATTTTCCTGTTACTGATTTCTAAGTTTGATTTCACGAGTATCTAAGAACATTCTTTGAGTGACCTCAATTCTTTTAAGTTTTGTTATGACTATTTTTGGTTTTAGGGCTGAAGGAATAGCTCAGTGGTAAGATCAATTTCCTATTCTTCATAGGGCCCTGGTTTCAGTTCTCCAGAACCACATAAGCTGGGTGTAGTGCCTCATGGCTATAATTCCAGCCCTCAGGAAGTTGAGGCAAAAGTATTGTGGATTCCGGGCCAGCCTGGGCTACGTAGTGAGTTCAGGACCAGCCTGGACTACAGAGTGAGATTCTGTCTCAAAAAATATTTTAATTAGAAATTTTATATGATGCTTTTAACTCTTTTGGAAAAATTCTCAGAATTGGTATTGCTGGATCAAAGGGGATATTTATTGTCAGTCTCTTTAGGAATTTCCATATTGCCCTCCATAGTGTTTGTACCAGTTTGCAATCCCACCAGTAGTATAAGAGGGTTCCTTTTTCCCCACAGCCTAGACAGCATTGATTGCTGTTCGAGTTCTTGATATACACCATTCTCTCTGGGGTTAGATGATATCTTAGTGATGTTTAGATTTGCATTTTTGTAATGGCTAAGGATGTTGAACATATTTTCATTTGAACATTGGACATTTGAACTTCTTCATCTATGTGTTGTCTATTTATTTTCATTGCCCATTGTTAATTGGTTCTTTTAATTTGAGGAGTCTTATTCTTCAGTTCCTTGTATATTCTAAATCCTAGCTGAGGTATAGGTGGTGAAAAAATTTTCCCACTCTGTTGGTTCTCTCTGTACTCTGTTGATAATTTCCTCTGCCATGCAGAAACTTTTAAGTTGATATAATCTCATTTATTGATTCAGAGATACATGTATACCCGTGTTCATAGCAGCACAACTAACTATAGCTGAAATGTGGAAGACACCATAATACGCATCAACAGAACAATGGATACATAAATTGTGGTGTTTGTACACAATGGAATACTACTCATCTATAAGGACAGATAGTTTTGAGGCTTTTGTAGGGAAATGGAGGCAACTAGAGACCATCATACTCAGTGAATTGAGTCAGACACAGAAGGTTAAATATTGAATGATTTCTCTGACATGAGAAACCCAGACACGGTCATTTTATAGAAGTAATGAGGCGGGGAGGACAATGGGAACTAGTGAGAGTGGGCGAGAGTGGGAGGGTCAAAAGGGATAGGGGAAGGATTTGTAATTCTGACAAGACGTATATGTGCACAAAATACTCACGTTCAATGTAAACATTATGTATCACATATATACATGCCAATCAAATGGGGTTAAAACAGAAGTGTGAAATTCACAGCAAAATTGAGATGAAGGTATTTACCTGATATCAAAAAAACTTTCCATATATTTTTTGACTAATAGTGCTATTCAGATAATCTATATCCTTACTGATTTTCTGCCTGCTTCTTCTATCAGTTACTGAGAGAGGGGGGTGTGGTCTTCACATATAGCAGAAGTTTCGTCTATTTCTCCTTTTGTTTTCATCAGGTGTTTCGACACTATTATTGCATATGTTCACACATTCAGAACCGCCACGTTTCATGGAGAACTGACTGCTTCATCATCCCATAGTGCCCTTCTTTGTCTTTGATAGTTTTCGTTATTCTGAAGTCTGCTTTGTTTGACTATAGTTTTGCTGGTCCAGTTATGTTGATTAATGTTGACACGGTATATATTTCTCCATCCTTTTATTTTTAACCTATCTGCGTCTTTTAAAGTAGATTGATTATAGATGGTGTGGTCAGTTCTTTTTTTATCCTTTCTGTGTCTTAATTTGAAAGTTTTGATCATTCACTGTTAGGATGATTGTTGCTATGTTTAAATAAATACTAGGCGTATTTGAGTTTTTGTTTATTGCCAGTAACACTTTTTTTAAGTTTTTCACATTCATTCATTCATTCATTCATTCATTGCGATAACGGATACTGAGCTCCGGACCCTCACGCTGAGGCTTCATCCCCGACCCCTTTTTTATTTTTTATTTTGAGACAGAGTTTCACCAAGTCTCTAAGTTGCTCATGCTGGGCTGGAACTTGTGATCCTCCTGCCTCAGCCTCCCAGAGTGTGAGGAAGACAGGCTTGTACCATCAGGCCTGGCTTGCATTCTGATTTTAATTGAGCATTTTATATGATTCCATTTTAGCTCCTCTCTTATGGTACCAATTAGATTTCTTTAAAAATTGTTTCCAGAGCTTGCTCTAAAGTTAACAATATGTTTTAATTAACTTAGATGAATCTTAAAATAACATAATGTTGATTTGATTTCTCATTTAGTGCAAACTCCTTATAATAATATATTCCTATTTCCTTTTGTCTTTCTAGACAATTCTATCATTCAGTTGACTTACCCATATGCTGAAATGTTATTACTCTTATACTTTAAATCGTCATATTTTAGACCATCTAATAATAACAATAATACAATCTCTTATTTGACTTTCATTTATTCCTGTTTGACATTCTACTTTTAAAAATCAGGTTTGAGTTTCTGACCTATATTGTTCTTCTACCTCAAGAAAAGTCTTTTAATATTTCTTGCAAGGAGGTGCTACTGGTATAAATTTCTTCTCCTTTTGTTTATCTTAGAAAGTCTTTTCTTTTTCACCTTCCTTTTTGAAAGATATTTTAGTGCGTGTAGAATTCTTGATTGGTGAGGCTTTTTCCTCCAGCACATTTAATATTTTACCCCACTCACTTCTTTTAAGTTTTCTGGTGAAAAGCTAACTGCAATTCTTGTTCTTGTTCCTCTGGAGGTGATGTGTTTTTTACTCTGATTTCTTTCATGATTTTCTCATTACCTTTGGTTTGAATATAGTAGTCTAATTATGATAGTTTAAATATTTAACCAATGTATTGTTCTCTGAGGTTCCTATATCTGAGGTTCGGCGTCTATCATTGAGTTTAGAAGGTTACCTGCCACTACTATTTCAAATAGTTTTCTCTCCAATCTCTTGTCTTTCTGGTAACCCATTCACATATATCATATGAAAATTTTGTGATTTTTGAATGCTTTTTCTTTCGAATTTTCTTCTCTCTTTGCATTTCAGTTTGGAATGTTGTTATTGTTCTACCGTTAAGATCACTCATTCTTTCTTGGTCTCTGCTAGGCCTACTGATGAGCTCATTTAGAAAATTCTTCATTTGTGCCTTCTTGTTTTTCATTTCTGGTATTTAAAAAATTCTTACTTAGAATTCCTGTATTTTGGATTGTATTATCCATTTGCAATTTGTTTTCAAGGTACTTGAGATCAAATCCAGGGCCCGGCATGTGCTAGGCAAGTGCTCTATCACTGAGCTGAGCCCCCAGCCCTTACTAATCTATTCTTGCATGTTGTCTACATTAAAGCTCGTAACATAGTTACCTTTAAATTCTTCTTTGATAATCTCACAATCTACAACAGATTTGAGTCTTGTTGTTATGTTTGTACTGTACCTTCAGACTGTGATTTTTCTGCTCTCTGAATGTGCTTAGTATTTTTTTGTTGAAAACTGAGCAAATTGTGTGAGATATTAAAGTTAAGTCAAATACACCCACTCTTAAGTAAGCCTAGTTTTAGAGTTTATGTTAATCTGGCTAGGAATTGGGTTGTATTTCATCTTTTCTGTAATTATAGGTGCCTCAAGATTCAAATTTTTCTAGTGTTTCTGTTTTTTTCTCTCCTGCTGACATCGTGCTCCTCTGAGTACTCCTCTGAGACTGTGTCTTCTAGTTCTTTCAGCTGTAATTCACTAGTATCATCATGGAGTCCTGCTTGTGTTGGTCTGGTGTTAAGGTTTGGAGCACAGGGGCATTTTATAATCTTCTGATCAAATCTATCATTTAATGAGCCTGTCATTTGCAAGTGTTTCTCTAGTGAGAGCTTTTCCCTTCCTACCCCTTACTTCCTTCTTTGGCTGCAGTGTTTCCAATTTATTTCCTTAAAACTCTGACCCTTGTTGACTACATATTTTTTCCTTAGGTGAGAAAGGAAGGCCAGAGATCGTGGAGTACAGAGTTGGGCTAAGCTGTTAGAACTGTGCTGTGGCTATAGGAAAATGTGGAGAGTTAGCCGCCATTCCCGAGAAGGTTCCGAATGCACAGGGAGTAATTGAAATATACAGTAAATGATTAAATTTAAAAATTTAGTAAGTAAAAGACTCATTGTCATTTACCTCCCTCAAAATCCTTCCTCTCAGTGCACATGCACTTATCCTATCATTCTTGCCACTGTCTGAAGCAATTCTCAAGCCTTCTTTAGTGAATGTCTTTACAAGATATGTCATAAGAATATGGTGAAGGGTGTTGCCCAGTTCTGTTGAACAGAAAGGTGAGCTTGTAAAAAACATGACAGCATGTTTCATTGAATCTGGCACTATGAAACTTCTAGATCTTCTGCAAGGTCAAAATGACCATGAAATGTAGATATTGTCAATTGATTCAGGACTTCAAGGCAGCCAAGATGATACAACTAAAGACACTCATGAGAGACTTCCAGATCTACTTCTGCGAATGACAAAAATGATGGGATAAATGTGTTACAAGCCGGGGGTATTTTGAAGGGCAATTAATGGCAATGTGTCTTTTGCTGCAATAAATTCTTTTTTAATTGAAATATTCACTCTAGTTTTTTTAAACACACCTCACATTTCAGAGTGGTTACTCTTTTATTCTCCTTTCCAGAATCACAAGAGAGTTTTATTCATTGTGTGAACTTGGTGGAATTCCTGGAGAAAAAACAGATAAAATGTGATCACCATCTTGACACTGCGGGACTCAGGGGTTTTTCACTCAGAGCGGTGATTGGCAATTTTTCGAAATTGCTGCTTAAATGTTTGCCCTTCGTACTTATTCATTGTTGAGACAGAAATACCTGGCACATACAGCTTAAGGGAAGAAAGGTTGATTTTAGTTCACAGTTTCAGAAGGTCTCTGGCCACTCATGGATGGTAGGTCACCCATGGTGGAAGTGTGTGGCAAGGCCTAGATGGTGGAAAGCTGTACATGGCACTGCAACAGGAGCAAACTGCACGAGTAAGGGCAGGAATAGCACATATCCTTCCAGGTCAAGCCCCAAGTATCAGCCCCTTCCAGTCAGGCCTCACATCTCAATAGCACATGAAATACATAGGTATTCTACAGCTTTTGGAGGACATTTCAGATCCAAACCATAACAATGTTCCTGCAACCTGTGGCTCTAGTGGCATAGCCTTCCCAAAGCAGATTTCAGTTGCTATATATTTTTATATGCGTTTGTGTTTCCAGATTCAAGGATGGTGGCTTTACCTTGCCACTTGGTTTCCTGATGAGTTCAAGAAAAGTTGTGGGTGTTTAGTTTTCCTAGGCTTCTCATGTTGTAGTAATGAGTGGCAACTTTGGAGCTTTTTATATGTTGGAACTGAAATTAGGTGCCCGGTACTGCACAATTAACGTCAGTTTCTACATGCTCATTGTATATAAATACAGGGTTGTTTTTTGTGCGTTGATCTTCTATTCTCCCACCTTAATGAACTTTCTTATTTTTTCTAAATGCATAATGTTTTTGTAGATTACCTGCGTTTTGTTATGTATGTAATCATACAATCTGAAAAGAGCAGCAGTTGTCATATCTTCTTTTTTACTCTGTGTCCATTATTCTTTTCTTATCTAAATACAGTGACCAGATTTTCTAGCATTGAATTGAATAATAATGCCAAAAGACAACTTTCCATTTCCCTCAATCTTTGAGGACAAAGTGTCTAGCCTTTCTTCACTAATTATAAATGCTAGGTGTAGATCATTTGTAGATGCCTTTTATTAATTTGAGGTTGTACCTCTTTATTCCTAATTTTCTGAGGGTTTTTATCATAAAAATGTTCAATTTTGTCAAATGCCTTTATTGAGTGCATTGTGATTATATGATCTTTCTTTTAGCCTGCCGATATGATGAACTACATTGTTTGATATATGTATATTGAGATAGCTTACATATTTGCAATATATTTTATTTGGTCATGATACTCAAAGTTTTGTTTTATACTGGATACTAATTTTAAAGATTTTTTTTGTGCCTGAATGAGTGATCTTTTGTTGATCTGTGGGTTTTGTACAATTTGTCTGATTTGGGTGTACAGATAATATCACTTTCCTAGGATAAATTGAAAACTGTTAATACTAACTCTGCTTTCTAGGACAGATTGCATAGAGTCAGTCTTACTTATATATTTGGTAGAATGTGCTGGATTTCTTTTTTAATAATTTAAAATGACAAATTGAATGTATTTAGTGGTTATGAAATTATTCAGAACATGTATTTAATTTTGGTAGAATTTTAAAATTTTGGAGGATTAAGTCCAATATCTACTATGTTGTTGAATTTATGGTCACACTTCTTTTTTTTTTTTTTTTTTTAGAATTACCTTATTATTCCGTGAATGTCTGCAGGGCCTATAGTGACATTGTTGGTTTCATTACTGGTGTTTCATTCTGTTTTTCTGGTTGTCAGTCTTGCTGGAGATTTTTCCATTTAATTGCTCTTTTCAAAGAATCAAAGAACCAGTTTTTGTTTCACTGGTTTTTTTCTATATTGTATTTCAGTTTTCAATTTCATTTATTTCCATTGCTGTCTGCATTATTTCCTCCTCTCTGCTTGCATGTGGTTTATTTTCTTCTTTTTCTTCTTTCTTTAGGTAGGAATTTGGATTATTCATTTTGACTTTTCTGTAATGTAAGCCTTCAGTGCTAATAATGCATTTTCATCTTAGCACTGTTGTAAGTGAGATAAAAGTTTTGGTATGATGTATTTTCATTCAGTTTGATGTGTTTTTATAATTTCCTTTGAGACTTTCTTATTAATTCACAGTTTGTTTAGAAGGTCGGTTTGGTTTCCAAGTGTTCTGAGATGTGTCTGTTATCTTTCTGCTATGGGTTTCCAGTGTCTTTTGGCTCGCCTATTGTCGGTGGCACACATGTGATCCAGAGGCATAATTAGCCTACATGGGCCACCTTCTGTTGCTAAACTGGTAATCCTGAAATGGCAGGCTGCAGTCACCCTTTTCTACTGGATGAGAAATCATTAAATGCTTGATCACTGTGTTGTTTCTTCAGCCTTCGGGTCCCAAACCAGTATACATTTTCCAACTTCGAGAGCTCTTCTTGATTTTTCTAGTATTTTCAGGGCAATAGCTGCACTAATGTGAAGGAATGTCAAAGAAAGGTGTGTGGTATCTTGTCCTGAGTGAAAGTCTCATAATTATGTTTCATTATTTAGACACAATTTCCAATCTATAACTTATCATTTAGAGCAGAGGTGAGGAACATCTGGCCTGTGGGCTATATATAGCCTGCAAAATCACATGATCGGGCCTGGCCAAGATATCACCAAAGAGAAGCGATCTCAGCCATCACATTAGGAGTGGGTTGATGAAATGTTTTACCAAATGTAGCTGGCTGATTTTGAACTGGTTATTTTGTGTGGCCCATGAATGACGTAGATATCCAGTGACCCTTGGAAGAAAACAGGTTCCCTATCCCTTATTTGAGTATACAATTCAAATTTTCAGTATAACACAGGTGGGCAATAGTTGCCATAACTTAAATGAATAATACAACATCACCTTAAAAAGTTATCATGTACCCATCAACAGTCAGTCTGTATCCTTCCCACCCTGTAAGACTGGATTATCTCCAAACTACTTTGTTTCTATAAATTTGTCTAGATATTTTACATAAGAGGAATCATGCAAACTGACCTTTTATGATTGCTTCCCCTCATGTAGTGTGTTTTCAAAATTCATCCATGACATATCAGAACTCCATTCCTTTCAATGCTGAATAATATTTTATTGTATGGCTAGGCACAAACCCAGCAAATAATGCTGCTGACCATTTCTTCCATTCCCTGGTCGTTTATCTGCCTGAATCTTTTGCACATTTCTAACTGAGATTTTTGAGAATGTTCATAGTTCTTTATATGATTGGAATCATTTTTTTTTTTTGGTCTGTGACTTGAGTTTCATTCTCTTAATTGTCTTTCAGACAGAATGTTTTAATTTTAATAAAGTCCACATTAACATTTTTGAAATTTTATAGGCCTATTTGTGTCATTTGTAAGAAGTCTGCCTGATTCAAGATCATAAAGCTTCTTTCTCAAGGTCAACATTACAGTGAGGACTAAAGCAACTTACACCAGTGGCCTCTGGTGGGTTTGTGTCTGTGTGGATGGTTTCAGGATGATGCAAGTGCGTTATATTTATTGTGCATTTTATTATTAATGCTGCTGTTATTTTGACAGGAGAAAGAGCTCAGGCAATAGCAAAAGCAATGGGGAGCAACTGTAAATATAAATGAAACTTCACACTCTGGCTTGCTGCTCCCTCCTGCTGTGGCTGAGGGCCAAGGCCCCTGGGTTAAATTACAAAGTTCAAGTAGGAAGTAACTCTCAAGATGTGTGCAAGGCCCTGCGACTGAAAGCATCCTTAAATTTTGCACCCTTGGTGCCTCCCATCACTCTACTCCTGTTCTGGTTTTCTAGTATTTTGTCCCAGTAATCATTAGAGCTTCATTTAACCAGTTATGAGTTGAGAACCAAGAGGGGTTTCCCCACTTTCCCCCCTATATTGTTGCTGTGAATATCCATGTACAAATTTTTTATGTGTTTTTATTTCTGTTAACTATGTACCCATGAGTGGAACTGCAGGGTCCTATAGGGTGTAGTTGAACAGGTCTTTATTTAGAAACACAGGATAGAGGGATAGAAGCTCCCACTATAGTAATTCCATTTCAGTTGTCGAGAAATGTCCACTTTTTAAAAAGTGCATGCATCATTTTCCATTTCTACTGGAAATGTATGAGATTTCTATTTTCTCCATATTCTTTGAATTTATATAAATGTCATTTAAGTAAACTTTATAGATTAAAAAGCACAGGTTTCACTTGCCCAGTTTGATTAGACAGATTGATCCACTTACTTAACCCCTATCATACAGGAAGTTTCCATCACCCTAAGAAATTACCTCATGTTCCTTTGTTTTGTTTTTTTACATTTCCCCCATTGTTATAGTATATATATATATATACATATATATATATATATATATATATACATATATATATATGTGTGTGTATATATATATATGTATGTATGTGAAACACAATGGTTTTATTGAACTTTAGAATTCTGTGCACATATATATTGTGTCAACTTAAGAATCTCTTCCTCTCCCCTCTTTTTTGCCCTTCCATCCCCTCCCTCTTCCCCAGTGACTACCAGTATCTCACCCATTTGACGCTGTTATTTATTTGTATTCTGAGGTTCTTATATTAGAGAAACCATGAGATATTATGAATCTGACACACTTCACTAAGGGTGGTCTCAAGTTGTGTCCATTTACCTACAAACGACATAACTCTACCTGTCTTTGTGAAACAGTAATTCCTTTGTTGTAAATTCTCCCCTACACCATTACTGACAGCCATAAGTCTACTTTCTATGACTATGGATTCCTTTTCCTTGTTCAATAAGTTCTGGCAAATCAGAAATCAGACTTGTATAATTGTTTGTGAAGCTATGTCTTTTGTTCAGCCTCCTCATTTGAATGTCATCCTTTTTGGTCGAGTGTTACCAATATTTTGTTCCTTCTTACTGCTGAGTGCTATTTCATTATAAAAATTGACCAAATGGGATCATGTTAAATTAAAACGTTTCTGTACAGCAAAGGAAATTATCAACACTGTAAAAAGAGAACCAACAGACTGGGAAAAAATATTCACCACCAACACCTCAGATAGGAGGCTCATAACCAGAATATACAGAGAGTGGAAGAAAAGGAAGCCCCCAAAATCAAGGACCCTATTGAAAAATGGGCAAATGAAATGAAGAGGCAGTTCACTGATGAAGAAGTTCAAATGTGCAATAGATACATAAAAAGATGTTCAACATCCTTACTCATAAGAGAAATGCAAATCAAAACATCACTAAAATTCCATCTAACTCCAGAGAGATTGGCCTATATCAACAACTCAAATAGTAATCAGTGCTGGCGAAGGTGTGAGGAGAAAGGAACCCTCCTGCACTGCTGGTGGGAATGTAAATTGGTACAACCGCTATGGAAAGCAATATGGAGATTTCTCAAAAGACTGGAAATAAATATCCCCTTTGATCCAGTGATATTTCTTCTGGGAATATTCCCAAAAGAGTTAAAAACAACACATAACAGAGATACATGTATACCCATGTTCATAGCAGCACAACTAACAGTAGCTAAAATATGGAAGTCACCAAAATACCCATCAACAGACCAATGGATACACAAACTGTGGTATTTATACACAATGGAATACTATGCATCTGTAAAGTCCAACAGCGTGGAGGCTTTTGCAGGCAAATGGAGGAAACTTGAGAACATCATGCTTAGTGAAGTGAGTCAGAAGCAGAAGATGAAACATCGAATGGTCTCTCTGGTATGAGACCCAGATCACAACTATCTCATGGAACTTGAAGTGAAAAATGAAGGGAACCGGGTGGGGGTGGGTAGGGTGAGGGTGGAAGGGAGAACAGAGAAGGTCTTGTTACTTTGACAAGCTATGTACGTGTACAAAATTCTCAAGATCAATGTAAAACTTAAATATTGTACTTATGTATATCAATAAAATGGGAAAAAATTTACCACAATTTCTGTGTGTTAATTTGACTTTTGGGTCATTTTGGTTATTATGAATAATGCTCCTATAAATACTCATGTAAAGGTTTTAGGGACTCTTTGATTTTGATTTACTGAGGATAATTTTTTTCATTGTTGTTACTAGAAATTGAACCCAGGACTTTTACACTGAGCTACGTTGCCAGACTATTTATTTTTATTTTTCTCCCATTTTATTGATATGTTTATATACAATACATAATGTTTACATTGAACTTGAGTATTTTGTGCACATACATATTGAATCAAGGATACAAATCCTTCCCTTCACCCCTTTGACTCTTCCACAACCTCCCCTTCTCTCTAGCTCCCACCATCCCCCCATTGAGTTGTATAAAATAACTGTACTCTGGGTTTCTCATATCAGAGAGACCATTTGATGTTTCACCTTCTGCTTCTGACTCACTACGCTAAGCATGATGTTCTCAAGTTCTCTCCATTTACCTACAAAAGCCTCCAACCTATCTGTCTTTAAAGAGGAGTAGTATACCATTGTGTATAAATGCCACAGTTTGTGTATCAATTGGTCTGTTGATGGGCGTCTTCCACATTTTAGCTATTTAGTTGTGCTGCTATGAACATGGGTATATATGTATCTCTGTTGCATGATACTTGTAACTCTAAGGTATCGTTGGATTGAAGGGCATATTTATTTTCAGCCTTTTGAGGAACTTCCATGCTGCTTTCAGTAATGGTCGTACCATTTACATTCCCACCAGCAGTATAAGAGGGTTCCTTTGCCCCCACAGCCTAGCCAATACTGATGACTGTTCAAGTTCTTCATATATGCTGTTCTCTCTGGGGTTAAATGGTATCTTAGCGATGTTTTGATGTACATTCTCTAATGACTAAGGATGTTGAACATCTTTTCATATATTTACTGGCTACTTGAACTTCTTCATCGGAGAGCTGCCTATTCATTTCCATTGCCCATTTTTAAATTGGGTCTTTGATTTTGAGGTGTCTATTTTTCTTCCGGTCTTTGTTGTATATTCTAGTTATTAGCCTCCTATCTGAGTTTAGGTGCTGAATATTTTTTCCCTTTCTGTCAGTTATATATTTTTTGATAATTTCCTTTGCTGTGCAGAAACTTTTAAAATGGAAATAATCTCATTTATTAATTCTGGGGGCTATTTATTTTGTTTTGAGTGTCTTACTAAGAATGTCCTTGCTTACACTTATACCTTTGACATTTTTGCCTAATTTGTCCTCCTGAAAGGTTCAGTATTTTAGTTTTAATATCTAGGTCTTTGATCAACTTGGACTTGACTTTGGTGCACAGTGAAAGTGTGTATCTAGACTTACTCTTCTACATGTGGATGCCCAATTTTCTCAGCACTATTTGCTGAAGAGGCTATCCTTTCTCCACTGTAAGCTTTTGACTCCTTTATAAAAAAATGAGGTAGCTGAGGGTGCTTGAGTTTGTCTCTGCATTCTCTGCTCTGTTCTACTGGTCAACCTGTCTGTTTTTGTACCAGTACCATTCTTATAACAGTTGTCTTGTACTATAACTTGATATCCGGAATCATAATGCCTCCTGCCTTTGTCGTGTTACTCAAGATTACCTTAGCTATTCTAAGTCTCCTTTGGTTCCATATGAATTTAAGGATTGTTTTTCAAGTTCTGTGAAATAAGTTGTTGTTATTTTCATATGAATTGCGTTGAATCTGTATATCAGTTTGGGCAGTATAGTCATTTTGACTATATTAATTTTGCCTATCCAATAACAGAGGATGCCTTTCCATTTTCTGATGTCTTCTTTAATTTTTTCTTCAGTGTAATATAATTTTCTTTTTATAGGTCCTTCACTTCCTTGGTTAGATTTACTCTTAGGTATTTAATTTTTTGATGGGCTATTGAGAATGAAATTATTCTTCTGATCTCTTTCTCTGTAAGCTCATTGTTAGTGTAGAGGAATGCTATTGATATATTTGTAGCCTGCTAATTGGCTGCATTTGTTTATACTTTCTAAAGGTTTCATGGGGGAGTTTCTGGGGTCTTCTATGCTGATAATCGTATCATCTGCAAGTAAGGATAGTTTGACTTCCTTCATTCTGATGCCTATTCCCTTTACATCACTCTCTTGCCTGATTGATTTGGCAAGAGTTTGGAGGACTATGTTGAATAGGAGTGATGAAAGTGGACAGCCTTGTCATGTTCCTGATTTGAGGGGAAATGTTTTCAATGTCTCCCTGTTTACTATGATATTCCCAGACTTTTTATTTCTGTTTTTTTTTTTTTTTTTGAGACAAGGTCTTTCTAAATCACTAACATGCTCATGCTGGGCTTGAACTTTCTATCCTCCTGTTTCCCAGAGAACTGGGTTTACAGGCATTGCCCACTGTGTTCATCTCTGGGATAAATTTTTAATAAAATGATTGTTAGCGCCCATGATGAGTAGTATTGACTAATCATCGTGGTTTGCCTGGGATTGTTGTAGATGTATTACTAAAATTCTCATATTCCAAGAAACACTTTAGTTCTAAGAAAATTGGATCACAGTTATGTTCATTTTGATTTTACAAAAGACTGTCAAAGTATTTTTCAAAATGTCGACACCATTTTGCAGTTCCACGAGGAATGTATGAAAGTTCCAATTGCCCTACATCCGGAAAACACGGACATTGCAGGCTTTTGTTTGTTCTGTTTGTAAATTCAAGCCATTCTGGGAGGTCTGCAGTTGTATGTCATTAGAGTTTTAATTTCCATTCTTTTGGGACTAATGATTTTGGCTATTTTAGTTATTAGTTATTTGCATGTATTCTTTTGTAAAACATTTAATCAAATGCTTTGTCTATTTTTAAAAATATGGGTTTTCTTCTGGTCATTGATTTATAAGATTTTTTTATGTTTTTCATAGATACTTCTTGTCAAATACGTGTTTTACAAATATTTTCTTCCTATTTGTGCCTTTCATTTTATTCATGATGTTTTACACGGAACAGTGCTTCAAATTTTAATGTTTAATATTTGATTTCATAGTTCGTGATTTTTTCTTCTCATCTACGCATGATTTCCTACCCTGAAGTTGAGGACATATACTCTTGTGTTTTACCCTAGGAATTTAATCATTTGAACATTCATCTTTAAATCTATGATGCATTTCTAGTTATGGTGTTAATTAATGTGTGTGGTATTATTTAATACTTAATGGTGATTAATTTTTTAGGAGTGTCTGATTATTCCACCACCATTTCATAAAAAACACGACTTTTCCTTCCCTTGATTTCCTTGAAATTTTTGTCAAGTCAGTCGATTACATATGTGTGTTTCGTTCACTTGTGTTTTGATAATCCAACTAATACCATAATAGCCTGCTGACTGAAGCTTTGAAATTGTGTGGTGCATATTCTCCAACTGTATTTTCCTTTGGAAAGATTATTTTGGCTATTCTACATACTTTGCTTTTCTATATGAATTTGAGAATATATGTGTCAGTTTCTCTAGCAAATACGCTAGCACTTAAAGTTGCATTAAATATATTGATCAATTTGTTGACATAATGAAACTGGAATCTTTACAGCATTGAGTCTTCCAGTTGGTAAACATTATATGTCTCTTCAATAATTTCAGTCTTCTTTATTTCCAGTCAGCAATATTTTGTATTTTTCATTGTTTAGATTTTTCATATATTTGGATTAACTCATCTCTACATCATTGTTTGGGATACATTGAAAAACATTTTTAAAAATGTCAATTCCCAACTATATATTTCTAATACAAATATATAAGCAGTCATTTCGTCTTTGAATATTGACATCGTGTCCTGTGACTTCTCTAAAACTTGTTTGTTCATTATGGTACTTTCATGTGATTATCTGTAAAGAAATGGATATTGAGGCTACAATCTCAGTCCTTTTTTATTTTGAGACAGGATATTAGTATGTTACTAAGTTGCACGGATTTAATGTTATTTATGATCCTCCTGCCTCAGCCTCCCAGATACTGAGATTACAGTTGAATGCCACCATGCCCATTTTATTTGCCTTTAAAAATGCTGACCTTACTGCCTTTTTGCACTGAATATAAACACTAAGAAATTTAAGAAGTGAAAGAAGATCTTACATTGTTCCCTAGTTTAGGAATAAAAATCTCAAAACTTACCTTAAGTAGGATATTATCTATCACCTTTTCTTAAATTCCCTTTATTAGATTGAGGAAAATTTACGGAGATTAAGATTTAGTTATTTCATTTATACTATAAATATGATCAATTGCATTGAATAGTTTCCCAAATTTTAAATAGATGATCTTTTCACAATATTATATTCTTGTATATACTTTTGAGTGAATTCACTGTTATATTGTAATTTTTGACTAAGTATACGAGAAATATTGCTGTATTTCCCTTTTTTGGGATTTTTTTTGACCTGGTATCTGTTTCAGAATAATCTTCATTAAAAAAATGGAAAGCGTTCTACCCCTCTTCATTTCCTGAAAGAATTTAGTAAACTTGGAATTATTTTTGCTTTACTCAAGTCAATTATCATTTTATCGATCTTAGGAGTTGATACTTTTTTAATGTGACAGCATAATAATAATGTGACAGATTAATAATAATGCTTTATATTTATGCATTATCATTTTTGAAAATATCATAGAAGTGACATACAGCTCTTAAATATTTTTTGGTATGAATTGGGTAGAAAAACATACAAAAATATATATTCATTGCTCTGTTTAGCAGTTTGAAAACTTTATGACATAAACATCATTTTCCCTTTTGTAAGGAAAGCTCTTTGTAATTGCTCCTGCTTTTGATACTCAAATGATATGAGTAAGGTTTCGCGAAGACCCTTTCTCAAAGTCCCTTTAGTGCTTTGTGTATTGAGAAATTTCATGAAATGAATTTCATTCAGTCTTACCCATGATCTATGCAAATAATCCATGAGGTTTAAATTCATTAATATTTGTCTCTGTCCAAGCAATCAAGACAGACAAATTATTATTATTTGTATTCTTTCTTTTATTTTTGAGAGAAGAAACAATTAAAGACACTAGGGCCTGTTATTTTCTTTGAGAGAGGATTTCTAATTGCAAATTCAATTTTTGATTGTTATCTTATTTCCTTTCTATTATTAAAAAAAAAACTGTGTCTTTTAACAATGTGTTCAAGTCATCTCAGTGTTGAATTTATTGAAACAAAGAGTAAAGTTCTTAACATTCTCTTATTAACTAGCTGATGTCTGTGTGACCTCCAGTTCCTTCTCATTTCGTCCCAATATTTTCAGTTTGTGTTTGGTTCTCCTTCGTACTCAGCTGGCCTTGTGCATTTGAATCATTTTCATCACTATTGTCAAAGGAAGAAAATTCAGTTCCCTTTGACATTATTTTTTGTTAGTTCATTTTCTCTTTTATTGCTTTCCTACCTTATTTTCATCACTTCCTTCTCCTTACCCACTTCGGGTTAAATTGCTCTTTTCATTGTAGGCTTTTAGGTTAGAAGCCAAGATAATTGATTTTAAACTTTCTTTTCAGTTTAAGCACTTTAAGTAATATATTTCTAAGATCTTCTTAAGTCAACCCAGAAATCTGATACATTGTGCTTTTTTATCATTTAGTTCAAAATATTTTGTAATTTTTTGTGATTTTTTTTCTTACATTTAAAATTGTGCTGCTTTTCAAATGTGGATTTTCTAGATAATATTCTGAAATTTATTTCTAATTTAATTCTGTCATGATTAGGCAGCATGCTTTGTCTAATTATGGTTCTTACAAATTCCTTGAGGCCTTGTATTATTACTCAGCATATATTCCATAGTGGCAAATGTTTCACATGTCTTTGAATAGAATATGTATTCTACAGTTCTAAGGTACGTGGTTCTCTAAGTATTAATTACAGCAAGCTGGTTGGTACTATTGTTCCAGTCTTCCAGAACATTACTGACTTTCTGTCTACTTGTTTCATCAACTATGGAGAATAACGGTAAAATTCCCAAAAATCCAAATTTGGATTTGTCTGGTTTTCTCTTTAGTTCTTTAATTATTGCTTTATGTACTTTGAAGCTCTAGTACAAGGCAAACACACATCTAGTAATCTCTATCTTTTTACTGTTTTAATAGTATCTACTTTTTCTGATATGAACAGAGCTAATCTAGAATTCTTATGTTTGCTTGTGTTGGTATCTTCTTCTGTCTTTTTACTTTTATTTTATGACTTCATGTTTGTGGGCTATTTTTTATAGATAGCCTAAAATTAGACTGTAGTTTTTATTCAGCTTGATAATGTCTACGTTCCCCCTCCACCCCTCCAATTGGAGGGGATGCTCAATTGTTACTTGAGAGCTTTGTGCTCATGTATGCCATGTCAACATTACAATCCCCTCCAATTCCCATTTTTGGTCTTCCCTACCCTTCTCTAATTCCCCACTCCCACTATCACACCTGTTTGGATCTATAAAATGCCTGCATTCTGGGTTTCCCACATTAGAGAGACCATGCACTATTTAAACTACTGAGTTTCACTCACTATGCTAAGCATCCTGGTCTCCAGTTGTGTCTTTTTACCTAAAAAACCTCAAATGTATCTGTCTTTGTAGAAGAGTAGTACTTCATTGTGTACATAGACCACAGTTTTGTATCCATTGGTCTGTTGATGAATATTTCAACGTCTTCCACAGTTTAGCTGTTGTTAGTTGTTGCCATAAATACGAGTATACGTGTATCTTTATTATACTCTCTGGCTTTTAACTGATTTGTTTAGTCCACTTACATTTAATGCGATTATTAATATAGCTGGATTTAAACTGTCTTACTGCTTTATCATTTTCCTTGTTGGGTTTTTTTGGCCTTTGTAAAGATGTGTTCAACAACACCTAGTATTAAACTTGGTCACCACTAGTGACTTATTAACTCTAACTGTAAAAAATATTCTTATGTGGAGATCAAAATTTATTCTAGGTGTTCTTAATCCAGTAAGCCTATTTCAAATAGTTTTAAAAACAATTTTATACATGATAAAAAGAACTTAATGCACTACTACTCTCCTTCTTGTTCTTTGTGTGATTATTGTCATGTAATTTATTTCTACATATGTGACATAACTAATGAGGTGCTAGAATTATATTTGAGTCAAATTGGGAATTAAAAACAAACAGGAGAAATATCTTTTAAGCATGTTCCCATATTTGACATTTCCAAAGTGTTTCCTTTCTTTACATAGTTTATGGTTTTACATTTCTTTAGTCTGACGAAATTTGTTGTTTTCTATAGAGGAGGTATGCTTGTGATCAATGTTCTCACATTTGTTTTTTTGAAAATGTTTTGTCCTAACATTGAATGTTTTTTCTTTTTACTGGATATTGAATTTTGCTTTGAGAGTGCCATGTTCTCTCAATACTTTTTTTCCCATTTCCTACTTCCATTGTTAATTATATTTCAAAGACGTTGTCTTTCTTTCCCTTGATGGATACTTTTCTTTCCGTATTGCTGAGTTTAAAAATTCCCTTCATCATTGCTTTTCAGCAGTCCGATTTTTATTTACCAGAATTCTGTTTTCCTTTCCTTGTGTTCATTGAACTTGGATACAGTTATATTTTCAATGGATTTAGAACACATTAAGTCACTATTTATTCAATAGTTTTCTGCCTTATTCTTCCTTTTTGGGTATAAAATTTCACATTGGGTGCATTGCCGGTTGTTTTTCCACTCATTGAGACTGTGTTCTCAGTCCTTCTTTAAGAATCACCTCATTTGATTCTCATTACTCTGAATCCCAACTCATCATGGCTGTCCTATATTTAAAGAATTGTTTCATATATTTTATCTATTTTTCTAAGTATTTTTTTTAATGGTGAGAGGACCAGTCTTTTACACATGACTCCTCACAGCTGGAAGAGACATTAAATTTTATTTTCTTTTTCTTAATGAGTAGAAATATTTCATTTTATTCAAGTTCAAAATTTCCTCCTAGAAATTTTATTGTTACTCTTTTTGTCTTCTCTCTATAAATCTGTGCTTATTCAGCATATATAAAGTTATTTTCTTACAGAGGGTATAATTGAAAAATATGTTGAATATATAAACTTAAGAATTATTACAAAAAAAAGACACATTGTTATTAATAACCCTCAAAATACTCCCCCTTGGTTTGAACACACTTATGCCATCATCCTTGCGGCTCGCTGAAGCAGTTCTGGAAGTCCTCTTTCATGTCTTTGAGTTCCACTGTTGTGGTTGCCTCCACGTCCTGAATAGATTCAAAACGTCTGCCTTTCATGGTCGTTTGACTGTGGGGAAGCGTCAAAAATTGCACAGGTGCCCAATCTTGTGAATACACGGAGGACAATGTACTGTAATACAGCGTGTTTACGAGCCTGCCTTTCTGTTAGAAGGCTCTAGCCTGCAGCGTTCGGTCCATTTTTTTTTAAAAATCATACTTTGTAGAGAAAAAACAGAGGACTTTTGGACTGCTTCAGAAAGTGGCTAGAATGAAGGGATATACGCGTTCTAGGCAAGGGACAGCATTCAGAGGAGGATTCATGGCAACACGTCTCTTAATACAATAACTTAAAAAGGTTAAGCATTCAGTGTATATTTCAATCATGCCTCTTGTATTCATCTGTAAGTCTATAGTCTTAAAAACTTTCCCCTATTTAGTTATGTGCTTCATTTTGAATTATTTGTGTGAAATAGAAGCAAGGCTTTGTTTGTTTGTCTGCATCATTTGTTGAGAAATTTCTCTTCTTCGTTGGATAATCCCAATGTTATTCCAGGAAAGCAATCGCTTTTACACATGTGCATGGTTTCTATTCTGTTTTGCTGATATATTTATTCATTCTTAGGCTTACACCACACTGTTTTGTTTTCTATATCTTTTTAGTGACTAGAAATGCTGTATTTGGAGATGCTCCACAATAAAGGACCCAATCAAAAATGGGAATCTGTGATGAATAAAAGGCTCTCAGAAGTCCAAATGACCATTACACACGTAAAAGATGTTCAACATCTTTATCCATCAGAGAAATGCAGATTAAACCACACCAGGGTTCCATCTAACTCTAGCAAGAGTGGCTAGGATTAAAAACTGAAAACACAACAAATTCTGGTGAGGCTGTGGGGGAAAAAGGAACTTTTCTATGTTGCTGGTGGGACTGTAAACTATGGAAAGCAGCATGGGAATTCCTCAAAAACAGAAAATCTCTATTTTATGTAACCCAGCTATACTTCTTCTGGCCATCTTACCAAAAGAGTCAAAGTCATAGTACAATAATGATTCGTGCAATTATTCCATTTTTATAAAACTGTTTAGGCTGAGTTCCTTTTACTGTTCCTCATAAATAATTAGCTTATCTTTCCATATAACGAAAGGTGATAGGATTTTTATTGCAATTACATTACACCTGCAGCTGAATTTGAAATGAATTAAAATATATCGAGACTCAAAATTAATGATAATGTTTTTTCTTTCCGTTTGTTTTCATTTAAAAAATTCTCTTGCAAATATGTTGTAATTTTTAAGTGCAAAACTCTTGTATTTTGCCATTAAATGTATTCCTAAATATTACATGATTTGTCATCTCTTTACACATAACATTTTAAATTTTATTTTCTGTTTTTTGAAAAAATTGTTTCATGGCTCATTTATTGAAATGTGATAAGTTTTCATACACTGATCTTGTGTCATAGTTCCTTGCAAATTCTCTTAATAGTTCTAGAATTTTTGCTGTTCTAGATTTTTTTGTAGATCCTATGAATACGAACATATGTATTATTCATCCTGATTTCACTATTTCCTCTCCAGTTTTTTGTACTTCAAATTGTTGAAGATGCCAGTACAATGTTCATTCAATACAAGTAGCAAAAATTGATTTCATTGTATTTTTCTCAACCCTAGGGAAGAAAGCACGCAAAGAAGAGCTTGGGAGTGTAGTTCAGGGGTAGAGGACTGCTCAGCATGCACGAGGCCTTAGGGTGCCACACTTAACACTGCATAAAGAAAATGAAATGCCCCTTTTCATGTTGAGCAAGGTTTTTTTTCCCCTATTTACCAGTTTTCTGAGAGGTTTTACAATGAATAGGTTTTGAATTCTGCAAAAATCCTTTTCTGCATTATTATGCATTTTCTCAGCTTTTCTGTCAATGTGATGAATTTAGACTGACATTGATACAATCCACTGATCTTACTTAAAGTCTCCTACTCTTAATTGCGTTCCCTTGCACGGGTGTTTATCTAGTGCTATACAATTTTATCACACAGGTAGGTTCACGATCCGCTGGCAATGTCAAGGTGCACGCTGGCTTCATCATACCATACCTCCTGTGATGGCTACAGCTGCCCTGGTCCTGCTTTGCCTTTGTACCTAATCCCAGAAACCTCTAATTTGTTTCTTTCAAAAATGTTTTATAATGTGAGTCATACTAATGCAGTCTTATGGGATTGACAGGCTGTACCTTTTTATTTCTGAGTATATTGTACCATGGCTTGCTTAACCATTCACCTGTTGAGGAACATCTGGGCTATTTCCAGTTTGGAGCTATTGTGAATAAAATTGTTACGAACATTATGTGCTGGCTTTTGAGTAGACACACGCTTTCAGTTCTGAGTTAAGTGCCCCGAAATGCAACTGGTGGGTCACATAATAGTTGCTGCTTGCTTATTTATATAAGAACTGCCAGACTGTTTGCATTCCCCCAAATTTACCGATTGAAATCTTTAACCCCTAGTACTTGACAATGTACTTTAACTTGGATATAGGTTCTTTGCAGACGAAGTCAAATTAAAATATGTCGTCAGGGTGAGCCCTAGTCCAACCTGACTGTGTCCTTCTCAAGAAGAAATTTGAACATAAGGCCACGTATAGAGAGACGATGTGAACGCATGCAGGGGGAAGATGACATTGTTCAAAGCAGGAAGAGAGGCACAGGAGAGACTGGCACTCACATCCTTCAGACGGAATCATTTCCACTGACCTCTTGATTTTGGAATCTTAGCCTCGAGAACTGTGACGTAATAACTGTGTGTTGCTTCCACCACCGAATTCGTGGTACTTCAGCACAGCAGCCTTTAGCAAGCATAAACCAGCCATTTTACATGTTCATTACCAGTAGGTGAGAGATCCAGGTTCTTCCTAACCTCACCAGCATTTAGTGCTGTCACTAGTTTATTTATTTATTTATTTTTTGGTCATTCTGATACCTGTGAAGTAATATATCACTGTAAACTTTATTTTACTGTGGGCTAATGATGTTGAATAGCTTTTAATATTCTTTGTTTTTTTCCTACGCAGGACGGGAGTTGGAATCCAGAGTCTTCGCACTAAGCTACTTCCTCAGTCCCCTTTTAATTTCTTTTCGTTTTGATACAGAGTCCTGTCAAGTTGCCTAATCCCCCAGGCTCTTAGTTGGCACCTGTGTGTTCTCTTTAGTAAAATTCGTGTCGTCTGTTCATGTCTCATAATTTTCTCTTTGAATTTTTTGAATGTTTAAAAAGCTTTGAACATTCTTTATGTATTCCAGATATTAGTCCTTTGTAACATAGGTGGATGCAAATACTTTCTCCAAATCTGTACTTTATACTTCATCATTTTCATCTCAGCTTTGGCAGAATTGTAGACTTTAATTTTGATAATGTGTAATTTACTTATTATTTTGTGATTTATACCTTTGATCTGAAGTCTAAGAATATACTCCCTGGTCTTAGATTTTTTTTTTTTTTTTTGAGGCAGAGTCTCACTTTGTAGTCCAAGCTGGCCCTGAACTGACTATGTAGCCCAGGTTGGCCTTGGACTTACGGCAATCCTCCTGCCTCAGTCTCCAGAGTGCCAGGATCACAGACGTGCACCACAATGTGTAGCTTTATGTGGTGCTGAGAATTGAACCTAGTGTCTTGGGATTGTAAGGCATGCACTTTAATTGCTGTCCCATTCTTATACTTCCCTTAGTCTTAGATTTTTACGCTTCTGCTCGTTTTCAAATTTGCCCGTGGTTGAGGTTTTATATTTGAGTCAATGTTAGGGTTAACTTTTGTGTGAGATGTGAGTTGTAATTGCAGTTGAAGTTGTATTTGTGTGTATTTCTGATTACTGCAACATAACTTGCTGGAGAGGATATTGTAGCTTCATTGAAATGTTTTCATCCTTGTGAAAATGAGTTGAACATGTTTTTGTGGGTTTGTTTTTGAGGTTTCTATTTTGTTCCATTAACTTAGAAAAAATAAAAATCCAGCTGAATGCTAGCTGCAGGAGACAAGCTTTAGATTCAAAGATACAAATAGGTAGAAATAAAAGGATGAAAAATAATATACCTGCAAACAGAAACGGTAAAAGAGCTTGGGAATTTAAATAGGTCTTAAAAGAATAAAGGATCTTCAGAAATAAAAAAAATTCATCAGGAAGATATAGCAATTATAAAGGTATATGTATCTGAACAAACAACCTAAAAATAGATGAAGCAAAGCCCGAAAGAACTGAAGAGACAAACAGACAATTCGACAACACAGCAATAGTGGAAGATTTTAGTGTCTCATTGTAATCATAGACAGACAAATTGGACTTACGAGATATTTGTACAACATTCCACACAACAAATAGCAGGTTCCCATTTTTCTTTATTGTATTGCTAAGCCTATCAGCCTATAAAACATGGACAATGGACATGGACAATGAGTAAAATCATACAAAATATAACCTATGACCAAAATGGAAAAAAAATTAGGCAACTGTAACAAAATTAAATTTGGTAAAATCACGAATATGTACTTCTAGCTGGTCTACCTTGTAAGTACCATGGAGATACTAGACTGTCACCATCAAAATTGGAATTATTTTCAACAGTGTCTTAGGCTTGAACTTCTCTATACACTTGTCACTATAAAACAGTCCGTTGAGCCTGAGCTGGGAATTTGTGTGCTTTCATATTGCACTATCACTCTGGGCATAAGTACTGTGCTACAGCAAGGGGGCACAGTAAGAACAGTGGCGTGCTTCTCCTGGAGTGGCACCCCAGCTCTAGCGATGGAGTGCAGGGCAAGAAGGGATCCCCTAGCCTTCCCTACCTGATGCTGTTGGTGTGTGATTTCTGCCCTTCTGCAGAGCTGGCTGAGGAGAGGCCAAGGCAGAGTATACCATGACTACTATGTCTAGAGTCTCCTTCACCTATAATAGGCCCTGGGCAGGGAAGAAAGATTGGTCCTCTGTAATTGCCAAGAATAGAATTTTGCAATGTGGGTTTGGACTAGTGAGTGATGCTGCTTCATCTATGTCGGAGTTAAGTTGTAAAAGAGCCTATCTTCTTAAGTCCAGATGACTGAAGTAAATTATCCATCACAATGACCCGGACGATGACCTGGTAGGAGTAGGAACAAATCTCATTGTTCTTACCAAGATTTATATTATTTTCATGATTATATATATTTTTTTTTTCATTTGGTTAAAGCTCTTAGGATAGCATTCAGATATTTTAAGCACTTTAAAAAATAATTTCAAGCAGTTAAATGGTTGTTTTCGTTAGAGAAAATGTCCACTGTGTTTACAAATTACTGTTCTGAAAGTCCATCCAAGGCTGATTTTTTTCCATGAGGATATTCATTTGTCCAGAATTATTTATTTAGCAAATCTCTCTTCAATGTCCTGAAGTGTCTCCTTGTCATAAATCAGAGGACAGTAAATGTGTGAGTTTTATTCTGGACTCTACATTTTGTTCCATTAATTAATTTGCTCATCCTTATGCCAGTATACACACTCTTAATTGCTGTAATTGGAATTAGAGCAAACAGAATTTTTTGTAATAGAAATTCTTATCCAGTAGTGGGTTTTTCCTGTTCGTGCCTTTTCTACAAAATTGATTTTTACCCTTTGTACTACCTTATGGTTTATTGGATCACATAATAAATTCTCTAAATGTGTACTAAAACTTTTCTTGGGATTGCATTGAATTAATTAGGGCAGATTTGACATCTTTTTAGAATATATTACATCATAACAGTACTTAGTATTCTGATTCATAATAAAGTTCTTGCTCCATTTATTTTACATTTTAAAATTGTTTCACAAAATGTGACAATTTTCAGTCTAAAAGTTTTTCACATTTGTTACCAGGTCTATTTTTATTCATGTGATTTTGCATGCAGTTGTTAATAATATTCGTATCGGTCGCAATCTCAAATATACATCTTCTGTTCACTTGTCTATCTCAGATACTGTCTTGTTGCTGGGACATAATATGTGACACCCACAACTTAAGAAAGAAAAGGTTCATTTTAGTTCACAGTTTCAGGAGTTCTTAGTCCATTGATGGGTGAACTAAGGGTACAAGGATGGCCTGTAAGGGTACAAGGGCCTGGCAGGAGAAAAGCTGTTCATGGTATGGCCAAATAAGACAGGCAGCAAAGTGATAGGGAAAGAGTGGAGCGAGCTTATACCTTCTCAGGTCAACCCCGGTGGTCCACCTCTTCTGACCAGGTCCTTCTTTTCCACAATACAGGAATCAAAGGAGTAACCCCCACAATTAAATCACCTTCCAAATAGGAGCCATCTGCAAAACATTCCAGATCCAAACCATAACTTGTCAAAGTAGACACATAGATGAGTATCTGAATGTCATTAACATTTTTGCAATTTAAATTTTTATTATTGAAATAAAAGAAGATTGTTCTTTGAATCCTGACTGTTTCGCTAGATCCTTAATGTGCATCGTTAACGTGTTTGTGACTGTTCACTTCTTTTGATGTGTGCATTTATGACTATGAATTTCCCTCTAAATACTGATTTCATTGTGTCCCATAGATTCTGATATGGTTACTTCAGTCATCATTTAACTGTGTAAAGTTTTTGATTTCTTCTGTGATCCACTGTGTGGTCAGTAGTAAGTTGTTTAGTCTCCATGTATTTGTGTGTATTTTTCTGTTTCTTCTGCTGTTAAGTTCCAGTTTTATTCCACTATGTTCTGAAAGCATACAAGGAATTATTGCTATTCTTTTGTATTTATTTAAGCATGACTTATGACCTAGAATATGGTCTATTTTAGAAAATGTTCCATGTGGTGCAGAGAAGAACATGTATTTTGTTGATGTTGATGGAAAACTCTGTAAACATCTGTTACATCCAAGTTTTCTATAGTGTCATTTAGCTGTTGTATATCTTTGTGCATTTTCTGTCCGATTGATCTATCTATCTGTGATAGTGGAGTATTAAAGTCCCCTACTATAATTGTGTTGGGGCCTATATGACCTTTAAGGTCTAATAATTTTTGGTTTACATAATTAGGTGCTCCATAGTTGGGAGCATATTGATAATTGTGAGTTCTTCCTGATCTATTTTTCCCTTAACCAGTATATAGTGACCATCTTTTCTCTCCTAATCTGTTTTGTTTTGAAATCTGATGAGTCCGAGTCTAGTATAGCTACCTCTGCTTCTTTCCTGGGCCCTGATGCATGAAATATTGAATTCTATGCTCTTATTTACAGTCTATGAGTTTCCTTGTGGGTGAAATGTGTCTCTTGTAAGCAGCAAATTGATGATTTCTGTTTTATAATCCAGTCACCCAGTCTATGTCTTTTAGTAGGTGAGTTGAGGCCGTTCACATCAGAGTAATTATCGAGGTATGTTTGGTATGTCCTGCCACCATTATACTTTTTCAGTGTTATTTACTAGACTTACTTTCTTCTCAGCTCATTCTCCTATATCTGTTGTCTCTTTTTCTCTGGGGTCATTGGTGTCGCTGGCCTCCCTTTCGCTTTCTAAGTTTCCTTTAAGTATTCTCTGCAATGCAGGCTTAGTGGCTGCAAATTTCTTTAAGCTTTCTACATCATGGAAAGTTTTAATTTCTTCCTCTAACTTAAAAGATAATTTTGCTGGATATAGCAGTATTGGTTGGCGCTTATGTTCTCTTAGCGCTTGGATAGTGCTCCATGATCTCCTGGCTTTAAGGTCTGGGTTGGGAAATCTGCAGTTACCCTCATCAGCTTATATTTGTAAGTCATCCTCTCTCTTTCTCTTACAGCTTTTAATATTGTCTCTTTGGGTCTCCAGTATTTTAATTATGATGTGTCGTGATGAGGTTCTCTTTTGATCAAAGTTGTTTGGTGTTCTATGTGCCTACAGTAGTTCAATGTTCATTTGTTTCCTTAGATTTGGGAAATTTTCTTCTATAATTTCATTGAACATGGCCTTTAAGCCTTTTGTTTTGTCCTCAGTTTACTTCTACAGTCCCATAATTCTGAGGTTGATTCTCTTTGAGTCATCTATCAGCTGTCGTAATGATTCTCTTTCTTCCCTTTTTGTTTTGCATTTTTTATGACCTGTACATTCCAGCTCAATCATTTTATCTTCTAGGTCTGATATTCTATTCTCAAAATGTTCAAGGTTGTTACTTGTTTCTTCCTATGTATTTTTTCACATCCTGAATGTCTGCTTTCAATATTTTTATCTCTCTGCTGTATTCTTCTCTAATTTCTTGTATTGCCGTCATTATCTTCTGTTTAATCTTCTTTGTTTTCTGCTAATTTTTTGTCAATGTTTGGTGATAGTGTTTAATTCCACTTCTTACAGTATTTTGCTTTAATTTCTTAGGAAAATTAAATATTCAGTCTTATTTTCTACAAATAAGAATTTTACTTTGGCCTTTCTAATTCTTGTGACTCCAATTTCTTTTTATTTTATTATACTGTTTGAACCTTTAATATAAGTTTGATTAAAAAATTGAAAGAAAAGTAATCTTTTTCCTTTAACTAGTCATGGCAAAATACATCATTTTCACTGTTGAATGTGATACTTGCTAAAGATTTTTATTTAGAAATGTTTTTGATTTATTTTCATAAAATGAACAAGTCATCTTCCATTTATACTTTGCCAAATATTTTGATCATGAACAGTGTTTGAAGTTTTCCAAATGCCATTTCTGCTTCTACTGAGAAGCTCACGTGTTTCCACTCTTTTTTATCTTTGCTAATATGACATAATAGACCACCACAGGATATCTGGAATGAATGTCATCTAATGATGTTGGAGTACATAGTTTTGTATATCAGTGCTTTTGAAATATTTCTTAGTAGGAATTTTTTTACATCTAGATTTCTTAGAGAGATTTGTCTGTATTTTTTGTTTCTTGATTGTCTTTGTCAGATGTGCTCAAAAAAACCTACGCTGGCTTCTGAAAAATAAATGAGATGTCTTTTTAATTCAATTCCATATATGTATTTTACATTATAAAAATACTCGTTCTCAGTTTTTATGGGAAGATTTTCAATAATAGAGAAAAATCTTTATAGATAACTATTCAAATTCCTTGATTTTTATTACTCTAAGGCAAAATATTACTGTTATTTTCTTTACTTCTTGAAATACAGAGGAGTAGATTGCAGATGTCCTCATCTGTTCTCACTCTGCAAGAAGTGATTGAAAAATATGGTGGGTGTTTAAATTAAAAATTTATTACAGTAAAAGATGTGTTTCTATCAATTCCTCTCAAAAACTCCCCTTACATCATATACATTTATTCCATTATTATTGTCATTTTCTGAAGCATTTCTGGAGGTTCTCTTTTTTGAATGTCTTCTACAGGTTGCAATAAAAATTCAGTGAATATTACTGCTGAATTCCATCCAATCAGAAGGCGGGCTGCTAAAAACAGGACAGTGCAATCCATCTTATTCAGTAGATTCAGCGCCATCTGACTTTTGGATCTTCTCCAAAGTCAAAATGATAATTAAAGATAAAGGTTATTCATCGACTTAGGGCTTTGACATAGCTAACACAGCATAACGAAAGGCACTCATGAAAGAAGACTTGCAGAACTGTTTCAGAAAGTGAGAAGAGTGAAGTGGATAGGTGTGTTCAAAGCAAAGGGGAATATTTTCAGGGGGATTAATGGCGATGTGTGTTTTACTGCAATATTAAAAGAAATTAAACACTATTTTTATCATACTGTGTAGTATGAGAATTATGTCTGTGAATTTCCTTTTACTATCTACTAAAGATTCATGACACAACTTTGTATATTTATAAAATTTAAGTTTAAAATACTTTCTACTTTTCCTTGTGATTTCTTCCTTTATCCACTGGCTAATAGTATATTTTATAAATTACACAAACTTTAGAATTTGCAACTAATTATTTTGTTGTTGGCTTTCAGATTACTTCCACAGAGTCAAGAAGACCCTCTGAATGATTTCAATCTTCATAAACTTGTTGAGACTTTCTTTGTTGCTAAGCATGAGATTGATTTTGTTAAATGCTTCCCATTTACTTTAAAAGAAAACTAACCCTACCATTGTGTGAAGCGTTGTATGCATTCTCCTTAGGTCATGTTATTTTATATGTTGCTCAGATTACCTTTGCCCTTACTTACTTGTACGTGCCAGTGTTTTATCAATTTTTCTCTAGTGTTTTTGTGCAGGAGTGCTTGTCCATCTCACTAGGAAGCAGAAGTCTCTCCATCCCCTGTAGTAAATTATATATATATATATATATATATATATATATATATATATATATATTCTACTCTCAAATATATTTCCAGCACACATAGATGTCATTTGAATCCAGGCCACTAAGCATCCATCCACACATTTCTCAAACACATCACATTATGTTAAAACTGAAGTCATTACATTCTACCCCATGCTCTCCTGGTACTCTGATTTTTCTCATGCTGCATGTATATCAAGAACTCAAACAGCAACCAGTGCTGGTGAAGTTGTGGGGAAAAAGGAACCCTCCTGCACTGCTGGTGGGAATGTAAACTGGTACAACCACTCTGGAAAGCAGTATGGAAATCCCTCAAAAGATTGAATGTAAACATTCCATTTGATCCAGTTGAATATAAATATTCCGTTTGATCTTCTGGGTATCTGTCCAAAAGAATTAAAAGCAACAGATAACAGAGATACATACCTATCCATGTTCATAGCAGCACAACTAACAATAAACAAAATGTGAAAGACACCAAAAGACCTATCGACAGACCAATAGATGCATAAATTGTATTTGTACACAACGGAGCACTACTCTTCTATAAAGTCAGACAGCTTTGAGGTTTTTGTAGGCAAATGGAGGCAACTTGAGACCATCAAGCTCAGTAAAGTGAGCCAGACACAGAAGGTTAAATATTGAATGCTTTCTCTAATATGAGAAACCCAGATTACAGTTATTTCCAAGAACTAAGTGAGGAGATACTACGGACTATTGGGGAGGGGGTCTGCGTAAGAGGGTAAAAAGTGGGAGGGGAAGGGGCTGTAATTTTGACTCAATGCACACAATACTCAAGTCCAATATAAACGTTGTAACACACACACACACACACACACACACACACACACACACACACACCCTGAAAAAATATAACAATTACTATTGTTAGTAATTTGGTCAGGAAACAAAACCCACTTTCTCATCTTAAAGAAATGCTATCAATTAGGTTACTCATGAAGATAAAAACGAAAGCATTATTATTATCTTCCATTCTTGATGTCCTCTCACCTTTCTAGAAAATCACTAAGTCCTTCAAGTCTGCCTTTTTGATCTGTCTCTTCTCCATCTGATACTGCTCTGTCATCTCCCTTTTGAATCATTTCAGAAGCTTTCAATTGGCCATCCTGCCTGCAGTCTTACTCTCTGTAATATTCCTTTCACACAACTGGAAGGGTTATCTCTGTAAAGCATAAATCTCACTTACTACTCTTTTATTCAGCATACTTAAACACTTATTACCTGTAAGATACATTTCAAATCTGTAAGTTTTGCAATAATGTTCTCTTTTTTCTTCCTGGAATATTCTCTCATCTTCCATCTCCCTCATTTGTCCACTTGCAAAACATATTTGTCATTTTGGAAAAATGAGTTCAGATGTCAAATTCTTTGGTCACTTTTAAGTAGAAAGGAATGCTTCTGCTGTTGTTCCCTTAATAAGTGCAATGTGGCCTTCTACCATAAAACCTCTAAGAATTTATTTTGCTTAATTTTCACATACCTGATACTCATGCCCAGACTCTAAACATTTCAGCGCCGTGAGCTCTGGCTGGTCCATCTTTGTAGAATTCAGTACTGAACTTGGCAGATACTGGACACACAATAAATGTTGGTTGACTAAGTAAATGAGATTTTTAAAAACTACCTGAAATTTGTTATATTTTCCTTCCCTAAAGGTAAAATCTTATCAGTGCTAACAATCTTAATCTATTAATCTGATCGCCTCATATATTTGATGAGAAACAGCCTTATGCTGTGAATGGTTGTGTTTTGTCTGTGAAGTCCTGACTGCTGTAGGCTATGTCTGGTATTTCAGTTAATCAATTAAGATGCTCTAGGAATAAATGACTTAGACACAATCTTTAATGTGACATCCATAACAAGAACTGCTTGTTTATTTTATAACCTAGCAAAGCAGAGAAACGAATGCCAGCCTTGTAGGGTGATCCTGAGAATAATTGTCTTTATAACTCCCAGGGCTGGACTCACTGCCTTCCCACAAGCCGCTCCCCTTTGCCACTCTCTGTCACAGTGAGCCACATCACCATTCACACAGTTGCAAAAGCAAACACCTTAGGGTTGTTTAAAAAGCTTCCTTTCCTTTTTTACCTACATCTCTGATCTATTAATAAGACTGATTGATATTCCTCCAAAACATATCCCAAATCTAAACCAGTCATGGTGACAAACACATACAATCCTATCACTGTGGGAGGCTGAAGCAGAAGGATCACAAGTTCAAGCCCAGCCTGGGCAACTTAGCAACGTGCTGAAACTCTGTCTCAAAAAAAAAAAAAAAAAAAAGTTTAGGGAGTGCAGCTCAATGCAAAGACTCTGCATTCAACTCCAAGTGCCTCAAAAGTTCTATCTATCTATCTATCTATCTATCTATCTATCTATCTATCTATCTTTCTATCTATCCATCTGTCTGTCTGTCTCCCAAGTCTATCCATTTCTTTTCATTTCACTGCCAGCATTCTCATCCTTTTATAGCATATGCAATTTCTTACTGTTATATTTGTTGTAGATTTCATTTTTCTTGTATCTCACCAATAGACTATGAGCTCCCTAAGGGCAATACATATTTCTGAAGCTCCATCCCTTCAGGATATGATTTTCAAATATGAAAGCGGGTACTGACAGTTAATAAATTTCCTTTTCCCCAAGTATCCTCTTTGCATTTACAGAAGGGCCTTCCAGACAGAATGCTTTGGGACAATGTTTCCCAAATGGCGATCAGCAGATCACTAATCAGACATTCTGTGTTAAACAGCTGGGGCAGCTACAAACTTTGTCTCCATCCTGGATATTCATAGTACTCATTTCCCATATTAAAAGTAATCCCCTCACTGATTCCACAAACTCCATGGTTCTAATGTGTTAAAGAATTTGGAATTCGTGTATTTACAATAAAAATGTTAAATTAAAACTTGAAAGTTATCCCCCCAAGTATAAATAACCTACAGAGCAGAATGAAAGAGAGTAAACAGAAAATGAGGAGATAGAGTCTATGGATCTGGGAAGCAAATCTTGGGAGGGGTGTGGGGATTAGAAGGAGAAGAGGGGAAGAAGAAAGAGAAATCAAAATGGGACATGTATGTGCACCAACTCCCCAGGATGCATGTTGGTAATTTGTATCACAAACATAAAAAATAAAGAACTTTTAGGATATTCTGAAAGAAAGCATTAAGCTTACTCTATGTAGTCCACCATTTCCACTTATTTGATCAGAAAATCTTCTCATGACATATCCATTTATATCCTGCTGAATGCTGTATTTTGGATATGGTCTATAAAATCACTTAGAAAACAATTTCAGAGACCAATTATTAAAAAGATAGGAAAGGCATAAAGGTCAAGAGGGTTTGGATTAGCCCTGAAATCATAATGGAAAGTTAAGAATGTCTCCCAAATTACTTCAGCAACTCTTTAATAGCTCAACAGAGCTGTGCCATCCAAGGATCAACTTCCAGATCTGCCTTCTGGCCTGTGCAATGTTATTTTATTCCAGTATCTGAATACCCTTGGTGACTTTGGACAATAACGTAGCTTAGGGAATGAGAATGCCAAGGGATCTATCTTGTTTCTTGTTCACACAAAATCAAGTTCTTCTTAAATTGCTAGTCTCTCAGCTGCTCATTAGTTTGCTAGATTGTTTTTCCCTGGATAGAATGAGGAAATGTGGAGTTGTACTACTTAATTTCCTTTCTTTCAAGGAAACCTGACATTCTTTACAGTCCTAAAAGGACACTCTGGTTTCCGAGAGAGGGAGAGAGAGAGAGAGAGAGAGAGAGAGAGAGAGAGAGAGAGAGAGAGAGAGAGAGAGAGAGGCGGGGGAATTTAGCTTCTTTAGCTTTTGTCAAAATCAGAACACCTCAAAATGTTGGGGACTCCTGTGGCCCATGGAAAAACTTTTAAATCCATCTGTGGTCATTCCATACAAACTTTTCTACTTCTCAACCAAGATAGCGCATATCCTGATATGCTGTCTGCCAGCCCACACTGTTCCAACTGTCCTCTACATTTCCTTAGAAGACCACTGGAAACACGCCCATCCTCACAGTGGAAATCTTCAAGCTGTTTCACTAACATTATTAGCTTCTCTTCTCATAAAAGGGATGTTTCTATTCTGTATAAGAAAAATTTTCTCTCCCGAAGATCAGTTATGCTGATTTATGTTTTTCTCATTTCAGTGTGTCCATCGACAGTGAATACCTCCTATGTTCCAGACACTGTCCAGGGTACTAGGGTTTCCCATTGAGAATGAATCAGCAACTATACTAAATGTAATTGGCAAACATGGTGACTGTTTAAATTTATTAGCAATTACAGTAAAAGGCACAACACCATTCATCCCTCTCAAAATACTCCCCCTCACTTCAAACACACTTATCCTATCTTTCTTTTCACTTTCTGAAACAGTTCTGTACGGTTTTTTATTTTTTTGTATTTTCATTTGAGCTAGTATGGCTACCTCAGAGTCCTGAATCCACCATTTACTCTCATGATGTTATTGACTTTGAGGAAGAAGCAGATGTTTCCTGACTTCAAATCTGGAGAGAAAGATGGATGAGAATATCATAATGTTTTCACGAGCCTGCCTTCCATTGGGTGGCACTCAGCATCAGCACTGACTCTGTGTTTTGTTCACACTTTGCAAAGACACTCATGAGAGAGGACTTCCAGAGATGTTTCAGAAAGTGGTAATAACCGTGAGCTAAGTATTTTCAAAGTAAGAAGTATTTTGAATGTGATTAATGGCAAAGTGTTTTTTATCATAATATATTAATGTAAACATTTATTGTGTTTTTAGATCACATCTTGTATCAATATATGAAAAACAGATTTCAGACCAATAACGATCACTTTGCAATATTAAAAGGGTCAAGTTATCAAAAATGTATAACAACCTTGCATATTTTTCATGTAATAGCAGAGCTTCAGAAATACAATGCAAACACTGATAAATCTTAGACTACTCTAGGCTTTTATAGTTGGGAATTTCAATATTCTTTGCTCAATACTTGACAGAACAAGTAGGCAGAAGGTCATGAGGTTAGGAAGACTAAAAAAAAATCATTTTTAATGAAATTGACCATGATAACATTTATAGAACACTCCACACCGAAGTGTAAGAATAAATATTATTTCAAGTACACATAGGACATTTATCATGATAGACCATATTCTGGTTCATAAAAAAGCTTGGATTTTTCAAAAGTATTAAAGTCATACTAGTATGTGCTTTGGCAATATTAGAACTAAATTTGAAATAAATAATTGACACCTAAAAGTCCTCAAATAATAAAAAACCTAAACAATACACTCTCAGACTTTCAGATTTGAGTATCTTCTTAAACTTTTGTGCCCTGAGGGCTGTGTTCAGTTTATCTGAGTCATGACCTGCTTATATTGAAGTCACACATAACAGGCTGTGTGTTCCTATAAGCACATGAAATGCCTTTGTATCTCTGTACATTTGCAATTATTTTTGTTGTTTTCACCACTCCCTCACTTTTTCTCAACATTAAAAATAATTCATGTAATCCAAGCACTCTGGGAGGCAGAAGGAAGAGAGCTGCAAATATGAACTCAGTGTGGGAAAACTTGGTGATTTAGCTAGGTCTTATCAAACAAAACAAAACACCCAAAACTTAAAAATGAGCTGGCTGGGAATGTAGCTCAGTGTGAAAGCTCAGAGTTGGATCCTCAGTACTGGAAATAATGGTATTTTTTAAACTTATGTTTGTTTACTTGAGTCATATCTGAGTAGGATGCATGACCTAAGAGAGCAGAGGTCATGTCTGTGTTACTCACTGTTATTTCTAGCAATTAGGAAAGGAGATGATGGCAGTGTTACACAGAAAAATTTCACATCCCCAAGAATTTCCCAGTGCTTTATCTTTTCAACTCTCGTTCCCTCAAAACCCTGGAAACGTGCAATCTTTTCACTGTAGAATTTTGCACTTGGACATCAAGTAAGTGGAATCACACAGTCTGTAGTTTCTTCAAAATTGTTTCTTTCACTGAGCAATACGCATTTCATGTTAATCCACGTTGTTTGTGGCTTTATAGATCTTTGAAAATTACTAACATTTTCTGTGTGGGTGTACCACAATTTGCTTATTCGCTCACCTATTACCGGGATTCTAGGATGCTTCAAATTTTTGGAGCTCATGAGTAAAGCAGTTCTAAACATTTACTGCAGGTTTTTGTGTAGATGTAGTTTTATAGCTCAGTTGGGTAAGTATGTAAGAACACAATTGCTGAATGGTACAGTGTGTTTTGCTTAACTTTGTATGAAACTGACAAAATTATTTTCTAAGAGCCTGTCGCATTTTGAATTCTCACCTGCAGTGAATGCAAGTTCTTGCTATATTGCTTACTTGACAGCAGCTGATATTGTCAGCTTTTTAAATTCTAGCCAGTAGTGTACACATATAGTGGCATTTCATTGTTCTATGAATTTGAAATTCTCTGATAACAAATGAGGTTAATAACTTTATATATTATGCTAGGAGCTTAGCTCAGGAGTAGAGCACTTGCCTAGTGTGTATTAGGCCCTGGGTTTAATTCCCAAGCATCCCATACAAACATTAACCAGGCATGGTGGCACATATGCCCATAATCCCAGCACTTGGGAGACCGAGGCAGGAAGACTGTCATTAGTTGAAAGTCAGCCTGGACAGCAGAGACACAGTCTCAAAAAAATTATTTGCTATCTGTTGATCTCTGTTGCAGTGTCTGCTCTGTTCTTTTGAGTACAGAACGACCCAAAATGTCAAGGCAGCTCTGAAGAGAACTGTGGGGTTAATCTTCAAGATGATAAGTCAAAGGTTTCTGTTAATAAATCACTGGCACAAAGTGCTTTTCTGCTAAGTTTTCAAAAAATATCTTCTCATGAATGAGAATTATTAATCTTTAATGTAATCTCTGTTATGGCAAAAAATTACAGTTGGCACATTTTGTGTCTTATTTATAAAACATCTTTGCTAGTCACAAACTCATGAAGAATTCACTTATGTTTTCTTCTGTAAGGTGCATTGTTCAATCTTTCATATGATATGAGCAATGGGTCAATATTCATTTTTAATAGAAGGATAGTCAGTAGACATAGCAACGTGTATTGAAAAATTCTCCTCTCTCCACTATATTTGCAACATCTGCTTTGTCATAACATGATGGCTTTTTAAGTATGGGTTTACTTCCAGAATCCATTCTCTTCTATTGGTGTATTAGTCAATCTTGACACAATATTAATTATTCTGTCTTTATATTAGGCCTTAACTTCTGGTAGCATAATGCTTTCAACTGTTCTAAATATGTTTTGCACTCCAAAGTGTAGGTCTGTATTTTAATTTTCTCTCTCAGGCCACACCTCGGTGTCTGGCATAGAGTACGCTCTCAGTAAACAGTTTACCCTTCTTTTTACCACCAAATTTTGGAGGGAGTAATTTATATATCCTCCTAATATTTCCTTACTAATTGTCTCTTTTCTAGGCTCTAGCAATGAACTTTCTACATTTCATGACAGTAAAATGCTGTTTTGAAGATCACCATCTGTAGCAGACATGTTGATGCTCCAAGAAGAACTCTTCGGATTATTTTTTTTGTGCCTCCTCTGATTTTGATGAGTGCTTGTTTCTCTCTTATAAGTTCCTGCCCTTGGACTTTAAGAACTTCTTTTTTTCCTTGCATGAAGAGCCAGACATGCTTGGGAGTTTGTGTTCCTTGTGTACCCAAGGCAGTTATTAAGGAAGTATGAAAATCCTACCTCTTTTACCTCACATCAGAACAACTCTGGAACACGATGTACTTTAAAGTGCCTCTGTGAGATCAGACTGAAGCTACCTCTGGAGACCTTAACTGTTATCACGCCCGACCTTGGGCTTTGCCCAACCCTTGCTTCACTACCGCTGGCCCCAGTTTTTTTTTTTTTTTTAATTAATTGCCCTTGAAGGCTTTACCTTAGTGAATAATGCGCACATTGATACACCAGTAACTTGTGCCACGATCTGTTCCTGAGAAAACGTACTTAGGACAATTGTGGCCAAAAGTGATTCTGGAAAAGGGACTTTTAACAGTGGAATTTTGGAATTGTGTTACTTGCTGTCTTGTTACTTATCTATTGCTGAAATGGAATACCTGACATCCACAACTTTAGGGAGGAAAGATTTACTGTAGCTCACAGTTTCCAAAGGTCGCAGTCTATCCATGTGTGGGCAGCTTGAAATGGCAGAAATACATGTTGGGTCCAGAGCCTGAGAGAGCTCCTCATGGCGTGGCAGATGCAAGTAAAGTCACAGACAGAAAGGAGGGAGCACATACACTTCAAATCAAGACTCAGGCACCCGCCCCTTCCAGCGAGGCCCCACCTCCCAACAGGACACAGTATCCTTAGGTACACGAGGCTTTTAGGCGACACTCCAGACCCAACCCAAACCACAACACTTAACACCTCTTTCTCCTCCTCCTCCTTCTTCTTTCTTTCTTCTTCTTCTTCTTCTTTCTTCTTCTTCTTTTTTTTTTTTTTTTGAGTCAGAGTCTTACTCTTTAGTCCAGGCTGGTCCTGAGCTCATTATGTAGCCCAAGCTGGCCTCAAGTTCATGGGAATCCTCCTACCTCACCTCCCAAGTGCTGGGGTTACAGCTATGAGCCACCACGCCCAGCTTATATGGTGCTAGGGAATTGAATTTAGGGCCTTAGGCTTGCTAGGAGAGTGCTCTAACTGCTGTGCTATTTCTCCAGCCCCACTAACTTTTAGAAAGTAAAGAGGGCTTGCTGTTGCACTGCAGTTGCTAAGGCTTTCAATCAGTGGGAGGGATTCACAAGAGGAAGATGCATTGGTTCATGTGGTATATCTAGCATTTGGAAAGAAAAGGAGTATAAAATTATTTCTCAATGATATTGATGCATTGAAAGGAGAAAAAAATAAGCTCAGAGAAGTCAGATACCAATTTTACCCATTGTGAGAAAGTCATGTGGCTCCCATGGAATCATATGAGAGATATCTGTCCTTTTGAGGAAGAAGAAAACCAAGCCATTTTAAGAGCCTTAAGGGTCAGCCTGGCCTACGTAGTGAGTTCAGGACCAGCCTGAAGTACAAAGTGTGATTCCGTCTCAAAAAAAAAAAAAAAAAAAAAAGAATACTACTCCGCTGTAAAGAGAGACAAATTTGACTCATTTTTAGGAAGAATGGGTATACCTTGAGATCATTATGCTGTGCAAAATAAATCAGGCACAGAAAGCTAAATATCACAAGATTTATTTTTGTATGAGAAACCCAACGTATAAACAATGAAAAGAGTAAAATAAATGAGAGCTGATAGGAAACCAGGAGGTAGACTGTGCAGACGAGAGGGGATCTGAGGAAGGAGGGAGTGGGGTATGGGGGTGGGGAAGGGGAAGTAAAAATGATTAAGATGTGCTGTGTATATGCATCAATTCTGCAAGTTGAATGTAACTATTATACATCATAAATACATACTAAAATTATTGGAAAAATTGAAATTTAAAAAAAGAGTAGTAAAGTGTCAGAGAAAGCTAAATCCACATCCTTCACATGTCATTGTACTAACATCATGATTTTGATATGGAATGACTCACAATCTGACGTTAGAGATGATGTCACTTAGACTTTTCAGCCTTCCCCAAACAGTCTACCGATTCTTGCTAGTAGATTATGCCACCCACTTGTGTGAAGACTATGCAGAGATTTAATTGGGTCAGATGCCTTGTGTGATAATGCTTGCTTAGGCTCAGTAGCTCATAAACCTGTAATTCCAGCACGCTGGGAGGCTGAGGTACAAAGAGTACAAGTTTGAGCCCTGCCTGGGCACTTTAACAACTTAATGAGATCCTGGCTCTAAAGGCTGGGGGCATAGGTCAGTGATTAGAGTACTTGCCTAGGAAACGCCAGGCCTGGTGCTTCCTCGGCACTGCATAATAGCTGGCCATAATGTCTCACTCCTCGAATCTCAGCACTTGGGAGGCTAAGGCAGGATTTCTGGGAGTTTGAGGCCAACCAGGATTATACAGTGAGTTCAGGACCAGCCTGCACTACTGAGCAAGAGGTCCTGGGTTCAATCCCTAGTACAATGATAACAACAGCAACAAAATAAAAAGCCCAAACAAAATGTCCAAATGGCTTTTTCTTCTGAAGATACTGTCCTACCTTCTCCGTTAGCCACCAGATCAATAAATAGGTTAACTCAGCAGCCCATCTGGCGGAGGTCAGGCATTTCTAGGAGAGGAAATGTGTCATGAATCCAGAGAGCTGCAGAACTTCGCATGGACTATCAGGATCTGGGAGATAGAGGGCAGCAAAATGTGAAGCAGCTTAAGAGAAAAGCGTTTTTGGCCCTCAGTATGTGAATATTCTACTATGATTTAATATTTAATGTATCTAGTGAAGGTCCTATATTTAATATCTAATATAGTATCTTGGAAGGTTAACTAGAGCCAGGCCTAGTTTTAGATTGGGGGGATATGTCTTAGAATTTTGAAAGGAGATATAGACCCTTTAAAATGAGATGAGTACACTGCCTTTTTAACATGTTAAGAAAAGGGATCAAAAGCCCCTAGAAATGACTGTGTTAGAATCGACTTATTTCATAAAACCTGAGAACTGTCTAGGTGACTATATTCTTGGCCTAGAGGACACACATTAAATTAAGGTGAAAAGAAATGTACTAGTGAGGAATGGTTGCAAAATATTTGAGAAGCTCAGAAAACTTGTTCTCTGCTCCGTTAGACTAGACTAGACTGGCTACAGGAAATATAATTATGAAATTGTGCTCCCTTATGTCAACGGAAATAATATTCCAGAGGAGCAAAAGTCAGTTGGCAGCACATAACCATCAGAGACAAGATGAGTATCATTATTGGATGGTCAACGAGCTCCAGATGGGAAGCAGGAATCCTTCAATGTTGGAACTCGCAGAGGTAGAGTACATGGTAGGCCACCAAGAACACTGCTTCTCATGTACAATTTAAAAGTCGGGAGAAAATGAATGGAAGTTCAGGCTTTTTCATTTTCCATATCTGAGTCATTTCTTAGTCTTACAGGTCATTAGAGTCCTTGGAGAAGAAACTTACAATGCAACAGTGAATATTTGTAAAAATAATTCTATTAGTACTTCCTCAAAAGAGACTTATTGACATTTATCAGTATAAGTATACACCAGGGAAAGGGGATTGCTCATATCTTTTCAGTGTTGTTGGATACAGAATTTGAACAAACACCAATGTTAAGGAACCCAAAGCACTATAATGCCCTCCTTCCATTACAATAAACATTTACCTTATGAAGTAAGTCCAATGAGTCCACAGACAAACTCAGTGAGAGTTTCTGATTGCTTAAACGCAGGGACAAATTTAGCCTGTGGAAGGAATCTGTTTTTTTTTTTTTTTTATTCCTGGACCCATGTATAGGAGCTATTAGGGTAGCAAAGAACATGGGACTTCCTTAAAAGTGTTCCTCCCTCAGGCCAAGATGGTAAAACAATGCAACATCCTAAGTGGAACTGTAGAGATGAACAACAATCACAAAAACAAGGGAAGCAGGAAAGATAATCCCTATCATGTCCCCACTTCTCCAACAAAAATCAGATATACCACTGCAGATGAGGATGAATTGATGGAATTTAGACATGTAGTAGCCCTGATTCGAGCTTCTATGGTGTTCGTATTAAAATGAGTGGCTTTGATGTGGCTAAAGGATTCGCTTCAACATGCATTGGGAAGGAGAATAATGAGCTGTTCATATTCACCTAGACAGGGAGTTTTATACATTCCTGGTCTTGTAGCAGGTTTCTTTTTAATTCTCCTCTTCTTCAATGTAATATACTCCAAAGTAACCATGCCAATCTGGAAGTTCTATGGGATTACATACTGGTCTACTGAATCAATGATATGAATTTAATTGGCTCTAACAAAGAGGAAGTAACAAGTACTCTGGACCAATGAGCTCCATGGGATACAAAGTAATACTTACAAGGAAGCAGTGACTTGTCATTTGGTAGAAATTTTAAGGAAACAGTTACTTGGGCCATGCTCGTGTGTTCTTTCTGCTAAAAGGGCATATTATTGCATCTTAACTTATCTACCTATGAGACAGTAGTACAAAGCTTCATAGATTGTCTTAGATTTTTGAAGACCGAGTGTTCTGTAACTGGGAATACTATGCTACTTATGAGGTGACTTTAAAATCTTACAGCTTTTTTTAAGATGAGCAGATTATTTTCCATTGGTGTATATTAGTAGTATAAAATAATAGGACTTGTTTTGGTATATTAATACGTGTATATATTTTGATTATGTATATCTGTAGTACTCCACTCCTCCCTCGTATTTCGTTCCTCATCTCTAAAAATCTACCTCTTAGCTTCCTGTTATTTATCTTTTACTTATTTGTAGATGGCTCATATAACTGTAAACAAGCAGTATTTTCCACCTTCTTGGTAGTCTGTATATGAGATACACAATGGTTACATTAAACTGGAGAATTTTGTGTATATATCTGTTGCAACAACTTCCTATTGCCTTTCCCACCCCTTTCTCACGGTCCCAATCGCTCCCTCTTTCCCCTCACTCCCAACATCTTACTTATTTGACTCTACTATTTATTTACACACTAGAGAAAGCATGAAATATTTAATCTTCTGAGTTTAGTTCACTTCATTAAGCATAATGGCTCAACTTGTATCCATTTACCTACAAACGATTTGTATCAATCTGTCATTATGGCAGAGCGGCACTCCACTGTGTATATATATCACATTTGTTTAATCCACTCATCTATTGATAGTATGGGGTATTTTCCATGACTCAGCTATTACTAAGTATGCATGTATTTCTGCTGCTCTGCTTTTAATTCTTTTGGAAAGATACCCAGGAGAGTTATAGCTGGGTCCCATGGAATATCTAATTCCAGTTTTTCTGAGAAATCTCGATGCTGCTTTCTAGAATGGTTTTACTAGTTTCCAGTCCCACCACCAATGTGAGATGGCTCCTTTTTCTCTGCGTCATTTCCGGCATCTATTGCTTTTCGAATTCTCAATATAAGCCGTTCTCATTAGTATCTTAACGTTGTTTTGATTTACATTTCTTTAATGGCTAAGGATGATGAATATTTTTTTCATGTATTTCCTGGCCTTTTGTATTTTTTCTTCTGAGAACTGTCTAGTCATTTCACTGCCAATTTTTAATTGGGACTTTGATTTTGAGGAGTTTGTCTTCAATTCTTTGTGTATTCTAGTTATTAGCCTCCTGTCTGAGGTGTAGGTGCTAAATATGATTTCCCAGTCTGTCAGTTTTCTCTTCATTCTATTAATCATTTCCCTTGTTGTGCAGAAGCTTCTTGATTTGATATATTGCCATTTCTTTTTCATCAGGTGTCCTATTGAGAACGTCTTTGCTCATGCATACATCTTCAAGATTTGTATCTATTTTGCCCTCTAGGAGGTTCTCTGTTTCCATTTTTTTTTTTTTTTTGAGACAGGATCTCTCTCTGTAGCCCAGGCTGGTCATGAACACACTTTGGAGCCCAGGCTAGCCTTGGACTCACAGCAAGCAGTCATCCTGCCTCAGCCTCCCCCGAGTTCTGAGATTACAGGTGTGCATCACCACACCCAGCTTTCCATGTTAATATCTAGGTCATTGATTCACTTTGATTTGAATTTTAGGACACCATGATAGATGTGGATCTAAATTCATTCTTCTGCATGTGGATATCTAGTTCTCCCAGTACCATTTATTGAAGAAGCTATGCTTGCTCCAGTGTATGTTTTGGCCCTTTTGCCAAAGATCAGACAGCTGAAAGTACTGAACGTTGTCTCTGGATTCTCTGTTTGGTTCCATTGGTCAGTCTGTCTGTTTTTATGTCAATAACATACAGTTTTTTAAAATCACTATTGCTTGATAATATAACTTAATGTTCAGGATCATAATGCCATTTGTTTTTGTCTTATTTCTCAGTATTTCTTTGGCTATTCTGAGTTTCTTTTGGTTGCATATGGTTTTCAGGATTGTTTTCTCAAGTTCTGTGAAAAAGTTATTGGTGTTTTGATAGAAATTGCATTAAATCTGTGTGTCAGTTTTGGCAGTATAAGATATTTTAACAAATTAAATTTTTCATATCCAGGAACAGGGGTGTATTTCCATTTTCTAATGTCCTCTCTAATTTCTTTATTCAGCTTAATGCACTTTTCATTGTAGAAGTCCTTCACTTCCTCAGGTTTACTCTTAGGTATTTAATATTCTGAGGAGATATCGAGAGTGGGATTATTTTCTCAACTGATTCTTAATGAGTTCAGTGTTAGTGTATAGGAATGCTATTGAATTTTTGTATTAAGTTTTACCCCGAAACTTGGCTGAATTTGTTAATTAGTTCTAAGAGTCTCTTCGTGGGGTTTTTGGATCTTCTATGTACAGAATTATGTCAGCTGCAAATTAGTATAGATTGATTTTGTACTTTCCTATAAATATTTTGTATATTTCATTATCTTGCCTGATTCTTCTGGCTAGGTTTTTGAGTACTACATATGGTGGTGATAGTGGACAACCTTGTCATGTTTCTGATTTAAGGTGAAATGATTTAGTTATAATGTTGGCAGTAGGCTTGGTATAGATAGCTTCTCTCAGTTTGAGGTAAGGTCTCTCTATAGTCATTTTCCTCAGGGTTTTTTTTTTAAATCATGAATGGATATTGGACTTTATCAAAGGCTTTTTCTGCATCTACTGAGATGATGTTTGTTCTTGCTTTAATTATGTGGTATATTACATTAGTTGATTTATGTATGTTGACTTCATCATGATATATGATCTTTTTAATGATTTGTTGAATTCTATTTACCAATATCTTGTTAAGTATTTTTGTGTCTGTGTTTGTCAAGGAGACTGACTATAGTTTTCTTTCCTAGCAAGTCTTTGTCTGGTTTTTGGTATCAGGTTAATGTTAGCTTCCAGAAAAGAGTTTAGCAATGTTCCTTCTTTTTCAATTTCATGGAAAAGTTTGAGAGCTTCCGGTGATGGCTCTGCACTGAAGTACTGGTGAAAATCCATCCAGTCCTGAACTTTTCGTTGTAGATAGAGACTTTATTACTGCATCAATTTCCATGCTTTTATGATACTATTTATATCTTCTTGGGTGAATTTTGAAATCTTGTATGTATCAAGACATTTATCCTTTTCTTCCAAGTTCTGCAATTTTTTGAAGCATAAGTTTTCAAAATAGTTCCTAGTGTTCACTGTAATTTCACCTCTAATTGCATTGACATGGCTTTTTATTTCTTCATTTTGGTTAATGTAGCCACAGACTTATCAGTCTTGTTTTTTTCTTTTAAAGAACCAGCTATTCAAATTACTGATCTCTTATATTATTAGTTTCAATTTCATTAATTTCTGCTCAGATCTTTATCATTTCTTTTCTTCTACTACTTTTTGATTTAGAGTGCTCTTGTTTTTCTAGAACCTTGAGGTACATCATTAAATTATTTGCTTGGGCTTCTCTGTTCTTTACTGTGTGCATTCACAGCTATCAGTTTCCTTCTTTACACTCTTTTCATTGTGTCCCACAGGTTCTGATATGATGTGCTTCCATTGTCACTTGACTCTAGGAAGTTTTTGAATTCTTCCATGGGTTCTTTTGTGACTCATTGTTTGTTCAATAATATATTATTTAGTCTCTAGGTGTTTGTATAGTTTCTTTTGATATTGATTTCTAGTTTTATTCTGCTATGATCTGAAAGTATGCAAGAAATTATTTCAACTCTTTTGTACTTTTAAAAATATGCCCTATGGTCTATAATATGGTCTATTTTGGAAAATGATCCATTTGCTGCTGAGTAAAAGTATATCTCTTGACTTCGGAAGTCATAATCTGTAAGTATCAGTTAAGTCCAAGTGTTTCACAGCATGGTTTAGCTCTTATATTTCTTCTCAAATTTTTGTATACTTATAATACTGGGGCATTGAGGTACTGTACTATAATTGGGGCCGATTTGTCCTTTCATGTTCACAGTTTTTGTGTTACAAAATTGGGTGCCCTGATGCTGGGTGCGTATTCATTGATCATTGTGAATTTTTCCGGTTGAATTGCTCCCTTAAACAGTATATAGTATCCTTCTTTGTCTCTTCTGATCTGTTTTGGCTTGAAATCGGCTGTGTCTGAGAATAGTATAACTCCCCCTGCTTGTGTTCTGCTGCCAGTTGCGTGAAGTATGATTTCTGCCCTTCATTTTCTGTCTATGTGTTTCTTGATAGGTAAAATGTGTCTCTTGCAAGTGACAAATTGTTTGTTTCTGCGTTTTGGTCCAATCGGCCAATCTGTGTCTTTTGATAGGAGAGTGGATAACATTAACACTGAGTATTACTATAGTGGTATACTAGTTACGTCTTGTCATCATTCTGATTCTTCAGTGTTGATCATTTGATGTACACTCTTGCCCATTCATTCTCCTCTTTCTATGGTTTTCTTTTCTCTGGGATCTTTGGTGCTGTTGGTTTCCCTATCTAAGATTCTTTTAAGTGTTTTTCTGCCACAGTGATCTATGGGTCATGAATTTCTTTAGATTTTTTTTTTTCGTGAATGATTTTTAACTTTCCCCTCTATTTTGAAGAAAAAATTTGCAGGAAATAACAGTCTAGGTTGGCATTTATGTCCTATTAATACTTGTGGGGTGTCGTCTGTGTTCCCCTGGAGTTTCAGACTTGTTTTGAGAATTCAGCAGTTATTCTGATCAATTTGTCCTTGTAGGTTACTTTCAGTTTTTCTTTTGCAGCTTTTAGTATTCTCTCTTTGTGCTGAATTTCTAGGATTTTTCGTATGATGTGTCTTGGAGAGATCTTTTTCTAGTCATGGTTTATTTTGTGTGCTATATGCCTGCAGTAGCTCAATGTTAATTTGTTTTCCTAGATTTAGAAATTCTATAATTTCATTAAGCATATCTTTTCTATCTTTTGCTCTATTCTCACCTTTCTCTTGTTCTCCCATAATTCTGAGTTTGTTTGTCTTTGTATCGTACACCAGCTGTTGTACCCAGTCCCTTTCTTGTCTTCTTGTTTTTCAGTCATCACTGATGGTACGGCCCATTTTGACAACTTTATTTTCAAGATCTAATTATCTGTCCTTGAAATGTTCTAGCAGATTTCTGAAGTTTTATGGGAGTTTTTGATATCCTGGATTTCAGCTTAGAACCTTTTCAGTCTTTCTACTTGTCTACTGAAATGCTCCCTCATTTCTTGCATTACCTTGCTTATCTATTTATTTGTATCTTCTTTGTAGTCCATAAGGTTTTTATTGATTAAGACTGTTATTTCTTTGACCAAATCCTCTTTGAACTGACTAAGCAACCCTTCCATTTGTTAAGCACATCTGGTTTGAACTATTTGGCCAATAAGTCTACTTGTTTTTTGACTTCCTTTACAGTAGATTCTGATATTGCAGGGCCCATGGTAACAATTTTTGGGGAGTCATGCCTTTTCAAAGGTAATTCATTGTCTCGTTTCCCCATGGCTGTGTTGCTGTGGGTTATAGAACTGTTGGTGTCAATGGACTGTCTCTCCTATGCAGATTTTCCCCTATATTATTTCTTTCTTTGTAATTTCCTTGAGTTGAGATTTTAGTATTTATGTCTGTTTTTTGATTTCTCAGCTATTAATTTTTTTCAGTTAACAACCTTTTGCTGGTTACCTAATCTCCTCCACTTTTTGATGAAGAAGGAGCAGGGTATAGAACTGTGTGTAGTCTATGGACAAGATGTTTTCTGACGTATACTGGAAATCAAGATTAATGTCTATGCCATTATCTAAAATTTGAGTAAAGATTTACAATAAAATTATAATCTAAGATTATCAAATTATTGACAGAACATGCTAACCAGCTTAATACTACAATTATTCTACCCTTAAAATTAAAAGGCACAGTCTACATCATCAATGTGTCTCTCTAAATAAGCTAAATGTCTTTTTATTAAAATGTTCTACTGGTATCAATACTATATCACCATCACTAATAAAATAATCCTCTATGTTGCTTTCCTAGGCTAAACTGAACCACTGAAAGTTACCAACTCTTAATAGGCTTTGCCTACAATATACTTTTAATAGTGGGATGGATATTCCTATTAATGATTAAACTTAATACTTACCAACTATATATATATATATGTATATGTATATTCATATATATATATATATATATATATATATATATATATATATGATAACAACATAGCAACTCATATAACTATTCCACTCTTAATATTAGAATTACGGTCTTTACTACCAATGAAGGTTTCTATACAGATCGTCCAGTAACATATTAGAAAATTTTGTTGAAGATGGCAGTAGTTATTGTTGATAACAGAAAAATCTTGTTTAATGTTCTATGTCTAGCTAAATAGTATAATACAATCATTGTTTTCCAACATGTCAACTCATATGTCTATGAGTCTTAAAAAGTTAGCGATGCTATTAATAAGACTAGTGGGGATAGTAGAGAGCAGACTGAGACTAAGGACTAGATTTGAAAATGTGATATAAAATAGAAGAGTATTTATCGGACAGAGAAAAATGTGATTGAACTCCAGCCTAGGTCAGAATAAAGCAGGTAAACTTAAGTAACAGAAACAACAGGAAGAAGAAACAAGGAGGATTATTAGTGAAATGGAGAGGTTGCCTCCAGAATCTATGGAAAGGATTTTCAAAAAACGTATAAAGAGCTACTCAAAGAGAGAAAGAGGTGGCGAAACTAACATATAACAGAAACAAAAAGAAGGTAAAGGAAGCAAAGAAAGAAAAAGGGAAAAAATAAAAACCCGAGAATCAATAGTAGAAAAAAAAATATTAGTTCAATATACCCAAAGGAAACCATTTAAATGATTCTGAAGTTCAAAAATGTTATCCCCCTATGCTGTTTGTATAGGAAGTATCCACATTCAAGACCTCGGATCCTGCTGACCCAGCAAGAAGATGTAGTCAGTTCCCACTCCTCTTCCCGTGTCTCAGTCTACACAGGTATCTCACTCATGCTGTTCCTATGAGGTTGGGTTGAGTTAGGGCAGGATGGCCCTGTGTTGAAAGGTGTTTGCACTGCTCTCCCCCTGTGTACACCACATTCAGATAAGCTGGCTCTCCTCACACTTGTGCTGTGTGGTAGGGAGATGCAACCATTGCTTTCTGAGACCAAATCCCATTGATCTTTCTGGAAGAGCACAGTTCCTCTCAGTGACTGGCAACTAGGGTCCCTGGCTTGTCTGGAGTGTGATTTGTTGACATTCTGTCTCCTGGGAGTGCTCACAATGTGTTCTCAATTCTCCTCTTTGAGTCTGCCAATGGACACTGGCTGTGATTCTGCCATCATCACTCCAGCACTGTGACTCCACGGGCTGGCCTTCAGTCCACATTTTCATAGTTTCACATAAGCTGCACTGGTTTACATTTCCAACAGCCGTGTATAAATGCTCACCTTTCTGCACATCCTCACTGGCACTTGGTATTTTTTTTGTCTTTTTGATAGTAGATTTCTGAGATTAAATGACATGGTTTTAATTTGCATTTCTCAGTAATTGGTGATTTGTGCCTTTGTTTTCCTGTACTCTTGGTCACTTATGTGCTTTCTTTTGAAAATGAATAGGAAGGTTATTTGTTCCTTTTAAAATTGGATTACTTGGGGTTTTTTTGCTTTTGTTTTAGTTCCTTGCACAGTTTGGATATAAAGTTTCCAATTTTAAGTGAGGCTGAAGGCCAGAAAGGACATCAAAGAATGTCCACTCTACAGTCCAAATGGCACTGCTGTGTGGGGTAAGTGACTAGGTAGATCCCAAGATCTAGAGAGATTTGTGATAGATATAAATGGCACACGCAGTCTCTGGTGAGCTCCAGCAGAAGAGTTTAAGCACAAACTCTCAGAGTAATAAAGCAAATTCATACTATCTGTAGCAGAGAAGTATGTTATATTACAAAGAAGCTCCAAGAGAGAAAGAGGGGTAGAGAAGGGTTGGCCAAACAGGGCTAATTTATAGTTACATAGGAGGAAGAAGCACCGGTGTGCTAGGATTGCACAGCTGGATGACTGGAAATAGTGGTGATGCACTGTACTTTTGAAAAGTACAGAGAAGCAATTTTAAACGTTTTCACTGTAAAGAAGTGAGAGATCTGTGAGGAGATAGACATGTTTAATCTGTTTTAAACATGATACAGTATATTCAGGTATCAAAACATTTCATGGAAACCACTGATTTGTACGGTTTGTAGTTTTTTACACATCAGTAAAGATTGATTTAACTTAAACAAGAAAATGAGACTTATCTTTTGATGACTAAGATTTTAATATTAAAATGAATGAAATACTAAGATCATTCAAAGTGAAACAATAATGTTGTCCCCATGAAGCAAATTTTTTTAGAGCATTAGTTGAGCTTATCATGTTTTTTTTCTGTTTCCTAAGAAGCACTCAATTAGGACCTATTTATTAATTGAGAGGGTTTGGTTTAGTGGAAAGAAATGAGTGGGAGACTTCGAGTGGCAAGAACACACGAAAATGGAGATGCATGTTAAATGACAAATTAAATGCTGATTTCCCATTAAAAAATAATATACTCTTTTGGAAAAATTCCCAGAAGTGATATCACTGGACTGAAGGAGATGTTCGTTTCCAATCGTTTGAGAAACTCCCATACTGCTTTCCATATGGTTGTACCAGTTTAAATTTATATGTGAGAGACACATATATACCTGTGTTTATAACAGCACAGCTAACAATAGCTAAAATATGGAAAAGACAAAAATACCCATCAACAGACCAACAGATACATAAATTGTGGTATTTTTATATAATGGAATACGACTCATCGATAAAAACAGATAGTTTTGTTGAGGCCTTTATCGATAAGTGGATGCAAATTGAGAGCATCATGCTCAGTGAAGTGAGTCAGATGCAGAAGGCTAAATATTGAATGGTTTCTCTAATATGAGAAATCAAGATCAGTCATTTCATAGAACTAAATGAGGGAATAATGGGAACTGGGGGGAGAGGGTGGATGAGGGAGGGTAGGAATGGAAGAGGGGAAGGATTTGTAATTTTGCAGGGATATATATATGTACACAAAATACTCAAGTCCAATGTAAACATTATGTATCACTTATATATGTGCATATATGCACACACACACATATATATGTCAATAACATGGGAAAAAGAATATATAAATAATATAAACTTACACAATTTTGAAATATTTACCAAGTGATGTGGAGACCATAGTCATACTCTGTGAATACTTTGCAACACAAATCTGCAAAAAAATTCATTATGTTTCAAAGGTCAACCATTAGTCAACAACACTATTTGAGATGATAGTGCAATTCATATATAGTTGCAGAAAGTACATGGCTTTTAATTTAGATCTAATAACTACACTCTATGTTAATTTTGTTCATTTTTATTTTATGTCATCTTTTGTAGATAAAAATGGAATGGTAGTGCTGAAATAGTTTAGCTGGAATAGTTAAATGATGAAATTTACAGCAGAATAGTTAATGCTTTCATTTTTCCTTCAACTTTATAAAATAAAGTTCCACTAACATTTCTATCCACTGAAAGTGAAATGGCTGGTGATACTGTGAACATGATTATAAATTCAGTAAAAAATTTAACACTGAAGGTAAAATTGTTTTGTGATGCTAAAAAGAGGACAAATTTGCTGGCTCACAATGCCACAGAAGAGCAATGTTTTTACTATGCTAAAAAGTATATGGAGCAGAGATAGATGTGTAATTTATAAGTATATAATAGCTGTCATATTGTACCAATCCAGATAGAAATTATAGTTATCAAAATACAAATATATACTCAAAATATTTGTAATATAACTGATGGTGAATGAAAAAGAAAAGAAAAAACTCCAGATGTGCTGTTATGTCTTGGTGGAGGACGAGCGCGTATGTACAGGAAATGAATCAACTATACCACCACAACGTCCCTCACCAACTGGGTTCTGGCAGACCAAACAGACCATAAGAAAAGTTGATCACAGCAGCAAATAGGGTATGATAGTAGTGCATTTGAATTAATCTGAGTATTTTCACAGGGTGTGAGGACATCACATGAACAATTGGTTCTGTCCACATTGTCGCAATAAAGTCTCTCTCTAAGCTCACACATACGTCCTCTTGGATATTCTCTATAATCAGTTGAAAAAAGAGAATAAGCTCTGATGGAAAAAATGGATGGCAGTTGTATTAAGGCCCATACAGCAGTAACTCTGAAATACAATGGTTAGAAAATTTTTCTGTGTGCAGAACTTTTTGTCCAATTTGGGTGGAGAGAAAATCAGCTTCATATATATGGACTTCTGAGCAGTAGTCAGCTATTAACTGGTTGGTCAACTTTTGGGGAAGAGCAGGAACTGAGAGGTTGAGGTCAATGAAGAGGCATGTGACGGACTTACAGGAGTGGGCACAAAGTGTGAGGGTCTTCACACACACGTTATCTCACAATAATGCTCACGAAAGAGCATCTACTGAAGAGGCAGCACTAAACAGCGATCCACAAGATGACTTATTCAGTAGATGTCACTCAGCCTGTTTTCGTCTTATTTACTCTTTTATAAAACATCTATAAATGATGTAGCATAGAAAGGGAAAACACATTTCAATGAGATTAGAAATGGAAAGTTTGAAATTACAATGGACATTGCAGAACTTCAGAGGATTATTTGGAATTATTTTGACCACTTATACTCCAACAAATTGGAGAACTTGGAAGAAATAAATCGCTTTTCAAACAAATATAAAATATTAGAATTGAACCAAGAAGAGTAGAAACTTTGAATAAACCCATAATGCACAGAGAAATTGAAGCAGTATGAAAGTCTCTACCCATAAAGAAAAGTCCAGGACCAGGTGGATTCACAGCAGAGTTTTTTTCAGTACCTCATGGAACAGCCAACTCTAATGCTTCTCAAACTCTTCCATCAAGTTGAAAGAGAAGGAACACTATCAAATCAGTTTTGGAGGTTAGCATCACCTTGGTGCCAAAACCAAAGACTTAACCAGGAAAGAAAATTACAGACCAATCTCCTAATGAATATATATGAAAAGATCCTGAATAAGATTCTGGCAAATGGAATCCAGGAAGTAATCAGAAAGATCATACACCATGATCAAGAGGGCTTCTCTCATGGATGCAAGCCTGGTTCGACATACATAAATCAACCATTGTAATGCACCACATCAAAAAATGCAAGAATAAAAACCACTTGATCATCTCAGTTGATACAGAAAAGGCCTTTCACAAAATCTAACATCCATTCGTGCTAAGAGCCCTGAGGAAAATAGGTATAGAAGTGTCTTACCTAAAACTGAAGCCATATATGCCAAACCTATTGCAAGTATAATAAATGAGAAAAAATTGGAAACATTTCCCCTCAAACCAGGAACGCGACAAGGCTGCCCACTTTTACCACTCCTAGTCAACACAGTGCTTGAAACTCCTACCAGAGCAATCAGGCAAGAGTGTGAAATAAACGGAATATATATTGAAAAGGAGGAAGTCAAACTGTCCTTATTTAAAGATGATATGATTATCTATATAGAAGACCCCAAAAATTTAGCCACAAAACTCTTAGGAATAATAAACAAATTCAGCCAAATTGCACGCTACAAAATGATACAAAATTAATAACATTTCTCTACATTAACAATGAACTTACTGAGAAAGAGCTCAGAAGAATAATTCCATTCTCAATAGCCCATCAGAAAATTAAATACCTAAGAATATAACTAACCAAGGAAGTGAAGGACCTACAAAAAGAAAACTATATTACACTAAAGAAAGAAATTGAAGAAGACATCAAAAAATGAAAAGACATCCCTTGTTCTTGGATAGACAGAATTAAGTCTAAATGACTATACTACCCAAACTAATACACAGTTTTAATGCAGTCCCTATTAGAACATCAACAACATTTTCCACAGAACTTGAAAAAACAATCTTTAAATCCACGTGGAACCAAAGGAGACCTAAAATAGTCAAAGCAATCCTGAGTAACAAGACAAAGGCAGGAGGCACCACGATTCCAGACATCAGGTCATACTATGAAACAATAGTTATAAAAACTATATGGTACTGGCATAAAAACAGACGGGTTGACGAGTGGAACAGAGCTGAGGATGCAGAGTCAAACTCAAGTACCCTCGGCTACCTGACCTTTGATAAAGGAGCCAAAGGCACACAATGGAGAAAGGACAGCATCTTCAACAAATGGTGCTGGGAAACTTAGATATCCACATTCAAAAGAATGAACCTAGACACGCCTGTCACTGTGCACCAAAATCAAATCAAAGTGGATCAAAGGCCTAGATATTAAAACTCAAACACTGAACTTTCTGTAAGGCAAATTAGGCAAAAATCTCAAAGATCTAGGTGAAGGCAAGGAGTTTCCTAATAAGACACTTAATACAAAAGAAATAACTCCCCAAATCACTAAATAGGATTATATCAAGTTAAAAATTTTCTGCACTCCAAAGGAAATTATCAACAGAGTGAAGAGAAAATCAACAGAATGGGAAATAATTTTCACTACTTATACCTCAGAGTGAAGGCTAATAACTAGGATATACAAGAAACTGAAGAAAAATAGAAGCCTCAAATTCAATGACCCGATTTTAAAATGGGCAACGGAGGGTCTGGAGGAATGGCATCATGGCTAAAGTGCTTGCCTTTTAAGCACAAGACCCTGTGCTCAATTCCCCAGCACCACATAGAGCTGGGTATGGTGGTGCACATCTGCAATCTTAGCACTCGGGAAGCTGAAGCAGGTGGATTGTTGTGATTCCAAGGCCAGTCTGGGCTACACCAGTGAGTTCAGGACCAGACCGGGCTATCTAGAAAGACCCTGTCTCAAAAATAAATGGCTAACAGAAATGAATAGATATTTCTCAGATGAAGTTCAAATGGCCAGTAAATACATGAAAATATGTTCAACATCCTTAGCCATTCGAGTAATGCAAATCAAAACATCACTAAAATGTCTAACACCAGAGAGAACAGCATATATCAAGAACTCAAAGAGTTGGTGAGGTTGTGGGGAAAAAGAAACCCTCTTACACTGCTGGTGGGACTGTAAGCTGGTACAACCACTGTGGAGGACTGTATGGAAATTCCTCAAAAGGCTGAAAATAAGTATCGCCTTTGATCCAGAAATATGTCTTCTGGAAATCTTCCCAAAAGAGTTAAAATCATTATAGAAAAGATGCACACGTATACCCATGTTTATAGCAACACGACTAACAATAGCTAAACTGTGGGAGACAACTGAAATACCCATCAACAGACCAACAAATTCAAAAATTGTGGCCTATCTGTACAATGGAGTACCACTTTATATATAAATACAGATAATTTTGATGATGCTTCTGCAAATAAATGGATGCAACTGAACACCACGATGCTCAGTACAGTGAGTCAGACATACTAGGTTAAATATTGAATGGTTTCTCTAATACAAAAAACCATATCATAGAACTAAATGAGCGGGACAGTGGGAGCTGGGGAGAGAAAGATGGTATGGGAGGGTCCAAAAAGGAGAAGGGAAGGGTTTGTAATGCTGATGCTACATATATGTGCACAAAATACTCAAGTTCAATGTAAACTTTATGTGCCACATATATACATATTGATAAAATGGGAAAAATTAAAAAACACCTCTAAATGGAATAGCTGTTATATCAGAGACAAACTATGCATTCAACCGACAATTTGGGCTCCCTCTTGACAAGGCTGATTAGCTACTGTCAGTTCACATTTTGCCCCATAATTTTTATTAGTATATGTTTTCAATACACGATGATCACATTCAACTTGAGGAACTGATGCACCTACATAATGCATCTTCGCTTCCCCTTCTCCACTCCTGTCAGCCCTCCATTCCTTACTCTCCTTTGTGTCTCTGTAGAGTCTACTTTTATGTTTCCTATAACCTGTCTTTTTTCTCTTTAAATTATTTATATTTTGGGTTTCTTAATTCATCTTTTGAGTAAGTTTCTTTCAGATCTTTCAGTACCGGAGATTAAAACTACACCTTTGTTATGGCACTGTCCCTTGATGAGACAAACCAGGACCTTGATGATACTTTAATTACATCCTTTCCGAGAAGGAGCTGTGATTTCTTGTAACTGAGATTTGCTTACATTAAATTTGCCTTTTATGCTTGCAGTAATTAAGACAATGCTACTATCTGAGTTTTTAAAGAAATTCTGATTCACCAGCATGAGGTTCCACATAATGTCACCTTCCATTGATGGCTTGACTCTGTGGACAAGGTGAAGTGACAATGAGTGTATAATAATGGGATCCACTACTCCCATTTTACCTGGAAGCTGTTAGCCCAGCAGAACACTGGTGTGGTCTCTTGAAAATACAAATGAACAGATGAGGCAACATATTGGAGATCATGCCTACAGTTTGGGGGCTTTGTTCTTCCAAGAGCCATGTATGTCTTAAACCAACAGTCACGACATGCAACTCTATCTCCAATAGGTAGAATATTCAAATCTGAAGAGAGATGTGGATAGAGAGAGTAGTGGCTCTACTTATCGCCATTCCAAGGGACTCACTTGAAAACTTTTAAGTTATTTCTAGATGACCTGGTTGCCAGAGGGTGTGTGCTTCCACTAGGGGACACTGTAAGATTCCTACTAAACCACCTCTTGGTAAGTTAAGGTTTCTCGTGTCACCAGTTCAGCAAGTAAAGAAAGAAGTGAACATATTGGCTAATCCAATCAACTGATCATCACTAGCAGGTTAGGTATGCTTCTCCTGCACTCACTTTTACTTGGGAACAGGCAAAGTTTTTGGAAGGAAGGGACTGGAGAAGAGGGAGGACAGTCATCTTTCTGCTAGTCCAGGCTTCCAGAGATTTCGAGCTTCTAGGGACTGATTATTGCTTCACAAAAAATAATCTTAGAATGTGGCAAAAGGGGAGGTCATAACCTAAGGTGACCCAGACCCATATACCACCACCAGAATGGAGACACCATAATGAAGTATTCCCAACCATGCATGTTAAGTTCTTCTGATTGACTCCACTCTCAGGGAAAGAAATGTCATCACCAGCTGTGGGTCCAATGGAAATAATGACAGTAGGATTGAATGATAGAAAACAGTGTCAAAGCTAAATTGAAGAACTTGTTTAATGCTAGCAGAAAAAGCATTACCAGAGCTAGTGAGGACTTGATTCCAACAGCCAGAGGAGGAATTAGGTTGCTATATTACAAGGCTTATCCAAAAATCTATTGGGAAAATGGGTTTTTCTTTTGGTATATTCTTAATTTTGTGCATTATCATTCAACAACTAGTATCACTTGTGTCATCCATTATTTATTCATATTTTCTTACTTGCTCAGTGTCTACAGTGTGCCAGAATCTGAGTTCAAGTAGTCACGGAATTGAGGGAGTGAGATTGGAGGAGGTAAGGTGTAAGTTTGGACAGTCAGGGTGACTTCCCTTGAACAGGCTTCCCAGATACCAGATTCCTGTCTCTGAAGCATTCTTAGTCTCATGGAGAATAGTGACCAAATAAAACATAATACAAGGAGATAGTGGCAATGTAAATGGATGTAAATCATGGGAAGCAGAAATCAGAGGCATTTGACTCAAAGTGAGAATACAGGGAAAATTCCTACAAGGGACATCAAATGGAATATCTTGACAGATAAGAGACAATTGGTTTTACAAAGGGGATAAGTGTGAGTGCGTGACTAGTGGAAGTCGTGAATAAAGGCCCAGGTCCAGGCCAAGGTGCTTCAGCAAGGAAGGTCCTAGCCTGGGGAGCACCTAGGTTGGAAACACCATGATGGTGAAGGGAATGAAGCTGGGGCATTAGGCAGGGGTCAGGTGATAAAAATCTTAGGCTGCAAGTTATAGAATTTTCCCCAGAGTATTGGGGCAAATTGAGTTGCTTTAAGTGAAATGACAAAATAGTTGGATATGATGTTTTAAAAGATTTCGATGGAGTCTGGAGTGACAGCACATTCCTTTAAGGCAGCTGCTGAGGACGCTGAGGCAGAAGGACTGTAAGCTATGTAAGTGTGGGCAACTTAGTAAGCCCTTGTATTTTTTTAAAGTGCTAGGAATACATAAGGTGTGATAAAAAAAAACATTGAAAGCTTAAAATTTTTAAATCATTACAGTGAAAGATTCGCTGCTACTTAATCTCTCTGAATATACTCTCCTTTGCTTCAAATATCCCTATCCCACCATTCTTGCCGCTTTCTGAAGCAGTTCTAGAATTCCTCTTTCCTGAGTGTCTTTAGTGAAGTGCTTGTGGTTGCCTCAACATATCTGATTGATTCAAAACCTTTCATGGTCATTTGGACTCTATGAAAGAGCCAGAAGTCACCCTGCACCGATCTGGTGAATACGATGGATGAGGACACATTGTGGTGTTTTCACAAGCCTGCTTTTCTGATTCCTGGCACTGAGAAATAGCATTCACTATATATTTTTATCATACTTCATAAAGACATTCACAAAAGGAAACTTTGAGAACAGCTTCAGAAAGTGGCAATAACGGTGAGATAAATGTATTCAGTGAGAGGGAGGTATTTTGATGGGGATTCATGGCAGCGTGTCTCTTACTGTAATATCATAAAATTTATAAATTTGAACATTCACCATAAATTTTGAGCAGCGTTTGTAGCTCAGTTGAAGAATGCCCCTGTTTTCAACTCCCAGTAGCATAAAAGAAAGACTAGTATGGGTACACAAGAAAAAAGACTATGACGTTAGTCTGTTTTAGTTGCTCTCTTGTTGCTGAGGGCAGATACCCAGCATCTACCACTTAAGAGAGGAAAGATTTATTTTAGATCACAGCGTCAGAAGGTATCAGTGTACCTAGTAGAAGGTGTTAGTAGGTATTAGCCATTCATGAGTGGCTGGCAGTGGTAGAAGCAAATGGCAGAGGCGAGAAGGAGGAAAGCTCTTCATGGCAGACAGGAAGCCCAGTGAACAAGGAAGGGCAGAGCTAGCATATGTCCTTCTGGGTCATGTCCCAGTGATGTGTCCTTTCTGGGTCAAGCCTCAGTGATCCACTCCTTTCAGGTCACACACCCAGTAGTGTGCCACATGCCTGTAAGCTACAACACACTCGTACTCTGCCACATGCCTGTAGCCCACTCCTTCTGACCAGAACCCACCCCTTAATAGCACGTGGTTCCATAGCCATTCCTCAACATCCAAATACATAAGGCTTTGGGAGAACATTCCAGACGCAACCGTAACGTAGTTCAAGCTAGAGATGAGGTTGGCTTACTTTAGAGTAGTAGTAGTGAGAATGGTGAGTGTATAGCCCACACAAGACACTTTTAGAAGACAGACAGGACAGGATTTGATAGGTTGAATCTGAATTTTGAGGAAGAGGGAGAAAACCAGAGTAACCCTAAATATTTGGGCCTAAGCAACTGAGGAAATTATGGTGACATTCAATAAGATTTGGGTACACAGGGGAAATTTTCCCTCTATTTTCATTTTGCACGTGAGAAAATTTGAGTTCCTCAGAGGGAAAGTGACTTGCATGCCTCAGGAGGCGCAAAAATTAGGAACAAATTGTTGTCTGCTGTGGTGTTAGGCCCCGATTCTGACAGGCCTCCGCACAGAGTTTGTGTCTCCACAGGCTTGAAGAATAAGCCCCAAAGATGGGGGGCAGGTTGTGAAGAAAAGGGCTTTACTGGGAAACTTAAAAAGGGGGAAAGAAAGTGTAAAGTTCTTGCTCGTCAGAAGGGATACCCGGAAACACGGGTTGCCCTTGTGGCTCAGCTTCTAAGGTCTTTAATAGTTGAATTAAGGGGTAAGGGGTTGTCCTGTGGTTACTAAAGCTGACTGGTAGATTCTCGAGCCTTGAGCTGCTGCTGAAGCCCACCCCAAGAACTCATCAAGTAGTTCTTAGGAGTGGCAGGAGTGGCAGGAGTTGATCGTGCTTTCCAGTAACCTCTCTGGGGAACCCTGTATCTTTAACTGCCTGTAACCCCACTGTCTCCTCTCACAAAATGAGAGACCAGCACTCATTTTTATTTAGTTTTTCTCCAATGCATTTTCCTGCTGCACCAGAAAGTTCCTCAGCTCAGCAGTCTTTGTACTTTGGTAAGAGGAAAATGAATCAAATTAGCGTCAGAAGACCAATATCAAAGCAGGGAGGGTAGAAGCTGGGGTCATAAATCTACAGTTTTGTTAACATGACTCACATTAAAGAGAATTTATTCACGAGGCATTGATTTTTTTATTTTAGCACTGGACTTAAAATGAGTGATTTCATACGAAGCAAAACACACCACCCTCGGTATTTAATGAGAGAAGAGTGACAAGCTAGTTGGGAGGTGACGTGGCTCCTGATTATGATGAAAGGCCTGGCTGGTGAGGGAGAGATAATATGCATACTCCAAGAAGCCCCAATTTTCAGCAACCCCCAGTGTGGAGGAAATATTCCTTCATCCTGTATATAACTATCGAGGGTTCTTTGTGTCCTATGCAGACTTTTAAGCCCTGTGGATATAATGGTGAGCCAAATTAGACGTACATCACTGACTTAACTGAGCTTGCATTTTAGTGGAGGAGAAGGACAGTGAACAGTAAATGTAATATGTGAATGAAACACTTATTCTATTCAATGGAGATATGTGTTAGGGAAAAATATGAAGCAGGTACCAGGGGTTAGCGGTCCTTGAATAATCATGTTGAAGTCCTATCTTTCCTTATCTCAGGATGTGACTGTATTTGTAAATAGAGGCTTCAAAGAATTAATTGATTTTATTTTTATTTTGTTTTCCCAAAATTATTTTTTATTTGTATTTATTTACAACATGTAATGATTATATTCAACTTGAAGAATTGGTGGGTAAACTTATCACATCTTAGCGTGAGTTCTAATCCAATATGACAGATGTTTTTGTAAGAAGATGGAATCTAAGAAGAAGCAAATTTCTACTTCCTCAGAAGTCACTGGAGGATTTTGAGGAGAAAATGAACATGGCTGTGTGTGTGTGTGTGTGTGTGTGTGTGTGTGTGTGTTCTCATTGAACTGGATTGTGTCCATTTGCACTTGTTAGGATAATCTTTATTCAGACTACCAATTCAAATGCTGATCTCTTCTACAAAGTCCCTCATAGACATACCAAGAAACAATGTTTTACCAGCTCTCTATGTATTGCTTAGCCCAATCAGGTAGACACATAAAACTAAACATTACACACAACAATAAAAATGTTTGTATCTACAGTGGTGTTTTGAATAAATAAGTGCCATGCTATGACTAATATATGTTTTATAAAAGGTCATTATTTTGGCTGCTTTGTTGAGAAGGAAGTGATAAATGGGTTGTAGAACTAAAAGTGGAAAGAACTATAAGAAGCACTGTCAATCATACAGTTGAGAGAAAATTGTGGCTTGAAGTAGATCAGTATGGTGGCGACAGCAAGAAGTAATTGAATGCTAGAAATATGCTGAAGGCTGAGAAAACAGGTTTTTCTTAACAGCTTGGATGTGATGTTAAGAAAGAAAAAAGAGTCAAGGTGGGCTGCAAGATTTTTGGCTTGAACCACATGGATAAATGGACTTGCCATCAACTGGAGAGGAGCGTGTTTGATGAGAAGAATTAGGTGTTTCTTTTATTTGGTTTTTGACATTTTAAATTCGAAATTCCTAATAGATCCACCTCTCTCTCTCTCTCTCTCTCTCTGTGTGTGTGTGTGTGTGTGTGTGTGTTTGTGTGTGTGTGTGTGTGTGTGTGTGTGTGTGTATTGATTAGACTGGTAGATGTAAGAGCCTGTACCTTAATGGAAAGATCGTGGAAGGAGATGCTAATTTGGATGTCTCCAACTTGTAGATGATATTTAAAGCCATGGGGATAAGAGGATAAGAGATTTTTTTCCCAGATTATACTGTTTACTCTGTGCCTCCCATTGTGGAAACATAATTCTGTTAGAGAGAACATGGTTGTCTTGATCTAAGGAGGCCTCCAATTTTAGGGAAGATTCTGTCATGACTTGGGGGAGACTTGTCTCCTGGAAAAAATCTTGTTACCCTGGTGTAATCACCGGTGTGATGGAGAAACAATGATCTTCTTACTATTAAATATCTTCGAATCTGATTAGAGACATTGTCTAACCAGTCTAAATAGCCTCTAGCTGGAGGATAAAGGCATTGTTCCCCTCTACAGTAGCTCCTGCAAGCTGGTGAGAAAGCCTCGGCTACTACTCCCAGCTTTCCTTGCTTACGCCTGCTGCCCTGTGTGCAGACATGTAAGGCACCAGCACAGCCCAGGCGACAGCACCAACTCGCCACAGAAATTTCAAGATCCATATATTGTATAGCTCAAGGCTGAGTATCAGCTAATGTCCATGTCTGCGAAGGGCAATTAGAGTTCATTAATTGAGTTGCTGGTAACACAGTCATTCTCAAGGTTAATTATCATTAATTGGAGTTGTCTACTTTGATAATAAGCATTTAATTCCCTTCCATTCAATGTAACTGTTCCCAGCACTATGCTAGACACTTCAGCTAATTTCATACTTCCAGGAGCTCAATGTTTGGTCATAGGATCAGCCCTGATGCACAGATACTTCAACCTAAGGCAGTAGGTAGCGAGTGCTCTAACTGGATGTTAGAGTGAGAAGAGCACAAGGGTGGGGGAAGATAAATTCTGCCACTGTGGGGTAGCTGCGTGGGACTTTATGAATGGAGCAACATTTCAGCTAGAATATAGTAGAATGGGTAAAATTTCCTCAGGTAAGAAAAAGGCATTCCAGGGGAAAGGAACAGCATGAGCGAGTGATTCGAAGCCCGAAAAGGAAGAACATATAGAATTATTTCTCTATCTGTGTGGTTTTCATTTGTTTATTTATTTTACTTATGTTTTCATTTAACAAATATCATTGAACACCTATTGCTTTTCAGACATCCTCCTAGGTGCTTTACAATGAACCAAAAGAAATCCATTGCTCTCATAAAGCTTATGTTGTGGAGAAATAAAATAGGTCATGAGCAAGTAAGTAAATAAATATTTACTTTTGAAGTAGTAAAGAGCGATTTGAAAAAAAATAAAGAAGAAAAAGAACACAGAGTGTAACAGAGGAGAGATTCTGATATGTTGCATAGGATGATTGGGAAAGTCTTTCCTGTCAAGATGTTAAACAAGCTGAAAACTGAATAAAGTGAAAGCACATAGCAAGGACATGGCCATCAAAGAACAGTTCGGATGGAGGAAACAGCAAGAGCAGGCTGGCTATGAACTAGGGTCCCAGAGGCCTCAATGAAGCAAATGTAGACACAAATTACCAATAAGGGAAAGTCTGAGATAGGGCAGGCTTGAGATTTATAAAAGATCCGTAATTGAGTTTAGAGTGTAAGTATCAGATGTTTATAACCGTTAAAGTGTAGCTGTCCAATAGGAAACGGGATATACATATCTGTGCCTTAGTGAGAGGTTCAGTCTGGGGGTTAAACCTGGACAGTTGGCGACACACTGATGAAGTTTAACACCGGGGAGCAACTGTAGATAGAGACATGATTTAAGGATGACCTCTGAGGTACCTCGATATAAAGCATTTGGATTAACGGAAAGAAATTAACACAGGTGACTTGAAATAAATGGTGAATGTGGGGGGGGGGGCGGCGGGGGAGATTCCAACATGAAGGCTAATGCTAATAAGGCTCCAAGTTACAGCCTGGCTTGGGGACAGAGAAGTGGGCTCAACGTTCAGCAAGGCATCATGGGAGTAAAATCATAACAATTAGGCATGGAGGAGGGTGGAACGTGGCAGGGAAACAGAAGGCACTGGAAGCTTCTTCAGCATGATTCCAGCTCAGACAACTTAATGAATAGTGGTGCTATTAACAAATTAAGGAGATACGAGCAAGGAAGGAGAGAACTGGCTTGAGCAGCGGGAGGTGAGAAGTCAGGGAAATGTTGAGTTCAGTTTACTATATTCAAGTTGGAGACTCTTGTATGACATCCAGGAAGATACACTGACTGGTAGTTGTAAATGCAAGACTTCTATAATAATATGTAACTAACATTGCTTCTTCAGTCACTAACTATTGTGTACTGATCACTCGGTCTCATAATGTGTTGTGAGGGCTACAGGGGAGAGATAGTATGCAGGAGACGTAAATTTCTGAATCTTCTGTGCCTTTTATTGAAAAAGAACCACATTTGAATCCTAGCTCTGCTACGATGACCTCAGAAAATTCACATCATACCTCTGCACTAGATTCCTTCGTTGGTAAAAGGAGGCAGTATTAATACTTTATAGGAGGATTTTTAGAGGATTAAAGTTTATTTTGTGAAAAAACTCTAGAGGAAGTGCTTACAAACTTTGAGTGAGACTATAAATAAATAATTAAGTTAATTTATTTGAGCACCTCCCATGAACACTGGGAAACCTCAGAAGAACACTCCTGGGATTGTAGCACAGATCCCACAGTTCTGTAGACTCCAGACATCTGAGAGGCAATCTTTAAGAAGAGTTGCAGGAGGTCCCATCTCACCCACAGTGAACCAGCCCGGACCTGTCTCTGCTGGGTGGGCCTGTGGCTTGAATGTCTGGTGCTAACTTGCCTAGTGTTTGAGCTGTTTCTGGGGCATAGGTAGAGCTCAGAGGAAGAATAAGGGAGAGGAACCTGGCGCTTGGGCGCTGAACAAGTCTGAAGTGGGTTAGTCAGTGACTGGGCTGGGACCAATGGAGAAGCAGAAAAGAAGGAATAGGATGATAGGAGATATAAAATTATGGTATAATATGAGGGAGAAAGAGTGAGGAAGAGAGACAGAGAGATAGACAGAAAGAGATATTAAGTGGTGGAGAGTAGAAAAAAGGATGATAAGGTCGTTTCTACTGCAGCAGTGCCTGTTAGAGCCTAGCAGAGGGTCTGGTACTCCGCAGGTACACAGAGAGTGAAAGGATACGAGTGGAACAGGGAGCATGCTGGAGGCAAAGAGAGACACACAGAGAATGGGACCAGTGGTGAAGAGTGGATCTGTAACTGAAATCAATTTTACAAACATTATTGATCTCATATTGCCTGCTGGGCACTGAGAAACTCAGAGGCTGGAAGCACAGCGCTGAGTCACAAATAGCTTTAACGTCTGCCAGGATGATGGCTGTGCACAAAGAAGTGCTGGAAAGTGGTCATCGTAGCAGAGCTAGGATTCAAATGTGGTTCTTTTTCCACCCATTTTATATGCAATACAATTTTTTTACCTTGAATTTGAATATTTTTTGCACATATATATTGTATCAGTATTACAACCCCTTTCCCTTTCCCTTTTGACTCTCCCACAACTTCCCTCTATCCCCTAATTCCCACTACTACCCATATTTAGTTCTTTTTTTTACATATTCTCTCCCTTTTTCCTTCCCACCATCTCACATCCTTTTGCTTTCCCTCATTACAAAGTTCATCTTCTTACCTTCTTCTGTGTCTCATATTTTTATGGTTTGTTTTTCTCATATTAGAAAAATGATACAATATTTAACTTTCTTGGTCTGATTCATTTGACTGAGCATAATGGTCTCAGGTGCATTGTTTACCTAAAATGACTCACATTCTTAACAGCAGAATAATACTCCATTGTGTGTGTGTGTGTGTGTGTGTGTGTGTGTGTGTGTGTGGCGCGCGCGCACACGTGTGTCACATCTTCTTTGTTTAGACACTGTTCTCAGGCATATTGGACTTCTTCCAAGATTTTGCTATTATCAATTGTGATGCTATACAAAAGACATTCAGGTTATCAAAACATCGATCAGTTTTCTTAGGCTAAACTTATATCAAAGACTGAATAAATGAATCACCAAATTAAATGAACTGAAGTCTATATCACAAAAGTATATTACACATAAAGCAATAGATATCAGGGCACACTTAGTTATTTCAGAATTTTTAAAGACTTCTTTCCCAAAGAGGAGCAGGAAGAAGTGAGTAAGATCATTATTACAAATTTAGTTACAGAGCATGAAATTGAAATGTAAAACTCAAGAGTCACAAGTTGAACTAATAGCCCACTAAGTTCTTAGCCAACAGACTAAGTCTATGTGATCTTTTATCTTTACTGCTCAATGACAGCTTCAGGGGAAAGATCCCAAGAATTACTTTTTTTTTTTTTTTTACCATCTCTTACTATTTTTTAAAACTAATAATATTCCAAATCAAAACCACTGCTTTCTGCCACTCCACCCCCAGCTAAGTATCTATACACGTTACACACACAAAAAAGGTTCACAGATGAAAATTTTATACCAATTCCCCATGTTGAATATAACTACTAAGTTTTACAAACTAATACATTAATAAGAATATAATTATGGGGGAATTTACAGAGATCTTATAAGAAAGCTGGGATTGTTTTAGTGTGATAGCAATCAAATGACTGATGTCTTTTGTTTGTTTGTTTGTTATGCTTTCTCTTTAGTTATTTCCTTTCCTTCATGTTGTTTGGTGATGATTATCTCTCTTAAAGATTCCTTCAAATATTTTCTGCAATACTGGACTAGTGCACATTTCTTTAGGAATTCTTGGTCATGAAAAATCTTTACTTCCTCTTCAATTTTCAGAGATAGTTTTGCTGGATACAACAACCTGGGTTGCTACTGGTCACTTTTTAAAACTTGAAAGATTTTGCCCCGGGCTCTCCCAGCCTTTAAAGTTTGCATTGAGGAATCAGCAGTAATTCAAATTCATTTGCCTTGGTAGAAAAATGTCTGGTTTTTTTTTTCTTGCTGCTTTTAATATTCTCGCTTTATGTTGGATTTTTGAGATTTTGATTAGGATATGTTGTGACAAACCTTGCTGCTGTTTGAGGTTATTTGACATTCTATAAGCTTGTTGTACCTGAAAATTAATTTCTTTTCCTAGATTTGGGAGATTTTTTGCATGATTTCAGTGGACAGATTCTTTGTATCTTTGGTGCTGTCTTCTGCTCTTTCTCCCACATCCATAATTCTGAGATTGGTTCTCTTCTAATCAACCATCAGCTGCTGCATCCTGTTACTTTGCTCATTTCTAATTTTGGAGTTGTGCCTGATCATACCATTTGTCTCCTTGGCCTTGTCTTCAAGGTCTGAAATTCTGCTCTCACTGTGTTCCAGTCAACTTCCCCTGCATTCAAATGTATCATTCATGTCTTGAATTTCAGCCAGATTTCTTTTGAAAAAGTGCACCTCTCTATCAAAATGTTCCTTCAGATCTTTCATTTCCTTATTTCCTCAGCCAATTTTTTATTTGTGGCTTCTATATGCTCAGGAAACTTTGCATCAATTCCTACTACTATTTGTTTAGTAAGTTTGTCTTTTTTTCCCCAGATTTTATTGATATGTACTTATGGGACACATAATATTTACATTGAACCTGAGTATTTTGTGCACATATATATTGCATCAAAATTACAAATCCTTCCCCTCTCCCTTTTTGACCTTCCCATATCCTCCTTCTCCCCATTAGTTCCCACTGTCCCTCTTTTTAGTCCTATGACATAACAGTAATCTGGGTTTCTCGTACTAAAGAAATCATTTGAAATTCACCCTTCTGGGTCTGACTCACTTCACTGAGCATGGTAGGCTCAAGTTGCACTCATTTACCTATAAACGCTTCAAACCTATCTTTTTATAGAAGAGTAGTATTCCATTATGTACAAATACCACAATTTATGTATCCATTGGTCTGTTGATGAGTATTTTGGTGTCTTCCACATTTTAGTTATTGTTAGTTGTGTATGGTTATTCATGTATCTCTGTTACATGAAGTTTTTACCTCTTTTGTAAATATTCCCAGAATGGAATATTTATTTTCAACCTTTTGAGGAACTTCCATACTGCTTTCCATAGTGGTTTACATCACACCAGCAGCATAAGAGGATTCCTTTTTCCCCACAGCCTCACCACCATCGACTGCTGTTTGAGTTCTTAATATATGCCATTCTCTCCGTGTTACCTGGTATTCTTAGTGATGTTTTGATTTACATTTCTCCAATAGTCAAGGATGCTGAACATCTTTTCATGTATTTACTGACCATTTGAGTTTCTTCATCTGAGATCTGCCTATTCACTTCCATTGCCCATTTTTCAATTGGATCTTTGATTTTGAGGGGTTTAATTTTCTTCAGTTCCTTGTGTATTCTAGTGGTATTCCACTGGTTAGCCTCCTATCTGAGGTATAGGTGGTGAATATTTTCCCCATGCTGTGGTTTCCCGCTTTCCTATGTTGATAATTTCTTTTGCAGTTCAGAAACTTTTTATTTGACATATCCCATTTGTTAATTCTGGGGCCTATGTCTTTTGCTTTAGGTGTCTTATTAAGAAAGTCCTTTCCTATACCTATATTTTTGAGATTGCTGTCTCAACTGTCTTATAGAAGGTTCAGTGTTTCAGTTTTAATGTCTAGGTCTTTGATCCACTTTGATTTGATTTTGTTGCATGGTGACAGATGTGTGTGTAGATACATTCTTCTGCATGTGACTATCCAGTTTACCCAGCACCATTTGTTGAAGAGTCTGCCTTTTTTCCAGTGTATACCTTTGGCTCCTTTATCAAAGATCAGGTACCTGGAGGTACTTGACTTTGTCTCTGCTCCTCAGTTTTGTTCCACTGGTCAAACTGTCTGTTTTTGTGCCAGTAACAAATAGTTTTTGTAACTGTTGCTTAGTAGTATAACCTAATTTCTGGAATAGTAATGCATCCTTTTTTCTTCTTTATCAGGATTGCTTTTGCTATTTTAGGTCTCCTTTGATTCCATATGAGTTTAAGGGTTACTTTTTCAAGTTCCTTGAAAAAAGTTGTTGGCATTTTTATTAGGGATTGCACTAAATCTGCATATAAGCTTGGGCAGTATAGTCATTCTGACTATATTAATTTTGTCTATCTAAGAATAGGGGATGTCTTTTAATTTTCTGATGTCTTCTTTAATTTCATTGTTCAGTGTGATGCAGTTTTCTTTGTAGAGGTGCTTCACTTCTTTGGTTAGGTTTACTCCTAGGTGTATGATTTCTTTGATGGGCTATTGAGAATGGAATTATTCTTCTAAGCTCTTTCTCAGTAAGTTCATTGTCAGTGTAGGGGAATGCTATTGATTTTTAGTGTTGACTATTGACTTTGTAGCTGGCAACTTGGCTGATTTATTTATTGTTCCTAGGAATTTTATGGTGGAGTTTTTGAGGTCCTCTGTGTAGATAATTATATCATCTGCATGTAAGGAGAGTTTGACTTCCTCCTTTCTCCCTCTATTTTTAGAGATAATTTTGCAGGTTATAGAAGTCTGGGTTGGCACTTAGGCTCTCTTAGCACTTGTGTACTATTGCTTCCTGATCTTCTGTTTTACAGGGTTTGTGTTAAGAATCTAGTTATTCTAATAAGTTTATCTTGTAAGTCACCCTCTGTTTTTCTCTTACAGATTTTAATATTCTATCTTTATGTTGGGTCTCTGGGATTTTAATTATGATTTGTCATGGGGAGATTGTCTTTTGGTCGAAGTTGTTTGGAGTTCTATATTCTCTGCAGTAGTTGAATGTTCATTTCTTTCCTTAGATTTGGAAAATTTCTTCCATAATTTCATTGAACATATCCTTTAAGCCTTTTGTTCTGTCTTCAGTTTGCTTTTGCACTCCCATAATTCTGTGCTTGTTTTCTGTCTTTCATCCAACAGCTGTTGTAACCAGCCTCTTTTTTCTTTCTTGTTTTTTTTTTTTAATGGTCTTCACTAACTGTATGTTCCAGATTATTCACTTTGTTGTCCAGGTCTGATCATCTCCCCTCAAAATGTTCAAGCTGGTTATTTTTTTCCTGGGTGTTTTTCATATCTCGGAGTTCACCTTTCATTGTTTCTATATCTCTGCGCAACAGTTCCCCTATTTCTTGTATTGTCTTCATTATCTGTTTATTTGTTTCTTCTTTGTGCTCCTTTAACTTCTTATTAATGGCTATTGTTACCCCAAGTATGTCTGCTTTGTGTTTCCTGTGTATCTCTTTTACGTCTGTGTGAGTTTCTGTGCTCAGACGTTAGCATCTTTATTGCCTTTGCTATCTGTGGGTTCTGCTATTTCAAGATCCCTAGTATTAGTTTCTGGGGTGTCAAGCCTTCTTGTAGGTGATTCGTTACCTCGTTTTCTCATGGTTCTGTTGCAGTGAGTTGAAGTGCAGGCATTGACGATGGACTCTGTCTCTTTTTCCAGAGGAACATTTATTAGACTATTTCTGCTTTAAGTGTCACCTTGAATTCCTTCAAGTTTTAGAATTTATGTCTATTTTTACTTTACTTAGCTATTAATTTTTAAGGTGTTCTCAATGTCCATTTTTCTCTTGAGACCCTAATCTTCTCCACTCCATGGTGAAGGAGACACAGAATACAGGACTATATATGGTCCACAGGGTGTTTATTAACATAACTTGGATATGAAGATCAATATCAATTTCAGCATCTGCACTTTGAAAAAATATTTATCTTTACAATGCTATCTAATATTACAAACTCCTTTGGTAAAGCTTAGTAACTAATTTAACATTACAAGCATTTTACTTACAACAGTAGTAGATGCTATATGCATTCACCATATATCTAACTAAACTTAGCATTGAGATATTGAAGTTTAATATTGCTATTGGCAGTATGACACACGCATTAAAATAATAAAGCTCTATGTTGTTTTAGGTTCACCTACTATTTCCCTTTTAACAATGTGACATATATTTGTATCCGTATTTATATTTGCTTCTTATTAGCTATATAATTATGCTAACTAAGCATTGATACATATATCCACCTAATCCACTCTTAGTCTTAATTATACTATGAACTACTAAAGGTGGTTTCATACACATTGTCTGGTAACCTATTAAAGAAATTTGTTCATGGCACCTCTATATTATTATTAGCAATATAAATGCAAAACAATGTTACTCATTTGTTTCTAGCTAAATAGTATACAGATAATGTCTCTACTATTCTATGTATGGGTTATGAATTATTGATACTTAGCTGTTCAGTTAATGGAGAAGCTGACTAAACTTCATGAGAGTAAGGAGAGAGCGGAATAAATTAGGAGTTCACTTCAGGTGTGACATAGAAAGTAGAGACGTGCATATACAGTAGAGAGGAACTTGGCAATCCTCCTACTCCAGTCTGGAGATAACTGACAGATAAAAGCACTATAAATAATATTCAGGTGAGTTAGGGAGAATTGTGGGTGAAGTGATTTATGAAAGAGAGCTTAGAGTGTTGATCAAGAGTGAGAAAGATTCAGGAGGAGATTAATAAAGAGACAGACGTAGGGCAGTGAAAAGTAGGGGAGAAAAAAAGAACAAAGAAAAATCTAGCATTATGGTATAATTGAAATCAGGGAACCTATTCATTGTATGAAAATTAAAAAATATATAGCGTAGAAAAAAGAGGACAAAAAGAAAAAGAAAGGATAAAAGTAGAAATGAAACTGACAAACAAAAGAAAGGCCAAAGTAGTAATTGAAGAATTAACAAAACACTGTAAAGGAAAACAGACAGGCAAACTGATCATAAAAAAAAAGATCAGTAACCTCGTTATATATTTTGTGTGAAGCGGGAAGTTTTCTGAATGTCTGTGCGTTGTTCCCAGCAGGGCCCGGTCTCTAGAGGGTGCTTTAACTCTCCTCGTTGAGCTTGCCAGGTGATGCTGATGGGTATTAGACCCGCTCCGTCCCATCTCTTTATTTGTCCAGGTCTTCCTTCTTCCACAAGTTGTCCTATAGACAGATAGTAGTGCCTTGAGCGAGCCAACTCCTCTGGTGGGTGTCTGGGCAGAAAAGTGGATTCCCACCTGTTTCTCAAAATTCACAGTCCTTGATGTCTCAGCTCATTCTGTCTTTATCACTCTGTCTGTTTCCTACCTATTCTTGGGTGCATGGGTGGTGCAAATAGGATTGAGGGCTCACCCTCCCTTATGCCTGGTCTCAGTTGCTGCTGCTGGGTGCTGATCTCTTGCTCCCGGGCACAGTCGGAAGCACACTAGCCTGTGCGGCTCAGTCCCTTTGGCCTCCCACTTGGTTCTTTGTAGTCTACAGACTGATGCCTGCATTTGGCTCTGTGCAGTTTGCTGTCTGATGACAGTCATCCACTTGAGGCTACAGCCTTCGCCACTTGGCTCTGCCTTCACGGGCTCACACTGCTATGTGGGTGGGAGTGCTCCTCTGGGGGTTCTCCAGCCCATGATCACCTGCCTTTATTTTTTTATCTCTATCCTCTGGATTTTGTTATAATGTTGAGATGTACTTGTTAATTTCTTTAGGAATAGGTTTCCTAGGACTCCTATTATGCAGCCATCTTGATGAAAAGTCCGTAAGTTCCTTTCATTACTCACATTTCTTTGAGAATATCCTGTTTTAAGTGGCTGTTCAACTCATTTATTTGCCTTTGACTTTCTCCCTATGAGTTCCACTATTTCAGGACCCAGGTCACTATTTTCTGGGGTCTCAGACATTGCTGTGGGTGTCCTGCTGCCTTGTCTTCTTCCCGTGTTTCTGTTGTTGAGGGGCTTCACCCTTAAGGCCTAGCTGAGGGGTTTCTTTGAATGGGTATGAGGGTATGTGTGTGGAGCTTAAATTCCTCTGAGTTCTATGCTGGCAGTAGGTAGTGAGGTTAGGACCTAATAGTCCGATGGCTTCTGAGGTGTCGTGATCACACCAGTCCCCTTAGCAAAGCTCTCCTGCCTGTCCTAGGTCCCCTCCCCTGAGGGTGGAGCTCTCTGCTTTCTGAGGTGCTCCCACGACCACTGGAGCCATTCAGGAGGTTGGCAGCCTTTCCCTCCTCTTCATAACTGTCTCTTGTGCCAGTTTCTTCCTAGGCACTGTTTAGGAGTGATCCCCAAAGCCCTGATGTGCTCTACTGAGCCTTCCTCCCTAAACAATTCAGTCTCAGGCTCTTTTTTTTTTAAAAAAATGGCTCCTGCCTGCTCACAGCTTGTTATGGCTGCCAAGAGCTGCTTTTAGTCTAGGCTCTGAGAGGTTTTTTTCTGGGGGAAGCTCACAGTGCATTTGCAGTATGCACTACCCACAGGCTCATGTTTGCAGGCTAGGGCTACACGTTACTATCAATTCCCACTTCTCCCTGATTCATGCTTATCTTTATCTGAGATTCTGGGCTCCGGGCTTTCCTCCATCTGTAGATGCCAGTGGCTCAGAGCCCAAAGTTGGTTCTTGTGTTTGCTTTTGTGTTCTTTCACCTCTGACTGTGTTCCTGAGTTATATGTACATATGCGTCCCAACAACCACCTTCCTAAGACTGGATTCATTACAATGCAGCTCTCTGAAGTCACCATATGTCCAACAGAGACAAGTGCTGCAAAGGAAAAATCTTGGCTATACCATAGATTTCATATCATAAACCTTAATATAAAAAGGCTCCCGGGGCAATTTATTCATTCACACATTAGTCATTTGCTCATTCAATTACCTATATATTCACCTATGCCTTCCAAGCTTGTAATCTTGGGAGGCTGAGGCAGAAGGATTGCTGGATTGAGGCCAGCTTGGGCAACATGGCAACTCAGCAACTTAGTGAGACCCTGTCTCAAAATCAAAAACAAAAATGAACTTGGAGTGCAGCTCAGTGTGAAGGCCCTGGAGTCAATCCTCAATCAATATTGTAATACACACACACACACGCACACACGCACACGCACATACATATACACACACATACACTTGTGCACGTGCACGTTATATATATGCTGAACTCATACTATATGCCTCAAACAATTGTGAGTACAAATTAAATTCAGAAATGGTGATTACCTAGAGAAGTTCTCTAGAGAACTACACCTCATTAAGTGACAGGAAAAACAAGGATAACAATGTTAGTAACTATCAGATAGCTATCATTTGCTGAGCGACTCCACTTCTCCAACTACTTCCTAAGGTCTAAGTTCTTTTATCCTCAAGATAACTATATGAGGTGTACGTGCTATTATTTTCCTCATTTTATAGTTAGGGAACAGAGACAATTGCTGTAGTCACACAGTTAATTAAGTGCCAGAATCAGGATCCGAAACCAAGAAGTTCAGCCCTAGAGTACCTCCAGATGACACCCATTAGCTTGGATAAATGTAGATTCCCTATTCTTTTGTCTCAGTTATCCGGACATTCTTTCTCCTTCAGTCCAAAGAGAATCACCCCCTCCCACACGGTCACTTTCTTTATCACACCTTTGCATTTCTTTGCAGTTACCTTTCCTGGGTGCTGTCTTCGCGGTTTTTTCTTCTCCTACTCAGCTCTCCAAACTGTTGTCATACTTAAAATGGTATTTGGAGACTGCTAGCTTTTCCCTGAAACTTCACATGGACCCATAAGGCTTCATAGTTGTGTCAAGCCATGTGCAAATGGTGATTCTGCTGACCACAAAGATAATATAGACAACCAGGATGATGTTGCCCTATGATAGTTGAATAGGCCTAGGAGCACTCACAACTATAGAAATCTCAGTCCACTGCCTTCTCTAGAGCTGTCTTGCCAATCCATAGGATGTGGGTGGCTCTGAGGAACGGTGAAGCAGTCGGCCTTGGCGACATATTGACACTGTGAAAGGGCCACAGTTGAACATCCTGAACAGACATGTATCCAATCACAAAGCTTCTTTTTTGTCATTGAGGGAAAAGGTTGGTAAATTCAGCACTTACCCAAGCTAGTAATTGTCATTTGGGGGACTAATATTGTCCTCTGTTATAAAGAGCTGCATATTGCTGCAGGAACTCACAGAGGGATTCACAGAGTCCTTTCTGCCACTCTTTCCTCCCAGTCTATCAAAGTTCACAAGAAAGTAGCTGTTGAATTGATGAAGTGAATTCATGACTGCAAAGGACTCTGGATTGGTTTAGGCTACGTGTGTGGTCAGATATAATTTGAATACAGTCAATTTTTATGCAACCTCCATCTCCTTTACAAAGCTCACCAGTTTTCATGGTGCCATTTTTATTTTTTCTGTCTGATCTGTGATTTATACCTTCTATTTGGGAAACTTAAAATTTCTAAGGACATCATTTAAGGGGTGAGAAAAATGGAATAAGTAGGACTAAAAGATCATTGGCCAATTTGATTAATTTCATTCTGATAGTTAAGTCAATAAGCTATGTCAATAAGTTATAAGTTATGTTTGACTATGCAATCATAGGATCAGCTGTTTTTTGTTGACATGTAAAACATAGTCAAGGCATCAAACACACAGCCTTGAAACTAAGTCATGCTCAAGGTAAGACTTACAGTTGCTCAAGAAACTAATTACTCAACAGCAGAAATCTCAACAAGCCAATTACAGTGGTCAGGTATAAAAAGAACTGAAGGCCTTGGCTTTTCTCTTGTCCTTGAGTGGTGTGGCTGGCATAATTGCAGCTGCCTTGTCGTCCCCGTGAAGCCAGAATGATAGGTGAAAACTACATTCAAAAAGCAAAAGCATCTAACGTTTTATTTTCTCATTAGCAGTCATTCTCTTGGGGTACTTTCAAAGGATTTGATTTGCACCACATTTCCAGTGTGAGCCACGCCTGTTGCTTGTAGAATGCTGCTTATGATCTACATTTCTTTATTAGTCCAGGCCCCAGAGCCTAAAGCAAAACTTTAGGGCAGCCCTGACTGTATTTAACAGGTTGTAAAAGAACCTGGGGAAGCAAAGCAGATAACTTAAATACAATGATAGTGCACACCAGTTATCCCCACACTCTGAGAGGCTGAGGTAAGACGATTACAAGTTTGAGTCCAGTCTGGACATATTAGAGACTTAAGGATACTTTGTCTTAAATATATGAAAGGCCTGAAGACATAGGTCAATGTGAAGGCACCGGCAGCCATGCCCAGTACTGAGGGGGTTCATGGTGTCAGTAGTTGTGGAATAGCCTGTAGTATTTCTAGAGGAAGAAAAGGACTTTAGTGCTGGAGAATATTCAGTATCTTTATCATTTTTCTACTACCTTAACATTAAAAAAAACAAATATCATTTAAAATTCTGCAACAGAACAGGGTTGCGGCAGGTCGTGCATGTTGGTCTTTGAGGAAAATGTTAGCTGCTGGAAGGTCTAACCTCATGACTTCTGAACACTGATGGCGTCACCTCCTAGAACATCCTTCTAAAAATGGAATTGTGGGAGGTGAGAAACTCTCCTTCCAAGCCATCAAGGAAAGAGAAATCATGGGAGTATTAGGAATCAGGACATTATTTGCAGAAAGGGATGATTTCCCGTGTTTGCCACCACAAACTTTACACTAGTCTAGCCTGGAGTTGAGGAATTGAAGTTTGATCTAAATTCAGAATGTAGGTGTAGAGGAAAAACTACCTCAGCACTGAAAAAGTAAAAACAGCGCCTTGGTTATGCTCCACTGTTCTAAACCGTGCCTGCTGCACTCTATCCTTTGAAGCAGATTGAATACAAACTGCCCTGGGCCCGCCATGAGCTGTTGTCTGTCAGATTCTTACATCTTTGATGGAAGTAAATGCTACTACTGGAGTTTACCTCAGGTTATGAAGAGCAAATTTTGGGCAGAGACTAATCTCTTCAGATTCCCTGAGCTACTTGCTGCTAAGTTATGTGGGGGGTCTGGCTCCCGAAAGAGAAATACGGACATATGGGGACCTGAAAGGAAAAATGTGTGGGATTACTGAGAATAGTCAATTAAAAGTTAAAATCTCTGTGTTGCTCTTATTCTGTTCTTCAACCCCCTGCAGCTTATAGATTCTCAAATTCAAGGACTCAGTTTACTAATTTTTTTTGTAACCAAGAGCTCAATAAAACACAGACATGGTCCATGTCAGAAAAGCTCTACTCATTTCTAGTTACCCTTAGGAACCAACAAATTACATTTAATCTTTCTTTGAAGTGACAACTTTATAAAAAATAGATTTTTAGAATTGTTTTATTATTCCAAGAATTTTTTATTTTTATCAATATGTTTGCGGTACCAAATAATTGAATTCAACTTGAGAGAAATAGTGATTATACAAGTGACATCTTTTTTTCTTTTAACTTGGCACATAGTATTTGTACATATTTATGGAGAACAATGTTATAATTCAATACAAGTATACAATGTGTGATGACCAAATCAGAATAATTATCATTTTCATCTCCTAATCACTTCTTTGTGTGCGGAGCCTTTGAACTCCCCTCTTTAATTTTTTAAGGTACATGTTGTCCTCCATTACCTAACACATAGATTACTCCATATCGTTCAACTGGTCCACCAAATCTGTACTCTTCTTTTTAATCTGTTCTAAAGATGTAATCTCTCTAAAATATCCCTTTTATTCCATAACTTCCCTGCTCAAAAGCCTAAGATGCACTCTCAGTATTTGCTTTTGTTATTCTTTAAAAAATTAGATCTATGGAAGTATTATATGCAGTAAAATTTATTTACCCCCTTTTAGTGATCTGACTTTCAAGAAACACAAAGAGTCGTTTAGCAAACATCTCATGGGTGTGTGGAATATTTTCAATATCCTAAGAATTTCCACAGCTCCTTTGAGCTGCCCCACCTGCACCCAATTATTTATTAAGTTTCTCTCCTTTCTCCTGAAAGTTCTCCCAGTAGAATCATACAATATACAGGTTTTATGCCTGCTCTCTTTCACATAGCATCATGCTTTAGAGATCCCTCCATGTTGTAGCATGTAGCAGTAGTTCGCTCTTTTCATTTGCTAGCATTGTGCTCTTGCACAAACGTGTCACAATTTAACCAACCATGTGCTGGTTGATGGAGAGGCTGGCTTAGCCTGTTTTGTGAGCCATTATGCTAAAAAATATATTGGACAGTTTTCTTGAAGTATCTATTTCAAATTTCTCAGTTTCTTTATCGAGTTGTTTGTTTTATCATTACTGAGCTGCGAATGTTATTTGTGTATTCTAGATACAAGTCTTTTATCAGACATATGCTTTCAGATATCGTCTCTCTGCCTGTGGCTGCCTATTTATACCCTTGTCAGTGTCATTTAAATGGAAGAGATTTTGAATTATGGTAAAATAGAATTTACCACTTTTTTGTTGTGTGTGCTTTTTGTATTCTTTCTAAGAAATCTTTAGTCACATTGGATTTGGGTTTGTGTTCAGAATTGTAATACATTTGGAGATAATTTTTAAATTATGAGGCACAGTATAGGTTAAAGTTCGTTTTTATGCATATAGTAATCCAGTAGTATTCCAGAATTATTTGTTGAAAAGACTATCTTTTCTCCACTAAACGCTTCATCACCTTTGTAGAAAAATCAGTATACATATTTTTGGTTTCTCTCTTGACTAAAGCACCTCATGACGGATTAACTCAGCTTTAATGTTTGGTTCTACTCATTAATTTTTTCATATTCATTTCAAAAAGCAGCTGTAATAAATTATTTCAAATATAGTGGCTTAAAACTACACAACTTTATTATTTTATAACCTTGTGTGTCATAAATCTGATCTGGGCAACACTGGGCTAAAATCAGTGGATAAGCAGGATCGTTCCTTTTTAGAAGCGCTGAGGGAAATTTTGTTTCCTAACCTTTTCCAACTTTGAGAAGCTGTGTGTGTTACTTGGCTCATGACCTCTTTGCATCTTCCAAAGCAACAATGGTTGGCTGACTTCCTCCTGTCATATCACTCTGACAGTGACTCTTCTGCCTCCCTCTCCTGCTTCCAACAATCCGTTCTGCTTTTATGTGAGCCCACTGTGTAATCAAGAATAACGCTCCTATTTTAAAGCCACTAGAATAAAAAATTGAAGTTCCATCTGAAACAATTTTTTATCTCTATGTATGTGTGTGTGCGCGTGTGTGCATGTGTGTGTGTGTGTGTGTGTGTGTGTATAGATGCCCACCAGTCACCACACATATAAGTATATAAATAATACAATGAATTTGTTAATTTTTCCCAAATAAGATGACTTTGGGAGACCACATGTATACACATATATGGTGCATATATATACATATAAATGATAAATGTATATGTGTATATACACACATATATATTCATTCACAGGCTGTAGGGATTAGGACATGAAAATCTTTCTAGGGCCAATACTAACGTTGTACCTACCACACTGCAATGTTTTTTCTTTTGTACAAGTTGTTATATTCAATTTGTTAATGATTTCGTAAAGGATTTTTGGATTTATGTGCCTGAGGAATGATGTCCTATACTTTCTTTGACTTGGGTTGTCCTTTCCTTGCTTGATTTCAGAATTGTGGTGGTATGGCAGAGGGAGTTTGTGTTGGTCAAGGTTTCCGATACTTATATTTCTGGAAGAATTTTTCATGCTCGATGCTCTTTCTTCCTTGAATACCTGGCAGATATCTGTGACTGAAGTTTTAGTTGTTTCTGGTTGGTTGGAAGTTTCACACTATGAATATAATTCTTATAATACTATACTATTCATTAGATTGCTTATACTTTATTGAGCGAGCAATATTGTCTTTCAAGGAATTTGTCTATCTCATTTAACCAGTCAAATTTATTGGCATGGAAATTTCAAAATAATTCCTTACTGTCCATTTTCCCCACTATTTTTATTAACATACAAATGTAATACATAGGATTTACAATGAATTTGGGTGTTTCGTACATCTATGTATCACATCGACTTTACAATTCCTTCCCATTTTCTACCCTCCCACCCACTCCCTATCCTTTCCCCGACTCCGGCTATCACTTCATATGGAAAAAAAAAATTTCGGTAAATATCCCAATAAAGGGATTGGTTGGATTCAGAGAAGAAGCATCAAGATTTAACTACTGTGAACCCATTAGAGGAATAGGAAGCTGAGTTAGAGTGGTGACTTAAGTGAAATGACTTAGGTGCCGAAGATTAATATGTTAAATACCGTATGGTTTCTTTGACTTACTGTCCATTTTAATTTCTAAAAGATCTTTAGTAGTGCCCTTCTTTGCCTTCTAGCATCAGTGACTTTTCTTTCTTCTTGATCCATAACGTATGAGGCTCCCCCCCCCCCC